>JAEIGF010000593.1:14265000-15465000 GCA_018903485.1 Drosophila littoralis
CCTTTGTGCAGGGGAAGTTTATTGGCTTTACGTGCTTCTAGATGGAAAGTTCCTGAATCGGTAAAATCAATAAATTGGTTTTGTATATATCTAATAAGTGGACAGAACCAATGAAACAAGAATTATATACAATCTGCATTTAGTCCTTTAAACAATTCTTATTCATATTTGGGTTGATGTCCTCCGTAAAATTGGAGGTTCACATTTAGATTTCTGTACATTTCTGTATGTACATACGTATTCATCCGCTAAGTATTGAAGTTGGTTTTGAATTGATTTTTAAAAGCTTGTTGCTTTAAATCAATTACGTAATCGGTTTTCTGCGTCAGAAATGGTGCCATGAAATATTTTCCATATTTTGGGTCTTCGGTTAGGGAAGACCTCATTGTATATGCTTAATCCAACTGTTCCTTTGTCTGCCCCTCCGCCCGCCCGTTTGATCGCATCGATCTTTAGTAGGTAGGTAGTTGTCCTATGGCCCGTGCAGATGGAGTTTGTTTTATCAATAACCGCCTTTCATAACATCAATATTGAAATACTGTTTTTTTTTTTAACATATTTCGAAGCTAATAAGAGCTAGAGAAATCAAATTTGGGATTTAGAATATCTTGGTGAAAACATAAATACACAACACGCACATTTATGATTAAAATGTCCGGACCAAGATCCAGCCAATAATGAAGTTTTAATATGTATAAGAGGGAGAGATATTGCCCTGAAAATGTTGAAATGGAAGATACAACCCAACAATGAATTCGATGAACGAATGAGAAAACGTTACGAAAAACAACTTATGTTGAAAATGTGTGTAAAATACCTATTTGAGGGATGATGGATGATTATGCACGACTGAAATATAATGAAAATGTGGGAGTCCCCCTTACTGAGGGGCGGGGGGATACTGCACGACTAATTATAACGATGAAAAAATGGATACACCCACACCACGTCGATGATATGATGAAAAATGTACGTTATACCTGTAAAGAAGAGAAACAAAGAGTATATATATAGTGCATTTTGACGATTAACTATACTACTACGATGAACAATTACGCCCCGTGTTACTGCAACTTACGATGAAGAAAAAAGCTATATGATAGGCAGGTTTTTCAAGCCAATCGCAATCAAAACAAGACTACTCGATGGATAATACAAATTTCCCGTGTGAAAATGCAAAATAATATGATCGTTCTACTATATAATTTAGTACAGGGTGAACTGTTTTTCAAGGATTTTCATTTAACTTCAATATGTATTTCACGCCTTTTAATTAAATACCATGCTCCAGGCCAATTAAAAATTTGCCTTAAGCTGCCAACCGATACTATGTGGCCAAGTTCTGGGCCTGGTTCTGGACAACGCTATCGCATAAATCGCAGCACCTTTTGCAGGCTGTTGTACACTTTTTTTTTTGCTGTGTTTAGTTCAATCGCAGGTTTTGAGGCACAATCAAGTTTTTTGCTTTTATTACGGGCCGTATAATGCATTTTATTGTGCCATCTGCTCAGGCTATCTCACTCTCACTCCTTATGTATATATTTATGTCTCTTTCTTTCGCCTTCTCTGGTCGCAATTTATAGCTGGCATTTTGAGCGTTCTTTATCTTTAAGTTTATTACTCAGCCTCATAAATATTTCAAGAGTCGCATTTCCTCTTATTCACCTGTGCCCTGTGACTTTGAGTCCTTGGGAGGGCAACTCAAATGAAATTCCATGAATGTTTGATATGAAATAAAAAACTGTATAAATGTAATCTATTGCTCATTTAAAAAACCCATATTTATGTATGGAAAATTTGATTAGTCACACATTTGCTATCTTTATAAAAGGCTTGCCATAAAACCTGTCTAAGGTATTACCCGTTGGCAGTTAATCGTATACTTTAATTATAAGGCAGGCTGCCCTGTACTGTCTTATCTTTAGAAAAGCCGAAATCTAAAAAAATATTCCATAGCAACCGTATGCATATTTCTGGATACAGTTAAATCAATTATTACCAAGCACTGCGCTTTGCATATGAAATTAGATTCGCCTGGCGCATGGAAACTGTAGCAAATGAATTATCATTAGAATGCATATCAAAATAAATTGATTGCAAAAACACGCAAATGAAGAAATTTGTGGACCGAATGCAATTAATATACACAAAGGATATTTACGTGAAGCATGGGTTGGTTTCGGCTGGACTTGGCCAAGAAATCGATATGCAACCACAAGCCTAATTGGTTTCAACTGCAATTAATTACCTGCTGTAGCTGATTTCGTTGTTGTTGCTACGGCAAAGAACATCGTGAAGCCCGTCGATGATGCGCCAGTCATTTCATGGACATTGCGCATATTATACAATAAATATGTAAAATGACGAGATTTACACATAATATACATAGCGGAATACATAGAAATAATAGCCTTTTGACTGACAAACGGTGTGCAACATGAAACCCAAAGACAGCCAGCAGGACCGGACCGACCAGCAAGACGGACCCGCAGCAGCATCAACGGCAACAGGACGCCGCCCGCAGCGTTAGGGACTTTTACAAAATGGCCGTCGAATACCACCCGCAGTCCTTTTAGTAAGGATTCCTGACGCACACAGATGATGCATGTTCTCATATTGCATTGATTTATACGCCACCCACAGGCAGGGACCACAACTCCCGCCGTGCTAGCCTCGAAAGCCATACAAGTGCAGTACATTGTTGTTGTTGTTGTTGTCGTTGTTGTTGTTGTTGCTGTCATGTGAAATGCAAAATACTTCAATATGCATTTAATTTGCAACCGATGTTTACTGTAATTATAGCTTACATTTAATTTAAGGCCATTCGCTGAATTACATATTACTTATCTGTCGTTTGGGGAAAAGAAAAAAAAGGCGGCCAAACAAGGACATGCGAACCTGTTGACAAACAAAATGTCCAAGCCGTTTTTAATGAGTTGTCAATCAAATTGCACAATTTGCAAATTACAAACTTTTCCGACGTAGCCCAGATTATCCTACAATCAATTATTTGATAAATCGGATTCCGCTCTCATTGAGTAGCTTATAAAGTTGCAATGAACATGAAAATGTTATATATGTAAATGTGATAAAATGTAATGCATGTTAATATGATAATTTCAAGATAATCAAAAATAATGCACTTTATATATTATAATATAAATGCAGTCTGGCACAATTAAAGCTTATCAGCATGCAAATTACTTTTTTTTTTTGTACTTGTTCAAGCCATTACCATTTAATCTTGCACTACAAAAAAATATATTGGTCACAAAAAGTGTTTTCTAATCAAATAATTTAGTCACGGCCCACAGCTGATAGCCCCATTTGGGCCAGATGCAATTATGTAAATAATTTAACAAACAATAAGTAAGATAACCTAATTGAACCGCGTCAATACATTTTCGAAACTTCTCTGATTCTTGAAACCATTTAATACTGTCTTGGAGTTTTTTATGGGAAGGAGTTGGAGCTTTTTATGGGAACGTAAAGATTGATCACAGCTCTAAGGAAATAAAAATCTTGGATAACTTCAACTATTTTATCCGATTGCCTCTAAGTTTTCAGAATAGATATGCATATGCCCGTTTATTTTGACACATTTCAGGTATGCAGGGTATACAAAAATTATAAAATTAAGTTGAATGAAAATATAATGTTCGTTTGACTGGCTGTCAAAGCTAAAGCCCTGAATCTCGTTCGTCTCACTGAACTTTTCGCTGAACAGCAAAAGCTGCGGCTTAACTGAAAATCCAATTTGATGTGAACACGCAAATTAATGGAATTATGGCTGCCTGGAAAAAAGAATGGATTTGGCATGTGAGATGTGCTTGAAAGTTGTTGCCAATGGGACTTTCAACCGATTTTGCCGTTGTCATAGCGCCAGCATCTAAACTTGAAGGGCTGGCTAAGTGTTGGCGGCGGTGTGGGGGTTGGGGAGAGGGGAAATGAAATATAGTTGTAGAACTTCTTTCATTTTCGTAACAAAGTTTTTCTGTGTGACTAACAAGAATGAAACTTTTTGCGAACTTAAAAACTTATGGCAAATAAATTCCCAATGAAATGTGAAACGGCTTTAAAGGGCTTCGGAATGCTGGATGGAAATGTGATTACTTTCATCAAAATTACATCAATCATAACTGCACTCATTCGGTGCCAGACGTCATTCAGCCATTCCATCATGTCAGCACATTTCTAGTGCTTCGTTTTCTGCTTCCCATTGTTGTCTTTGTTCTTGTTGTTGTTTCTTTTTTTTTTTTTCTTAGCTTCTAGCTAATGTTGTTGGCGCATCCTTTCAACATTTTCTAATTGAAATTGATTTAGAATTATTTATACATTCCCTGCTTTGAACAAACGGCCAAAGGCTGCTGCTAATGGCCAACACAAGCGCAGGGTCCTCTCCATTCTACACCCTACGATTGAAATGAAGGTATGATGATTTTTAATGCCGCTCGGAATACGAAGTATATTTAAAAAATAATTATTTTATTTATATTCTAATGTATCTATTACCAAAACATGCACACATTTCTAAGATGCAAAAAGTCAAGAGCTGTTCAACCGATTTGGATGATTATTTTTCCGGTTTATACTAAAGAAAAGTTAAAATGGAATCCGAAAATGCGTTATTATTAAAAGTTGTATGGGAATGAATGTGAATGTTAAAAAAAGTTGTTCCCTTCTTCTTCTTCTCACTTCTTTTTATAATGTTAACAAAGCACATTGAAAGGCAATCTCTGTAAATAACCAGACTGAAACAGACGATTGCGGCAGGTTTTAGAAAGTCCAGAAACATTTTGTAAAGTATACTAATTATAGATTATTCGAACAATCATGTCGATCAGTTGGATGTCATAATAATATAGTATATATAAAAATAAGTTACAGGAAAATGAACACCCAAAATCTTTAGAACGACTAAACAGATCATAACTAGATTCAGCTCGAGGGCGACTTAAAAATACCCTAGAGAACAGATTGCAAAAAGTAAAAATAACTACAAAAAGGGACTAAAGGAAAAAGAATTGAAGAAACGCAATCAAATAGAGAGACGGTACGCTCTTTTCTTTCTGCTTCGAAGATTTTTTATACCCGTTGTAGAGGATTTATAATATTGTCAAATTCCTTAACCCCTCATACTCTCTACGTAAGAGCAAAGCCTTATAAAATGTAGCTGCCACATCAATATATCTTGACCAAACTTGGCATTTATTAGTTTTATTGTGCTCTTTATATCATCATGTTTCATATATCTATCTACAAACGTATTTATTCGGCGTGCCGAAAATAGACGTACTTTCCTGTTTCTTTGTAAAAATAACGTAGCCGCAGTATAATGAGAAATAATGAAGTCGCAACTGCCCTTATTCACAGGCCGGAAAAATCCGGGCAATTTCTTCGGGGATTTATTAAACATTCGATCTTGTTGTTAGTACAAATCTTGGTACGAATAATCTTAAAAGCTAAAACATAAAAACATTAGAAAGTGTAATATAAGAAACATTATTATCTAAGTTATTTTTTCTTATCTCTACACAGAAGTTACCCAACATTTGTAGTCTTAATTTAAGAGATTACTTCCGTTCTGGAAGGGAATTGAAAAGCAGTTGCAATTCATAGCTTTTATTTCTCCTGGATGTTGTTGATGCTTGATTGGCTGATTGAAATATCTATTAATTGGAATTACTTGGCCAAATTGAGCCCTTCTTTGTGTCTTTGGGAGCGGATGTGGGCCAGAAACCGGTTTTCTACCCGCTTTCAGTTTATGGCAAGTCATTTTAACGTGATTGAAAACATGGGGGTTGCAGCTGGTTTATTTTTTCTTTATTTCGCAACGTTTTTAATGGTATGTCAGTCGCACTGGACTTGAGCAACTTTTAAGTGGGCTGCGCCGACCGAGTATCCAACCTGAACAACGAGCCGAGCGGGCGCACGAGCCCCGAGCCGACCAGTTTGGAGGCCCACACTTGGCTAGCGAACGAGCGAGTGCCGCGAGCGAGGAGAACGTGGGCAATGGCCATGGAGCATACATTATGATGAATGGCTTTCAAGTGGAACGTCGCCCCCTAATGCCCTGACTCCAAATTATGTATGTTGGCTGCCCGCTCGCTGCGCGTGGGCATGTGGCAAGCTTCCCATATACATATATACATACATATATATTTTATATATTTAGTATATATATAAATATAAAATGGCTGTTGCCCGATGATTTATGAGCGCTGAGGCGTTTCGAAAGCTGTAAGAGACAGAGAGAGAGAGAGAGAGAGCGAGAGTGAGAGGGTCATTGGAGAAAACCGAGACAGACTTTCTCTCTACGGCATTGCTGACGTCAACACTCAGCCCCAAGATGGATCGCTGGATCGTAGCAAACGTATTGCACTGATGGATCCCAGTTTGACTGCAATGCCTAGCCGCAAAATCGCACAACTGTTTCTCGAATTTGACTGGGTCTGGTCTGTTGTGACGCATTCATCAATGTCCATGGCGCTTCCGTTGCCACACACACACACACACACACACACACACACACACACGCACACACACTGGTTGTTGCATGTAAAACGCTCGCATACCAATGCAGTAATCTTTATCGAGCAAAAGCATAATCAATCAATTGGATTTATGTGCTCCAACTCAAGATAAAACTAATCAATCTTGCCCTGCGACAGTCGGAGACGACGAACAGAGCAGCACCAGCAACAGCAACAGCCTCCCCAACCCATTCCAATGCATCTGCACTTCCAGTAGGGAGCTTTATTTATTTGTTTACCCCAAGATAAGCTGTTTCTTTTATTTTTCCTATTGCTAAATTGATGCCCTCTTGTCTCGCTGGAAAGTTAGTGCAATTTATTATGAAAGATATATTGGCAATGCAAAAGATATCCTGTAATCGTGTAAGCCGATTGTCTTAACAATTTTTATTATTACACTCCCTTTATTAACATCAGCATTAACATCATGTTAACATAACAGAATTGCGCAATCAGCCGGTTTCAGTCAGTCTGTCTCTATATCCATCTGATCACTTGTATGTACGATTCTCGGGCACTATAAGAGCTACGAGTTCGAAAGGACGTAGTTTAAATATGGTTGGCGCAGGTCGAGTGAGTCATCAACGATAACTTGAGCGTACCTCGGAGCTTATAAAAGCTAAAGAGATTAAATTTAGTGCTTTGTGTACATGTACTAAAAACTGTGTAGTTCGGATAATAAACACTGAATTAAATCGGAAGCACGGAAGTATTTCCTAGTGTGCAGATAAGAAAACAAGCATTCAGCAGCCTATTTTTTGTTTTTGTTTTGTGTGTGTGTACTATAAATACAGTCATTCTATAGAGAAAACTGGAATGTTATCAACGATATCTCGTGGCAGGGTTCAGGGGGTATCTCGTAGTTGGTCACTTCCGAGTAGAGCACTGTTGTTCAAACTTTTCGGACTTTACCAACTTATCAACTGAATCCTCCAGCTCTAGTTTATTATCAAAATTCTTTCAGCTTTCCCTGGAATCTAATATTATGTATGCATACCAAAGATAATCAGTAAACACACAAAATATTTGGAGTTTTCCACATTGATAACAGTTTGCGGCCATTTTTAATAAGTTCACCAGGCTGCGCCTTATCAAAATTGTTGCGATAAGTTCAGGTTAGATTACATAATGAGCTAGTCATAGACTATTAATCATGGCGTAGTGAAAGTTTTAACTTATGAATATGTCGTTTGAATGAGCAATACAGGAAAATATAATTAATACAGGCACTCGTTAGCTTTATGATATATCATTCTGAACTAGAAAATATGGCTTATTGAGTGGCTCCACTTATAGATAACCCACTAAGTAACACAAAAGTGCTCACCCTTTATATAGCCGCTGATAAGCGTGTCATATTTGAAAACAAATTTTTGTAGGTGTTTATGATGCGTTCGTTTGGTAATCAAATCTTTTCTTCTATAATATATTTACAGTCAGAATCAAATTCATCGGCATCCGCCAAATTTACGCTCTTCAAATGCGTTTACTGTGCCCAGGTGCTGGGCATCAACGATCGTCCTAAGCTGCTGGAGTGTCTGCATGTGGCCTGTGGGCAGTGTGTGAATACAAAGTTCTCTGAGCTGGATCGTTCACTACCGCCACTAATACACTGTCCGGTGTGCGATAATGCCTCACAGAATGAGTACATAATTGAGAATCAGTTTCTGATTGAGCAATGTGCGGCCGGCGACAGCGGCGATGGTAACGGCTCCAACGATGGTTTAAAGAGTTCGCTTACGGCCAACATACAGTGCAGCAGCTGCTCGGATGGAGCTGTGGCCACATCGTGGTGTGTGGACTGCTCTGAGTATATATGCGATAGCTGCGTACAGGCGCATCAGCGTCTCAAGATCACAAAGGATCACACGATCAAGCCAAAAGATGAGGCCAACAATGAACAGCTGGCGGGCACTGTCGGCGTCGACAAGCTGCACATGTGCCAACTGCACACACAGGAGAAGCTTTCGTTGTTCTGCGAGACCTGCGATAAGCTAACCTGTCGTGATTGCCAGCTAAGCGATCATAGGGATCACAAGTACAAGTTTGCCCATGAGATTGCCACAGAGTCGCGACAGGCTTTGTCCACACTTGTTTCTGAGATCAACTACAAGCGCTTTCTGCTTTCCTCAGCCACAAAGGTGATCGATGATCGCCAACAGCTGATACATGACAAAAAGAAGGATCTGATCAAAGAGATAACCGCAATGGTGGTTAAGATCACCAACACAGTCAACATGCGTGGCAAGCAGCTGGTCATGCGTCTAAACGAAGTATGCGACAGCAAACTGAAGGTGCTTGTCGAGAAGAAGGAGACGCTGCAGCTGCTTTCCGATAACACCGATCATTGCATTGAATTTATGCAGAATGCCCTCGAAAAGGGCAGCGATTTTGCTATATTGTCAAGCAAAAAGTCACTCGTACGTCATCTGCAGAAGCTCAAATGTCAGCGTGCTGATATACCCAATCCAGAGATTCCAGTTCGGATTCAGGTGCAGCTAAACCAGGTCGCTGAACTGCAGAAGGTCATCTCACAGCTGGGCATTGTTATAGTAGATGGCAAACCATATCCACCGGCACCGGCGCCCACACAAAATGGACCGCAACCACCGCCGCCACGTCAGCCACCTAGCCCAAATATGGCGCCACCATTGCGTCCCGGATTACCACCGGGCATGACCGCCGGACTGTCGCCCAACGGGCCACCGGGTGGCTTTGGCCCACAGAACGGACCGCCCATGTACAGTAATGCGGCCGCACAACAGCAGTTCAACAATTTGTCCATGAGCCGCTCCTTTCCAGGTGATGGGCCAGGTAAGGGTAGGCTTCAATTAACCAATATTCTGATATCTAAAAGTTAACTATTATTAAGATCACCCTTTTAATCGCCTTGCAGTTCGTTTTGGCGGCATGCCACCCGTGGGCATGCAGCGTCAGGGTCAACCGCATGTCAGCTCCTCCACACATCCGCAAAATATGGGTACGTACGCAAATACAATTATCGTAAGCATTCTTATTCAATGCTTCATGTTTCCTTTAGACATTAGCCTGCGTGGTCTGTTGAACAATCAGGCGGCGCAGAGTCCTAACGCTCATCTGGCCTTTAACGGGCCACCCAGCTATCCAGGCGGGCCGCAGGGAGCACCCTCGCCGGCGCACCAGCAATCATTGCCACCGATGCGGGCGCATTTTATGCCCGGTCAGCAAAATTTCGGACAGGGTGGCGGCCCGGGCGGTGGGCCCAGAGACAACAACAGCTTCATGAACAGCAATGCACGCTTCCAGTCGCAGTACCAGCGGCTGGCCAGCCATGCACAGCAGCAGGCGGCGGCAGCTGCCATGGCCAGTGCGGGTGCTGGAGGCGGACAGATACCCTCGCCAGGCGCACTACAACGACCACCAATGATGCCCAATCCCATGCAGAATGTAAGCGTTCGCATACAGCTCGAAAATTAGTTGATATTTTGAAAAATCATTTCCTGGATCTTTTAACAGGCATTGGGGTTTCATGGGAGCCCGGCTGGCTTTAACGCTGGCCCGCCGCAAACATCGCCGCAGCTGAACAACGCCATGCACAGTCTCGCCAAGTGGCATATACCGCAATCTGCGCAGCAATCAAGCAGTGAGTGACATTGATAACAGTTTCACAGAGCCGTATTAACAATTGAATTGATTTCTCGGGTGCAGTTTGCCAACAGCAGGGACCGCTTTTGCCTTTTGCAAACGGTCGCCAGACATCGGAAAATTTTAAAATCTCATTAAAGTCGCCAAATACTTTGAAGAACAGCACACCACCCAGTCTTAGCATTGGTGGGCCCGCGCTGCCAGGCTTGAACAATGGCTCGTCGGCTGCTAATACAATAGCGCAGCTTAATGCCGCGGCCCTTGGTCTTGGCCCAGCGGTTTCCATACTCTCTAATGTCACATCGACAAATCCAAAGACACCCAGCCCCAGCACGCACGAGGTGAGACGGTCAAAATAGATTATTCATATTATGTCTGATTGCTAACATCTGTTGGTTTGTTTTCATTCGCTTAGAACACGAAGGATTTTACAGAACCCATTGACAAGGTACGTGACGACTCCATAAATGATCTGATTGCCACCATTGCCAAATTGGACTCGAATGGCGTTCAAGTGCTGCCAGAAGGACGCACCAAGACCACCTCGCCGCAAGTGCACAGTTCGACGGATCTTTCCAATACGCAGGAAGGTGAGTGTCATTTACTTAAATCTGTTTTTGCTTTCGGTATTGGCTAAATCTATGGGTTGTGGGAATGTGTGAGTGTGTCTCTATAGAAACTGTTGTACTCAACTTTGTGCAAAAGAAATGTATCATCATATTTATGGGTCAAATGTCATAAACAATTTTGTTTCTACGAATATTAGCAGTTAAGTAAACACATAATGCGATATTAATATTTAATACAATTGGTTTGTTAAACATCTTATACATTACCGACTTAAAATTCTGGGCTTCTATCTGAATGTGTGAGAAAAACAAGCTGTGTTCTTCCAAAATTTCACTCTTGTGCATTGTATATCATAGTCTTATGTTTAACATTACTTTGCTGTTGGTTTTAAATCGATTTAATTCAATTCTCATATAACTTTGCTTTGTTTATTTCTATTTTCAAAACTGCAAACTCGTTTTCCAAAAACCAAAACAAAAACCCAAAATAAAAACCGATCCAAACGCGCAATAAACCGTACCAATCAATTACTAACCAATAAATTAATATATTCAATAATTAAAAAAAAAAAAAATTAAAAAAAAAAAAACAAAAAACAAACAATCGAACACGAAACACATACACATTCATACACACCCACGCCCATACACACTCATCGAAACATAAATGCAAACCCAAAACTAATCATATCAGTTAATAATAAAAACGAACAAAAAGATGACCCCAATGAGGATTGGTGTGCCGTATGCCTGGATGGCGGCGAATTAATGTGCTGCGACAAATGCCCAAAAGTATTCCATCAGAACTGTCACATACCCGCGATTAGCTCCCTGCCCGATGAAAGCGAGAGCTGGCAATGCTTGTTGTGTGTCAATCTCAAGGAGCTGACCAAAGTTGAGGGCAACGAGAAACCGCATCCTGGCGAGCTGAGCAGCTTAGAATTGAGAATACTCCAGCGCATATGCCTGGAGCTATACTGTCAGTATGAACAGAGTCTTAACTTCCGCGAACCGGAGTCACCAGCCAACTCCCAGTACTATGATATTATTTGCAAGTAAGTCCCAACGACTTTTACTGTTGGAATCCAAAGCTGATTGACTTTTTGTCGCTGTAGCCCTATGTCGTTGGATGTTATACGCACGCGCTTAGATCCTTCCAGCCCCAATCATTACAAGGATATAGCCGGCTTTGTCGCTGACGTACGTCTAATCTTCAAGAATACTTACCTCTTCTATCAGGTAAGTGAAATGTGTATTTGTTGACCAAATATCAGTTTGATAAATTTGTGCTGGTATTGCTTTCACACAGGAGGATTCGAAAACGTACAGCAATGCCAAGTATTTGGAAAATTTCTTTGAAGAGCAGCTCGCCAAATGGCTGCCCAACTTTGGCAGCAAGAGCGGTGCCTCCACCTCGTCCAATTCGCCTAACTTGTTAGCGGCAGCGGCTGGCTCGCCTGCGCCAACTGAGAACGGGCGCAAGAGCTGCAGTTCCGCCTCGCTAGCTGACAGCGAGGATGCTTGCTTGCCGGCCAAGCGTTCACGTCGCTCGGCGCATGAATAGAACGAGCTTTTGCCCGACAAGAAGGGCACGGAGAAGGAGCCGCAGCCGGAGGAGAAAGAAAAGGGAGGGGAAACACAAGACCAGCCGGAGCAAGAACAGCAGCAGTCAGAGGATAAGCAGGCGCTGCAAGAAGATGAACCTGAGCAAAACCAGGAATCGCACTTAGCAGATATGGAGCTAGATTTAGCACAGCAACCGCGCAGTCTGGGTAGCAGTGTAATACAGGAAAACGCCGACTATGTGCTTCAGCTGCTGCACGCATATGCCGCCGCCTTCGGACTCTAGAGCGTTTAATTGAGTGACTCATGAAAGAACATATCCGTACACACTCGCAACTAATAAGTCCAATATTGTTATAAATTATGAATGGCGCTATCAATTAGTCTTTAAGTATATATGAAAAAACGTCGTCTAATCATTTAGAACAAACAACTTGTAGCTGTTGTATATTTAGTTTTGTATTACCCAACTGTAAATAAGCAAGTCATTTGATATGATTTATGGATTAACAATGCAAGAATAACTCGATGTTCGTGTGGAGATATGTTTTAGCTACAATCTTAAGTGTTAAATATACATATGTAAGCAGATATACCAAGTAGAGATTAACTTGTAGTTTACTTCAATTTCACTGCATAACTTAAGAGTGCTCCCAGCTCTATCCTCTAACCCCATATCAGTTAGAGTTGTATTTACTTTTGTGATAGCAAAAAAACAATAAAAAAAATGAACAAATTATGTCCTAATATGTATATTACTGCATCCCAACTCATTTTGACATTTTACTTTCGAATTTGCTGTGTACGATATTTATTGCCCATTGTTCCGATAATGTATCTATCCATATATATATATATATATACCTAGGCATTTCTCAGAACATTTTTTTATATTTCGCTTGCACACATTTATAAAACAGCAAACATTCGTATACCATTTAGGAAGACACTCGTAATAAGTTACAACTAGAGTAATAAGTTCGAATAAATCAAACCCACAATAGAATTACAGGCATATAAACATATAAATAATTATATTAGCATAGAACTTTTAATGTTGTACGTTTGACGTTTTAGTTTTAGTCTACCACATAGAGCCGATCAGGCATACAGCCAATCAGTCTACTAGTAATATCCACTATAGCCATAACCATAACCATAACCATAACTCCATGATAATATATATATTCATTCACAACAGATATGCATTGGTATTGGTGTGTACATACATATATATAAAAAAAAGTATTCATAACTATTTCCAATTAACCTAACCAGTCAAATGCTGTGGCCAACACCTTGTTTTTATTTAACATATACAAATGTGTAGCTGTACGATATGAAATTAAAACTGTAATAAAACTCAATTCGCAATATTGTGAATATTTTTATAAATATTTTAACTAAAGAAAGAAAGTAAATATCTTCTAACAAATCTACTCAAATTGCAAGAATAAAGCAAAATCCTATTAATGTCACACACCATGAAAACAATAAAAACATACTTGAAATTGAAATTATATAGATGTATTATCTACTATATATATATACACATATATATGTATATGTATTAATAGAGGAACATATATGTGTGCTATCCTATCGAAGTTGAAGCAAGCAATTGAAAGTGAAATGGTCAACCAGGCATATGCCGAACTATGTTTATATGTTGAATGTGAAAACAATAGAAATTATTATATATATGTATCTGTTTTAGTAGTAAGTTTTATGGTAAATATCTATAAAAAGGAAAACACAATACCTTATGAATGTACTACTTACTATCAAGTGGATTTTTAAATAAAAGAAAAAGGCAACATTTCATTTTGATGGACGCTTGCTTTTAATCAATCATATTCCAAAGAAGCCATCGTCACGCATATATTGCTCGTCGAGATGCGGGCTTGGCTACAGCAGAAATCGCTCATCAATCAGCGTCTTTCGGGAGACATTGCGACGCACCCAGTGCTTAAAGGTGTGGCGCACAAGCTACAAAGATTAATGGAGAGCTGTCGGAAATACTATACCTAAGAAATAAGAGATCTCATTCGCTTACCATATTCAAGGCGCACGCTACGGCAGCTGCAAACAGCAGACTGGAAGTCAGCAAATAGATCGAGAGCAAGACAAGCAGCTCCAGGACAAAGATGTGCACATGATTGCCCAACAGCAGCACCCGGCTAAAGCTAAGGCTATCATCTATATAGAAGGTACCCTTATCTATAAGATATAAGAGATATTATCTGCTGTCATTTAAACTAATGGATGACCCACTTTCCGTGAGATAGTTCTCGATTTCACAGTTAAATAGCTTTTCCACCAAAGTTCTCTCCTTAATAATGTAATCCATGTCCTTGATGGCCTGCATTAAAATCATGTTTTTAGCCTTTAGATAGAGCGATAATGCTTTCCAACTCACATGATCTATGAAAGCGCAGAAAAAACGATTAATGCTGGCGTAGGCAATGGAGGTGCGCTCTACCTGGCCATCGACGCTGGAGATTTGCAGGTCCTTCTGATAGAGCAGCGTCTGCGACATGCTGCCATTTCGACTGCGTTGGAAGGGCAGCAGCAGGCGATCCAAATAGGTGCTGTGGGGTAAGCAAATAAGTCAACTAGATATCCTGGTGAGATATAAGCCCAAGACCAGCCTACCGTAGTTTACGTGGTGGTAATATAATGTAAGCCTGTTTGTCGGAATCAATCAGTAGTCCACGGCGTCCGCACATGTTCTGTGTCTCACGCTGCAGCTGCAGGATCATGGAGGACATGTCCGTATCAGCAAAGCCATGTGGCGAGCGTCCATGTATATAGTATCCATAGCCTGGCTCCAGTAGCGAAAAAAGCGAGATATTGGCCAGACTGCACAGATCAACGAACTTCTGCAGAGGATTGGAGTAAAGCAATCTACGCAAGACCAGTTGCAGCAGATAAGTGGCCAAATAAACGGCAGAGATCAGGCAGCAGCTCAGACCGAAGTCGTTCTGGGTCTGGGTAAAACGCTGCAGCAACTGATGAGCAACAATGACAACGAAAGCCTGGACCAGGCTGGAATATCTCTGGGTAGCGCTGAGTCGAATCCAGGCGTTGGCCGTAAAGAGCACGCGCCAGGCGGAGACGCTGCTCTCGGCGACGTAGGTGCGCACGCTGGAGCAGAGCGAAGTGCTATCCAGATTCAGACGCTGGCCCTCGCAGCTGCTGCGTGGTCGCTCCCAATCGATGAGAAACAGCTCCAGCTGACTGGCGCGACGCAGATGCACTGCAAGGAATATCAGCTGCAGCAGGCAGGCGGGATAGATGAGCAGCGCCAGCTGTTCTGGAACCCAAGCCTGTAGCGTCAATAGGAGCAGCGCTGTGGCCAGCAGCGCCAATGCCACATTGGCGGCCAACTGCAGCATCAGCTCGAGCAGATTAATGGTCTGGCACAGCTCCGTTCGACGTCGTCTACGCAGATTCTGCAGACGCAGCAGTGCCGCCGCCAAGGCGAGCAGCAGCAACAGCGGCAAAGCCAGCTCCATCAGCAGTTTAGCAGCCACGCCCTGACGCACCTGCTCAAAATGCACGCGCAGCCGAAAAGGGTAACGTTGAGGCAGGGACGCATTCGCCGCCAGCTCTATGTGACGATAGCGTAGCCGCAGCAGCGGCAGACCAATGCGATGCCCGTCCTGAATGCTGTACTGCAGTTCCACTTGGTCCACATAGCGCAGAGATCGGTATAGCTGCAGCTTGTGTGCGTCCTCGTAACGCGGCAGGGTCGGCTGCTGGCGGTTGTCACGGGGCTGCCCCGAAATCAGCTGGAAGCGCTTGACTAGCTGCCATTCCTCCTCTTGCGGACGCTGGAATGTTAAGGAGCAGAACGTGAGAGAAGGATAATAGCAAAGAATGAGAATCATACCTGGTTCTCCGGCGTTAGCGTCTCGATAAGCACAGGCAGCTGGTGCAGCAAGTGCACCCAGTTGCTGCTAAAGTTGAGATAAAGATTGTGATAGTTATCATTGCCCTCCAGGCTGGCCACATCTATGAGCTGCTCCAGACTGAGCTGACACCTAATCTCTGGCTGATGCTGAGCAAACTGTAATGTTGGCGCCCGTTGGCCTTGGCAGAGATTCAGCTGCTCCAGCTTAAAGCCACCCCAACGCTTTAGACGTCCCGCCAGGTCGTAGGTAGTGCTAAAGATCTGCAATTCCTCCCGATTCGCCAGCTGGAGTGTGGTTGTGAGAAACTCTCGCGTTGCTCTGCCCTTCTTATAAAACAGGAAGGGCTCCAGAGCGTGCAGCTGCTCGCCGGCGTGTGCGTATTTCATGACCACATCCGACATCTGGGTGAGCAAAAACGGGCTGCAGGGCGAGTGCTTGTCCATGGAGTAGTGCGAGAGCACACAGAGATTGGCCAACTGCTGGCAGGCGCTGTCGTTCTTCAGAGCCAAACAAAAGAACGCAACAAACTTTAGATCCCCAAAGTGCAGCCTGCTGGCGCTGGGCTTCGACTTGATGGTGGCCTGCCAGAAGGCATTATAGTGCAGATAAGGATGCAACAGCGTATTGGCTATGCAATAGTCCTGGTAACGATAATTGTACGCGGCATTGCAGCTATGGCATTCGCTGCTGTTGCTCGCAGGATTCGTCCTGGCTAGCACTATGGAACCGCTTGCTGAATAAGCCGAAGTGCTATTGAGATATTGGAAGCTGCACTGCAGGGACAGCAATTGGGTGGACCCAGCTGAAGTACAGTTCTCAGATGTTTTTGTGGAATTGCTGCAGATCTCATCGCAGGTTGGCCAACGCTTGGACTTCTCGAATAGCGATATGTGCCCAACAGGACACTGACAGGCGAACTCTAAATGGGTAGAGATCGAAATCATAATAAAGTTTGGAGAAATGGGATGCATCTGGAAAGCCCAGGACGTCGAAAGCATATCCGATCCTTTACTTCCATTTTAGACCGTTTTCCCAACATCGCTAAATAGGGACTTTTTTTTATTATATATCATTATAAGAGGACTTCAGACTTCCTAAACGACTTCCTAACTTCGCCAGAAGCTATTTACGAATATACTATCCATAGTATGGAGCTCGGGAAAGAAAAAGCACTGCAAGGATATTTTGTGTGCGCAGACTGCCAAACAAAGGGAAATGTGTGTCACAAAAATACAGGGAAAATTCCAAAAAATTCAAATAATGCCCGATATAAGTTTATTGTCACCTTCTATAACTAAGGGGGAGTCGGAGAATATATACAGATGATTTTTAAAGGGCTTTTTTCATTGTAATTGTACATGTCGCTCATTCTGTTCAATATTTAACCTCAATAAAGAACTGAACTTTTCTATTTTAAGGTGGACTTTCAAATCGCAACGGCGGATGAGTTTGTTACCGCCCCCTGGGCTAGGGTTCCATGGTTATTTGTTTAATCAATACACTTACTGTCCGCAGCGGGCTGCAGCTCGTTCGTGTCTCCATCTCCAGCCTCGTTGCAAGTTGAACACTCGAAATAGTTCAAGTTATAGAACTCATTCCGCAGGCACTTTTGCAGATGTTGAAAGCGAAATGTATTGGGCGTCGGCGACTGTTTTGTGTCCAGATTAGTACAGTTACCGAGCTTTATGAAAACCGTTGTCCACAACAATGGGAAGAACCAATTAACCAGTAGGAAGCACATAGTATTACAAAGTATGGTAGCTCCTTCGGGTTCGATGTATGCCCTACGAATACCAAGTGAGAACTGACTTCTAGCTGCAATTGCAGCTGCACGTGGGCAAGTAAACAAATCCCTGGCTTATTCGGTGTGCTCCTTATTGTTTTCCATATGTTGCTATAGCTACCCAACCCTCGGCTCGGCGATGGCGACTGAGCCGTGCAAAATGCCTATTACACCTGCTGGAGGTGGGTTTGCTTTAAAACAGGTGAGCGGCTGACCAGCACAGCAATGGGTTATTGGGGGCGTCTCCTGTTACGCCTCTCGCTTTGGTTATCGCGTGCCCGACGAGCTTCCTTTTGGCGTGCTGTAAATCATGATTAGCTCATTTATTTTGGTTACATTTTGGCGACATTTTGCTCACAATAAGAAATATAATTAAGCTCTTATAGAGCTACATTAAGGAATGTCGCAATACAAATGGAATATTTGGTGCTCAACATAATATTTCCGCTCTGGTGAAAAATACCTATTTTTTATTATTTAGTTAAATATAAACATATTATAGTAATAAATGCCATATACATAAACATAAGAGAAAAGTCTACTCACTTTTTTCTATAATTATTATATTACATTTACAAATTAACGCTTTTATTTGCTATCGATACATGTTTTTCGTATAACAGTTCTGACTGTTATATGCAATATTACTATACAACCATAAACATATCGGCGCATCCCATAAATCAATCGCAAATTATTATTCATTACATCGATATATTCACATGATTTAATCATCGTAAACTTGCGATTAATCGATATAATAAGTATCAACAATCCCCACTTCCTTGCCGAAGGACAACAGTAATAGACGGCAGACACATACAATTTTCATTTTTGTGTTGCTGTTTAGATCTACACACACATCTTCAACCCAATTGGACAGCTAGCAAGAACCGTTAGTGTTTCAAAGATGCTCTGGTGGCGCCAGTCCAAATAGATGCAGATGCCACTGCACTTGCAACAGTACATAGCCGAAAAATGAACAATTTGGTGAGTGTGGTGTGTGTATGTGTGCACTGGGTGGGTGAGGTGGGTGTGTATAGGTGTTGGCGTGCATGTATACGTCTGTGCATTGAGACTTAATGTGCTTGTGTTTGTGCGGGTGCTGAAACCTGATTACAGGAACACGTTAAGCACTATTATCCAGAAAACTACAAATTGGATCTCTCCGAGACAATGAAGGCGGCACTATCCAAGGGCCCTGTGGGCGGGGGCGCGGTCAATGCAGTCAGCAGCAACAACGGCAGCAGCAGCAGCAATATCACCAGCTCGATGGGCGCGCCAACACACAGCGATATGTTGCAACAACAGCCGAACGCCGGCGTTGGCTATGTGACCGAGAAGCTCTACATGCTGCTACAGCTCTATCTGCAGAATAAAGGCTGGAACCCAAGCGCAGAGCTGCTGCAGTGCTTCAGCGATCTTAAGGATAATGCAATGCTGCCCAGCGCCGCCTACTTACAGTAAGTATAGGCAATAACCTATTTGTATGCCAATTACAATTTTGCCATCCTCCCTACAGAGTACTGGCCAATCGACTGACGTTGGACTCACAGGGCCGGCTTATACTGCGCGACAATGGCAAAATTGTGCTGCCCTTTGAGCACTTTGCTAACGCGGTCATGCTGAAGCACATGTCGGGACCACATGGTCTGCATCTCAGTGTGGATGCCACTGTGCGTGCTGTCATTGAGTCCTACACGATTGGACGTGATCAGTTCGGCATGGAGAAGGAATTCATCATCGAGGTCGTGCAGTCATGCCCCAGTCCTGCCTGTCGTTACTACAAGAATCACATGGGCATATCACCGATGCCGTTTATGGAGCAACAATATCCGGGCGTCAATACTCCTGATTTCTTGCAGCGCCTCTCGCATCTGCCACCCAGCGCAGCAGCAGGCAGTGCTGCGGTGAGCTCAGCAGCTGCCAGCGCTGCTACTGGCGTTTCCAGTGGCAGCAACAATGCTATTCCTGTTGAGATTGATTTGTCAAAATCAAGCGGCTCCAAGGTGCCGCCACAGTTGCAGCACCTAACAAAGCAGCAGCAGAGTAGCATACAGTCGCAGCTGTCACAAATAAGTGCAGCCGCTGCTGCAGCACATCATCAGCAACAACAGCAGCAACAACAACAGCAGCAACAACAACAGCAGCAACAACAGCAGCAGCAGCAACAACAGCAGCAGCAGCAACAACAAGCGCAGGCTCAAGCCCAGGCAAAACACCAGCAACAGCTGACAGCTGCATTGATTCAACAGCAGAATCGTGTGCTCGCCCAACAGAGCCTGGAGAAGCTTAGCAATTTGAGCGCTTTGGAGAAGCAACGTGTATTTGCACAGTTGGATCCCAAACACTTTGATCCAATGGCAGTTGCCGCAGCGGCAGCCAATTTGCAAATTCAAGGCATGATGCAGTCGCAAGCTGTGGCCGCGGCTGTGGCCTCCAATCAACAGCAGCCAATACCGCTAGCTACGAGCAACTCTTCGGCAACGGTCAGCTCCAGCGTTAGCGCGCAGGTGCACAATACACATCATTCGTTACCGCCGCCTTCGCAGTCGCCGCACTCGTCGTCATCGTCTTCCTCGCACTCTTCGATGGATCAGCTACCGCATAAGAATCTTTCGGAGTCATTGAGGTTAGTTTTTTATTTGAATATCATCCTCTCACTTAAATCTAGTTCTCTCTTTCTCACTAGATCCAATCTGGACTCGATTGAATCGAACAAGGATCTGTTGGCACTGCACAACGGCGCCTGGGCCAGCCAGGATGCCAATCGCATAGATCACATGACTGTTGGCCAGGACAAGATTGTGCGCATTTTCTCGGAGCTAATGCGTAACATGTCGCGCATGAAGACATACATACGCCCCTCAATGTGCAAGCCCTATGGCAAGCAGAGCGAGAGTCTGCAGAAGAGTAAGTTAATCCGCTCAAGAAGCTGTTCAACTAAAACAACTTACTCGTTCCCCACAGCTCTCATGGACACTATTCAAATTGTGCAGACTTTGCGTAATTGCTTGCCGGCACCCCACATTCCAGTCTCGTCCTGGAAGAGCGAGAGCGAGGGTAGCGTTGGTGTGGGCGCGGGCGTAGGTGTCGGTGTCGGTGTGCCTCCAGGCTTGGGCATGAATGCGCTTGGCTTGCAATCCGGCAGAGTGGACAATTTACACTAAGTGGCGGATCCGAGACGAAAAACGTCGATAAAAGTTGAATCGCAGCAAATTACATTAGGTAATGTCTTAATATTCCCGCGATTCCGAACAGCAATACAGTATTTATATAGACTAGATTATCATCTTCATAGGCTTGGCTCATGGTTTTCCAATTACCTATGATGTGCCATGTTTAACACAAGACTTGATTTCATTTTAATATTTGACTGATTTTCATAAAACAATGTCACTAGCTAAAAGTGTTGCATCCCTTTTAGATTGTGTCACAAGATTTATGCGCTTCAGCTCGGCTAGAGTCTAAGATTAAGCAGCAGTCCAATGTCCAATCCATACCTATAAGAAATCTTTATTTGCTTCATTTATTTACTTGTTTTCATTTTTGATTCGGCATAAACGAAATTGACAATGCATATTAATTCAATTGGCAAAAAGTCTGTGATATTTAAATTATGTTTAAAGCAGCACATTAACAAAACAAAAACATACCTAAATTAAATTTATTTATAATTGTGTGCCCTTTGTGTTGTGTAAACTACAATTTACTTTGTGCAATATAACAAAGTGTCTCACTATTTACCTATTTATTCTTAAACACTTTTGTGCAATTGAAACGTTTTCACTCATATCAACAGAGCATTAGCATTAAATCAACTCAATAATATAAAGGCCTCCTGCCCCTACTACATAATAAAGGATATTACATATTAGGCATAAACGCGTACACATACTCATATACACATTTAATTAAATAAGATATTTTGCTAGACTATGTCGTCGTGGGTTGTCTCGTTTCAAGCAACGTGGAGTTGTGTTAATTTTTAAGCAGCAGATGGGTTGTAATTCGACTACATACATACATTCGTACGCATAAGCTTATATTATATTTTATTCCATGTCCACACATTGAAATAACGAATTCGTATCAAGCAGTATTAACCAGAAATAAAGACACATGCAAGCCCTTAATATTTACATAGCTAAAATGAAATAATTAAAAAAAAAAAGGTATATATATATATTATTGCATAATATCGCTTAATGTTTACCTGTCCAATCAAATAAAGATAAATATTTTATTCTAATCTAAATATGTATATCAGGATGTTTTAAATTGTGCGCACAATCTTGCATAGCTTAGTTGGCAACGCCATCAACTGCATTGTTGATATTAATACAAAACATCGATATTTATAGCATTTGTGAGCTCCGGAATATCGTATGCACATTTAATTATCGATATATGCAATCGATATCAACTTCCCTACCGTCTGTGCTTGAGCACTGCGTTTTTCGTTGATAATTTTTTAAAATTAAGTTTTAACGTATTTATTTAGTAATTTATTCGTTTAAAATAGTTGCAAAGTGCTTAACAAAGATACCACAACGTTTTGCTTTATATTTTATGTACTTTCGTGTGCGCGCTTTGTGTGAAAATGTGAAAAACATTGCCGAAGGTATTGGTAATTGGAGAACGTTTTTTCTATTATTTTATCTCCTCCTCTTCCGCTTCGTTTTGTGTGGTGCTACGCTCTTTGTGCTCCTGCTCCCTCCAACCAAATGCGTGCTAATTGTTAGTGTGTGTGAAAATAAATAACAAAAAAGGTGCGCACTGCAAATATAACTGAAACCCAAAATGCAAATGTGTCTCTACCAAAAACTAATTGTTGAGTTTCCAACAACATGAAAATGATAGCAGACGCTCCCCCAATACGGTGCCGAGCTGGCATATTTTGCAACGCGACGCCGTCAATTTGTGGGATAATCAACGGCCGCGAACTACTCGCTCTGTGCAAGGAATTTACAACAACAAAAACAATGTTTTGTGCGCGCTTAGAGAACAATAATGAAATGTGCAACTATAGCTTAACAAGTTATACTGATATGAAGCGAGCTCGTTGAGTGGGCAACAAATTTCGTTGTGCGTTACACAGCATCTTTAAACATATGGCAGTACATATGTGTACGTATGTATACGTCCGAAGTCCAATGGGACGTGTTGATAACCATATTTGTGATTATGCGTAGATTTTATTATTTCTTTTTTTTTTTTTTTTTTACTTATAATCGTGCTTAAACTATGTGCCGGCTGCCTGCTACAAGTAACTGTAATTGTTAGTGCAACGGTATCTGTTGAATGTAATTAAAAGTTTTCAATTGTTCATAACCTAGGACACATTCCATAGTGCGCCTGTTGTTGTTGCACATAAAGCAACCATGCATGTAAATTCAAACGTACGCTTAAATTAAAAATTAAACAAAATGGCAGTTGGTGGAGCACGCAGCAACGTTCTTGGGTGTGAGCGCCGGACACTCGCTCAGAGAGAGAGACAGAGAGAGAGAGGCGAACGAGTGAAGTAGCGAGTGTTGCTCGTGTCTTGAGTTAACGTGGAAAGTGTTTGTCTGTGTAAAAACATGTGTGTGTGTGTGTGTGTGTGTAGGGTATGTTGTGTGTGTGTATGAATGTGTGTGTAACAAAGTGTGGAGTAAGAAGATGGAGCACAAGATATATAAAAACAAAATGCGAGCGTGTAAAAACAAGAATAAATGCAACAATATAATACTGAAAAACATTTTTAATTGTTTGTATTTTAGTGTTTCTCAACAGCAGTGAATATATATGTAACTGTTGTGTGCATCAACAGTGACGACAAATGTGTGCAGCTGTGTGTGTGCGTGTGCATGTATGCTGAAAGAAAAACAACACAAATAGGAGAAAAAATCAAACCGAGAAGTAACACAGAAACAGCCAAATATATGTATATGTGTATATATATAGAGATTGATGTAAAGTATAGCGGCAACAAAACAGCATAACTAATGTACGGCGTAAAAATGCTGCAGCTACTGCTGGTACGGCTGAAAAAATGACCGATGAGCGCAACGGTAACGGCAATAAGAGCACCAATATCCACAGCAGCAACAGCAGTCCGACGAGCATCGCCAGCTCCAGCACCAGCCACAACAACAACAGTAGCAGCAGCGGTAACAGTACAAGCGGCAGCAGCAACAACAACAACGAGCTCTTAATTGCAGAGGCGGCTGCAAAGTTTTTACTCAAAAATGGTATAAACGGCACAAACACAGCAGCAGCAGCAGCGGCAGCAACACTGCTAACAGCAGCTGCAGCTGCTGTCACATTTCAACTGCCCGCCGCACCAGAGCTGAAGCCAACATCAGCAGCAGCACCAGCAGCACCGACAGCAACAGCCACAACTTTAGCTACATCCTCATCACCAGCAACATCCAATGGCACCACGCCAACATTATCATCGACTAAAACTAACAGCAGCAGCAACAGTAGCAGCTCAAGTCTCACTATGGCGACGGCCTCTGCTACGGCGCTCCTTGCCGCCGCTGCCGGCGTTGCAGCTCCAAAGGCAACCGTCGATGTTATGGCCGGTGTACTGGACTATAGCGCACTGAATGGGCCCAGTGCCGCCGCCACAAAGAGCAGCAAATTTGGCGGTACAGGCAACGGAAGCAGTAGCTTTGATATGGGCAGGCATCCGATATCAACGCACAGCAACAATAGCATGTCCGGCTATGGAGGACGTCTGCAGTTTTTTAAAGGTCAGTAAAGAAGTCGCCATATTTCTAGACGACTCAACAAAATACTAGCAATATATTTCCAAGCCTATCCATATATACATACATCAATAATAGTTCTTCGATTCCATATAGACGCTCTTTTTATTTCAAACAATACTTAAAACATCCGATATATTTGCAGATGGTAAATTTATATTGGAATTGGCCCGTGCTAAGGACGGCGATAAGAATGGTTGGGTATCAGTGCCGCGCAAGCCATTTCGTACTCCATCGGCAGCTACATCGGCTACGGTAACGCCCACGTCGGCAGTGACAACAACGTATCCAAAGAACGAGAATTCCACATCGTTAAGCTGTAAGTGGGCCACAGCTATAAACATATGCAAGAGTTCAATCTTAACAAGTTTTATGATTGCAGTTTCGGATGACAATAGCTCCATACAGTCATCGCCTTGGCAGCGTGATCAACCCTGGAAGCAGACGCGACCGCGTCGTGGCATCTCCAAAGAACTGTCGCTCTACTACCAGCGTCCCAGGTACAATGTGCTTAGCCAAAGTGCGCGACAGGCTGCGACGCGCAAGCGACGTCGTCCGTACGAGCCAACGCTCGCTAGCGAGGATCATCAATCGATCTTTGAGCGTGTTGCCACACACGAAAATGGCGATGAGACGCTAAAGGCTATAGAAGCTGATGCAAAAGCGGCGGAAAAACAGTCGGATGAGATTAAAGCAGTAGCGATCAAAGAGGAGCTGAATGAGGTCAAGACAGAGTCGGAATCAAAGGCATGTTCCAATGCAAGTAATGATTCGAATAATGATGCAGTTAAAGCGGAGGCAACCATGGAGAAAATGAACACAAGCGAAGATGAGGATGCTATGTCGGTGACAGTGGACGACGTGACGGCCCCAACGAGCGATAGCTTGGTAAACGGCAATGCGAGTGAACTGAATGGCGATCTCAAGGCCCACACAAAGTGTGAGGCAGGCAGCGAGATTGACACAAGGACATCAGCAGCATCAACATCAACGATGAAGACGACAGACATAAGACTTAAAAAGCAGAAACCCAGAGCTAAGCTCAATAGCATCATACAGAAACTAATTGATGGCGTGCCTGCGCGCCTCGAGCAATTGTCAAAGACACCAGCGACGGCGGCAACAGCATCAGCAATGGCGTCAACAGCAGAGCGCAGCAGCAGCAACAGCAGCGGTGGCGGAGCCATCGGTAGTCTAAGTCACTCCTTGGCGCACAAGGTACGTGACCAGTTCGCCATTTGTTTCTATACGAATTAGAAATTGCTCTAATTTATGTATATTCTTTAGCTTTTCACGTCGCCTAATATATCTTTTGATTTTCAGGTCTCGCCGCCATCGTCGGCAGCGGCTGCCAGCCGTCTAGTCGAATATCATCATCAGCATGTGTCTCCGCGCAAGCGAATATTGCGTGAATTCGAGAAGGTATCGCTGGAGGATAACAATGGCTGCGTAAATAATGGCAGTGGGGCAGGTGGAGGCAGCAGCGGCGGTGCCGGTGGTAAGCGCAGCCGCGCCAAAGGCAGTTCAACAACCGGCGCAGTAGCCAGTAAGTCGATGCCCATGAATCTGGCACCGCCACAGGCCAAAGCGCTGACCACGGCCACAACTACAACAACGGCAGTAGCAGCAGTGGCTGCCCCAACGCAGCCAACCCGACTGAATAGCTCCTATAGCATACACTCGCTGCTGGGCGGCAGCGGTAGCAGCTCCTCCTCGAAGAAGAGCCACGATCAGCCGGCCACAATAATCAGCAATGTGCATCATCCGCATCATCATTCATTGTACGCCAGCTCGGCAAGCTATCCACGCGCGCTGCTCAACTCACCCAAGTCACCGGAAATGGGCAGCAGCAACGGCGGCAAATCACCGTCACATGCGGTCAGCAAGAAGCAACGTTCGCCGCCTTATGCCGCTGCGGGATCGCCGCTGCCTATCGACTATGGACGACGCACGCCCCCAGACAGCTATAAGTTGGCACAGGCGCATGCACAGCATCTACAGCATCATTCCTTCTATGCGCCTTATGTAGGCGCTGCTGTTTCGCCGCACATTCCACAGGCAGGCGGCGGCACACGTGATCTGCTGTCGCCACCGCGGTCATCGAGCGCTTCGCCACGTGAGCCTGCCGCCACTGCCAATACGCCGCACCGCACTGTGCCCAAGAAGACTGCATCGATACGACGCGAATTCGCCTCACCATCGGCCAGCAATAGCAATAGCAGCAGCACGGCGAACAGTTGCCCCTCGCCAGGCGAGCGCAGCACATCGTCGCCGGAACGGCGGCATCTACAAATGCAGCGTGGCTCGCCTAGCGCGGCTGCGGCTGCAGCTGCTGGTTCGCCCTTGCACTATTACATGTATCCGCCGACGCAGCTGAATGGAAGCGGCACGGC
Organism: Drosophila littoralis; assembly: GCA_018903485.1. NCBI lineage: Eukaryota > Metazoa > Arthropoda > Insecta > Diptera > Drosophilidae > Drosophila > Drosophila littoralis. The sequence goes on from JAEIGF010000593.1 coordinate 14,292,138, forward strand.
TAGTCCGCATGGAATAGCATCGAATGCAACACCTACAACAAGCAGTGCAGCAGTGGCCGCTGCTGCTGCGGCTGCTGCAGCTGCATACATTCCATCGGTAGTCTCGCCCTCGCTCTACCATCCGTACATATCGACGCTTGCCGCTCTGCGGCATAATCCGCTGTGGGTGCAGCATTATCAGGCGGGTGCATCGCCATTGCTGCCACCACCACCACCACATCCACATTCGCACCCACAGACGAGTACCGCGGTCGGAGCGCGATTATCGCCACAATCGCCGTATCATCCTTTTGGCTACAATAATGTGAATGCGGCTGCTGTGGCCGCCGCAGCGGCTGCAGCAGCCTCTGCTTTTGGGCAGCCAACATCGAATCCGCATCTGGGACATCCAACGCATCAAGCGGCGATAGCACATCATAATACGCCGCCCACACATTTGGCCGAGCACAGAACGCACACGCCAAAACTGACTGATATTTGTACTGACCAAATGTCTGCAGCGTCCAGTCATCGCACCACCGTCTCCAGCTCATCGGGCAGCTCTAGTGCGTCCGTAACGTCTGCAGGTGCAGCGCACGGTGGCGGTGTCAGCAGCGGCCCCGACTCAGTACAATCCGCAATGTTTCAAAATAGTAGTCTAAGGAATGAACTAAGTTCAGGTGAGCCCTATTCAGAGATATACAAAGCTAAAATATAACAATTAATATTCATTTATTTCAGACTTACCACTGAATCTGTCAAAGCACTGAGACATACGTGCCCCCACTCCAGCATTCCCCATGGCCCCTTCCATCCCAGCTGCTTCAGTGTCTGTGGGCAACCCCTCGAGTTAAGTACATTATTGCACTAGTAGCGCTTAAGACGACATTCAAACCACACTACACACATAAAATTATAACATAAGTTAGCTGCTATTTATTAGTTGTAACTCAATTGTTTTGCATTAAGTTAGCTAGGGTTTATTCTAAGGCCGAGAGACAATTCAAACAACAACAACAACAACAGCAAAAAAAAAAAAAGTAGCAAACTGCGAGTTAATCGAAATAAATTTTAGAATGTTTTCAAAACCGTTCGAAAACTATTTATGCAATCAGTTAGGAGTATAAATAATCAACTAAATTATTTGGCCGACATATTCAATAACCAAACTTAAGAGTAAATTTATATAATATATATATATTTTTTTAAATTCCCATAGGATGCACGTCTTAAAGAATCTCAAAAAATATTTAAAGGCCGTTATATCAATGGCCAGTTGCAACAAACAACATTTGTTCCAACTGCTCATTGAGAACTCGGGCATAAGATTTCTTATCAAAACATTTCCTTCAAACAGACTGAACCTTAAAATTTTTAGAGAGAAAACAAAAAACGGTTATAAATTTAACATATACGACTGCATCTTACTTTTATATGCATGTGTGTGTGTAACAAAACACTTTGAAAATAAGAAAAACTTACAAAAAAAAAATGCAAATCAGATTTTTAAAGAATGCGTGTGCCTTTGAACATGAAAATAAATCTAGGGATTAAAAACGGAGAGTAAAGTACCACGAAAAAAAAAAACTACTTACAAATTGAAATATTCACACATATACAAAACTGTTAACATACATGTTATTCTAAACTGCATACTTAACGGTATACCATACAAATGAGGTCCAAAATACAGTTGCAAATTGCAAACAATTGACACTCGATTTTGTATTAAGTTCTGGCCATACTTATATTTTTTTTTACCATATCTTGCAATTAATCATTCTAGTAATCTCTTATTTTTTAAAATTTGTAAATGAATATGTAGCAAAATATTTTTGATTATATTTTGCTATGTTTTCATTTAATAAAAATACTATACAATATATAAATATTTGAAATATATTTTATTTAATTGAAAAGTTCAAGATTGAAGTTCGCTTGAATTGATCTTAATCTTTTCAATTGAAAGCACAGAGAACTTTCCTGTATGGCTGTACTTAATATAAAATGGTCAAAATCGCCAACACTAGAATTGCAAAAATGTACAAAAAGAATGCTACGTCTACATATACAGATAATATTTACAAGAAACACAGACCTATATTTCGTACAACTGAAACTAATACAAATAAATGAAAAGAATATATATTCCTAAAAGTAAAAAAGACAAAAATATTTCTCATATTTTCTAAATTATTTATATAATACAAATGACTATTTATATGTTATGCTATAAGTAAAAATAGTTGTAATATTTGTAAATACAGTATTTTTACACCGACAACAATGTAAGAGCAACAGCAACAGCAACAAATGAGTAAACATAAACAAATAACCCATATTTTTAATATACAACTATTTTTTTAGAGGATATTAACCTGATATATTGATGTATACACAATAATAAAATCTAAACGATTCCGTAACCTAAATATTTCCCAATGAACGCTAACATGTTATTCATAGTTAGCGTTACGTAAATGATAAATCAAAGTAATATCAAAAATCCTTGAATTGTTCCACCTAGGATCTATAATAGTTTTTTATTTAAATCATAATATTGGTACTGTGTACAACGTTTTTGTTTGAAATGGAAATTGTAGCGTTGTTTTGAATATTTTTCATCCATTTGTTTATATGTAGATCGCTGGCAACGTTCATTTTAAAATGTACTGTGTGCATTTAAGACGCTGTTTGGCGAGGTTTCAAATACTAGAACCGCGAACCTAACTGAAAAACGCGCGATAGGGTTATATAGTATAGTAAACACATATTGAATACTGCGTCGTCTATATGGTCTTGAGATGAGTGTAAAGTAAATCGGATACAAAACTAGTTTTAAAACAAATAATATATTTTATATACATACATAAAACTGAAACTGAATTATTGATGTCAAATAAAATTTATACTAAATGATTTATAAAAACTTTAAATTTCATTGCAATTACGCTAGCGGTATTTCGAGATATTGCTTGATTAACCTTAATAATTCATAAATACGAATATTTGCAAGTGGTAAGTTTAAAAGCCTAATTTTTAAAAAACTTGTATTTTCCTAGATCCATAGAATATTAACAAAGATAATACAAATACCAAGATTTTGCTTTTAGAGGTACCTGGTTTTCGAAGCACATGGAGCGTACGATCTACATAAAGTTTCTTTTGGCTGACCCGATCCCGAGATTATATTTTTTTATAAATTGTGTACTGAGCTTGGGTCAGAAGAGAATTGATAACTTTTAAGCCGATGCTGGTATTTAAATAATTATTGTAAGTTGAACTATGGGTACAATTTAAATTAAGATACATCAAAATACCTTTATATACTTATTTGTTATATCACTAATTTACTTTACGTAAAAAGGGTTTAGGGTATAAAGGTATTGAGTATCTTTGCAACAAAATCAAGAAATTATGATCTTTCCGCATAAAGAGTATATAAGATGTAAACATCAAATTTATACATGATGTAAAGTCAGATACAGCGAAATATACTGCACCATTACTCGCGAAAATCGCGATTCAAATAAAAGAGCGATATGTAAATATGTACATTTTGGGAGAGGTCATGGTCGACGCAAGTAAAGTACTAAAATTCGTTTTTTCAGTAGCGACAGTAAATGCAGTGAATAAAATCATGAAAAATCATGTGTATGTACACATATGCAAATTGGAATTGAGGGACAGAGGGACGAGGTACCGATATGGTTTATCTTATCAATGCATTAGTAGGTATTTATATTGTCGTTGAAATTATCATGAGTACAAGTTTCCTTGCAAATAGTTGTATTTTAATCGTCTAAAATTAACTCTACTTTAAGAAAACACAATTGATTTTGGTGTTGCATACAGTCTATTGTAGAAGCACATTTTATTTATTTTTGTTGTATGTTTCGGTTAAGGTGTACATCACCTTTACATATGTATATATGTCGTCTAATTACCCGGCGTAATTAATATATATTTGTTGCAATTGTTTTTCATGTATATATGTACTTAGTTTCTTTGAATTGCTTTCATCATCCATTCATATATATAAAATGCATTATAAGATACGCATAAGATTACAAAAACCATTAGACAAAAAATATTGTTTCTTGCGATTGCATCAAAAGAGAATAATTGGAGTATAGTATAATAACTTATAATTTACAAAAAGTTACAAACTTAAATTTAATACATATATTAATAGGATACATTCAGTATAATTTGTATAGGTCAGTGGTTTTTGTGTATGGGGGCAGTTGTAAGAAATCAAAGCAAATTGAAGAACAAAAAAAAAAACTCGAAAGCATTTCTTAAAATTTGACAAAAAAAAAAAAAAAAAATTGAATTGGAGCAGTGTGGAACAACAGATGCATATAGACAGTTTGTATACATATTAATATGTTGGGTATTTGTGTGTGTAAAGTGGCCTAAAATAGTGAACACATAGTTTCTAACTCAGTTAAATGGTTTATATAAAAAATTGTACTACAACTTTTCCGGAAACGGAAACACAGAATTGTGGACAAAAAGTTACAGTAGCTGCGGATTTTGTGTTTTAAGATGAATTGGTCAGGGTTTTATCTGAATTGGGTGCAGTAAGCCCTACAGCTTTCTGGCTGCATTTGTAATTCAATGCAAGTGGATTCTAGGGTCACAGCGAAATCGTGTCCTTTTCTAATTTAAGTCACATGACGAATCACTTCATTAAAGATCAGACCTATAATAATCCTCATGCAATGCTTACAATACAAGCACAATTTTGCGTTTTCCCAATTAATCAATAATACACAACATTTGCACATTTTGTATGCTATGTCCTGAATATGATGTACAATTTGCTGTCAGATCCACGCTTTTGAAAAACACCCCGAGATTATCATATTTCAAAAAACCATAAAACACAAAAGGTGTTTTTGTTGTTGCTTGTTATTGCAACAAAATAAAAAAAAAAACAATGGAGTACATAATAACCTTAATAATTATAATAAGCGTACAACTTAACCAATGCAAAAGAGTTAGACGCTTAGATTAAATATATATAATAATAGGATACATTCATCATAATTTGTATAAGTGTGGGTAAATCAAAAGCAACAAAAGCACGAAATAATTGGATAATTAATGGAAACACTTGTACAAGTTGAAAACAAAACATTACAGAAAAGAAACAAATTATTGGAGCGACAGAAGCGTATGGGCTGATAACCTTTCTAAGTAGTGTAAGTGTGTGGGTGTGTGTGTGTGTGTGTATGTGTGTGTGTGAGGGTGTGTATTGGCCTTATATAGTGAACACATAGTTTTGAACTCGGTATTATGTATTATATAAAAAATTGTACTACGCCTCATCCGGAAACGGAAACATAGAAATGTAGACCGAAAAGTAACAGGAGCTGCGGATTGTGAGGGAGTTTGTCTGTCTGTGTGCATTTGTTTTTATCTCGCAATAAGAAATTATAGTCGTTTGCTATTGCGTTTTGTAGTTTACTGTTTGTTGTTCTTAGAGAAATTGTGCGAGGCCCAATTGAGTGACGTCTTCCACGAATTGGCCAAAGCTTCACTGAATTTCGCCTGGAAATGTTTGCGCGCATTTTCCTCCGTGTAATCCAGCACCTGTTCAAATATATGTTAGATACGTGCGGACTGTGTGATATAATTAAAGTGCAAGGCTTACCAAAGTCTCGCGTAAATAGTTTAAATCCTTTTCGGAGGACAGTTCCGGCAGTCCCGTTGAAATCATCATTGAGAACAGCGATAGTATAAGGCAGCCGTGTTTGCGTAATATTAAAAATGCCTAAAGTATAATACGGAAGTTTTTTCTTAGATGCTGTTAACTAGAACCTGAACGATGTTCCAACTTACACGCTCGCACAAAGTCTGAAAATAACAAAACTCCTTTGCCTCGCGATCAATACAGCCTTTGTTAATGACGTAGACAAAGTCGTGTGTAAGCACAAAGGGCACACGTTCGCGACGCACACCAAACTTCTCCTTAAAGTGGCCCAAAATGTGGCCAAAGTCAATATGGAAGAGCTTTTGAAAGGGTAATATGTGTAACATAATTACTTTTACATACAAAATGTGATCTAATTTACTTACCTGTCCATTGCGCTTAACCATGATATTGTCAGAATGACGATCGGCCACGCCCAGCACGTATGTGGCAACGCAGTATCCAGCACAGCTGAGCGTAAACTCGTTAATGGCCTTATTAAGTTTCTCGGGCGCCTTGTTGTGCTCTTTAAGCCAGCTGTAGAGCGAGCCCTTCTTAAATGGCGATGTTGCCGAAAACATGCCCTTTTCCTTTTGTATATTCGCAATTGTCTCCGAATGACGCACCACTTCAATCATGCCCAAACGTTGCTCCATGCTTATACAGTTGTAGATGTTCATGCGCAAATCCAATCTATCAAAACAGATATATTTGAATTATTAATAAATCTCTTAGCTGCTTTCAATCTAAAACGCACCCCTCACGCTTCCACAACTGATCCATGACGCGAAGCATTTGCAATGTAAGCATGTCCTGGCGCAGATCATCGCCGTTTTTGAATATGATGTACACATCGTTGGCCGTCTGATCCACGTTTTCGAAAACCACCCAAAGTGGTCGCATCTTGCTGTCCATCACCTTGCATTTGTCGGGCGTTACGCGACTGCATCTGAAGCTTGGATTTAAGGGGTTTTGGATATTTTGGAAGACGCCGTTATTGTGCTCGTTGCGCAGGAACTTCTGAAGTACGTTGCGCACTTTCTCTTTGCTGCCCTTCTTAGCTATCACGGAGCCCTGTTTGAGCTTCTCCAGTACTTCGAGCTGTTTGCGCAGCGGTTTCACATGCTGCTTGCAACCTTTAAGGTAAGCCTCCAAAAGCAGGCCAAAGCGAGTCTGCATGCAGGGCGTTTGCATTTCGGATCGCAGATGCCAGAAAAAGTAATGTCCTATGCGCTGATTGCGCAAGGCTCGCTCCAGCAAAAATATAACCAGATCGTTCTCCAAATACGACTCGTGCCGAATGGCCTGCACCAGTTGCAGTAGGTACAACAGCAGATCCTCATCCCTGCGAAGAAATATATAGAAATTAAAGAGCAATTTGTACGATCACAATGGCGACTTACTTGAGATTATGCAGACACTTGATAGCAAATCCGCGCACTGCTGGATCGGGAAAGGCATAATCCAGCAGCTCCAGCGAGCGTTCGATGGAGATTAGCGGCCACTGCTTGAGCAGGTACCAAATGTCGGCCACATCATCGCGGTCTTTCCAGTAGACGCAGTGCAGCAGCACGGGCAGATCTTCTGGAAATTCGCGCAAAATATCGTTTCTGAAAACATAAATTATGATTAGTATATGGTTAACCGATTGAAGATTACGCAACCTTAGTTAACTCACTTGCGTTCCCATATGGTATTGCGGTCCTGATCGACCATTTCGTAGATTTTATCTTTGCCCGAGTAATTGGCCAGCAGGACACCAAGGAGCGTTTTCTCAGGGTCAGCAATTGGCTGTTGTTTATCGCGGTTGGCACGATCTTCTGCATAATGTAGCACCTCCTCCTCGCTGGGGTAGCAGACATCTTCATTGCTGCTGTCGTTGGCGCCTTGGTGGAATGTCAGATGCACCATGGCGCAACCGTCTTTGCGCGGATTCGACTCGACAGTGCCCAGCGGATAAAAGACATCATCCGATTGTATATCGTCGGCATATGTCCAGGTGTATAGCGTTTGCCGTCCCTTGCGCAATTGGTTCTTGTAGTCAAAGAGCGTGGTATTGACCCAAGCCAATGGATTATTATTGTAGAAGACATCCTTGAGCGTGCTGCTGTTATTAGATGACTTTTTCGAGCGCGACATTTTGGTTACCTCAAACACCACGATACACAGACGCGTCATGCGCGGAAGGTTGCGCATTTGTATATCGAACTCCATCACATTATCATCAAACTGAAAGTCTTGCGAACTGCCACAACTGGACGCATCAACGCTGCGCTGGGCACACAGCTTGCGCTTGCCATGATAGAGCCCAACATGGACGCCCACTTTAAAGGCGCGTGCACGATCGAAGTTGACATTGGTGACGCCATGCAGGGTTAATGTAAAGTTAACCTCATCCAAATCCCACAACATTGTGATGGGCTTGTGCAGTGTCGCAGTGGTTTGCCGATCCGGCTTTGGTGGGCTCTTCAGGCCCAGACTCTGCTCACTGTAGTGATTAATGTAGGACTCGAGCCGCAGCACCGACTGCAGAACCACATTCGGCACCGCCGCATCGGAGAGCGCCTCTTGTATGTAGAGGAACTGTATCAGAGGATGATCACCAAACAGATACTCATCCCGGCCGCTAACCTTGAGTATATAGTCGGCGGCACGATCGTTCATCTTCATCTGCGAACGATTCATCTTCTGCAGTGTGCTGTCGATCAATGAGAGCGGTGTATCGTTCTCCACCACGGACAGCGTGAACGTGCTCTGATCGTTCTCGTTCTTGACGGCAATAAGAAATGCTGAGCTCGGATGTCGTTGTCGTATGAGTTCCGGCATGGTTGTCGAGTTGGCCAGCCGCAGTGGATGCTCGTAAAGTAAACGCTGCTGCCACGAATATTTCGAGCGCTCTATTTTAATGTTATCGCAGATTAATGCCACTTTTGTACGAAAGTGATCCACCTCCGGTGTGCCCTGAGTGTTTTGATGATCGAACGACTTGCCAATTATATCAGTAACCATTTTGGTCAGCTCATAGTCGCTCGAAAAGGTTGTCGTATCCGTGCGTTCACCCAGACTCAACAGTCCAAAGTACGGCTGCACCTCAAACAAACGCTTCGTCTCGTCCGTATATGGCTCGATGGTGTAGTGCGAGATGCCATATACCAGATAATCGCAGGCATCCTTAATCAAATAGCCCAATGGGCCACATTTGGCCTGTGCCACCATTTCCACTTTAACCTCGCGTATGCTGGCTGTTGATTTGGCTAGCAAATAGAGCATCAGCCCGTTGGGCATCAGGCATGTTAGATGGACAACGTCTGGCGGATCGTACTTCCAGAGATCAATCGCGAATCTGCTGCACATGTATTTGTCCTTTGAAAATGTCATATCGGCCATAGCTTATTTTCGATATATATATATATATTTTAACTATATTTTAAATATATGTACATATGTACTTATAATTAAAGTAGCTACGCGCTCTCTCTCTCCCTCTCTCTCTCTCTCTCTCTCGCACTCTTGATCGTTCGCTTGTCTTTTTTTTAATTGTTTCGCGTGCAGTATCGATTTTGTTTTTCCTTGTTATCAGCAAATTTTCTTTTAATTCTTGTTGTTGTTGTTCGTACACATTTTAAGTGCATATTGCTGTTGTTTTTGTTAATTTGCAGTTCTTTCCATTTAAATTAACGTCGCAGCCAGCGCGTTGTTCTCTGTATGGGAAATAAATCAAAAGGTGGCGCCGAGTTATTGCCAAAGCAAACAGATGGAAATTAGCCGCCCACTTTGATAAGATGGCATTTAGAATTTATATATTGCATTTGAAAAACTTTGAAATGTTTCACATACTGATATAAAATTATATATCTTGGCTTAAAATAATCATTTGAATAAACAATAGACGTGCAGATTTCTGTGACTGAACTCGTAAATTTTGACATTTTAGCTCGCCGTATGGATTAAAGCTCCAAAAAGATTGACTTTATATTTAGTATGATTCATACATTATAGCTACAAATATGCACAGCGGGGAGGGGGGTTGCGGCGGCGACAATGGCAATGGCGAACAAGTCAAAAAATAAATTTGAAAATTGTATGGCGAAGTTGGCATACTCTATGCGCTGGCCACAGTTACAATATATATACATATATAGTTAAAGTCCGAATTTTTCTTTATCTCAAACCTAGTTTAGATTAGAAAGAAAATGCACTTTATGGGACAATTTTGTTGGCCAGCATTTGCGCACTTCAGCATCTTTGTGCCCAGTTGCAGCACAAAGCCGTTGTACTGCACACGGGTAAGGGCAGAGAGTCCATTAAGTTACGCGGCACGGCCTTTGACGTCGAAGTCTCATCTGTAGGTCGCGGAGCTTTAAAATGAGTATTGCATGGGACACAACAGAACGCAATTAAACTTTACAGCTGATTAATTTCTAATACATTTCAAAGTTTTCCATTTGTTTTTATTGTTGTTTTTATTACCGAGTCTGTCTTCGCACACACGCATGACACACACAGGCACGCATATAAATATGTACATATATAGTATATGTTTTTTGGGTGTGAGCTGCGCAAGCCTGCTAGTTGTAATCCGTCTAACGCTGCCCGCGCGCGGGCAAACACAAAATACTATTGCAGCACAAAAAACGCAATTAAACCGTTAATATTTTATTTTTTAAACTTTTTATTCTTCTTTTTATTTTGATGGCCTCTTCTCTCCTTGTTTACTTGTTGAAAGAAATCCAGTGCTGTATAGCTGCGATATTTCTCAACGATGCAGAGCTGTACAATCGAAACGATAACGATTAACTTAACGAAATGGTCACTGTTTCGACAGCCCTGGCACAAAAGTAAACAAACAAAGTGAAAATTTCGCGTGTTAAACGGCGAATAAAGTGTACAAAAATCGCGCTAAAAATGTGAAAATCTGCACAACGCATTTTAAAGTAACTCGCATGGTGCTGTGCAACATAAACGTGTTGAAAGCAGAGCGCAAAGCGCTTTATATGACAAGGATATGAAGACCAGTGATGACTCGGATGAGGGTAAGTAAAAGTCAATAAACTAGCGTTGGCACAGGGTGGTTAAGTGCCTAAATTGCCAAATGGGCGCGCAAAATTACAATTTTAAATGTCAATAAATTGAAACGTGATACAGCCCGGATAGACATATGAGTTGGAAACGCTTGATTAGGTGTTCGCATTCACACTTGCGCCCCTGAGATACTTGATACACATCAACTATGAATGTAAACAAATAAATACGCACACCTGTCCATGGCATACCCAACCATGACCCATACCCAATGTGCAACAGTTGTGGGATTTGTGTGTCTTGCGCAGTGCGTGCGACGGGCTCAATGAATGAAGTTTTGGTCGAAGCGGACGCCAGACAACACGTCGCGACGTTGCTGGCAAACGAATCGATTTTCCGAAGCAACTGCCAAGTCAATAGTTGGCTCAGTTACATTTCGAGCAGCGCGGCACGCGGTCGACTTGATGGCATAAATAGGCTTTTTTGGTTTGTTTGGCTTTGCTTGGGGCAGCTTACATAAGAATGTCTTGGAAATTTGTGGAACGGCCCAAGCCTGGCACTGAGACTGCTTTGGATGCCTGCGACTATTTTGTCGATGAGGTCATTGAGAACTCGCGTGGACTGGGTGCGATACATCATAATCAGTTTACCATATGCTGGATCCTTGCCTGACCCAAATGCTCTTATCCCTTCCAGATGCGCGTGAGGAGGTGCGGCAAATAAAGCATGGCGAGCTGCGTGCGGCCGTCAGCACTGGAGATGAACGCACGGTGCGCGTGCTGCTCGAGGCGCTGGGCAGGGAGCGACAGATCATTGTCAATATGGCACCAGCCGGCGCCAATACGCTTCTCTTTGTGTAAGTTGAAATGCAAACTAGATAATATTTGTGTGCGGGGAGAGTCTGTAGTCAGAAGAGCACGTCTCTAATGAAACACGTATTCACCTTTTTATACCGTAAAGGTTAGGTCTTGATCGGTCGGCAATTAAATTGTAGTCGTTATAAGCTTTGTCCTCCATTTGCACCGAGGGGGGTGGATTTGCCAAAATGCGATACACAATTGTGAAATGAATATTCATGTGGATATTAAACAAAATAGCTAAAAACCGCTAAAATGAAATAGAAGTCAAGTATTTTTGTATTTGGTATTATGGTATTTTTTTAAAACCCAGCTAGTCAATCAGTCAATCAATCGGTATATATTTACATAATTGATGTATAGTGTTAATCTATCAGTCTCCCTGTCATTGAGTCAGTCCAATAAGGTGGCCAGTCAATCATTTAGTCAGTAAAGCAGTCTATTAGCATATATATGTCACCAGTCAATTAATCAGCCAAAGTGCTAATGGGTCAATCAGTCGGTCGAACAATGTGTCATTCAATCAATCAGTATATATGTACATCAGTAATGGAATGTCTTCTCTTGTTTAACTTAGCGCCAGCCAATCCGGGTTCGAGAGCATCACACAACGGCTGATTGACGCTGGCGCAGACGGACGCTCGCATGCGGTCACCAAGTACTCACCGCTCTATGCAGCCGTTCACAATGGTCATTATGGGATTGCCAAGCTAATGCTCGAGCGCTTTCCGGAGCTAATACAACAGGCGACAGTGGAGCGCTGGCTACCACTGCATGCGGCCTGCATCAATGGGCATATCAAGATGCTGGAGCTGATAATCGGCTTTCCATATCCCGACTACCTCTATCAGACATATCGTGACGAGGAGGGCCAATGGGAGTGGCGCCTGCCCTTCGATGCGAATGCCCAGGATGTGACTGGGCAGACCAGTCTCTACATTGCCAGCTTGCTTGGCAATAATCAGCTGCTGGGTGTGCTGCTTAAGTGGCAACTGCGTTGCCGGCGCACCTTGAGCGAGGACTCGGGCAGTTCGACGACGGGCCAGAGTACGCCCATAACGCCCACGCGTAAGCGTATCTCCTTTGGCATACAGGCCATTATGTCCAAGCTGCATATATCCGGCGAGGGTGACGCGCTCGAAGCGCAGCCAATGCAGGAGCAAGAGTCGCAGCGTTGTCCTATCCATATCAACTTGCTGTGTGGTGCGGCACGCGAAACAGCGCTGTTAGCTGCGGTGCGAGGTGGGCATTTGGATGTGGCGCAAGCGCTGCTGCAGCACGGCGCCAATCCAAATATTGTGGCCAAGCCCGTGGAAGATCACAACGATCCCAAGTGCAGCGAGGAGATCTATGGCCTAAGCAATATGCCTATTACGGAGGCCTGCAAACAACGCTCCCTGCCAATGTTGGATCTACTGCTGAGGTTTGGGGCACGGGATGATAATGGCACGGCCATAAGCGTGGCCATTGCCAGCGAGGATGAGGCGCTATTGAGTCGCCTGTTGGCGCGACGTGTGCATCCCGACTCAGACTACAAGATTAATAAGAAGGGTCTGCCCACGCCGGTGGAGGTGAATGTGTTTCTGCCTTCTGCCAGCAATATATCGTATAGCGCCATGTTTCCCAATGTTCCAACGATAATTGACTGGCACAGCCTCAGCATGAATGTGCAGCTGCCCTTCGTGCGGATTGGCTGGCTGGTGAGTGGAGTGCTTCAACTGAATCCCAAGCTAAGTTCGCATCCCAGGCTCAACGAGGTGGCGCTAACTGCTATCACACGCATTGATTTTTCGCACAACGTACTTACCAGCATTCCTCCCGAGCTGTTTAACTTAGTTAGTCTCAAGTGAGTGCTTCTTGTTAATCCTTTAGGAACTGTACCTAACCTTTGCTTTTCTTAGATACCTGAACATTGCCCAGAACAAAATTACGGAGCTGCCGGCACCCCTGGACAAGACCTACAACTGTCCAGTGCTAGATGAGCTCTTTCTGCAAGATAATCAGCTGACTTGCCTGCCGGCGGCTATTTTCCATCTGCCCGCGTTGACCATTTTGGACATTTCCAACAATAAGCTGCAACAGCTGCCCTTTGATATGTGGCGAGCGCCTAAGCTGCGTGAACTGAATGTGGCCTTTAATCTGCTGCGAGAGTTGCCTGTCCCGCCCATGCAGACCAGCGGCTCGCTGATGAGCCTGGACAAGTTGCAGCTACTGCAATCCTGTGATGAGCCAACCTCCAATAAGCCGCATACGCTGCTACATCGGACACTGACGCATCGCAATCTCTGGTCCACAGCGCTGGATATCACTGACAATGACATAAAGTGGCAGCAGGACCAGGAGCAAGAGCAGGAACAGGCTGTGGCTGATGGCAAGGCGCCGTATGGCGCATCGCAGCTAAGCAGTTTGAATATTGCCAACAATTTGTTCACCAGCATTCCCGCTGCTCTGCCCTGTCTGGCAGTTAATTTGACACGGCTGAACATGTCCTACAACAGCCTTCGTTCCATGGGCCATGTGACCAGCTATCCGGCCACTCTGAAGCAGCTGGATTTGAGCCATAACGAAATCTCGTGCTGGCCCAGCTTGCCGCGCATTACCGAATCCGATCCGCATCTGCTGTGCTATAGTCATGTCCAGCTGCCAGAGGGCATGGATGAGCCCATCTATAAGTCGTCTAAAGGCAGCAGCTGCTCCTTTCGAGCCTCTGTGCTGAAGAGCGTCTGCCGGCACAGGCGCCATTTGCGTCTGGAGGCGCTGCGGACGCTCATCTTGGCCGATAATCTGCTGACACGCATACAGCTGTCTACGGATGATGCCACGACGTTGTTCAATGAGAGTGAGGATGCCGACTGGAGTGTGGTGGGCGTCAACAAGTCAAAGGTCATATTTCCCAATTTATCAATGTTGGACATGACTAATAACTGTCTGAAGGAAATACCTGCCTCCCTGCATGAGTTAAGCAGACTCTCCGTTTTGAATATCAGTGGAAATGTTCAGATTACCGAGTTGCCACCACATCTGGGTCTGCTCTCGCGGCTGTGGAACCTGAACACACGCGGCTGCCTGCTGCAGGAGCCGCTGCGCTCCATGATTGAGAGTAAAAAGCACAAGACCATGGACATAGTGGGTTATTTGAAGTCCATCTATGAGGATGCGCAGCCGTATGCACGCATGAAGCTAATGGTTGTGGGCTCCTGTGGAATTGGCAAGACCACGCTGCTAGATCTACTACGTCAGGGTGTGGGCAATGGTTCGGGTGGCTCCAGTTCGCATCGTTCGCGCGCCAATGAGAACCACTGGGCCAAGCGCATGGGACACGCGCGCAGCACATCGCGCTCCCAGCGCCAGGCGAACATCTCAACGGTTGGCGTTGACATTGGCACCTGGATTTGCGAGAAGCGCAAACGGGCAATAGGCTGTCAAGCGATTGTCTTTCGCACTTGGGATTTTGGCGGCCAGAAGGAATACTACGCCACACATCAATACTTTCTGTCCAAGCGCAGTCTCTATCTAGTGCTTTGGCGCATTAGTGATGGCCACAAGGGCTTGGCGGAACTGCTGCAATGGCTAGGCAATATACAGGCGCGTGCTCCGAACTCACCGGTGCTTATTGTGGGCACCCATTTCGATACGGTGGGTGAATCCATTTCCGCACAGCAGGCAGAGCAATTGCAGCAGCTGATACGCGAGAAGTTTATCGCCATTCCAGATGCTGAGAAGATTGGACTGCCGCGTGTCATTGATTCCATTGAAATCAGCTGTCGGTGAGTCCTGTTGGAGTCTAAAAACTTATCTAAGGTTATATCTAATCTCTATTTTCTAGTACGCTGCACAATATCCATTTGCTGGCCAACATCATCTACGACACAGCCATGCAGCTGCGATCACCCGGCTCCAAGGAGCCGATGTTGCTGCAGAAGATACCAGCAACATATATTGCTTTAGAGGATATTATTAATGTGATTGCTTGTAGTCTACGCGCCGCCGGTCGCGATCCGGTATTGGATGCGGAGCAGTATCGATGTATGGTCACAGAGCAAATGCGTTTGCATAACTACAAGAGTTTTCGCGATGCCGCCGAGCTCCAGCAGGCAACAACCTGGTGTCACGATAATGGCATTCTACTGCACTATGATGATGCCACGCTTAGGGATTACTATTTTCTTGATCCGCAGTGGCTGTGCGATATGCTGGCGCATGTGGTTACTGTGCGTGAGATAAATCCTTTTGCACCTACGGGCGTCATGAAGCTAGACGACTTGCAGCTGCTCTTTCGCAGTGTGCACGCCCAGGGCAATGGTAATCGTAGGTGGGTGCACTTGCATTGCCATAAACTTGTTCCTTCTTACCAAATTTATTTCTATGTTATTTTCTCAGCTATATAGTAAGCTTGTTAAACAAGTTTGAGGTGGCGTTAACCTGGGATTCGCGTACGCTTTTGATTCCCTCATTGCTGCCTCTGCAGGAGGCGGCTGCCTATAACGAAGGCACCACGGTTAAATTACTGCAACGTGTACGAGGTCGTAATCTGGGCTGCTTCGTTTCGCAGGAACTGAATCTGAATAAGCTTATCTATGAACAGCATCTACCACGTACCCCAACGTGTTCGGTCAGTTCCGCGGCCAGTCAGGGCTTGCGTCGTATATTGCTTATGACGTACTTTCCTTCTGGCTTCTGGTCACGTCTGCTTACGCGTGTTCTGGCCGACGAGCAAATAATTGAGGCCATTCGAGGCGTCTATGTGGCCGCACAGGATGTGAGTTCTGGAGTACTTGATATTGAATGCTTCTTTATTCCGCTATTCCTCACCAGAAATATCTAGACTTTGATTTGCGTGCCTCGCTGGAGCAGGACACCCAGTGGAACCTGTGGCAAACGGGTCTGGCATTATACTACGGACCTATACTTATCTTTCGCATTTGGGAAGTGCCCTTCCAAAGCACCGAACGCACACAGCCTTTTCGGACAGCTGGCAACCGCTTCAAGCTCAAGTTGGATGGCGCTTGGAGTGATGTGAATCTGAGCTCCTCTAGTATTTTGGAGGTTTACTTTCCGCTGCTTCACGTGAGCATTTACCAAGAGCTCGATGCGGGCGAACGACAGCTGCTGGCTGAGCTACAGCCGCATATGTCTCATGTGGCTAAGCTGTTAGCTCTGGTTGTGGACCACATAGATCTGCTGTTGGAGGATTGGTATCCAGCGCTCGGTACACGTTTTGTGCATACCTCTGAGGGGCGGTTCTTAATAACACGCTTAGTGCTTTGCCCACGTTGCCTCCGCAAGCTCCAGCTGCAGAACGGTGCAGAGCCTGTGGAGCGGGAGCCCAGTTTAACTGGCAGTAGACCCAGTCGCAGTGGTAAACGTGGCACTTTCTTTTTGCATGGTATTGGTGATCCTGGTGACGATGGCGCCTTGAATGTGTTTTCCGCTTATCTTAATGCAACTGCAAGCCGGGAGAGACGCTCAGCCGACTCTCTGGGCGCTGGATCAGATGCGGACTCGGGCGTAGGACCGGACTCGGCTTTCTCTTCCCGCAACACCTCTGTGGATGGACATCCCGCTTATGCTTCGCATAATCTACCAGACAACTCGAATGTCTGCTATGCCTGGATGGTTGAGGAGTGCATTTTATCCGTATACAATCAAAGCAAACTCAGCTGCCCGGTTCATTTGGAGCAGTCAATGGCTCAGTTGGCACCTGATGTCATCTTTGCAGATATTCCCGACAAGCATACTATTGCCCCTGAATGCATCATCAAGGGCTCGCTGCTGGGACGCGGCGCCTTTGGCTTTGTCTTCAAGGCCACATGCAAGTTACGTGGCGCTCGAGCGACCCGACCGGTGGCCATGAAAATGCTGCAACCGGTGCAGCCAGGTGCTCGGGCTAAGGAGGTGGGTCAAAATCAGGTCTCAATAATTCTTATAGACTCTATCCTCCTTTCTGCATTGTATTTTTAGAGCGCTTTGATGGCTTACAAGGTGGCAGTAGGCAAATGGGATCGCGATCCGCTGCAGCATTCCTGCAAGGCCTACTGCACCGCCAGACAAGAGTTGGCCGTGCTGCTCACACTGAAGCATCCGAATATTGTGCCTCTAGTAGGTATTTGCATTAAACCTTTGGCCTTGGTGCTGGAGCTGGCGCCACTAGGAGGTCTTGATGCACTGCTGCGACAGTATAGGCGCAGTGGCGCACACATGGGTCCTCATACATTCCAAATGCTGGTTCTGCAGGCCGCACGCGCCATCGAGTATCTGCATCGCCGGCGCATCATATACCGGGATCTCAAATCTGAAAATGTGCTCGTCTGGGAGCTGCCTCAGCCGCACAGTGAAGATAGTCCACGCAACCAGGTGCATATTAAAATAGCAGATTATGGCATCAGTCGTCAAACGGCGGCTGGTCTTAGTGCTAAAGGCTTTGGCGGCACGGAAGGCTTTATGGCGCCCGAGATCATACGTTATAATGGCGAGGAGGAGTATACAGAGAAGGTAACTGGTAATTGATCTGATATAAATTGCTGTTTCATCATTGTTCTTCCCCTTAGGTGGATTGCTTTTCTTTTGGTATGTTTATTTATGAGAATATTAGCCTGCGCCAGCCTTTTGAGGGTCATGAATCTATCAAGGAGTGCATATTGGAGGGCAGTCGTCCGGCGCTGACACAGCGCGAGACACAGTTTCCCACCTGTTGTCTAGATCTCATGGTGCTCTGCTGGCACGAACAGCCGCGTCGACGGCCATCAGCTAGTCAGATAGTTTCTATACTCAGGTAAGGTTTGAAGCAGCTCTCAGTATATCCCGGGCTTAAATCCAATTTACCTTAAAGTGCGCCTGAGTGCATTCATTTGCTGGACGTGGTAGCTCTGCCGCACAGCGACAAGATTGTTTGCGGCGCATTTCAATTATTGTTGGGCAGCATTGAGGAGGAGCGCTCCGGCCTTGAGCTGTGGCTGCCTGCTTTTGGTTCACACATTGACATACTAGACGTTTCGCCAACTGGTAGTCTGCTGCAGTGCAGCAGCATTAGTTGTGCTCCACAGCCGCAAATGGTGGCTCCTAAAACGCCCGAAACTAGCGCAACTGCACGTGCACGTTCCGCCCAGCGTGTGCCCAAGGTGAATATGCAGTGCTGCTGTTTAGTGGGTGAGGCTATTTGGATGGGTGATGTTTCGGGTAATTTGCATGCCTACGGCACATCGAGCTATGCACATTTGTTCTCCTACATGCTTGATCCCGCCATCAAGTCAGCTGTAATAAGTCTAGTGTATATGGAGGACATTGTGCGTGTCGCTGTGGGCTTGCAAAATGGTCGTGTTTTTCTGGTAGATGCCAGTCGTATGCCCAGTAATTGCGCCTTTGCAGAGGGCTCATTTGTGCTCACCGAGATTTGTTCCGGCTTTGTGCTTCATGCCGCCTGCTCAGTACTGATTGAAGGGTGAGTTTGTTAACAAGCCTCGTACAACTTTGCTAATCCTCATCCATTCTTTATAGAAACTATGAGCTGTGGTGTGGCGAGTTAGCTGGCAAAATCAATGTTTTTCCTGTTAATGAGTCTGGTGTGTGCGGTCATCAGGCCTTGTGCCACAGCGAAGAGCCCAATCTGATTGAGGATGTTAAAGTGGTGCGCCTGTGCAGCAATGAGAGCCACGTATTTAGCTGTTTGTATCCCGGCTGCATGGTATATCAGTGGGGTACAATGACGAAGCGTATTGAAAACAAATTGGACTGCTCCAAGCTGCTGCCCTGCTCCGAATCCCTACAAAGCATTGCAATAGATGAACACGTAAATCTTATCAAATGCCAAATTTCGGCACTGGCGGCACACAATACCGAGCTGTACATAGGCACCACCTGGGGCTGTCTCATTGTGGCCGAGCTGCAAACGCTGCGTCCCATTAGCGTATTTCGTCCTTATGAGAATGAGGTCAATATTTGCCTATATAGTATATAATTACGAGTTAATTCAGTAGTTAATCCATTGCAGATTAAAGCTATCATAACCATGCCGAATGCTAGCGTGCCGCTAATAGCTACGCTCGGACGACGCTATCGCTCGCTGATCTCGCGCTATGTGGACATGGGTGAGTCCACTTCGAATGCAGCTAGCTCAGTGGCAAGCACACCCACGCATGGTGCGGCCAAATCCATGCCTCCATCTAATGTGGATAACCACATACATTGCCTGTTGTGGCGAGCCAAGAACTGGACCTAAGACCGATCTCAACTATGTACTACGTAATATTGTTAAAATATTTATTAATCCACTAAACCTAGGCCAAGTATTTGGCCTAAATATTCTAAATAGTTTGTTTAACATATTGCTGGCGTAGGCACTTCCTTCTATTGGAGTAATAGGTCTATTTCGTATAATTTTTTTGGTGCTTTTGCAAATCAAGCCCATTTATTGCACTGACAAACTATTAAAGGTTAAGCTACAAACTGAATATAAAGTTAAGCTACAAACTGAATGTGAAGTAATATTTCATACTTTAAAAACAATTTCATAGCATTCCATTCCAACTAACTTTTTAATAAAGCTGACAATTTCCAATTTAATGAAACGCCGTTTGCAATTCCTGCCTGATCGAACCCACCGACATGGACGACTGCCGGCTGCGTGAGTAAATCGACTCCGAGTTCTTGAGTACGCGTACATAGTTGTTAAAGTCAATGAGAAAGTGAAACTCTTCTATAAGCGCATCCTTCACCGGCACCTGCAACAGGATTTATGTGAGTTTACCTCAAGGTTTCATCTGTTCAATGGTTACCTTAAAGTGCCGCGCTTTTTTGATGATGAACAGCACCCAGCTGACCACGCCATAGAGCAGCGCACAGCATGAACCCACGAGCAGGACGAAGAAGACGCCCTCTAGATTATCCATGGCAAGCGGTGTGGCATCGGGTGCATCTTCCTTGGTTGCGCATATACCAGAGCCGACCTCATTCCACCATTTGTTCTTCATCTTCTCCAGCACGCCCTGCTCCTGCAGCTCCAGCAGCGCATTATTAAATTTATCGCGATGTGGCCAATCTATAGGATTTGAGCTTATAAGTTTATGGAACTTCTTTGGGTAGTTTTACGACATACTCTTTCGCATGGCTATTCCATAGCCCTTCTCGTCCAGAGCATCGCCAATTTTCTTGAGATTACATTCGCGCTTCGTGTTATACTCAATGGATGTGGATTCCATGAGAAAGGCATAATGAGTGCTAGTCTTGACCCGGTCAACGCCCTCTTGATTGGTTTCTGTTAGATGCTCAGGATGTTCGGTCATAAATTTATTCATTTGCATGTATCGTTCGTCTTCAGAGGTCTGCGGTAAAGCACGATTAACGTAATCTCTATGAATTTAAATATCTTAAGGCTAACCAAAAAGAAGTTCCTAGTTGATCCTGTACGCTTGGCTCCATAGACCACGCCGTCCTTGTTGTCAGCCAGATCATCCACGCTGTTGATTAAGCTTTGTGGTTTCTCAATGGTCAAGAAAGCAGCTAGATTAGCTGTATAGGAGGAGACGACAATCAACGTAAAGAACCACCAGAAACTGGCTACAGTGCGCGTCGACAAGGCTCTTATTGCGAATAATGAATATATTGCAGAAAGATATAAATTGTATATATAAGAACTTACTTGGGTCCTATTTCTGAACCCTGCTGTAGCAGAGCACCAGTTGTAAACCAAATGGAGTTACCTATAGTAAACTGATTCTCAAGCTCCTCTGGCTCTTCAATGCACGGATATGGATTATCCCATTCGCTTGGCGACAGACGGCCAAGTATGAAAAAGCTTAACGAAACACCCAGAAAGGATAAGCCAAGAAACCACCAAACCTCCTCCGAGAACGGATCCATGAAGGTGAATAGTTCCGGTGTGGCTTTCTGGGGCTTTAAATAGAGTATGGCAATGCCTAAAATTAAGTAGAGCGTAAATTTTAGCAGTTGAGAAAAGGTTTCCCTTAACTTGCCTAGATTCATAAATGGTATGCTAAAGTCTATAGCTTCTTCGCGCTCCGATGTTATAGTCAGATCGGTGACTGCCAAGTCAGCATACTACAAAGAAATATATGTTTTTATAAATTATCTTATTATAAATTCTATTTTTCATTTGATGTGTTTTATTTAAACTTACACCATGCATAATCTCCCGCAACATGCCCGTTGATTCATTGGATGTCTTATTATATGAGCCATAATCATTGCCACCATTTTTGAAGGTAAAGTTGAAGCCCAATTTATCGGCCAGCTCCTTGATCAGATCCACACCATACCCTTCAT
The DNA here is from genome assembly GCA_018903485.1 of Drosophila littoralis. NCBI lineage: Eukaryota > Metazoa > Arthropoda > Insecta > Diptera > Drosophilidae > Drosophila > Drosophila littoralis. Next base: position 14,313,975 of record JAEIGF010000593.1, read on the forward strand.
ACTGACTATTGCCCTCGAGTTGTTTGTAGCTCTCCACCAAACTGGCGTACGGTTTGTTCTGTCCGAAAAATCCTGGCTATAGCTTAAGCAATAACTATAATTATATGCTCCCTTACCGAAACCGAAAGCAATACGATAAATGTTTTGTTCGCTAAAGAATTGTCAATGTTATCGAACTGTGAGTTGGTGGGTGCCAAGCGCTCGGGCCTATAGCCGCGCTCCTCATCCCAGTTGCCCACTTTGATAATGCCGGAGGGCTGCAGCTCAATGACGTCCAAATGATAGCCTTTGCGAACGTTGCCTTCAAAATAGATGGGTCCGGTGAGAAGGCGTTCCTTGAGACGCAACTGATAGGGATAGTGGGATGAGATAAGCCAAATCTTTAGGTCAAAAACACAATCTAACCGTTCTCATATAATTTTTGAAAGAGGAACCATCATCCCGCACACTTTCCGTTCGCTGAGAACAATTCTGAGAAACCGGCTTAAAGGGCAGATTCTTCAGGGTTTCGGCAAACAATTGTACGGCATCGTATGTGAGTGCCATTTCCACTGTTATGGGACACGAACCTAATTACTTGACAGTGAGATTCAGTTAAGAACTGGTATTTAATACTCTTTACCATTTCGAAAATCATCTGGATCATTGTTGTAGCCCATTTTTTGCATTAACTCCTTAACAGCCATTTTCTCTGGTGAAAACATACGCAGACTTGTTATGTTGGCCTCACTGTACTTATACTCTTCAAGATCAAAGGCATGAAAGTCCAAATTGCCAATAATGTAGCTATAGTCCTCGTTAATAATGCCAACTTGTTGAGCCTGCATCAGATAAAGCCACAGACTCATGTATTGAACAGCTTTACATTTACCTTAAAGGCCCACCTGATTTAGAAACTCTGGCACCGTCTCTGTGGAGCCGACGACCACAATTCGGTTATCCATGGACTTTCGCACACGTCTTAAAACTGGCTTATAGTTGCCATTCAGCTGCATATCATAGCGCAGTACCGTGACAATTGGTCCATTCATGCCGAAAAGGGAGTTGAGCTCATTCAGGATACTCAGATATTCCGCTTTGAATGACAAATTATATAAATAATTTAAACGCAAGTTATTTCACAACTTACCCGATTCATAGAGAAATATAAAACGCGACCACTCGAAGGCAGTTATGAGGCTGTAGAGCGCCTTGGATATATCAGCAGGATGAGGATGCAGATTAAAACCCTCGGCATATTCGCTCATGTAGGAGTATATGTGGGGTATATCCATGGCATCGCATATGGACATCAGATGCACAGCCGTGTGGCGCGAAGAGGGTCCGAATACCCCTGCTATGCCCGTCTGCAGTGGACGGCTCATATAATTGATAATAATAATAAATGAAATTCAATAAAAGCTTACCTCTAGCATGCGGCACAGTTTTCCGTAGCTATGATAAGCATCGCCGTAGTTCACCTCAGCTTTGAGGGATGACATGGCTAAGCCCAGTTCCAAGTTGGCTACTTCGATTGCATGATCAAATACAATATTCATTTGTTCCGTATTTTGATCAGTAAGCAGGCCTATTCAATGGAGAAAAGACAATTGAGAATTTCGCAGTCGGGTGCAACTGACTGCACAATGCTCTGTTCAAACCTTAACAACGACTTGAACATGACTTTTGATTTGGAGACTAAGGCAAGGAGAACATGGCAATAGTTTTGATTTAATTTTTAGACTTGAAAATATGAAATAGAAAATATGAATAGGTTCCATAGTCAAAAAACGTTGAACTGAGGTGGGAATAGAAGAGAACATATAAGTCTCACATCCCTAGCTTCACAGCGTTCGTAGCGTAGATAAATGGACAGAACGAATATACTTTTTACACGTTGTTAGTAGAGTATTAAAACAGACACTATTACGTGTACAGTCGTAGTATATGTGATTTGCCGGTTTGTTTATAAACAAAAACTTGAACTTATCGCTGTCTATATGCGGGAATATATAGTACATTTAGACGTTGCCGCGAACCGTCGCAAATCCAAACAAACAAATACTTAAAAGCATTTTATGAGCTTTCAGCGTTGATGGAACGAACAGCATGTTCTCTTTACGAGGCATTAAAAATAAATCAGGCGTTCGGAGGCCGCAATTTGTAGTGCCAGAAAAACTTACCAATTGGTATATTGCCCGAGTTTTGGAGGCTATCGTAGCCGCCATAATTGTCATACTGAGCATTAAGAATCGATATTTTTAATATTAATATTAAAAAATATACTAAAACATTGGATTTAAGCATTTTATTGCATAAATTAATGAAGCTTTTGATTATATATGCATAATTATAAACAAAATAAAAGCGGTTATGGATCTTGTGTTCTCTACGCGATGAGGGAAAGGCGACAACTGCCCGAGCATTTCCAAAATGTGCATTTGGAAAACGTTTTTGAGTAAAAGTTTCTAAAAGCTTTGAGCTAAAAAATCTTTATTGAAGCATTTTATGAGTGAATACCAAGAGATGCCAAACAAAATGCTTGAGAATATCTAATGAGTATTCCTTAATCCTCCTCGGGTATATTTTCCTCCGAATCGGTTTGAAGCGATTCTATGGATTGTGAAGAATTGCGACTGCGAGAATACACCGACTGAGCGCTCTTCAAGGCACGCTCATTTTCCGCAAAGCTGATGACAATTTTGAACTCCTCGGCGAGTGCATCGCAGAAGGGCACCTGTGAAGAAATTCAACTAGTAATTATTCATTTGAATGATCCCTGCTTACCTCATAGAACTTGGCTTTCTTGAAGACGAATAGGCACCAGTAGAAAAATGAAAATACAAAGGATAGCAACGAGCCAACAATAAGCACGGCGTAAATGCCACTCAAGTTGTCGACGCCCAGTTCCGATGGACCATCATCATCGCCTTTGGCCTGTATGAAAGAAGCATATTCTATATGTATATAGCTGTTTGTATGTGTGTAACAGTTTGTGCTGACTGACTGATGATTTTTATTTTATTTTTTTTGTAAACTTATGCGATGTAGGTGGATTTTTGAAATTTCCACAGATAAAAGGGGAAACGGCTTGAAATGTACTTAAATTTTCTGTACTTATGTGCATGTATGAATTTGAATTTTAAAAACTTTTTTTCAAACATTACCCTTCTATGCAATTCTCATTAATTCAAGTAAGCCTTACATTTGTTCATGCCTTGATTTTGATTTCGAAAACTTACGCTGCAAACACCAGCGCCTATTTCATTCCACCATTTGTTCTTTAGCCTGGCCAGCACACCCTGCTCCTGAAGCTCAAGTAGCGCATTATTGAACTTGTCGCGATATGGCCAATCTATATATGGGGTTTATTAATTATTAAGTTAATTTGGGTTGAAAAGGGTCTGTGTTAAGCCTCTACTCACTTTTAGGCATAGCAATGCCGTAACCCTTCTCGTCAAGTGCCTCGCCTATCTTTTTTAGATTACACTCCCTCACCGTATTATACTCAATAGAAGTCGATTCCATAAGAAAAGCATATTTAGTGCCCGCTTTGACCTTATCGACGCCCGCCTGATTCGTTTCAGTTAGCATCTCTGGATGATTGGTCATGTATGTATTCATTTGCATGTAGGTCTCATCCTCGGAAGTCTAAGGCAATACATATATAATAACACATGGATAACATATTGGCGTTTATATGGCATTTACTAGAAAAAAGTTTCTGGTGGAGCCCGTGCGCTTGGCTCCATATTGCACTTCGTCCTTGTTCTCTGCCAAATCCTCAACGCTGTTTATCGAACTCGAAGGGTTCTCAATGGTCAGGAAAGCAGCCAAGTTGGCTGTATATGAAGAGACCATAATTAGCGTGAAAAACCACCAGATAGCTGATATTGTGCGGGTGCTAAGTGCTCTGTACAATAGAAAAATAGTCATAAAAATTATTTTGTTTTGATTTTCCATCATTACTTGGGCGCAATTTCGGAGCCTTGCTGTAGCAGTGCGCCTGTGGTGAACCATAGTGAATTGTTAATGGTGAATTGGTTCTCCAGCTCTTCCGGTTCTTCAATACAGGGAAAGGGATTATCCCATTCCGAAGGTGATAGACGTCCCAGCACAAAGAGGCACAGGGAGACGCCCAGGTAGGCAATGCCCAGATACAGCCACACCTCCTTTGAGAAGGGGTCCATGAAGGAAAAGAGCGCCGGCTCCGCTTTTTGCGGTTTTACATACAAAATGGCAATACCTTAAGAAGGTAGTTATATCAAAACCGTATACAAACTCAATCAGATATAGGGGGCTTACCTAGATTCATAAATGGTATGGAAAAGTCAATCGCTTCCTCTCTCTCCGACGTTATAGTCAAGTCTGTGATTGCCAAGTCTGCATGCTATTGAAGATTTCAGGGTTACTTTGTTATGGTTAATGTTTTGGCCATTAAAACTTACTCCCTCAACAATTTCCTTAAGCATTCCTGTTGTCAAATTTGTGGTCTTATTAAAGGAACCATAATCATTGCCACCATTGTGAAAGGTAAAGTTAAAGCCCAGTTTTTCGGCCAACTCCTTGATCAAATCTATGCCATACCCCTCATACTGACTGTTACCAATCAGAGTATTAATGCTTTCCACCAGACTGGCATAGGGCTTGTTCTAAGTTTTAATAGGTGCTTTATATGGAGAGTTATTTGTATTGAGACAAGCGCCAAGCTTACCGGCACAGAGATAAGCACTTTGAAGGTTTTGTTAACCAGGGAGTTTTCCTCGTTGTCGTTGAAAGTTGTTATTTGTGGCGGACGCTTGAATTCAAATTCCTTGCCCTCCTCCCAGGTGCCCACCTTGACGAGACCCACGGGCTGCAGCTCAATTACATCGAAGCTAAATCCCTTGCGCATATTGCCCTGAAAAAAAATGCGCCCGGTAATGGTTTTTTCCAGAATCTCCAACTGTAAAACGTTGCGAATAATATAAAAAAGTTCCTTAATTGATTGATTGATTGAGATTCTTACCGATCGCATATAGTTTCTGAAAGTGGAACCATCCGGCTGGACATTATCATGGCGCTCGGAGCAGTTCAGCTGTTGCGGCTGATAGGGCAGATAGTTGGTGGTTTCGGCAATGACACGCACCGCATCATAGGTTAGAGCCATGGCCAGCGTGATAGGCGAGGAACCTGCATTTGGATACATATTTAGCCAAGGAGTTTGAAAATCGGCAGCTCTTACCATTGTTTGTGGGTTCACTCTCGCCCAGTTCATGGTGCAGTGTCTCGATTAAATCACGTACTTCCTTTTTATCCGGATCAAACATGCGTATGCCAGTTATATTGGCCTCACTGTATTTGTACTCCTCCAGCTCGTAGGTGTGCAGATCTAGATTGCCCACCAAATATGTATAATCCTCATTCATGATGCCTACCTGCTGAGCCTGACGCAGCAACTCGGCAACGCCCTCCGTTGAACCAACGACCACTATGCGATTGTCTTCCGATTTGCGCACGCGTCGCAGAACTGCCTTGTAATTGCCATTAAGGTTGAGGTCGTAGCGCATGACCTTAATGACGGGTCCTTTGATGCCATATAGAGTCATCAGATGATCCAGTATGGTGAGGTACTCCGCTGCAAGTAACTGGCCATTAAATCCATTCCTATAACCTAAGCAATTACCATACACGACTCGTAGCAGAAAATATATCGCGACCATTCGAACTGTTTGATAATGTCGTAGAGCGCGTGGGCTATGTCCTCGGGATGCGGATGCAAGTTGAAGCCATCTGTTTGGGGACTCCACGATAGGTGAGGATATATAAAGGGTATATCCTTGGCATCGCAAGCATTTAGCAGATGTGCCGCTGTATGCTTGGCAGATGGTCCAAATACTGCACCCACGCCATTCTATAGCATAGGTAACATATTTTAAATATTGTTCAAAGTTTTCCTTTCGCATCTTTGCACACCTGCATTAGTCGGCATAGTTGTGTAAACGCCTGCACGGAGTTACCATAAGCCACTTGCTCCGTTTCACCCACCAGCGGAACGCTCAAGTCGCTGTTCACCACAGCAATGGCATGCTCAAAGGTTTGGCGTATCCTATCCGTGCTATCGTCTGTGATAAGACCTGTGCCGCGGCGTTTGAGTCAAAGAGTAATGAGTGTGTGTGGGGTAAGCGAGTGGCTCGTGTCGTTGCTCTTTTTCAAGCTTACCGATTCGAATGGCCTGCCCGCTGGCAGCTCCATAGGAATTGGCTCCATAGCCATGGACCTCGTGTGGCCACAATAATATCACAACAGTTAACCAGATATGCATTTCACCTGTTTTTTGTTAGTTGTAATTTATTTTCTTATTTTTTAATAATGTTACATGTCTTTGATCCGCTTTGAAAATTTTCTTTCTATTTTTGCTCGATTTTTTATTCTATATATATTTTTGGATCACCCACACGGACGTGAGTTTTTTGGTGTTTCGTACCCGTTGAACACACGGCTCCGACTAAAGGGGAATCAACTGCAGAAAATACACTCAAAAGTTTTCCAAATAATTTGTTTTGTTTTGAGCTTGAAAGCTCCAAAGTTTTGGAATTGGTGTCAGTGTTGCGTAATTACCAAATATGTTTTTCAACATACAAATAAATTTCGGGAAATTTCATTAGAGAACTTGCAAACTCAAAACTAATCAGATAGAGAGTAATTTTCTTGATTCGATTGTGCATATTATAATCGTTTATATTTTATTACACTTATCACAAACAAATAATTTCAACTAAATTATTTAAAAATATAAATAGTTAATTACTAAGAAATATAGATATATATATGTATATATATATAAAAGAAAACAATAAAGCATATCATACATTATTTTTGGCACAGTTAGTTTTTTATATTACTAAAAATAAACTTGCGAATATATCCTGGCAATTCACGTTCACCGGCAAGTCGAGTTTGAAATACTTTCGTAAAAGGGCCAGCAATAACTTTGTAAACTGAAAAAGTGAATAAGTTAAAAATCTGTTGACAAATACGTTTCGAACGCCCATGGCTCTGGGAAATATTAACGATTTTTCTCAATGAAACTTTGCTCAAAGTTAATCATTGTATCTATATATTAATTTATTAAGGACATTTATTTTTTTTTTTTAAAAATTTGTATTAAAATTTTGTAATTTTGGCTGATAGAAATAAATTTAAGGGGCAGAAGTCATGCTAAGATTTTAAAACATTTAGAAACGATATTTTCCCAATTCTAGCAAATGAATTTTCATAATTTCATCTTTTTAGAAACTAATTTTTTTTAATTTTTTCTTGGACATTTTTTATGTAGCCCCTTTGCTTAATCATTTTTCAGAAATTTGTATTTTCAAAATTGAAAACCTCAAGAATGTAAACTAAGTCTAGAAAATTAACTTCCTAAACTGTTAAAATGGTCGAACTAATCGGTTCTTATAAATTGGGTCATGTTTTGTCCTCTAATATTTTTTTTAGAATTTGAATGTGGAATATAAATTTGAATACATATGATTAATTAGCGAATTGTTTGAGTTCGCCAATTGGCGCATAAGAATTGCGAGCTTATTGAAAAGACAATTGATGAAGTTTAACATAACAAGAAGGAGAACAACAACCGCATAGGGAGGCAGTTACTTGCAATCCAACTAGTGGGCATAAATCACCATTAATTAAGTGACTGCGAATTGTGGCGCAATGGGCCCAAGTGAAGTGCGACGTTGTTGTTCACAATGCCATAACAAGCCAGCCCCCAGAGGAAGCTGGCAGCCGACACATACTCCTAATCAAGTGGCTTCAAATGTGGAGCAATTCTGAAGAGTGCTTCAGCATTGGAATGCGAGTGAGAAGTGGTTGTGGTTAGGTTTACTGAATAATACTTACAGTTAGCTATAGATTCAGCGGCCTGAATTGGTATTTTTACGAATAGATCGTCTGTAATACTCTTAGGCTATAGGTAACAATAGATAGCGACTACCAGACGCTGCACTTTTTGTGGGGATTCATGGGCGTGCCCGCCGCACAGTTGAACTCGCGCGCAAAGTCGTACGAGTTGGAGAGTGTGCCGATGACTCGATACCGTCCGGGACTGTGTATAGCTGTATTCAGCTTGTTCCGTATCGCTTCCGGCCGCATTGCACCGCACCATACCTGACCGAAATTCAAAAAGAATAGCTGCGGTCCGGTCATATTTAGACCCGGCAACATCTCGTCTTTGGCTTCTAGCGGATTTTCGTTTATCCAACGCATGTAGGCGTGAAAAGCCTGCCGCAGTCCGCCATTGTCCGCAATATTCTCACCTGGGCAGATGACTGATGAGCCATACGATAAATTGGGGTAGTGGATTTATGGCTTACCTTGCGTGCTCTCGCCGTTGAGCGATATGCCCACCTCCTCGACCGTGTAATTGCCATATTGTGAAATAATGCAGCGGGCGCGGTCGTCAAAGCCCCGAATAGACGCGTCCGTCCACCATTTGTGTATGTTGCCATTGCTATCAAAAAGCCGACCCTTATCGTCAAAGCCGTGGGTTAGCTCATGACCAATGACCACACCGATGCCGCCAAAGTTCAGCGACTTGGGAAAATGGCGATGATAGAACGGTGGCTGTAGTATGCCAGCGGGAAACATGATCTGATTCTTGTTGCGGCTGTAATAGGCATTCACAATCGCCGGTGCCGTCTGCCAGTTGGTTTTGTTTACACGCTCGTGCAGCTTGGCCTGCTCCATCTTGGCCGTGTGCAGCAACACATTGAGCGTGTTCTCAAAGTACTTGTCCGGATGTATATCGATGCCCGCATACTTTTCGTTTAGCTCCTCGGCATTCAGTATAAAATCCGGATAGCCAATCTTAAGGGACATGGCATTCACCTTCTCCTCGGCCAGAAGCTTGGTGGTTTGATCCAACCAGTCAGTTGTCTTAAGTATTTCCCGAAATGCCTGCTGCAGCTCATGGGTCATGCGCAGGGTATCCCGCTTGCTGTTGTCGTCAAAATAGCGACTCACAAACATGGAGCCGACGGCCATGCCCATATTGGTGTTCACCTGCGCTATGCAGACCTTCCAGCGCTGTGGACTCTCCTCGCGCCCGAATAGCGCATGATAGAAATTCTGCTTGATATCGTCAAAGCGATCGTCCACATTGTTGATGCGGTGCCGCACAAACCTCCACATCATGTAGTTGGCGACAGTGCGTGGCTCTGTAACGGCGAGCAGTGCCACAAGCTGCTTCATGTAGTCCACCGCGTAGATGACCACTTGCTCCGTTTCGTTGACATTGCGTCCCTGCAGCGTACTCAGATACGCAGTCCAGCCAATCTGTGGCACCAAAGCTTTCAGCTGCTGCAGCGTCATCCGCTTGTAGAGCTATGGAGTAAAAGTTATAGAGTTTATTTATATTTATTTAACAGCCACTTTTTTTCTTGCATTTGAAAGAACATTTCAATCCCGATATATCAAATACAGCACTTAGTCAATAAAATTTTGTACTTCTATGCAAACTGTTTTTTATGCCCAGAATGAAAATTATTATTGTAAGTATTTTTTACTTGATTATGTATTACATAGGTGTCTAATAAAGCCAGATCGGACCATTAAGATATCTTGACCAAACTTTGCGTTTACGCGCTCCTTGTATATAAGCTAAAACTTATCAGTATCGGACTACTAGCTCCTATACTAGCTCCCTACTAGCTTTTATATTTTTTTTAGGATAATTCGTTCTCAGCAATAAGGAGCTTTACTTTTTTTTCGCATGCAAGAATATAGAGAGGCTTTCTTGTTTTACACTTTACCTTGGTCACATTGAGTCTCTGCTCCGCTGGCGCTGTAATCGCCGCAAGCCGCGTCTCGAAGGCAATCAGCTCGGTGGCGGTGTGTGATGCATCCGATTTGCTGGCACCCAGTTTGTTCATTACCTCGGCCATGTAGCGCTGATAGGCATTTAGATATTTGGCATTGTTTTGCTGCAGGAAGTACTCGCGAGTGGGCAGCCCCAGGCCGGTTTGATCAAACTGTATGATATTCTCCTCGGAGTTCTTGATATCGGCGCCCACCCACTGCACGATGAGTATGTCATTGTTGTAGCGACGAAGTGTGGCGGCCAGCTGCTGCCAGTTGAAGTGGGTGCTGCGCCAATCTGAGTCGAGCACTGGCCAGCCGCCCAGCTGGCGGATTAGCGTGTGCAGCGGCTCGAGGCCGCGCCGGCTAAGCAGCTCGTTGTTCACGCAGGATTTGTAGAGATTCTTGGCCTTGACCTGAGCATCGTGCTTGGTCTTTAAGAACTCATTGGGGCTTCCTGGACCGGGTGGCGGATGCATTGATTCCTCTTTGACTCTGTCCTTGTCTTTGTCATGGTCCTTATCCTTGTTGTTTCGCGCTGTAGCCGCCGCTTCCTCTTCTTTTGACTTTTCATGCGTCGGCTCAATGAGTCGTTTGCGTTTGGTGCCATTGCTAAAGCGTTTATACCGCACCAGGACCCGGTTAAGTAAATGCCGCCGGTGCACAATGTGCCGGCGCAGGCGCTCGGCTTTCAGTTCGGACGCTTGATCTGTTTCAGGCTCCTGTTCGTTCAGTTTGAATAAGTTTTGGCGCACACGCGTCTCTGGACTGGGCTGTTGCACATTCTTTTCGAGCAGATTTCGCAGCACCATATCCAGACTTTCACGCAGCATCTCGAAGGTGTCAAAGCCCGCCTTGTCCTTGGGTATGGGATGCAATTTCTCCCAGTTACCGCAGGCGAACTTGTAGAAATCCACACAGGGATCCACACGGGTGTTCATGTAACGCTGCATGGTTTTGGCCTGTGTCTGGCGTATATCCTCCCGTGTGCCCTGCTCATGCCAGAAAGATTGCAGCGGGCTGTCGAGTAACTGCGATTCCATATTATTCATTCGTTGCTGCTGTGCCTCGCGCCGTTCACGCGCTGCCTGCCGCCGCGAATAGTACTGCAGTGTTTCCGGATAACGCTTGGGCATGCTCTTTTTGTGACTTGTGTCAAACTCAGAGCCTGCATCGTCGTCAACCACCGTATCCGTTTCGGTTTCGGTGGGCACAAACAGTTCATTACCGAAGCACTCGCGTGGCATGGAGCCGAGTCCAGACCCATGTGGCAGAAAAGAGGTGCGCGCATCCTTCATTAAAATGGTCCGATCCTCCAGCTCCAAAGTCTCACCGTTCGCATAGCGATAAGGCAGACAGCGTCTGGCTCGTTCCGCCATTGACTCCAGCCGGGCGCGTTTTGCCTGCGGCAACAGAAACTCATCATTGATTAGCTCATTGTAGCTGTCGCCCTCCGGAAGCAGTGACTCGTAGTCAGCCAGATAGCCGGGCATCGAGTCTGCTGCTCTGCGTTGCTCGCGCATGCGCTGTTCGTTTAGTTGAAGAGCCTGCAGCATTCCGTCCAGCCGCAGTAGCAGCAGCAGCACCAATGTCAATGGCAGCATCACCACTGGAAGCAGTAAAAGCAATTTACAGCATGTTAGACCGGGACACCACTGTATGCGACCCGTTTGCTGATTAACCCCTAGTCCCAGCTTGACGCGACGCGCACGAGCGGCGGGTGGCGTAGGCGACATTTGAACCCCGTGCACCTGCACCAACGCCAGCTTTAACGGGCTGTGGCGACTCATAGCGCGCGATTATGAATATGTGAAATGAATATGAATACGAATTGTGGATACGGTAACGAATAGTGCCGAATATGCGCTGTGGCCTTTTATACTTTAATTAAACGCAATTTTTTGCGCATCGCAATTGCGAAGCAATGAAAACTGAATAACCGCCAACCAAAGAGCCGAGAATCGAGTACCGAGCACCATGAACCGCGAACGGAGAACTGAGAATCGAGAGCAACAAGCAGCGAGATCTAGTGCGAGCGCATCAGTCGCACGCGCATTGCCTACTAAAAGTGCCAGCTTCGGCTGGGCCTGTCCAGTGCGCCGGTCAAGCTGGACGCAATCACGGCGCGCGACAAACAATTGAATGAAGACAACGGTGGCGGTGGCGGCTGCGGCGGCGACGCTGGCGACGTCGACGACGCGGCGCTTAAATAAACCCCTCAAATAGCATAGATCGGTAAAGAAAAAGAGATGGCGTCAGCGGCAGAGGTAGAGGGGGAGACGAGATTGGCTTCCATGTTGATGATTGTGATCTGTGTTTACTGCCCAGGCAGTGTAAGAGTGTGTATGTGTGTATGAGTGTGTGTCTGTGCGTATGCTGCCATTCAGTTTGCGCGACAGGGCATAACGTAAATATTGACAGCCTAGCAGAACATGATTGTTGTATTGATATCAATGGGTCTTTGACCTTCTAAAAATGCATCAACCTGCACCTAAGCCGATCGCATTGCCGTAGGCCCAGCATTCGACCTATTTACCTCATTTTGAAGCACCCTAACCGGCAACTTCCGGTTCCATTAATGTGCGCTAATGTCGGCTAAACAAAAACAACTTTTGAACAGACTACAGCTACAACAACAAGAAGTTCTGTAACAATACGGTATAAACATTAGCAGCAGCAGCTGCAGCAGTCGCAACAACAAAGTTTTCGTTCTAAAATTAGTGTCATTATCAGTGGTACACACGTTTACACACACATGGGCATACACACACACACGCATACTCTGTAAACGGTAGCACCTCCGCTTTGACCTCCGTCCCTGGTTCAGCTTTGAATTGAGTCTAAATTCAATCAATTTAATTTAATTTCACAAAACAATTGGACAGCACAGACAGACAGGACGGACTGGCAGCCAAAGCTGGTTAAATTTTGGTTGCTTCGCTGCGGTACACCCTACGCAATACGGCATATTAACAATTGCAGTGGTTAGGTACAATTCGCTACAATTTTGTTTGACATAAGCTACTCTAAAAGGACAGGTTATATGTAATTTTCAAGATTCTACTAGTCTGATTAATTTATTTAATAAAAGTGAACTTATTTATGAGTTAATTTGAAGGCCAAAGTACCATTAAGCTCATCTAGAATTTCACGAGAAAAAGTTTCTGCAAGCACAAACTGCGCACACCGTGCGTATACGTAATTTCCATCAGCGAAAATGTCAAATGTATTTACTGCTTATATGCATAATCACTGGCCACACAAACACTCACATATCTAAGCACACACACACACGCAAACAACTAGTTAAGTGAATTAAAGCTACTTGCGAGGCGAAAAGAAAACTTGCCACTAAATTGCCTTTCGACATCATTTTGGGTTTAGGTTAGTATTACAAGATTATGCGGATAATTGCCGGCATGCGATGCCATCTAATATGACGACACGCAGCTCATGCTCAACAAAATAGTCGACTCCCCAACCTGTCCCCTGCCCCCTGCCCCAATAAGACCACCACCACCTACCCATCCACTCACCATACATAGAGTACAAGCCTATGGGCTTTTTTTGTTGTTGTTGTTGCCGAGGTCCATTTCTCCATCTCGTATCGCATGAATTTGTGTTTCATGAACAGCAAACACGCGAATTAGCTTATGTTTGTGTGTATGCTGCGTGTTTGTGTGTATGTGTGTATGTGTGGGTCACTCATTTTGTGCGTGTCGCTGTGAGGTGCATCTGTAGTTGTATTTACTTTGAATTGCCATTGCCTCGTATGCTAATTTTAGCCTTAAACCTTTTAATTAGCGACTATGGCCGAGATTGGAGAACATGTCAAGCAGATACACACACACACACACACACACACACACACACATATGTAAATAGGTGGAATGCACTGCATAATACTTATAATTGTTGTTGCTGCTACTTGCCAGTTGCAATTGCAGTCTCCGGCGCTTAAGTTATATAATTGTCAACCTTATGGCTTTTAATTTGGTTTGGCCATTGTGTTCATTTGATCTCTAGTTCAAGAGCACAATAATCGAATAAATACAAACGAATACATCATGTTTATACAGAAGAAAACTGTGCCATCAGGTTGTGCAAAAGGTAAACGAACCAAAAATGAATCAATTTATGAATGCCTGTGGTTATGTGTGTGCATGTGAACGTGTGTTAAATGAATGAACGACACTTTTAAATGAACTTTTCAATTACGCGGTTAATTAACAATGAATCAAAATTCCCCCAAAATGATTGGTAGTCAGCCAGAATAATCATCCGATTAGCTCCAGCAGACATACGAATAATAACGACAAATAATATTTCCTTATGTAAGATCTGTGCTTATCTGCCCTTAACTAGTGCGATACAGTGGCATCACACGACTATACCCTGTACTCAAATACAAAGGATCAAAAAAATGTATATGATGCAATTATTGCCTTAGTGTTTTTCAGCCTTAACAGCAAATATATTTCTGGAATTCTTAAAATCGTTTCCCACTTTTTGTAGATCGAGCAATTTTGCATTAAAGCCGCAATTAGTTTAAATCACTTGTAAATCTGTCTGTTGTCTAAAAACTAAATTGTGAATTACACAATTACCAATTATATATAAAATTCTAGGTAATATCCTCATTAAAAATATCTTTGGCTAATCTCTAAAATATAATTGAACAGTTTTAAATTAAAACAATTCTGTTGTTGAATTATTCCATTTCGTATTTCTGAAATTAAACGTGAAGTTGCACAAGAACGTGTATTTGGATACATCAAACTTGTACATGGGATATCTGCCATTATTATTACAACAAATTTCATATTTGATTTTGGCATGACACAATCGCTATATGTGCTGGCATACTCCAATTTATGTGCAGGGTATTTTCTATTCGAGCGCGACTATTATTCTTATTGCAAAAATGCACAACAACAACACGACCGCCCATTGAGAATGATTTTCACATTCGTTATGATACTGATGATGCATAATGAACTCACAATGATGCAGAAATATTTTAGAGAAACCCGTTGTCAGCACTTATGATGTGTGTGTGAGTGTCTAGTGAGAGCTGAGGTTCACAGGTTCAAACTGTTACCAAATGAATTCAGTTCCTAGAATATCAGTCGAGTTACTGTTAAACAAATAACACTCACATTTAAACTTTGGTAATCTTCGACACACTTGCTTAAGCAGGTTATCCAGTTATTTCCTGGGCTGCTTATGACTGCGTTCGCCACGGGCACTTTGGAAATTGATTCAAAGCTTGAGTTTGGAAAGGGTATTTGTGTTTTGAGCGACGCTTCTGTTGTTGTTGTTGTTGTTGTTGTTGTTGTTGTTGTTGCTGCTGCTGCTGCTGCTGCTGCTGCATCTGCCTGTTATCGCCTTGGAAGTGAAGTCGCGAATGTTTTGCCGTGTTGGGAGCGATGCGCGTTGAAGGCGAAATGTTGTTGCGTTTTGATGTGAATGCTGTTGCCGGGATAATGGTAAAGCGACTGGCAATATGCCCAGCACTTTGCTGTTGCTAATTTTAATTGCCGCGAGATTACCGCTAATTGAAATGTGAAAAGCAGCGGGCGCATCTGCTTTGTGGGCGCACTCACAGTGAAAATCAGATGGGAACTCAGCTGTGAGCATATCAACAGAGTTTCTTAACTGTTATCAGTTGACTTAATAGGCAAAGCTCGGCGAGACTACAAAGTGCTTTTCAATTAAATGAGCACAAGTATACTTAAAATAAATTTGTTTTTGTTACTTACAGAGCAATTTCTGTGCAGTGCTCTTAGTGGAATTGCTTTAAGTCAGAATGAAACTACATACATAGCGAAAGGCGGCAGTTGACGAAAATCAGTTGAAGAGAACAAGAGAGAACAAAAGATGGGGTGAGAGACAAAGGGAGAAAGGGAAAGGAAGACAGAGAAAGAGGGAGATAGAAATGGAGAGACAAAAGCTAGAGAGAGAGAGAGAGAGACAGAGAAAGAGATTGCAAGATGTTAAACGTTTCAGAGTCTAGTTTAAGCGATGCTTCAACTAATATACAACTTTTACACCTAAAGTTTCACTGGTTAAATCACACTAGATGAACTAGTAGCTCATTGAGAGGCAGATAGAGAAATTGCGGAAAAGTGAGAGAGAACTGGAAAGAGCGGGAGTAGAGTTTGTTACAGCCCTAAGCTATAAGTGTAAGCTTAGCTGAAAGAGGCGTTCAGTAAAATTAAGCTAAAAAGAGAAAAAGTCAAAGATGTTAAAGCTTTTTGTCTGAAATTAAAGCTTTGTTTTAACTAAAACATTACTCTTTCATAGATCATAGTTAAAAAAAAGTAGTTAAAGAGAAGGAAAGAGATACAAAAGGAGCGCTGGTATAAAAGTATTCTAAGCTGACAGTCTCAAGTTTAAGCTCTGTTTTTTGTTAAAATAAAGACTTCTAAGTTGAAATTATAACGTATCATTTAACATATCTTAGTTGCTTGAGCTTTCAGCTAGTGTCATTGCTGCATTTTGAACTCGCGCACTTAATTAGATTCATACGAAACTAAACGCGAGTTGTCAACCCCAAAGTGCGTGCAAATAAATTTCAATTTGACATTCGAGTGGTATTAATTATCATGTACAGCATAAAGTGTCCATTAATCAATGGAGTTGGCGTTGTCTGCGCTCATGTACTCGATTGAATGCTTGAATGAACGATTTGGCTTATTTGTTGTCATAATTTGACATGAACATTTCAATTTGTATGGTCTGGACCACACCTGAAATGTCGATAGAACTTTGATGTGATATGCTTGAAATTGATTTTGTTTTTTTTTATATTTTTTTTTATTATTATTAACACCTGCGAGCATTAAAGCTGTTTGTGAATGCCGTATGCCATGTTGGCCTCCTGCCCCCGCTTCTAATTCAAATGCGATTATACTTTACGTATTTGCTCAACACATTAATTTGTTTGTTTATTATTTGTTCTTGTTTGCTTGTTATTGTCGTAGTTGTTCTTTTATGAGCTAATTTATTTATTAAATATTTAATTGTGTGTGTGAACTTGGTTGCGCAATATGTAAAATGCCATTTCTGGAGTGGCGCCTTTTGTAAATATTTTCATTTAAAATGGGAGGAGCTTATGGCAACGGGAGGAGCTGTTTATTATTTCTTATATGCGCGATTTATTTACATTGTTTTTATTAGTTCTCCAGTTCCGTTTAAGGCATGAATATTCATTCGAATATTAAACGAGTACCAATGTTGGTGTGATCAAGGTAATAGATTCTTTAACGTGGCGCAGACATTGACTGATGTATTAATTAGTAGAAAAATAAAAAACTACAAAAGAATCTGGAGACTAATTAAACTATAACATAATTAAAACGTTTATTATAAATAAAGTGGGGGACTTTGATTGTTTTTAAAGGGGGCTTTGGAGTAATTGTAAAGCCACTTAAATAACGATACGCACAAAATGCACTATTCGTTAATTAGCTAACTATAACTATAACAAGAGACTGAAATATTATGTGTGCAATTGAAAATTGAAATTCTAGCTGGTGCATTTGTGTATATTCATTACACTTAATTAGTACAATAAAATCTATTTGACCAAAAAGCATTTCAGACATTTCACTACTCCATTTCAAAATTGTCGCCTCATTTATTTTGGCTAATTATTGTAAAAGCCAAGCGACAGGATTGACGGTGGAAAATGTTTTGAATAGACGCGGATAGAAAATGAAACCGTTGGCCACAAAATAGACGCGATTCGAGTGCACTCGAGTGCTGTCCGAAACTGCAGTTGGAGCTGAAGTAGCCTCATAGCTGTTCCCAAAACGGGCAACGTTGAGCGGCGTTTTTAATACCTGAATATTTGTGTGCATAAATCTTAGGCTATCGATCATTGTCAAGTGGCTAGATAATTTACAATAAATCTGTGCGGCATTAGAATCCGACAGAGGCGCGTTATTGCTGGGCGGTGCCAGCGCGGCGTGTGCGCAACCAAGAGCTGCAACAAAGCGAGCAGCATACAACATAAATTAGGATAATTACAATTGCACCCACAAGTGCCATTCGAGCAGTTGTTGGTTGTTGTTGCTACTTGCCGCGGGGCAAGCAAGAATTTTGATTGCATAAACACCAACAGCAGCGGCAACAACAACAACCACTTGGAGTAGCCCAATAACATTTGCCGCAAAAAGTTTATGGCAAGCGAGTGGAAATGGAAATCCATTGGGCCGTCGCTGTATTTGAAAATTAGCCAAAAAAATGTACACACCATGGCAATTACAATAACACCAGCAGCAACAACCACAGCAGCAGCAAGAGCACTCAAATCAGGCAATGAAGCGAGAGGGTGCCAAGTGGAATTATCGCCACGGTGGCTCTGGTTTGCAGTGAGTGGACGTGGCGTCCAAAATCCACAATTAGGAGCCGCCGAATTTGGCCGCGAATGTTTGGCAACTCTTTTGCATACCCGGGCCTGGATTGAGTTCCACTGTCTCCGCAGCATGTTCAGTTAAATTAGTTGCCCAAGCGCAAATTTAGTTTAGCAACTCATCGGCTATGGGCCCGTTGGTTGTTGTTGTGGCTGCTGGTTGGCGGTTGGCGCTTGGTGGTTGCTGGTTGGTGGTTGGTAGTTGGTGCAGGCGTTGCCGTTCCTGCCGCAATTGACCAACAAGCCGCACAACAAAATCAATTAAAACGAATCGCTGAAGCAAAGTTCCACCGGCTCCGGCAACTCAAACTGTCGGCCAACTGCCAGCTGTCGGTTCGTTCATCCGTGACTTTGCACTTTTACGACGGCAACGGCAGCGGCAAAAGCAGAGGCTGTGGCAGCGGCAGCAACGACTAACGGTAACAGCGGCCGCAATTGCAATTCCAATTGGCTGACCACCCGCCCGCATCAGTTGACCAGGCTGAGCTTTTGGCTATCGCCGGGTTGCGCATGCGCAAAGGTGTTGCGCTCTTGCAATTGATATGGTTAATAATATTGCCCGCTGCCGACACTGAATGCGAGCATTTTGTAGGTTGTTGCTTGGCTGGCCAAAATAAATAACTATTTGATTGCAACAGCGTCGACTTGGCAAATGCTCAGCTGGAAAATAAATAAGGCGTCTTAAAGACTGTGATACGTATCCAAGTGATAAGTAGTATATGTATGTGTGCACAGGGACTTTAAATGAGTTCGACATATTCAACTATTCGACTGTTTAAGGAAATAATCTTATTTTATCTGCACTTTATGCGGTTTGTCATATAAAAAGGTTTTACTAGAAAAAAGGCTGACGACTCTTAGAAATTTTAAATTAAACAAGTGCTTAAACATTTAGTCTACCATAAAACTACACAGCAGATAGACTATGGACTATTTGTAAAAATTTCAAGAAAATACGAAAAATACATAATTGGATTATTTATTATGAAAACCAGAAAGGGCTGGGGGTTCGGTTCACGGTGCAAACGAACTCCCTACTTTAAGGTTCCTCGTGAATTTTAGTTTACAGATCTTTGAACCAAGGTTATTGGCTCAAGCCTTTGTTTGTCATTTTTTTAAGACTTCATTGAATTCGTCCAATTTTTAATATATACCATATTGCCCGTTGCTCTGAAAAAAGTTGCAAGCTGTACATATTTTCACATACAAAATACGGGCTAAATTTGATTTAAACACAAATTTCTCATTTGGAATTCCTTTTGCAGAAAAACTAATATTAAGTTACTTTTATCCACATTTATCAATTTCACCAAAGTCATCTACCTACTAATATTTCACAGGTATTCCCATTTTTTTTGTAAAAAAAACATGGATCAGCTTTGACGATGCGATAAAGTCAGCTAATCGATGCATCGTTTCCCCGGTCGCACAGATGCTTAATAGTTTTCTTTTGTTATCTTTTGGGCTTCCAATTACATAGAGTGTTGCAAGAAGCAATTTATAAAGTAAAGCCAATATTGCATTTGTACTTAATTATGGTGGTTATAGTACACATTCTCTTACCTTAGCCCTCTTTTGCAGGGTTCAGTGTGCTGCCAGTACCAATTATTGCAAGTTCCCATACGTATTGATTAAGAAAAAAACTCATTGAACTCGACATTGCACACATCGATTAGTCACTCCATTCATTTGCAGGTTTTGTGTGTGCTGAACCTCAGCCATGACATTGACTTACAATTGGCTGGTATACGCAAAGCTGCCGCTAATCGACACGTTGCACAGCTGCAACTGGTTTTGTTTTTTGGCCGCACCTCAAGGCTGACGACCCGGAGATTGCGTATACGCAACGTGCGCCGCATTTGGTAAAAATATCTGTGCGTGCTTGTATGTGTTGCCGCTGCAGATTTGCCACACTTGTCGCTAATAGTGTTAACAAGTTGCGTTGTTTTCAATGCAATTTATTTGAATTCAATTTAATCCGCTGCATTTTCATTTGCTTTGCAATTCGAATGCGGACTTTCACGCTTATTGCGGAAAACTTCATGTTGGGATTGCAAGTGACGATTCGATTGCCGCATGCCGATTATGCAAAATCGATTGCGGCAATTAGTTAGCAATAACCCAAAGATAAAGCAATAAATGGCATGCAAAAAGATTGCGGGCAATTAAAAAAGGACCTGTCGCCGGGGAGATGGCGCAGACAGCGCGCAATTAGCCGCTTGCTGGAATTCCTGGTAAAATGCTATCCCCACAGGAAGCAGCAGCTATCAAATTTCCACTACTTCTTGAAACTTGTCTAATGGTATGCGTATATTTTACATTCTTGCGCTTCTGGGTAGCTCCATTTGCTCCATTTGCGTAGCTTAATTAGTTTTTAATTTCATGAACTCTGCAGCCGGTCAGCTCTGGTGGGAAGTCAGCTTGTAGCTTGGCCAAAGCAAATTTGCTGCATTCCTTTGGGCCAATCTCAATCTCGACATCTCATGCTGCTAATTAACCTTGAAAATCAGATCCGAGCAGCCAAAGGTCTGCCCGGGCAACTGGTGGTACGTTGCTGCCATAACCCTAGACCTACCTATCCGATCAATCAATTGAAAAGTTTCAGCTGCGACCTTTGTTATTTCGAAGGTAGCTCGTTTGGCAGCCATTGTGGACATTTTCCGTTCCTGTCATTGCATAAATTTGAAAGTGAAACTGAAGCTGTCAGTTCCACGATTAGATAGAGATGCATAGGCGTAGAGAGAGGCATAAACGTGCGACACTTGAGCGACATTTGCTGTTCTTGTGGTTGTTGTATTTTTCCTTTTCTTGACATTTGGATACAGCCATTTACTCGCATTTGACTGCTGGTGATTGGGCGTGGGCATGCAGAGGTGTCACCGACGTGACCTTCAAATAGGACATAAATAATAAAAGTGCCTGAAATATGAGCAAACGTAAATATGAAATGAAGGTTTCCAGGCAAGCTGACATGTGGCCTGAGCGTTTATCAAAATACCAATTAGATTTTTTTTTTGTGATATATTGTAGTAAAAAGGTTCGTGAATCCTTTCTCACAAAGCCAATTTGTTTAAGCCGTCAAAGTATTTGGAATGTATTGAATTATTTAATAATGCGGCTCGTTAAACTTTAATTGACACAAGGTATAAATAACGTTTGCTTTGGAGGCATATTTCAGTTTGCGACTAAAGTTAATCTTAAGGCTTAAAGCACTACTTAGTGGCAACAATTTGAAAAGCTTTTAAAGCCAGCTTTTAAAGCTTTTTGTTAGATCTTTGTCGAATAGTTTTAAAAGCAATGCTTTCTGCTTACCATTATATAGGTTGTTAGCAGCTTCCAAAGCACATGAAAGCTTTGCATCTCATAGAAAGCTGGATCACAGTTTCAAATTTTACAAATACTTAGAATGCGCATGAAAGCTTTAAGCTAGACCATTGAGTCTCAAAGTAAGTGGCTACTTAAAAGTAAATTTGAGCTTAACTCAAATAAAAAGTTAATGATTTCACTATTTTTATGTGTCTTTCAACATCCTGTGCATAATTTTACCAACTTTTGCTGTGCTCAAGCTCTGTGTTACCCTACCCACGATTAAGTATCAAAAGCTACACAGTATTTTATAACATTTTATGTTGTACAAATTTAATGCCACTGTACGCTTCAACTTCCTTAAAAGCAGCAGCAGCATCTCACCTTATTTTATACGCTCATTTCAGATGGCCATTGAGCAGAGCGGGTCAGAGCACCGAATCAATCCCAGCCTGGGCTACGCTCTGCGCTTGTTTGCTTAGTTTTTCCCAGCAGTCAACTCTACTTGCAACGGCTGCCATCGCACGTAGCTGCTTGCCCCATCAAGCCGCAACGTCGCGACGTGTTGGGTTTGGTTTGGGGCACAGATTCGCTGGGTGGTCAGCTGGTTGCTGGAGTGCGCAACTCTGACTTTTTGGCATATTTTTATGCATGTTGGCTGACTTTATTTTTTGATTTTCTTCTTGTTGTTTGTTTCTGCTTTTAATATCAGAGGCCAAACAGTAAGCCGCGCCCCCAAAAAGTTGCCCGGCCGTCATTTCATTCGCTTGTGCGCACTTTATAGACATGAATTTGGACATAACAGCGTGGTGCATGTGGCTATTCACGTTGTTGCTGTGCGGTTTATGTGTCACTTTGTTTTTTTTTGGTTTTTTGGGTTTGTCCTGAAATGGATATCCATTCGTTATTTTAGCGTCGTTTTTGCTCGCTTATCGTACGCCTGGAATTTACATGTCAAATACGTTGAGGGTTAAAAATTCAACTGAAGCGCGAGAATTCGTGATTGTGCGGCACGTGCATATCCTTAGCGGAATTATCAGAATCTGGGCGGCTATCAATTTACGAGCCGAGACCCAAGTCATCCGCAGCTGTAGGTGACCTGTGCTTCTCGCGGCACCTGTGCCGAATTACCGCACAGTTGTCAGGCAACTGGCCTCAAACATTAAGGCGGCTCAAAGTGTTGCAAGCGCGCCACCCAAAAGACTGGTTTGAAGCGTGTCAAATTGCTTCAAGTTGTACGCCAGCTGCGGATACAGTTTGTTGCCAGGCCGCAACTGGGCCACAAAATGCAATATTAATATCAATATCAATATTGGAGAACCAACCCACGCGTTCAACGCGCCACTGCACCCAAATCGCATCCCAAACAAATTGCCATCTAATGCGGTGCAGACAACTGGCCAATCAGTCATTTTCCTCAGTAACATTTTTAATTTGTTTTCTATGCAGCTTGAGTCGCGACATTGGCTTGGCCCTTGCAGCAGCAGCTGGCAATTATCTTGCAGCAATACGGCTTGTGACAGATGTGGACCACATGCTAGGCCAAATCTCTGCGCCTCCTTGGCTATCCAATCCACTCCCCCTCAGTCTCTCGCCCTCCCGCTATCGTCCAGTAACGCCTTAATGACAAGTTAGCAACTTTTTGTGCCGTCCGTGTCCATAATTTTCGTAATTTCATGTTAGGGCGGCCACCGTTGATTGAATTGAATTATCTGCCACTCAGCGCGTATAGCGAATCCAAATCCAATCCAAGTCCAAATAGAAACTGCAAGTGCATGGCGATCAACTGCGACGGTAAATGCTTGTTTATGGGTGGCAGTTCAAGTCTTAGTTCGATCTTAGTTTGCAACGCTTTTTATCTGTGGCAATAATTGAAGGCAATTAAATTCATAAATTTTAATGATTTATTTTAGCTTTGCACGCTTAGCACATTGCATTAATTCTTTAGCTCAATGTACAGGGTGTTTCCGCTAGGCAAATAATATAACTAGAAGTAGTTGTGTTTGGAGCACAAGCACTTTAATTCAACGAGATACAAAAGTTCTTTAGTTTTTTTAAAGTATGTATTGACGCAGCATTTGATTGGAACCTTGGTTCATCACATTTGTGTTCAACAAACAGAACTTAAGAATACAAATTTATATTATTAATCAATAAGGATTTGATTTAGCAAGTTCTTTAGTATGCTATCTGAGTCAGAAAATTGTTTAGCATTGGAATTAGGTTTTAACAGCTGTATAAATATATATCAGATAAATCTCATGCTAGTACTTTATTTTTAGTTGTGTGCAACTGCGTACATATATCATTATATATAATCTAGAAATATGATCTACCTGTTCCCACATATTCAAAAGCAGCTAAGCCAAGATTTAACAAGAAAACCTTGAAGACCTTCCCAGCTCAGTTTCCCTAAAGAAAAGAAGGACAAATTGCGAATAAAGCAGCAAAGCTCTTGCCAGTCGTTTTAAAAATATAATCATTTAACAAAGAAAACTTTTTGAAACCTTCCATACCGTGTGCTCATGCTGTATAACCGAATCCACAGCAGACAAAAACATCCTGTATTCACATATGCAATGATTTCTCAGCAATTAGCTAAAGATAATTAACTGCAAATATTTGAAGCAACTGCTTGTGTAAGAACAAATAGCACTAGACACATGAAGGTAACGAAATACGAAATACACCCATACACCCATTGATTGGGCGCAAAGTCACACCCCACGGTGCGCGTCGACTGCATCCGCCTGGCCAAAAGTCAGCCAAAGAGTGGCGGCTGCGCTTCACTGCACCGCTGAGCAAAGCGGAGCAGCAGTTGCTTTAATGACTACCAAATAACCAACCAAAACTGAGGCGATTGCAAGAATTTCAATGCCAGCTGCGGTTCGGTGATGCGTGTCAAGTCCGAAGAGGTTGGCTGTGATTTTCCAGGCTAGACTGACTTGGTTTAGAATTGCGCTGGTGATTGCCACGTGGTTTTCTGGCTGCGTCGTGTGGTGCTGCATTTTATTGTCTTCGCTGGATAGCATTTGAATATTAATTGGTTTTAATTGCAGCGGGCCAAGTGTTGGCGTATTCATTTGCCTAATGATCCAGCAGGTTGAACATTGGTCAAATGCTCAGCTGGTCAATTGGCTGACTGGTTATGTGGCCAACACCCGCAACGACTTTGTGGTAGAATTCGCTATAATTATGTTGTTTTACAGCTAGTGCAATTAATTAAACATGATTTGCTTATGAATATGGATTGTCGGGCTGCAAGATAAACGACTGCACACAACACCTGCCGTATAATTCGCTGGCAACAACTTCTCAAAAATTTATTTATATCCCAAATAAACGATTACTTTTGATAGCTACAAATCTGAACGAGAATAACTAAATATTCGCTGGCAATCGACAAGACATTTGGCTTGCAATTTACTGCCGCATTTTGTTTTTTGTATTCTCCCATTCTGTTGAATGCCACAATTTGCATATACACTTATTCGCATACAAATATATATATATATATATATGTACTGATAAATAAGAACAAACGGGCAGCAATTGCCAACGCCCACGCCCACCGAGTATTGTCATACTTATGACCGTAACTGTATGCCAGCTGATATTTGCATGTATGTAAATGTCTTGAGTTTGTGACTAATTGTAGGGCATTGAGGGCCCTGAGCAACACCTTTTGCTGAATCTCTTGAGTTTGCAGCTGCTATTCAGGAATTTCCGTTTTAGCATTTAGTTTTTAATTGTAGCATAGAGGGTATTTTGAATGCCATTAAACCTAAGTGCTAAAAGTTCACAGAGCGTATACGTAATATATTTACTGTAATGGCAATACAATGTGGAATTTTACAACTATATAAATCAGAACTGAAAGCGCTTTTAAAATAGATAAATAATGTATAGAAATGTTTCAAAAAGGAATCTTAGGTTTTGTTAGAAAGTCTTGATTTTATGGCGGATAAAAATGGAAAACAAATGTGTTCCAGTTGAACTATTCAAATTGGGTATTGCACAATTTCCAAATAAATTGAGCTTTATGATAGCATTTTACACGATTAATTTATTTTTGATTGGCATTTAATATAAAGCAAAACAAACAGGTGTTAATCTATGTTTTTAAAGCACTTTAACAGAAATTAATTGTTGCGAGCGAGTATATAAATATTTCGCAAAGCCAACACCATTTCCCACTCGTTTAGCCTGCTGCTATGTAATTTAAGCTATATTAAAACTAATTAAATTTTGTAATACGCTAATATAGTGTCATTTCGCCTGTAAATGCAATTCGCTGATATATGCTATTATTTTATTAACACTTTTATCCAGTTCTTGATTTATGCACATATGCCGCACAGCTTTGCGTGTAGCGCACCCATATGAAATGATAATTATAGCTCACAAATTGCAGGATAGGTGGGCATACACAAATCTGTAGATTGCACTTGAGCAGCTCAGCCCACATGTCGGCAAGAGAAACAAAAAACAGAAAACGACAAGTTTACAAAAACTAATAAAATGAAAACGAAGGTGACAACGGGAATATAATTTATAATGTTGCGCATGCTGCAAAAATGTCAAAACACACCCGCCACGCCCCCAAGCAAACACAGCACACGTATGTACATATTGTAGGGGGAGTTCAAGAGAGTAAGCTGTATTTGGTTTATTTAAATGAAATTGGCGCTGACGTTGCATTTGAGGCAAGCTAAATTAAGTTGCGGCTATGTGTGGCACATGCAACACACACACACACACACACACACACATGGGGCAGCAATGGATGGCGCCTATCGAATGCAAATGATCAAACGCTCTGTGCGGCGTTCGTTATTAAATGTGTTTCTTGTGTTGTGTGTGGCAGGTATAACAATAAAGCAACAACAACAGACGTTGCAAAGTGTGGCAAATGCAACATCAAGATTGAATGAACTCCAAAGAAATGCTGCAACATGTGGCAACAACAGCAATACTCTATTTTATGTCTTTTGTTTTGTGCGCTGCGCTTTTGTTTTTAATTTGCAAACTTTTCGTTTCAGCCCGTTTTCGATGCAGTTCAATGATTAAAGAGGCAAAACGCCCAGAAATTGGTTTACAATTTTTTTGTTTTACAATTTTTGCTTGTGTGCCCGTGGCATGTTGCAAGCTGTGGCAATTGCAGCTCCCTAAGCGTCGCACTAGCTTTAAAAAATTCATAAGAATTTTTTAATTTGCTGCCCATGCCGCCAAAAACAGGCCCCTTGTTAGTGGTTGAGGTGAGCGCTTGCGGGCGTGGTCTGTAGGCATTTTTTGGTTTTTGTTTTTTTTTTTTTTTTGAAAGGCACGCAGCGATAAAATCGAACATAAACTGTATATACACCAAATAATGATTACTAATTGTCCAATGCACGGAAGTTCAATTGCCCACACATTCAAAAAGCGTTCACAAACAGCCGAAACTCATAAAAACCCGCCAAGATAGCAATTAAAATTCTTTTCCGACGTGGCCATAACGCTTGAGTCAATCGAAAGCAAGGTCAGGGCAGCATTTGCAGTGACAAACGCAAAATGCAGCAGCTATTGGCTACGAACATCGATATGCGTGTGTGTGCCTATAGCATTGTTATAGCTATAAACCCGCTAAAATGTTAGCCGTATTAGCTGAGTGTCTGGCAACATGCATTGGCAACATTCGTCGCTCGTTTCGGCTGCGACTTCGGCTTTTGGCTAAAACCCGCTTCGAGCCGCGATTAACGCTGTAATTCGATTACTCTTGTGCCACATTGTTCTGCTATTGCTCTCATTGTAGTTACTGTTATTGTTGCATGTGTGTCTCTGTGTCTGTCGGTGTGTGTGTGTGTGTATTTGTTGCTCTGGTTATTACTTGTGCTTTTGTCTTTGGCTTGCGCAGTCGCCGGCGTCTCAGCCGACGCTGTCTCTGGCGGTATATATTAGAGCCGCCAGCCGACAGTCAGCACAGTTCGTTAACAGTCCTAGTCGAGATTCTAGGAGGTTCAACCAGCGTCCAACGACCAGTGACTGTGTGTGTCGTCGTGTGTGTGTAGTTTGTTTTCTGTTACTTCCCAGCTAACCCAAATCCTTTAAACGGCCAACTACCGTTTTTAAGAAAAACCAACTCAACTTGTGATTAACATTTTGTGAACAAATATGAAGCCATTTGTAAGTAAAAACAATCTGTGCAGTGAAAAGGATAATTAGCTGCAATTGATGTGCCAAAGGCAACTAAAGTGAGAGTATATTTGAGAAACTTTATAGTCCTGACATGGCTAGAAAGGGTCTTTAAATAAGTTAATTCATTTTTTATTTTATGCTCTATAGCAATCAATTCAATTAGCAGTTTATAAATAACAGAGGTGGATATACTAAAATAACAAAATTAAATAGCCTGATAGAGTTTTCAGAATGCAAGCCATAAATTAGCTGCCTGTTGCTTTTTGGCTTTTTTTCTAAAATATTAGATTAACCAGTCAGTTGTTTTAAATACATAATCTGCAATGTTCACCTATTTCTTAGATTTAAAAAAGCTCTTCTTAAAAGTTCTTACAATAAGGTTGTTTACTAATTGCCTAGAACGAAACTGAATATTCGCTTTGAAAAATAATATCTAAGGCAAAATAGGAATCAAAGTTTACTTAGAAAATAGATTATAAATTTTCGAAATAACGCTTGGCATTTACTTGGAAAATAGAGTTCTATTGCGTTCTATTATTCTAGAGTCCTTCTTCTATTATTCTAGAGTTCTTCTTAAATATCAAATTAAGTTTTCCGGGAATGTTCAATCTTGTTCAATTAAAATTTAATTAAAATATAAAGTGTACGAGCGTAGCGACATTTGAAGCGTTTTTTCTTCGACCATCATAAGTAGAACAAGCTGCGAGCTGTTTAACATGTTTTAGCTGCAGGTCAAGTGACACAGAAACCACCCAGAAATCAGAAGCAGTTGCCATCAACCACAACAAATTTCAGTTAATAAGCCGTTGACATGTTGCATGTCGGTTGGTTTCGGCATCCCCAGGCGGCTCCATAGCTGCTCCACATAATAATGGCCTCGTATGCGGTAATATTAGCTACTCGGCTGGGTGGTGCGAGTATCTCAAATCGAAATCAAATCAAACGTTTCGCATGACGGCGCTTAGCAACAGGCCAAAGATATGTAAGAGAGGCGTGTGTGGTTGGTCCGAGCCTCTCATTAGAGGCGGTCGGATTGCCAGCCAGGCGAAAGTGAAGCGAAAGAGAAATTGTTTTAGAGACTGACTGACCAACTGACTGACTGACAAACACTATAATTACGCCGCCAGGTGGCGCCAGCTGTTACGTATCAGCATCAACTATGGCATAAGCTCGGCTAGCTCCTAATTATTCTCTCTCTTTCATTCTCTCTCCATTTCGACAACAGTTGCTTGCCGCCGCGCTGCTCATCTCGACGGTGTCCGCCTCTTGGCATGGCGCTGTCTCCACACAGTACCAGCATCTGGACCCTCATAGCCACACTTATTCGTACGGTTATGCTGATCCCAACTCACAGAAGCATGAGACTCGTGCTCATGATGGCACCACGCGCGGCTCCTATTCCTATGTCGATGGACACGGCCATCTGCAGTCTGTGGCGTACACAGCAGATCCGCATCATGGCTTCAATGCCGTTGGCACCAACCTGCCACAAGCTCCGGCCGCGCACCATGCTGCTCCCGTTTATGCTGCCGCTCATTCCGCCTACGTGCCATACGCTCATCATGCGCACGGCATCCACATCCCAGTGCTGACCCACGATGGCGTGCCCGTAGACACACCCGAAGTGCAACACGCCAAGGCTGCCCACGCTGCTGCTCATGCTGCTGCTGCTCACAATGCTGGCGCCCATCATTTGTACAAGCGTTCGATCTATGGTGGAGCCTGGGCCTACGGTGGTGCTCCTGCTCATGTGCCGCTCACCCATGATGGCGTCCCAGTCGATACTCCCGATGTGCAGGCTGCCAAGGCCGAACACTATGCTGCCCATGCCAAGGCTCTGGGTCAAGTGGCTCATGCTCATGGCGCTCCCGTCGAAACTCCTGAGGTGCAACACGCCAAGGCCGCCCACTTTGCCGCCCATGCTGCTGCTCGCTCTGGCCATGCCATCGCTCCCATTGCCCACGGTGGCTACCATGTGCCTGTGATCCACAATGGAGTGCCCGTCGATACTCCCGAAGTACAGCACGCCAAGGCCGCTCACTATGCCGCTCTTTCTCAGGCATCTGCGCACGGCAGCTCGCACAGCTCCTGGGATGATGGTCACTATGATGGCCGTTGGGACGCCAGCCATGACAGCCAGGCCCAGAGCTATTCCACCGGCTATGCGCATAAGGGTCCCATCCACATCCCGGTCATCCACAACGGTGTGCCCGTGGAGCCCGCAGAGGTGCAGCATGCGCGCGCCGCTCATCTGAGCGCCCTGGCAGCGGCCAGTCACGGCGGCGCCTCGCACGGCGGATACTACGGCGGCTCTGCCCATGAGGACGATGGCCAGTACCATGCGCACTACAACCACTATTAAGTCGAGGATCTGCCGGAGTCTGCCATTAACCACAACGATAACGACGAACATTCCTACATAATCTGCCCGATATACTTCTGTTTCACTCTAACGACTACCGAAGCAAGCTAACGCTAACGCTATTGTCTCTTTCACGCTGCCTATCTGCAACTATATATCTGCATCTCTGTCTGACACACACTTGAACGGTAAACGACTACACACGGGAGATTTGAGCTGCTGTCTCACTTGCCCGCTACCCACTCTGACGCCCAAGTAGAGCCCGATGTCCTCTTTAACTATCGAATTATCAATAATTATTTTCAACTCTTGTACTCTATCTATATTTCTATCTCATTCTTGCCCACTATTAACTGTCACTATCTCATTCTCTAGTTGTGCTCTTTTCACTTTCTTTTCTTCTATAACCCCTCGACTTATTCTTGATTCGAGCAACGCTGAACGAGTATGTTGTAAATAATTGTTGTAATTTTCAATGTATCTTGCACTAGATATGTATCTATATATTATATGAAACTGCAAACAGACAAATAAACTACAAAAATGTATTTGATCACAAAATCAGTTGCATCTTAATTCGGCGAGAGAAAGTACTAAAGGTTCTTAAAAGGCTTTCCCAGTACTCGCAAACTAAAGCATTTTGTTTTTTTTTTAGTCAAAAATTCCGAAATATAACTGGGATTTCCTAAAATAAGATATGTTTGGGTTTCGCAACTTTTAATTAAATTATAACAAATTCGATTCGTATATTCGTATATCAATTCGTATTCAAAAACGATTCGTATATCAAAAAATATAAGGGGATAGTTGTTTGAAACGTTTAAAGGCTGTCAAGCGGCAGCTTGTAGTGCAATGTAATCTAGGAAATCTTAATTCTAGGTCTGCCTTTCAGTCTTTTTTGCAACATTGCGTTAATAAAAGCGAGTTTATTTTATGAGTTACCTAAGGCATTTTCTACCGCTCTGTTTCCTACACCACATATTACTTAAAAAGTTGGCTCTGTGGAATATTCATTGAAGCGGATAATTCGTTATACTCTTATCACTTAACCAGAAAATTCTTAAGAATCTGTCATAGCTTGTTATAAAGTAATCCCAAGTTCCGAGAAGTGCACAAAATTCGAATAGAATGCATTTTATGTCTCATCTTTATTCACAACATTGCGTTAATGAACTACGAGTTTATTCAATGAATTTTTCATTATATCCGTTTACCTCTCGACCAGGTGTTTTTACCCTTTGAATTGCATTTCATATTCATTTTATGTGTTCACATCCCTTGCAATTCCATCAGAATGTTAAAGTCTGTAAACCTTGTCACATACACACACTCAAACGAAGACTATTCTTGGCGAACAGCACAAATACGTGTACATATGCTGATGTATTTACCGTGCTGGCGATTGAAATGTGCATATGCCATTGAGCTAGAACACAAAAGTCTGGGGTTCTCGACGGAAATGTTGCCAAAGGTTTCATTGAAAGCGTCGAGCGCAGACAATCAATCAATGCGGAAAAGCGAGTGTGTGTCATTTTCATTTTTCGGATTCCACATTTCCACGTGTATACTGTGAGGGCACATATTTGCTCACAGCTATTTGCGGGTAATTCAGTAACAAATATGTAATAGCCGTACGTGGCTGCATTTCAATTTGTGCGAATGCTTGGTGTTGGCCTCGGGCCGAAAGGAATTAGCAGACCTCATGCCTGTGGGCCATAAATTGAAATGCAACCTTTGCACTAATCAATAACCTTGGCGGCTCGCCGTCAATTACAGGGAATGCCCCCGACGTGGCCAACTAATTAAAAATTAACAATCTACGTCGCACACGCAAAGGTCACAGAACGGGTGGCCGACACTGTTCGATTTTCGACGCATAAATAACAGAAGGGTCACGAAGCCAAAGCCCGAAACCCTTTTGGCTGCCTAAAAATGGTCCCTTTGCACACTAAAGCAGTTTCGCAAAGGTAGGCTCTAAAATGTAGCTATTAAATTAGACATGCATTTGGAAGTTTGAAATT
Source organism: Drosophila littoralis (assembly GCA_018903485.1). Classification (NCBI taxonomy): domain Eukaryota; kingdom Metazoa; phylum Arthropoda; class Insecta; order Diptera; family Drosophilidae; genus Drosophila; species Drosophila littoralis. Next base: position 14,346,076 of record JAEIGF010000593.1, read on the forward strand.
TGTATTTGAGTTCATTCGATTGACCTTCGGCTGGTGCTGGCTCAGGTGCAGCAGGTGCTGTTAAGGATCTGGTCTTTGATTTGATCGAATCTAAAACAAAAGAAAATAAAGTGCAATTGAAATTATTTAAATTGCGAGCAACCGTTTAAATGGCCAGCTCAGAATGTGTGGCAGCAGCAACAGTTGCAGGCGTTGCAACGGTAGCATGACCGTATCGTTCGTACAGCTTGCCACAAGTGGCGAGGCGTGGCCCACCCCACGTCAAAAGTGAATGTGCAACATTGTGGTTGTTGTTGTTGTCGCTGTTGCTGCTGGCGCAAATCATTTTTGCCAACTTTATTATTGCAATTTTTGGCGTTGATTTGCACAAGTGGCAGGCAGCTCGCTTCTTGCTTCTTGCCACGGTTTACCTTATTGTTTTTTTCTTTATGCCTTTTCATATTTCATTGGAATTGAAGAATTTCGTTTTGGCTCATTTGCATGCGCCTTCAATTTGCCAACCAGTTGGTTTTGTCGTTGGCCAGAACAACGCTTAATTGGAGGGTCAGCTCCAGCCCAGCGACCAATACTGCAACACAGCAACACAGCAACACAGCAACAACAACAACAACAACAACAACAACGAAAAAGGCTGTGTAAACAAATGCCAGCCAACAATTCGAATAAAATAACACAAAGCCATTTTCAGCTGTTGGTTCTCTTCTACCTCTGACAAATTGATATACACTACTTTTTCACTTTTTTTTTTGTGGCAGGCGTTTTGCAACATTTTGCAACATTTTGCATATTTTTGTTTAAAGTGGTTTTTAGGTTTAACTTCAATTTAATTCGAGGTTGAGGCGTTAATTTATGGCCTAATTGATCCAATTTGAATATATGTATGTATGTGAATCCAGTCAACTGTTGAAATCAAGTCAAAACCATTGTTATTGTCACGGCGCTTAAAGCTGCGCTGGGATATTGTTAAATTTTTTAAATTTAGCTGAAAAGAGTTCCACTTCAGTGAGCGTAATCCTCGGAAATTCGCGAGAATTTATGTATAGTTCTGATTTGATAAAAACCTGTTATATCCCGAGGGTGTATTCCTGGAAATGTGACCTCTAATGAAATTTAATTTTGATTTTTCAGAACTTTGCGGTTGTGGATTGCATTAAAAACAAATATAATTAAATTAAATTTCAAATTTTCCTTTAGACCTTAATGACGTTAAGGCTGTCAATGTAGCAAGAAAATTAATGCTGAAAAAAAAACATTTTTAAAAATGAATGTACATATTCCTTAATCATATTAAATCTGAATACTGATTAGGCAGGATGTGCTATTTCAGTTTTAAATCCTGTTTATTTTTCAGCCGCAAACGCCCGATAAGCAAATGTTAAATTGTTTGTATACCCGCTTAATTATCTCTGACAATAACAAAACTGAAGTATACACAAATAAAGTAGATGCGCGAACAAATTGAAACAACACGCGAAGATAATGCAACACAATTTGCTGCCGCTGCAGTTGATGCAGCAAATGCGCTGAACATTCGCGCATTTGCACAACAAAGTAAGTAGCGAGAAATGTGAAATGCGATTGCCGAATGCTGATTGCTGTCTGGCAAACAATTTTCCACGGTTTTCCTTTTCATTTGCGCCAAATGCGGCCGCGGGGAGGCACTCAATGCAGCAAACTGATGCGAACTGCTGCATTCGCTGCATTTTGTTGTTGAACGTGCACTGCAACAAGCTGACAATTTGTCGTATATGCAGCAGCAGCAGCAGCAACTGTCAAGTGCAACAATTCGGAAAATATTGAATATTTGTCAATTTGTTGTTGACGTGTGGTATTAAACTAACATGCCCTCTCGTTCTTTCTCTCTCATTCTCGATTCCTCGCCTATTAGTTTTGGTCTTAATATGCAAATGTTTGTTGCCTGCTTTTAGGCATGTGAGTAATTTATGACGATGATGAAAGCTGCTGTCAAAAGCTCATTAATGTGACACACAATTATGCAAAACTCCAAAAGCTTACAACAACAAATGCTCGGACATGAGCACAGTGGTTGCCGGAAATGTAGGACAAGCTTATTTATTGCTATTTGAGAAAAGTTTAAATTGCTGAGATAATGCCGTTAAATAATGCCGGAACAAGGCAAGTGAAAGAGAGTGAGAGAGAGAGGCAGAGAAAGAGAGGGTGGGAGCAAATATAAATCTCAATGTTCCTTGTTATTGTAAATGTCAAGCAGCTGTTGCTAGGCTAGAACTTTGTCCAGCTGCTGCTCGCCAGTTGCTTGGCCCAGTTTGTAAAGTGCAAGGATTTATTGCAGGCACTATTACGAGCCTTAATTGCATGCTGTGCCAGAGTGAAGCACTATTATATATCTATATGGACACAGAGTAGTGCTTGCGTTTTGGGCATGCTCGAATTTTAATATTCGTTTGCTTGATTCTCACATAGTTGACTAGTCCTATGGCTAACAAAGACACTTAAAGGGCTACGTTGAACTGGCTGCTGATGGCACAGGACGTCTGTTTAGACCACGGCGCTGTAAGCGGAGAATGTGAGCAATCATCAAATCAAGTATTTCGAAACCTACTTACATCAAATTGTTTTCCGGCTGTGGCCAGACGGGCGCCGGAAGTAGGACAGCTGCCGGTGCTGGTTGTGGTGCTGCGCCGCCGGCACCGCCGCCGCCACCGGCCCCATTGTGTGCTCCTTGACCGCCTTTGCCACCTTTTCCACCCTTGGAACCATCTGGTCCGTCGGGTCCATCAGCGCCATCGGCACCGTCTTCGCCATCCGGCTGTGCACCGGCTGGACTGGGTGCACCGGGTTCGCCGTTTTGGCCGTTCTCGCCGGATGTGGCTGTACCACCGCCACCGCCGCCTCCTCCGGCGCCGCCACCACCAGCGCTGCCACCGCCACCGGAACCGCCACCGCCACCCGCTCCGCCCAAAATGCCACCAGCTTGTCCTGCCTGCCCTGCGCTGCCTCCGCCGCCACCACCATCGCCACCAGCTCCTGCACTAGCCGCAGCAGCAGCACTTGAAGCCGCCTCATCAGCTGCACTACCTTCAGCAGAAGCAGCGTTGTTAATTATCAGCGTCACGTCATTCAAGCCGGCGTCTGCGGTAGAGGTCTCCACATATTCGCCCTCCAGTCCCGGCTGTGGTTTCCACAAGCCATCATCTGCGTCAATTGGCGGCTTATAGCTGCCATCATCCTCTGGCGGCTGCACAAGCAACAGGATTGGCACCGGCTGTGCTACTAAATATGTGCCAGCCACTGGTAGCGGTAATGGCACCACATGAGCCGTGCCACAATCGATGTGGTAGGCGGCCAATAGGGCCACAAGCGGCAGCAGCAACTGCAGGTGTAAATTTTCGAAATCTCCGAAACTGGCATCAATTAAATCCAATTAATTGCTTACCGCTGTTGTTCGCATACTGTGCGTAAATGAATGGCAAATTATATATCCCTTTTGAGTCCGAACTCGGCTGAGGCTGAGGTGGAACTGACTCCATTGGTCATGCCCTAACGATGCTTATATATGTTGTCTGCTTGCTGTTCGATTGATTAATTGGAACTGGGTTACGAGTAGCGACATTGTCTATAAATGGTATCAGCTTCTACTCTAGCAATGTAACCGCATAAATCAAGTTCGATCCCAGTTAATTACAGCAAAATGCACTATTATAATCTTACCAACAACAATTACGCTGCACAATGATCGTGTTAGTGCAGATCAAATACGCAGTTTAGTTTGCTCTGAATGAATATTTCTTGTGCTAGGGGTATTCCACAAGGTCAGCCTTCTTACACAAATAGAGGGTATTTCCTCTGGTTAAGAAAAAAAAATTTGAATAAAATGTCGACAAATTGGATAATTAAATTAAAAACTATTTGCTATGTTAAGGGTATTCCCTAGGCGCATCATTTCCTACAAAAATAATAATTTAGATAAATGTTGAATGATTATTTTTGATGTTAAAGCTGTTTCTCAAAAATAAGTACATTTTAAGTCCACACTTTCATTGTTAATAATAAAATGGATAACATGTTAATACTACAATCTTGTCAATAGTTTGGCATATCTGTGTCACTGATACCATAGGGTATCTGAACTGCCCAATGCTGCAGCATTACCTAATCGAGATTCTTGAAATTTCTCGCTAGTTGATCTACTAATAAATAATTAGAATGCCTTCCCACTGAAATGCGCCGCTGTCAGCGGTGGCAGCACCCCGAGATAAGATGCCATTCATGGCCATGTGCCGGCAGTCAAGAATCTGAACTCTCTGAGGAGGCAGCAGTCCGCCAAGCGGCTTAAAGTGGCGTTGGCGTCGCTGACTCCATGGCTGGGGCGCGATAGCATGTGAATTGTGGTCGTGTTGGAGGCAAAAGTGGCGTTTGAGGAGTAGCCCAACCGGTTTCTGTATTCAGCGTCGCGTGTCAAATGTGTAACACAGTGCTGGCGAAAATTAAGTGCCAGCTGAGGGCCTATTGTGGCTGCTGGGGTTGCTGTGCCGCCTGAGAGCTCCTCCTGGGCTTCTCATAAATGATGAGTAACTATTAAACCCTATGCAGCTACGACTAAATCAATTAAGCCAACAAGCCCAAACAACAACAACAACAACAACCATAAGGGACTGCAGGGAGCAAGTAACGGCAACGAGGCCATTATCATCATCCTCCTCGTTCTCGTCTTGGCTATGTCCCTTTGCTCATTCTTAACATTCAGCTACAAAGCCTGGAACATTATTCACAGTAACAAAGGGGCGGGCGGGCGAACTGGCAACTTAGTAAAACTAAATTGTTTGTGCGTGTGCCACCAGCTGATAAAAAGACGCAGCGTGTGCGCTCAAAGGATGGCAGTGTGGAACCAGTTAGTTAGTTGGCTAGTTAGCCAGTTACACCCCCTCCACCAGCTCGGAGAAAGTTGCAGTCAATTAGCCCAGCGTCGGACGCGTGGAACGCGACTGGCACATGAAATGATGCCAACGCTGCGCAGTTGGTCATAACATTTGACTGAGATTCAATTTTGCTGGCATTGCAAATATTTTTGCGCCTCAGTGTGGCCATTGACCACTGTCCAAGGTGGAGCTGGTGGCGTGCGCTATTAATCAAAACTGAGGCGCCAATCGACGAGCCGCAGACGCAAACAATGCGCTTAAATATGTTGCCCATAAATGGCTGGGAGCCCAGCAAGGAGGCGACCATTCGTTCACACATATCCTGGCCGCTCCCTAGCCGCACCCCGGCCACGCCTTTGGGGTAGACGCATATAAATAGTTTTGCTGGGGACTCGACGGTGCTTCATTTGTTAGCTGACTGACAGGCAAGTCAAGTTGACGTTGCCATCGACTCTGCACGCGGGCAGCGACAACAACAACAACAACAAACAACAAAGGGATTTTTGTTGTCGTTGCTCTGAGACACAAAAAGGCTTCTACGTGCCTCGCATGTGCGTTTTGTGTGGGCGTGTATTGCCACAACACTAAGGGGAAGACCGCACGATGCGCAGATCGAAAACAGTTTACAGAAATGATTACCACTGGGCGAATGCCTAATGAGCAATGTGGCGTATGTGTGATGTATTGCTGTGTGCCCTGCACAGACGAATGCCTGGCAGAATGTGTGAGCAGCATTCCATGGAGCTGTCTGTGGTTATAGTCCATCACCAGCATCAGTGTGGTACATGCCCGCAATTGTAAATTCATGGTACACCCATGTGTTTAATTAAAAGACTAGCTTTGCGGGCATTGCTATTGCTATTGATAGGAGAAAAATATATTTCATGCTACCCTTAATCATGTGTGTAATCAGGATTAATTTTTTAAATGAAATTCGTAAAAGAAGCAACAAGAATCATCTCGACTTTTATTACTTACGCTAACAAAAAGCTCATTTATAATATTGAAGCTTGACTAGTTATAATTTATTATATATTAGCAAGGCGCTTAACAACTATCTTACGTCAGCCTCAATAGTAATTGATTTTTTTTATTTCGAATAAAATGGTGCTTAAAATGTGAAAAAGATTACCAAGAGACACACTTTAAAATGTTTAACGGTTGAGGGATAAGTTAGGGCAACTTTTACTGTGTTCTGTTCTGTAATCTATATCTACGATGAAAGCTTCAACCGCAGCTGTTTATTAGAATTAGCTTTGCAAACGATAAGAACATTTCACTATTGAGCTCTCGAGCTGCTCTGTTTTGCTCAAATGCTCAAATGTTCTCAAAGAAATCCCCCTCCGTTTCCAAACTTTGTCAACGATTCTTATAAATACTTAACTCGTGTGAGCGTATCTATCATTCTAAATGCATTTCCTTTTCACCTTTAAAATAAGCCATGTAAGATGATTTATGATGCTTGTTAAAATACTCTTACACGACGCTGACACCACAAAAACGTATTCCCTGAGCTGAACTTTGACTGGTCTCAGTAAGTGGTATATAGAAGCCAAAAGCCCAGGGCATGACATTTACTGGGGGCGTCAAGTGTCGTCACAGCTGTCACAATATGCAGCATGCTGAAAGTGTCGACATAGCCATCAATAACAAGTCAGACAAACATATTATAGTGCCGACGGAGTAGAGCACAAAACAAACCGCATTTAAATCATAATAAATCATAGAACTAGCCGTCAAAATTTACTTCCATGCCATTTGCTGCAAATGTTAAATGCATGAAAGCTGCGGTCGCTGCGTTGCTCACATTTGCCGCTGGCGCTTTTCACGCCATGCTTCAGCTGACAATTTGACATTCGGTTAGAAATTGCAGTTGACAATAAAATGCATAAATATGATGTGCGTCATAAGCGCTTAAATTATGTCAACAATTATTACTATTTGTTTGCTTTAGTTGTAAGTAAGGGTAAGTGTACAAAAACACAACTGTGAAAGCTAGGAGCTGCAATTTCGGAAAGTTGCATCCCCAAATGTCGAAAATGTTCAGTGAAATCTTTGAGATAAAGTTCATTATAATTGGGGGTATGTATGCAAGAGGAGATGTATTTTAATAAACTTTTCTGAAGCGGCAAATTAATAAGAAACGTATTTTCATGAAATATATCCCTACTATGCGATTCTCACGAATATTTGTTAAACATACAATATTTCATACTTTGATGTTAAATGCCATGCTAACATATTCTTTCGAGCGTTTTTCTATGAGTTTTTTGGTAAGTACATATTCTTATTTCTATTTATTTATGAGTAAATAAGAATTTATGTTAAAGCAATGCATAAGTCAGTAAGTGCAAAAAAAAAAAACAGAATTTTTATCTTATTTTATTACATTAATTATATTTCTACAGAAATTACTTAAATACAAAATTTTTGATAATAATCAGTTTAGACTTCAAAGAAAATTTGTAAGGAAAACAGTTTTTAGAAGGAGATGTGGAGTGTTTTCCTCGAATTTCCCTTTTGTTCTTTGTTGTACGCTTGATATCTAGGATTCAATTTCTCTAGCAAATATGAGTCATAAAAAAAAAAAAACAAGTAAAGTACATATATCAAATTAATAATAAATGGCAACGATGAGCCGCTCATCAGCCTGTCTGACGAGCTTTGTAAAATCGTCTCAAGTGTTAAAGTTATTAGAGAAAAAGTATATATATAGATTTATGAGACCGTACACAGATATTTGCACACATTTTTATTGTACTCATATACTTGTTGCCAATTAAGTGGGCATAAAATAAGAAATAAAATGAACTGAAAGCGATTACAAAAAGCTCGTCGAGCCGTATAAAATGCGTGAAACTGAATGTTTGGGCATTAACAAGTGTTGCAATATTTTTATTGTTTTTATTGAGCGCCAACAAATTGGTTTTGCTTGAGTCAGTCAGCCGCCTATGTTGGCTTTTATGATCATATCATAACGGAATTTTTATTGTTTCTTTAGTTTTCTGTTCGACTTTGATTGCATTTGTTGGCATCGTATCGCGTTCTGTTATGAACTGAAGGCGTTTATTGGTTTTTTCACGCCATTGCTAATGAGTAAAACATTTACGAGCTGCCCCAACACCCCCAAATCCCGGCGGCTAACAAGTAACAACATCAGCAACAACAACAACTAGGGCAATTCTTTTCGCTTGGTCAACTTTATGTGTAAGAACTTTAAGGCCAACAAAATTGGTGCTGTTTAAGTTAAGGGAGCTCATGTGCAAAGCCTTGGGTAAATCTCTTGTAGCCAAGAATTTGCTATTAATAGTACTGTTATTCAAGCCCGGCGAGGCTTATCATCAGCCTGTCGCCATCTTGTCTGGCGCTTTTTTCGGAAAAACCGCAAGTATCCGCCCCTGGCGCCCATCCATCAATTTGGTCTACTTTATCGATAAGCAAAGCATTTGCCTGATCCCTCATCGTCCTGTGAGTGTGTGTGTGTGTGGTGGGTGTGGTTATGATTTGGTCACAGTTACTGATAATGCGCGCAATTTAAACACAGACCAGTTGAGGCAAAGGCTTTTGGGTTTTGGAGTTTACATAAATGGACTAAATTTTAGGCGAAGCAAAAACCAAGGTCAAACATTTGGGATATACTTGTGCTTCAGTTAATATCATTGTCCATGGCCTCATTTCCATTCGGACCGAAAATATGGCGTTCTAAACTCTTGCCTTACATAATTGGTGCTACCAGCAGCAGCATCGGCAACGACAAGCTCCTAACCCTGTCTAAAACTCACTCCCATTTCAAGTCGAAGTCACAAGCAAAGTCACATTTCTAGTTATAGAGCACAAAAAGCCATTTATGCAAACTGCTGTTGGCAGTTGAAAGCAATTGGCAGCAATGTGAATGGAAATGGAAGCTGTTCCTGATAATTGAATGCATTGTTCTGGGAGTTTTTGTGTTTTTGTCATGCTTCTAGTGTCTTGTAAGAAGCTGGCAGTTTTGGTTTAGTTGTCGCCCATTTATATAAATGTCTATAGGGGAGACACTGGGCACAGTCGCAGCTGGAGTAGACCACAGAGATTCGAGTGCGTATTATATCATTCCTTTCCGGTGGGCGTCTAGTTTTTGCTGATGACGCACTTTCGGTGCTTGGCGCCGCTGTGGCCTTGTCCTTGTGCTTTCGTCATCGCACACAGAGCAAAGACAACAACCTGTTGGAATGGGGGGGGCTCGCTGGCTCATCAGTCAAAGAATTGCAGATGTAGTAAATGTTTGAAGGATTCTTAACAATGCCATTTGTATTTCTCTCCGTTACCAAAAAAGAGTTTTATACTTGCTCGTGCAGAATCGAGTCTGTGTGTATGAATAAATCGATTGGGTACACTTACTTAAGTAAGCTTCTTCGCAGCCAAACGACGCAAATGTGGTGTCTTTAATTTCCTGGGGGTATTTATGGATTTATATCTGTCTCACTCTAACGAAAAATAGCTTAATTTGCTTTCTCTTGTAGCTATTGATGAGCTTGGCAGGGCAAACAACAAAACACACAACCAAAGCAAATCAAACCTGAACGTACAGGCCAAAAATACGCTCGAAGCCAATTTACATGTGACACAGTCAAAGATTGTAATTGTGTGTGTGGGTGTGGGTGTGTGTATACTACACCTGATCCCATTTCGAATGGGGACTTGACTTTTATGTAGCGGCTGTTGACTTTCCACATTGCCTTGTACCTACCCTTAAAACAAATCATCTTTTATTATAACGCATTAATCATACGCACTGTGCGCCCCGCTGCTTTGCTTTGCTGCGGAAGTGCAAAGATCTTGCACACAGTACAAGTATTCACATATACACACACAGCTAGCAAATTCTGTGTTTCGTTTCGTTTTGTTTCACTTCACTTGCTGCTTTTCATCAGGTTTTGCCAGGGCTTTTAATTTTTTGCGCCCCGTTGTTGCCTACTTTTGTGCTGGGGCCATAATTTATGGCCAGGTGTGCAGTAGCTCTAATTGCGTGATAAGTTTCAGCAATGAGTATTTTGTGTTTTATTTTATTTTATTTTGTTTTTGTATTTGTATTTCCTTCATGCTAGACCTGATGCTCTATCAGGCGTTTCTGTTACAATTGACGTCAATTTTTTGTGTGTGTTTGAAATTGGCTTTAACTAGGCTGCTTGAGCGGTACCCCGGGAGCCAATTGATTTATGGCTGCGGCTTATTAACAGCGCTCGTTGTGAGGCCAGGCAAGGCAACCGCAGCCGTGCTTTGACATTTCGGCCAACGGCAAATAGCTCAATTGGCTGCCTTTAATTGAGACGAAAAAAGTTAGCTACTTAAAATGCTCGGCTCATCGCTGCAGTTGGGCGCACAGCGTGTAAACTGGAGCAGCTTTTCAGCTTTTTTTTTTTCTTTGCACACAATCTCCAACGCTGACAATGTCGCTGTTTTTCCTGGCACAACAACAACAATCACAACTACAACAGAAACAACAATGCCAACCCATAAAAGCATTGAATGCTCGTTTAGCTGCACGTCGCACCAGAATAGCTTTGGGGTGTTTGGGGTTTTTCGTTTACAGTTTAGAGCGGAAGCGATGGTGGGTGTAGGGGGGATCTGTGGAAACTGCAATTGCTGCTGTATTACTGCGGCAAAACGCGACTGTGATACGTGGCCACGTGGGGTGGCATGCAGCTGTTAAATGCCAGCCAGCCAAGCGGCAGGACGTCTGTTTATCTTGGCCCTGTCAACGGCATAATGCTGGCTCCGAACGCAGTTCGACATTTAGTAGGCAAACCCACGAAAAGCCGTAAAAGGACATACAGCAAAAACGACACTATGTGGCAACGCACTAAAACATTTCGTATTCAAAGAACCCAGCTGACTTTCGGCTAGAATGCTGTTCCATAGGCCATGTGGGCGTAAATCGCCCCCTGAGCATGTGGGCGTGATGCTCAGCCGGAAAAATTGGACTGAGTTCTAAGTGGGCCAGACTTGGCTAAAGGTTACCGCGCGCTGTCTCTGCACACACAGTGTCTATTACAAACACAACTCAGATATCAGAATGTCATGGCAGAAGTTTACATTTAAATTCAGGACATCAAGCAGCAAATTAATGTGAACATTTTGATTTTGATTAGGAGTGAATGAAAATAAATGGCAGCGTAAAGTCAAATGTAAATACTGGTAAGCGAGGCAGCCATTTCTTGGGAATGGCATTAAAATGTTAATTTTAGAGCGAAAATTATCGAGAAATGACAGCGAAATAGGTTAAGCAAGTAATTTATATACCATTTTTTGTTGCTCTCTCGACCAGGGAACGCAAGAGCTGGCACAAATAAATAACAGATTTTTGTGTACTTTAACCGATTACAATTTTTAATAGCATAAAATGCTTTAAGTTTAAAAATAAGTAATACTTTCAATGTATAAAGCATTAATAATGTGTTAGCTTTTAAAGCTTATGATTACGTTGACCAGGCTTAAAAATGCGTCAAGGTGCAATCAATCACACTTAAAGCTCAATAAATCATATTTTGAGCTCAAAGCCTTAAACGTTCTACTACGCGATTTCCATAGGTGCATGCTTCACTCCTAGCGGAGGAGGCGGCGGCTTAAATATAGGAGGAAACGGCTTCTCTTTATTTAGAGATTGACTGACCGATTGACTGCCCAAATCGTAAGAGACTTGAAGCACAATTTTTCACTGTAGTTACCTTTTCTGATGAAGGTACACTTTAAGACAATTTGGAAAGTATCACCCGCAATTGTGAAAACCATGAAAAATGTTTGTTTGTTTTTTGCTTACCACCTGATCGGCCCCCCTCATTTTCAAATATCTTGAGTTAAATTCATTTGAGGAGTGTCTGTCACTCTTTGGAAAATCCATCCCTCCTTGGTGGAAATGGGGATTAAAGATTTGGTGCGTGATGTTTTGGTTTCAAGTTCATTTCTAAGAATCTTTATAAAAATTTTAACACATGTTTCTCACTTTTTTCAGAATCCAAGCTTCCTTGATCGAAAATGTGTATCAAAGATTTATTCGGCGTAGTTTAAGTTTCGTCCGATTGGCTTCTTATTTCTTAATTTCATAAGAACCTTATGAATACGTGCTTAAGCGATTTTGGGAATATCATTCCGAGCAGTGGTAAATTTGCTGAAAAGGTTCTATGAACATTTTTGTTTACCATCTGAGTGGCGACAAAATATTTTTTAAAGATATTTGTGAAATAGTATTTTGTGTGTTGTGTTTTCGTAAAATCGCCAATCTCCTCTTTCGGGTGAACGGTGAGCTCAATGAATATGTGTCTCAGATATTTTATTTTCATAGATTCACCGCTCTTGGATGGAAAATGCGAGTAAAAAGTTTATGAGCGAAAGCAAGGCCAGGTAATACCCGCTAGACTTTTTAACAGATTACCAAATAGGTCTTTTAAATACATCTCATAAAAAAAATATTTCTCTAACATTCTCACTTCCCATTCAGTCAATACCGCAAACCACATCCACGTCCGCTATGCTAGTGCAGTGTAAATCACGGCATGGGCTTTCCGCGAGTTGCTGTCATAATAGCATAAAAGTTACTCAGAGGCCGGCAGTCACACCTATTCTTAAAGAAAGCCGCACATTGCCGCCCGTCAGCCTCCGTCTTATTTATGGGCGCGTCATAAATTTGCGCATCGCGGCGGGCAGAGCAAACAGTTGTGAGAATTTTTGTATACGGAGGCCCTTCCGGCTGAGGGTTCGGAGAACCGTTGCCGGTGTCCGCCATTTTCTGGCAATAAACTTGCAATTAATGGCCGCCAAATGAGTTTGAATGGCCAAGCACCCGGGGCCGCTTTGTGCCTGCGCCTTTTGTGCGCCTCAGGTGGTTTCAGTCTGTTTGCTTGGCAGGCGGTGAGCTGCGATCTGCCCCCAAAGGTGTTGATGACCCAGAATCAGTGACTAATGCTCTTCAATTTATATGCGTGCTTTAATTTTTAAGCTGAGGGTGTCTAAAGCAATGTTCATTTATGGCAGCATGCATTTTGTTTAGTAATTCAATTACTTTTTAATGATTTGCCTTCATGGTGTCATACCAATTAATTTTTCTCATTTGCCAATTACAAGATCGAAGAGTGATTCCACATTATTGTAAACTTGTTCTACAGCTTAACGCGCACATAATTGAGAAAGTTGTTGGTGCTGCCTTTGCTGGGCTCATTTTCCATTCTGCTTCAGGCGTATATTTTGTTCTATTTAAAATGTTTATGGCAAGCAGCAAATATTTTGGTGACTGCTTTTACCTTGTGCTCAGCTTGTGGAGATGGGCGCGTGACGTATTAATTTCAACATGGCACAAGGGAAGCAACAATTGTTGAATTTTCTATAAAATATTCTATTTTTGTAGTCTATTTTTGGCATAAGATAATTGGGCGAGCCAAAATTGTTTTATGGATAATTAAAATACAAAATACTAAAAATATCAAAATATCTCTTATTTCCATTATTATGAACTGTAGCTGCAAATTCCGTTCAAAAATGTTCTATTCTTATGACTCGTTAGTCTGACTTTCCTTATCCTTGAAACTAGTATTGGTTACGCCACATTCAAAATTTTAATAATTGGAATTTACGATTCAAAACATATCAACTGTTGTTTAGCGTCGCCTTCTTCTGTTTTTATGAAGTTTACTAAGAGTTGAGATGCAGGCCTTAACAGGCTTGCTTTGAAAATGGCTTGTAGCCTTTTCGGATATACACAGAAATTATTATTGCAAAAGCACGTGCCCATCGCCAGTGTGAAGCTAAGACTCTGACACTGCATACAGCTATTTACACACACACACACTCTCAAAAACACACACTAACAAAACGAGAGACAGCAAACGTCTGGCCATGGCAATGACTTTAACTTCCGCTTCCGCTTGTAACAAAACGCCGGGGGCAAAGAAGTTAATAAAAGAGAAACCAACTTTTTTGTGCTTTGTTTAAACAAGATTTCAGGCCGTTTAGGTATATGGTTATTTTTTTTTTTTGTGTTTTGAAACGAACACAGACAGTTCACTTAGGCTAACTTTTGCTCTAAGCTAATTTAGGTAATTTAAGGAAGTTGCCAAGTGCGCTTTGGAACTGCGTCTCATTTAATGGCCGCTCAGCAGAATGGAATTATAAGTGCGTGAAATCGAGTGTCAACAAGGATAAGAACCCACTAATATTGGGAACTGGACAAGGGCAGGGCTTGGCTTGGCTTGGCTTCAACTGCATTCGCCGATTCCCCCTGACTGACCAAAATTGAATTCAAGCAAATCGGCTATTAAATTGAGTTGAATGTCTGCCAGAAATGATAATTCAGTTGACAGCAGCCACAAACAGCAATTCGAACAACAACAAAAACGTCTGACAAAATGTGACCAAAAACATTTTACCGCATAGCTGCAAGTGGCGCGAAAAATCCAAAAAAGTCAAATGGACTGCGACTGTAAATGGAATCTTGAAAGTGGAGTATGGTTAAAGTGGAGTGGACTATAGCGTAGAGTGGAGGTGAGTGGGGTTTAAGTATATCCGCTTGACTTTGCTGTGCTTTGTTTTGCCATAAAAGTCAATTGCTTGCCATTTTTGCGGATTGGCCGCACCCGAAAATACTCGTTGCCAGGAAGGCATAAAAATTAAAGTAAAATGGTGTGGGCAGAGTGGTCCTTAAAAATGGGTTACTGCACTCAAATGTGTTCGGAAAATGTAGTCGTGGGTCGCCCGATGCGGGTATAAAGGCCTTTTCCGTCAAATAGCTAAACAAAAATCATGCCAGTCCCAACCACGTTTGTCGGCCCACTTACAATTCCCTTGAGGACCATAGCAATGCTTTTTTCACCCCCGTTTTTATTTTAACAAAAACCAATTGCCACTAACTGGGCTGAGTGAGCTGCTGCTCTGCTGCCGTGGTGCTGTGGTGCTGGCTCTGTTGATGGCACCGCGGGCGACCATAACAATTAGACTGAAATTAAGGAAATTAACGCGTTCTGCAAATTGTCAGCAGCTTGCGTGTTGTGTGTTCGTCGGGCAGAGGGGCACGAAGTCATGATGGGGGGGAGGCAGAGTCACACACATGGCTACTCGTCTTACCGCCTTTGTGGCCATCATTGCGGCTAACCGCAGCAGCAACTGTGCCCAAGTGCGGGTCCATTTAAATAGCCATTAAGCAGCGACCACATATGCTTACGCCGAACAATATAATAAAGCCAGATTATGATAGATATTGGATCGAGCCTAACAGATAATTCGTGTGGGTCTTTCATAATAGCATTTTTCAAATGCTCGCTGCTGCACTTTGATATTAAAAATATATTGAATATACTGAATTAATCCCTACATACAACTTAATGAAAACATATTTCCGCAAATTGGCAAATTCCAATTGCAACTGGCCAAAATTGGCTGTGGCACGCAACTTTTTTCTGTGAAAATTCATTTGAAAAGTGTTTCACACGTTTCTTTAAATCTTTCCCTCTTAGATGGAAAATGTGGCCAACAGCTCTATTAAAGAAGGTTTTTTCTAATGTTCAAGTTTTTTAACACGAAATTAAAAAGATCAGAAAACCTTGAGTCCAACTTTTTGGTTCTAAATGTGATGGACTTCAAACTCATTTTCAACGTGAGATACCGCATTATTCATTAAGATAGTACGGGTAGATAGAATATTTCCACGGGCGGGAAATGGAAAATAGATGCCTTTAATATGAAGCAAAAAACGAAGACCGCGCAAGGCCGGGAAATATCACCTAGTTTGTGCATAAACCTTACTTGTTTGTATATTTTTAGACAGTAAATAGGCAGCACTGTTAAATAAATGCCGTGACATTTCGAGTAAAACTTTGCCAAAGTCCAATACTAAACTTTTGCATAAACCAGACAAACAAAGTTAAAAGCAAATGCTCTAAAACCGTACGGCGTACGGTTCAATAAGTTTTTGAGACAATTATTTATTGAGAAAAGATACAATTCGCCCATCAATTGCTCCCCCGAACACTTCGATTCACTTTGCGGCTGCATTGGAACTTTTGCTTAACACGTTTACTTTAAAAAGTATGCGAACAGTTCACTGAATTTTCCGTGTTTTCGAGTTGTCTACAGTTTTTGCTGAGTTGCAGCTTCCGTCTGCTCTGCAAAAACGTTCGTTTAGGCTATTATTGTTGTTATTATTGTGTATTGTTGTGCACTGTACATACTGGCAAAATGTACATACATATATTTTTGTTTCTTCGCTTCATTGCACAATCGGCTTTATAGTTTTGCACGTCGAACTGACTTCTTGAATAAGCCGAGGAAAACCAAAAGGAAAACTCCTGTTAAGAGCTAAGATTTTGACTTTGGTTTCTGCCTTAGAGTGGTTGCTGCCATCAAAAAAAAAAAAAAAAAAAAAACAAAAAAGGAAATAAGTTGCAATCTGGACTTGGCACGAAAATCAATTAGAGCAATCCATGGACTATGGGGCATGTGACATCAGTTGCTGTTAGTGGTAGTTCGCCCAGTCGAAACGACAATATTTACATGGTAAAAGTCAACTTTAAAAGTTCATATTGTGGTGGTAGAAATGGCAGAATTGTTATTTCTGCCCCTGCCATGCACTCACACTCCCACTCTCCTTCTTTCCCACTCGCTCGCTGCTGCTATAACCTTTCATTTTTCCGGCTTGTAGGCAGATTTGTTTGCTCTATCGATTGTGCGATAGCATGGACTATATGAGTGACCTCTGCACCCTTTGCTTGTCTTGTCCTGCCGTTTGGTTGTCCGCCCCTGTGCACCTATCAAAGCAAACAACTTCCGTGCGATGTCACGTCTAAGCCGTGGCCAGTTAGGCCAGTCGGCCAGGCGGCTGAATGATTGCATTCGTAGTACATTCGTGTTTGTTTATTTTTCGAATTTTTTCCCATGTACCTATCACTCTAACAGGGCTTTAAAAGGCAACAGCAAAACAATAAACAGGCAGAGGTAAAGCGGCTTGAATGCAGCCTGCTTTACCTTCCCGGCAAATATTGAGAATAAAGCTTAAGCCTAAAAACATTAAAATCTACCTTTTAGTTTGCAGTTTTTTAACAAAGTGTTATGAATATACTTAGTAGATTGATGGCTATAGGGTATGCAAGTATTTGTTACCCTTCAGTCACACATAGTTGAAACAACCGACAGACTGTGCGCTCATTAAATAGAACTCAATTTAATTAATTAAATCGGCAAATTTAAGACGCACTTAATCTAAATAAGTGTCTGATTGCTCAGAGTTACGTTGAAGTTTGTATAGCTTGCTAAACTAAGCAGCACTCAACAGTTGCGGGTGGACAGGGTGGCTTGGGTGGTTCCGTGTCGATGATAAACAATGGGTTTCCGCTGTCTGCCTGGATAATATGAGAGTCGAACTTAAATGAACAATCGATGTTATCTGCCGTAGCTGCCGTAGCTGCCGTAGCTGCCGTAGCTCCACGAATCACTTGGGCAGCGTGCACGTTTTTATGGAAGGTACTTAAATGGGGGAGCTCTGGAACTTTAGCGCCGAGTTAATGCGTTTTATCAATTGAGTTCCATCAAATGAAACACTTTGTAGCGAGAAGTGAAAGCGAAATGAAGCCAAATAAATTGGATTCCTCAAACGGAATGGGCGCCCAAAAGTTAGTTAGTGGCGCTCCGGCAAATAACCCCTCGCCGCATAAATTAGTTGCACGCTTCAATACGAGAACACAATCTCATTGCTCTGAAAGTATTTATTGCCTCAGTTTCGAAAAAAAAAAGTTGAATGAGGCTGCCAGATTAAAGGTGTCTTCCCCGCAGGCTTGACTTGCCTGCTTTATGTGCTGCTCTAGCCTGGCTTTCATTATGTTGCAGCAAATGTCCCAACCAGATGCAGTTTTTAATTTCTCCTTTGATGCTTCAGCCTTGGCATTTCTGTACCCTGTGGACTTAATTATGGCTATACAGGAAATGCTGAACTATGCCATTGTTTTGCAACAGGCATTCTATTAATCGAACACTTTTGTATCTTTGTACACAGTGACATTTTTTAACTTTCCTTGAGTTTTTATACATCAGCACCCGGATCAAATAAATTAAGGATAATTTAATAGCAGGTACAAGCATTCAAGAAACTTGTTCAAAGGTAATTAGCTAGTCGGGCAATCTTGACTAGAACATTCTTTAATTATGCTTTTTCTAGCTCTTTGTGCATAACCGCTTAGAGCTCACAAGAATTACGCCTAATTGAAAGGTAACCCGTCACTCGGGCTCTTACTCAGGCATCTGAAAGGGGCATAAAAATATACTCGGGATTTTGTTTTTCAATAAATTAAGTTAGAATTTATTTATAGCACACTGAACATTTAACTGGAATCGTATGGAATATTATATCTGAGAATCATATGTATTTAGTTCATATGGTATATTCATATATGTCGCGATTATACACATATTTTTTGGAAAGTATGTTAAAATCTGAACAGCACACAACATTAACATTTCAATAAACATTTATGGATTTACTATATTTAATACGCATTGTGCAACTATTTGGTTATGGGGTTTTCCTGTAATTATGTAACTTTTGCATACTATATGGAATTTTAAAGGTACAACTCTCAATTTTATTCTCGGCAATAATCTTTCTACCCGCCAGCTTATCGCAAGTTGGCCTTCTCAAAGGCTCACGCATATGTATATATGTAGACATCATTTATAACAAATAGACACAAATTTTATCTAGTATGAGATACTGTTTGGACTAACTACTTAAATCGATTTATGTGGATTATGCTTAAGCCAAAGAGTAATTAGTAGTTGAAACTATTCTATGCACATTTACAATTTATCGTTAATTTGCTTGTTGAACCGGAAAAAGCAGGATTTGTTTTGGTTTAACCAAACAGGTTTTATCGTATTTTATCTGTGAGCTTTTAACTAGAAGCCTACATTTGTTCAGCACTGTTCTTAACTTGGCCTAATGCCTACTTCTTTAGGGTGTCTCTTTAGACCCTCGCATCGCTGTATTCGATGCGCACCGTGCGCCGCGGTCGCTGCCCTGGCATTGAATGGGGATTCTTCTCGTTGGTCGCCAGGCTGCGCAGCGCCAGCAGCTCCCGCGGCTACAATTGCGTGCGCTTGGCCCCGCCATTGCTGGCTGAGGTTGGCACATCGCCGGGAGCCTCGACGTAGGAATAGGAGGGCGTTTCCATGACTAGTGGATGGCAAATCTCGTAGACGGGCACCTTCAGGCTCGTCTTACGCAACCCGCCCAAGCTGCTCTGCGAGCTTGAGCTGGGCCCAAATGAACGTCATCTGGAGTCAGTGCCCAGTTCCGAGTGGGAATGATGTAGCTCGCTCTCATCGCCAAAGCTGTGTGCCGCCGCACTGGGCGTAATGCTGGGCGTGCGCCCCTGAATGCGTACAGCAGACATGTCGGAGCCACGGCGGGAGCTCTTCAAGGAAACACTCTGACGGGAGCAGAAGCATCTGCATATAATGCGCTTGAATGCAAAGCGAAAGTCCTTAGAAAAGAGCGCATATATCATAGGATTCACCGCCGAGTTGCAATAGCCCAGCCAGAAAAGCACCGAAAAGAGTAGCGGATCGACGCAGTCCTGACAGAAGGGTCTGATTATATAAATCGTGAAGAACGGAAACCAGCAGAAGATGAACATGCCCACAATAATGGCCAAGGTCTTTGCCGCCTTCGTCTCCATGCGAAAACGCTTCACCTGCGCCTTGATATTCCGTCTGCCCATCTTTTTGTTGGCGGTTCGCGGATGACCCACAACGCCGCCAGCCTCGCTGCTGTTGCTCTGGCGTCGCGCCAGCTCAGGCAGCGCCTTGCTGACCTGTAAATAGCACGTGCTGCCGCCATGACGCTGCTGCCTATACAGTTGCGATTCGGTGGACTCGCGGCCATGGGCGCCATTGTAGTGTACGGAGAAGAGGGCATTGCTGGAGGTGCGCCGCGATTCATGAGTCGGGTCCGGCTGTGTCAGCTCGTTGATATTCTCGCTAGATGGATACGACACAGATATCTTGATCTTGTCGTGTTGATGATGCAGTCTTCGCGTCGCATATTTGCTCAGACGCTCCGGCGAGGGCGTCCCGAGTGTCGTTGTGGTGCTCTGTGTGCTGCCATTGCTGTGCATGGAGTCCTGCTGGTTGGAACCACGTCCGCGATGTATGCGCAGCGTCAGACGCTGCTCCTCAAAACGTGAGCCAATGCCCTTGGAGCCTGCCAAACGGGAGAAATTGAATTAACATTAGTTTGGTGCTGCACACAATACACATAATGTTTCCTGTCTTATTGAATATTGCTCATACACCCCCTGCACAACACGCACGCATTTCAATACGTTGCCATTGCCATTGCCTAAACTGTTTGGCGTAACCGTGTCATGTCTTGGCGCTCTGCCAGGCTGCACTTTAGTAAATTAAACGCGTAATTATGCAAATGTCTTAGCATAAACGCGACAAGCACTCAATGCTGGCCCGTGTCTCGCCGCCTTCCTTGGCAACAAAACTGTCCTGATGTACGTCTTAAGCTGCCTTCAAAGCGAACTTTATTTCATTAACACACATACATTTGCATAATTTCACACACACACAGACACACATACAGACACTTGTACACACTCTAACATTCATGTTGCGTGAGCCTTGCTGCTGCCCGTTTTGCATTTATTACTCATACGCACGTTTAACAGCTGTATAAATTTTCATTACATACCGCGTGAATGTAATGAATAATCAGCACAATAATGCCATGTCATGCTGATTGTTACGCTATTCAATTATTTATGGCCGCCTGGTACGCCTCAAGCCGATGCTCTGCCCTATTGTTGCACGTTTGCACTGGGCTTGACCTATCCCGACACTTTAATGGATATTGGATACAAGCACCTCGACTGTTTGATGTTGAAATACTTCAATACAATCGAAATGCGAATTAATTGCATAGCCTACATTACTGTAGCTGAGGTCAGGTCTGAAAATGTACAGATACACGGACACTAATGAAAATTCCCAGAAAGCTACCTCAATATTGAAAAGTTGTTGTTGTGTTATCGTAGAAGAAGAGTGTTTAGGTCATTCAATTAAAAATTTAATGTAAGTTGTAATTGTGATAAGAGCTTTAAGCACAGTTGAGCTTTAAGCAATCTTCATAACTAAACTCCTTTTAGTTATAAATCCTTAATATAGCGTCGGACTAACAGGCGAGAGGTTGCCGGCTCAAATCCAAAAAAAACAAATGCACTCAATGCTCCAAGTAAAATCAATATTGTCTATTTGCCTGACCATTTCATTACGTTAAACTATTCGGCTGTAGTCGCTTTCATATGTTGTAAGTACTTTTCTTATGCCGCTTGAACTGATTCCAATTATTTTGGCTTAGGCAGAAGGTGTTTGTGGATGTTTATGTTTATGTTGACCAGTGTTGGGTTTGTTATTACCTTTGTGTGTTTGTTTTTGTGTGCCTGCGGAACTGCTGTGTCTTCCAATTGCTCTTATTATAAATTACCTTTTATTTTGTCGGCGCTCGTTTTTGCTCTTTGTTTGCTTTCATTTTTATTGAAAATGCTGTTGACCTAACCAAATTATTGGCTGATAAACATATACACACATATATGCATTAAATACTAGTATGTAACTCGTGTAACTGAACTGATTCACTTTGCCAACGGCAAAATTGAACAAATGGGGCCTGCTTAATATAGTTAACTCTAAGTACTTAACTGAAAGTGTGTTGGTTATCGTTATGTCACATTAATTAAGCTTAAAACTACAGGTATAAGTGTAAGTAGTATATGTATGCCTTATGACTAGCTAAATACGTGAAAATTATTGCCATAAAGTTACAACGTTGTTCAATGCGAATACTGTCAATGTCAATTGGGCTGGCGGCGTTTACAAAAGTACAAAAGCGAAATGCATTGCCTTATGTCAAGTATTTGTAAGTAGTTGTTGTTGGTGCTGCTGCTTTGGTCTGCTTAGAGCACACGACCCTTGCAGAAGCCACCGCGCCGTATACGCCTGGTGCTGCCCGTGGTATCCACATCGCCATCCCTGGTGCTGGCTTCCTGCGGCAGCGAGGCAGTGCGCTGCAGCGGACTCGTCTCGTAGTTGCCGATTAGTCAGCTAAAATCGACACCGTCGCCATCATCGGAGCAGCCCGAAATGGTTTTGTGGAATGTGGCGGGTGCCATTAGGGCCCGTGCAGCAATCATCTGGAAATTCTCAGAGGCTCGGAAGCCGCTGCGAGTGCAGACGCAGCGGCAGACAATGCGCTTGAAGGCAATGCGAAACTCATGCGAGAAGAGTGCATAGATCACAGGATTGATGGCCGAGTTGCAGTAGCCCAGCCAAAACAATACCGAGAATACCGTCGGCTGTATGCAGTCCTCGCAGAAGGCGCGTATCAGATACATCGTAAAGAAGGGCAACCAGCAAACTATGAAGCCGCCCACAATAATGGCCAATGTCTTGGCCGCCTTTGTCTCCATGCGAAAGCGCTTCACTTGAAACTTTACACTGCGTTTGCCGGAGCGTTTCTTGGCCGACGTCGAGCCAGTCGAAATGCCACTCTCCAGATCAGCTGCTGCTCTACTGGCTGTGTCCAAATTGAACGTGGTTTCACCAATATCGAAGAGGCTGCTCTTAAATGAGGCGCGTCGCCCGTTTGAAAGATTGCTGGCGCCGCTTTTGGTGCTGCTGCTGATCACTGCATAGTGGGGCGCGGGTGGCTGTTGCTGTGTAGCACCTAAACGTGGTGATTCCAACACGTTCTCTGAGGAGGGAAAAGACACCTTGATGGCCACCTTCTCGTGTCGCTGACGATTCACGCGCATCGAAGTGGCTCGCTTGGACGTACCCAGCTGGGAAGCCGGCACCGACTGCTGATCCTCACTTGCCGTGCCCGGTGGAGCTCCAGGTGCTCCATTGCTGTTCACACTCAGCGTCGAGGACATGGAGTGCACGGAGAGTGGCGTACGCTGTGGTGTGCCGCAAGGTCGGCCGCGATGGATGCGCAAGATTAGCTGGGAATCATCCACGCGATTGTTGCCCCCCGATTCGCGCGGGCTGCCTGCAATAAGTTAGTGTGGGAATTTGGCAGGAAGTCGAAATGGAACTCAATACAAATTTCACATGGAATGCAATCACATGAGGTTGTTTTGGTTGTTTGTGTTTGGTGTCGTTGTGAAGACATGAAAACATTTAGCTTGTATCATACATGAGCTTGTGTGTGCGTGGTTTTTGTTTGCTTCAGTATGGATCGGTATTGATTTTTGATTATTTGTGTATTCATTGGTTAGAGACAAATAAAATTGTAGTAATTAATGCTAGCACACATTAGCATAAAACGGGTATCTAACTACGTACGTTAACATGTAGATAATTGTAGCAAAATTTTTGAATTTATCTTTATATATAAAATTATATACACTACTATAATATATTATAATATAGTATATGAATGTATAAATATTTCTCATTTCTGAATGCCAATTTTCATGACATTTTATAGATATGTAGAGCCTACTTTTTGGAGCATGCTAGAAAAATGTAAGTTTTTCTATATTTTTGAAGAGATCAAAAAAGTATGCTGCAATAAAGTGTATTCGAATTAATGGGAAGTAGAATAGACAACATACATATGTACAAACTTATCTAATTTTTTTTGGTTGGGTATTGGAAAATGTATATTAAAGAGCAATGTGTCAGTTTTCTGTGGTTTCTTATGTATTCGTATTTGCCGGCACGTGGTCTGGCCTAAGGGTATTTGCGCTGGGTCTAATAAATTTGGGGTTTTCCTGGTCATTTGGATATTTATTACATTCATACAGAATACCAAACTAAACTCAATTAATTAACGCGGAAAATGTCATTAATTTATGTAAGAGAAATGCGTATATTATTATGTACTATGTAATGTAATGTCAGTCGGACTTACTATCACAATAATTTAATTATTTAATACAGTCGGAAGAAAATAATCACAATAATGTTGAAAACAACATGTCACAACTTTTTTAACTGCACACATGAAATCAAGATATAAAAATTTGGATTTAATATGTTTCGTTTTTTACACAAATTCGAACACTGAATAAGGTAAAAAAGCTGCCATGAGCATTAATATTGGCAAAAGCATAAGAAATAAATAATTGAGAGTAGTAAAATATGGAAAAAATTGCATTTGCTTGAAAGTAAACAGGAAACCATACGACATATGTAAAAATGTGAATGCAGAGGAGAAGCTTTTCATAAAAAAGCCGAACAAAAGAGAAGAAAATCCGTTTTAAAGCTTTTAATCAATTTGAAAGAATTCGAAAAAGGAAAAACGTTGAAACGGTAAATATTCCCATTAATGTGAATATGAAAACTACTTTATATTTATTCCTTGATGCGGAAGGCTTGCGTACGGCCACAGGCATTGAGTGGGATATATGTACATATTTAAGTATAAGCGTGGGCTGCTCCGCAACCAAACAAATAACAAAAAAATGTTTTTTCCGCCTAAATTATTGAAAATGGAAATGCCACGCAATATGCAAATGTGTCGCTGACAACATCCACCCATAAAAGAAATGACAAAAACAAAAAGACGGACAAAAAACAGAAAATAATAGATTTACATATAAAAATATCATTTCATCGAACATTTAAGCATAATCGATTTTGCAGCTGCTTCAAATAATTATAAAATTAATTACTCGTCATTTGCTGTTATTTGCAATCTACTTTAAATGTATTGTTGTAAACACATTTGAATGTTTAATTAATCAGATTGATGTGGGTTTTGTGACATTGTTTTCTTTGCAAATTGACCTTTGAATCGGGACTCTAGAGAATGTAAGCCAAGTGAATCTGATGCCAGTGAAAGTCGAGGTGAAATCTGAGACAGGCTGACGTGAAAGTTGCCACGCCTGCTGCTGACACGGGGCCACGGCCAGGGCCCATTGAAATTGAAATTTTGAAAGCCCTCAGTTTGTGTGCAACTGGCGCAACAACAATAACAGGCTCAAATGCCACGCCTGACACTCTCCTATTGCTGCTGCTGCTACTACTGCGTATATTTTAATAGGCAACGCCATGAACCTCAGCTAGTTTTTGAACTTGAAACTTGATTACCTTCAAAAGCCACTAAAGGGCGAGTGGGCCATATAGGAGAGCTACCCAAAAACAACAACAATAACAGCAACAACAAAAACAAGAGCGTTACACACGCCCCCGCATTGTGTCACGAAATGTTTTTAGACTATTGCGTTTCGTGTTGTGTGTTAAAACTAAGACCGACGCGGCAAGTGAAAGAATTGAAGACACGCACGGCAAGTGGCCCGGACAAAAACTATAACAACCTCAGCGCCATTGTGTCTGCATGAGTGCATGAATGTGAACGAGTGTGTGTGTGTGTGTGCTTATGTGTGCTCCAAGGCTGTCGCATGATGTTCTGCAAGCGGCTGTTTCTGAAAATCTGGGCTTTGTCTTCAAAACAGCGCCAACTAAGGACACACGCCAGCTGCTAAACAAGCGAGCACAACAACAACAGAGCCTACAACTAGACATATAGAAAACAACACGATGTCATCATATGCCAGCAAAATAGTTTTCAGGTCATAATTAGCAACATTTAAGAGCCACGCCTTTAATGCTAATGACATTTCGAATCACGTCAATCACTTAAATTCCACGTTGGTGATGAAAGTAGGACAAAATATTGTTGATACAGCAAGCTTCGACGTTACAGAGTATCAGTATCATCATAATACATAACACTTTTTGATAACTAAATTGTAGACTAGGCTGTATGTATATCGACTTCGTACTTTCTTGATTAATTGTGCACACGCTAGTGCTGAATGTCCCTTTCAAGTGTGTGCTTCATTTGTACTGCGAGTTTAATATGTATTTGTTTATTAGCGCCAGGGTAAACAAGTGGATTCTATCATGGACAAGAAATATACAAAAACTTTTGCTTGTTTTCCCTGTAATATCTATTAACTTTAATAGCTGTTGGGTTTAGCTGAACCCAGCGAAATTATAACAAGTTTTATTATAATAGAAAAAAAATTCAAATTGTATGTTACACTCCGGACATTAAACTGTCATTAGGCTTTGGGCAAATTGTAAGAACTTTTGACTGGGCTTTTATTTTGGGATTCGCACCAGAGTAGCTGCTGTGGGTGCACAATTAGCAGAAGCATTGAACGCACGAAACGCGGCATATTGATTTTTATTATACAACCAGTAAGTTAGTCAGCCAGTCACCCAGTCACCCAGTCAGCCAGTCAGTCAGTCAGTTAGTCAGTTAGTCAGTTGGCCCTGTTGTTTGGCTCAGATTAAAGCCAATGCGTGCGCTTGGCTTGGCAACACTTTTCCAGGTAGAGCCCAAGTCGACGAGATTAAAAACCCAACTAGAATTGTGCCCAATGAGCTGATCAGCTGGAAGAAAGTGCGCCGCAGGATTGGCAAAATACTGCGCAACTAATGAGCCACATTTGAGAATAGACGTACACACAAGTGTATACGAGTTGTTGGACGAGTATTTTATAGCAATTTCAAGGAATACTTACTTCAAATAAAAGTACCAGGAAAAGGCAAAACAAAAAATATATAAATTCACACAGCAGCAGGCAACATGCTAGAGCCCAAACTCATTTCTATCATGCGGAATTTTGCATTCTTCCTTTCCTAATGGCTGAAGTTTTTTCATTTCATTTCATTAATGCTGCTTTTGGCCTAAGCCGATTTGTTTGATGTGTTCTCTTATGTCCTAGATGAGAAACAACGCCAATTATTGCAGGGATCGTAAGCGAGATATTGAGACAGAAAAAGAAGACTTCACTTATATGAAAGTGTCTTAATTCTAGGATTGAACTGAATTTAAATGTATTAAATGTGTATTCATTTTCTTTCGTGTATGTGACGGAAAATTTAACTTAATTTAAAGGGAAAGCTCTACATAAAGGGGGGCTTTCAAATGTTCTGAGGAGTATTATTGACAATTTTTGGTTTGGGTTCATTTTTAACTTTGCATGTATAGTATTTTTAGAGCATTACTTAAATGGGTATGCTAATTAAGATAAGTACTAAACTATAAGCTACAAATATGCACATTATCATTAGACAGTTTATAATATTTGTTGTTAGGATTTTAGTTACAAGGATTTAGTATACAAATTGATAATATTTAAATTGTTTTAATCGTTTTAATTTTTTTTTTTTTTTTGGCGGTAGACTTAATCAAATTATAAACTGGCCTTTTCCATTTACACTTGAATTTTCACTTAGAGCTCTATTTATAAATGTTTGTTTATTTATTTATGTTATTTATAACGTTCTTAGTTTATTCATAATGTATTGAGTGCAGAACACAAAAACAAAATGCCGACAAAAAATGTGTGTGGTTATTTATAAATGTATAATTGGGTATTTGCCATTTTTTTTTTAAACAATGTCTGGTAATTTATGCAATTGCTAATCGCAATCGCAAACGAAGTTAGACACGGGACATATACGCACATACAGAGAGATGAACTTCTATATACTCGACTGCCGATATGTGAAGATAGCTTATTCGAAAAATCCAGCTTCGAATACCGATTTCGAATCAATTCAACATGTTTTTCTTAATTTTGTACGTTAAGAAGGATGCCACGGAAATCAAAATTGTCATTTTTATATAGACTGCACTGCAATGATTCGGAATTGGAATTCGAAAAAGGTCTGGTAACTTATGTTCATGGATGTGTTTAGCCTGGTTATTATTGACAATGGCTCGGATGTTTCATATGTGAAGTGTGTGTATGTGTGTATATGTGTGTTATATTTCACGGACTCTTTTTTGTTCATTTTGTTGTGATGTTTTTTTATTAAATCAAAAGAACGGGGGCAAAGACGTCACACAACAATTCTACACGTTTAGAGTTTGAAAATTGATTAACAGTCGATATGAAAATTGAGGATTAAATTGTAAGTATTTATATGTACGAACTACAACCGCTACGTGGGTTAAATAATTTACTGTTGAAGAGTATCAAATTGAATTGAGTGAGAATTATTAGAAAATATTAAAGGGACAAAACTTTTAGCTACGCACAAGTTGCCATAAATTTTGTGAATGAGAATTTAAAAGAATGTGTCCAAATTTTAGCTACCGATCTTGATGTTCACACTACTATATAAAGGATATATTTATTACTCACCCTTTGTGGTCTTGAAGCCCTGATTAATGGCACGCGTGGTGCGTACGGCGGCTCGATAGATGCGCCAGTAGAAGAAGAGCATTACAAACATGGGTATATAGAAGGACCCCAGTGCCGAGTAGAGCACATAGCCCCGATCATTGGTTAGCTCACACTTCCAGGGGCAACTTGTTGCCGGCTGTGGCACGTTCACCGCTGGAGCATTCAACAGATCATAATCCATTTCTGTGCTGGGCGAAATTGTGCCTTTTGCTGTTGTGGTTGTCCTTGTTGTTGTTGTCGTCGTCATGGCTGCAATATGTATCTCAGCGGAGCCATCAATTGGCGCAAAGTTGGGATCATATGGATTGTAGGCATTGCCATTAACATTGCCATTTTCAATAATCAGCGAGGCAGCAGCCTCCTCCTGCTTTTGCTTAATTCTACCTACATCTAGTTGCTCATCCTGTGTACTTGACATTGTGGTGGCATAGTAAAGCGTATAGTTTCCCCGTGTGTAGGTCGGTTGTACCATGGCCTGAAATGCACACGAATATTTATATATAACGATAATCTTTGACGGGTTTTTATTAAAAGCTTTATCATCCGGCTAACCCATTGGAGTGCTAGTATATATGGTATTTGACGGGTTATATTAAAAGCTTTGTCATCCAGCTAACCCATTGAAATTCTAGACTCGCACACGAAAATTTCTGACTCGCACATTGCTCACAATAAGCCAATAAAAATGCAACTTAAAGCGGTTTATTTTGCAAAAGATATTCCGGGACGTGTTGTGCATAAATATTATGCTAAGGTGTAGCATACATTTGGGCGCCAGGAACTGGATATACATATGTACTATATGTATACACACCATGTGAACGTCTAGTCGGCTTAAGGATACCCTGCTACAAAGGTATGTTCCCGTTAATATGCTTCGAAGTTTTAAGGCTTGCGGAATAGTGTTAAATTTATATCAAATATATATTCATAGCTGACCTTGATTGTTTAAATATATTTATATCCGAACTGTATTGTAATATATGTATACCACACCCCTTTTAGCCAAATCAGAAATGTAGGGTATCCTTAAGTGGAAAGCGTATTAATAAAATGAGCCCCAAACAGTTTAAAGCTTCTTACGATTGCCAAGGGCGACATTTGAGCGGAATACATATATAAATATATAAAAATATATGTGGTATGCTCTGTCATCTGCAGAATTGGCAGGGGTAAATATACACCTGAGTGGAAATTGAATGGAGCCAACTGAAAAGTCGATCAGAGAGTAAGGGATGAGACGCATTTACTGGCTGAGCTGCTCGCAGCATAGCACACGGCAGCGAGATAATAATAATCAATGCCACCTGCCGCTGGTCTCGTAAATCGAGCTTCAATTATGCTCATTAAGTGAGTCCAAGGCAACCGGGAGGCGGTAGTGCAATGGCAAACAGAAACAGGAATGCATTCAAAAGATGCTTTCATGTGATACTGTACGTTTATGTGAATGCGGCCGATGGCAACTGTTGCGAGTTGAACGGAGCATTTCGATGGGCAGCTGCCATTAAGATTAAGCGTACAAACAGACCAAGATTGCCTCAAGCCATGAGAGATTTATGTTCTATAGATGTGCTGCCCGAATGACAAACATATTTGTAGGTAGTTCCCACTTGTCAGCTGAATCTCCCCATTAACTACAAAGTTGAAACAATATGGCCAGTAAATTCGACCCAACTTGGCCCAAGGCTCATTGGACAATAACAACAAGCACTCACACATGCTGTGGACAATAAAGTGTTTCGGGAAGTCGTAATTCGTTGGCCCAGTTAGTTGCCATATCGCTGCTGATCTGATTACCCGACTACAGGGCGCACACACATGAATTATGCCATGCTGTCTGTTGGCTGGTTCTGTCTGTGTTGCCTTTGCTGCATGTGTGGCACTTCATTATCATTGCCATTACATAAGACTCTTTATGCATGTGTGCCAAAAACGACAACACAAAAACCCTCGCTCTGCCGGCACAAAAGAGCCAAAAAAGCTAGCAAAAAGGACAAGAAAGGCTACACTTGATATGACTACCTGCAGCCATGAAAATTGTGAAGAGAGTCGTATAGCTGAGCCGCTGTAAGCGAGAGGCGGAAGGATATGCATGAATGCCTCCATGGATTTATGAGATAAGTATAATGTTGTAGCTGACTTATGAACCTATAACGTTGTGGGATACAGAAAAAAGCTCATATATAAAGTACGCGGAGCGTATTTTCATTGTAGTTACAGGGTATTTACCATTCACACACATTTGACTAAAGCAATTTTACTGCTTTTACGGGCATGTTGACACAAATGAGCCACATGGCAGGCTTAGCAGGCTCTCAACGTTGGCCACATTTTCATGCTGCTGGGCAGCGGTTTTGGCCGAAACTTTAACTTGTAATGGTGTCAATGACAGGTCCTATTGAGAACATGGCTGTCCAAAGGGTCGCCCAGGCGTCTAACTGCGGTTTCTTTTGTAGTTGCCTGCGAGACGGTTGCATGCCAAAAACAGTTTTTCTGCTTTCAATTTAGTTCAGTGAAGCACTTTGCACTTTAATTTATTGTAATTGTGGGTGGGCTCAAGTTCGTTAGTGTTTGTGTGTGTGTGTGTGTGTGTCTGGGTGTGTAGTCAGTTGTGGGCTGCTTACCTTTTGATCTTTCCAGCCAACTAAAGGCGGAAAGCATATAACAAATGAAAGTACCCAAATGCCGGCGATTAAAGACTTGGCCTTCTTCGTTGACATTATGCTTGGATAGGTGACGGGTCGCGTGACTGCCACGTAGCGATCCAAAGATATGGCACATAGATTCAATATCGATGCCGTGCACATCCAGACATCCACCGCTAGCCAAATACGGCACCAGACGTCGCCAAATATCCAAACCTGCAATTGGAAATTGGTTTCTTTATGTATTTTTCTACTTGTTAAATATCTCGTTGCAATTACCTTGAACACCTCCCAGGTGGCCGAGAATGGTAGCACCGCTAGGCCCACCAGTAAATCGGCAACGGCCAAGTTAACGATGAAAAAATTGGTAACACTACGTAGTTTGTTTGAACAGAAAACGGCGGCAATTACAAGACAATTGCCGCCAATGACCAGCACGTTGATAAACTCGAGTATGGCCAGAGAGATCAGGTTCGCCGGTTCCGTCCATTTCACAGATTTAATGAGATCCTCACACTCTGTCTCATTCATGGCGGTACTTTTGTGATGGGTGTATATTTGTGTTCACCACCTGCAAGCCAATTTAATAAGAAACAGCGAGCATTACTAAAAGCCCATTCAATGCATAATTAGCTTTGTGCTTTAGGCCACAAAGGCGGTGCGTGGTCGGCATACTTAATTAATTAATTTATGAAAATACGTTGATACCAGATGAAAAACTCAAGTGCTAGAAGCAAGGCGAACAGAATAATGGCCAAAACAAATAGGTGTTTGTTATGTGGGTCGGAGAATTTTGTAATATACCTTTCGAAAACTTAAATGAATGCCCAGCGGGGAAATGGCGCTAAGACGCTGACTGGCAAAACCTGGTTAACATGGCTAACGGAAAGACTTACCAGCTGTGAAATTGCTTAGCCATAAGCCATAAGCTAGGCCAAAATGCCACTCAACTGGGATTTACAAATAATTACAGTTGAGGTGCTTGCGGAAACGGAAGCGATGACATTTCAGTACTGCAACAATGGCCCAGCCAGAGGTGAACACCGAGAGGGTGTTGTGCAGGGCGAGGCGAAGGGGTCAGCGAGTTTAGCACTCGCCATTCAGTTGGCGTGCACATTGCAATTTAATTGCGGCCATTAATTGTCATCGTTTTAGCCATGTTTATCAAATGTACTTAGCACTCGTCATACTGAATTTATAAATGAACTCGAATGCAAACTCGGATTGCCATAGCGAGTGCTATCGGCTCATCAAACATGCTATAAATACAGCGCAAATTCGTAATACACACACTCAATATATGCGCTCAATTTGGCCACTAATCAATATTTGTGGCAAGCAGCAGTTGAAATTATTTTCGACTGCAACAAAAAACATCACTTCATATTGGGCTTAGGTGACTTTATTACTGGGAATGAAATATTCAAAACACGCAATAAATCGATTAAATATTATTTAACTTAAGTACTCGCATCAGAGCTGCTTCAATTTTTAATAGACTCGCTTTTTGATGCGATAGAGCACAGCTGCTACACCTCCGAGACTTGGCAAATGTTTTGTTTATTCACAAAGATTTACAAGGAATCAAAGCAGTTAACAATTGCTGTTGCTTTGTAGGCCTTGAAAGGTCGCCAATTGTGCACTTGTAATCGTAATTACTTTCTTACTGCTGTTCAATATTGAATGTCACAAAGTCATTTCCCACAGCAATCGATTGGGTTTGAGTCATTGTCAAGGAAAAAGCTGACGTTGGTCGAAATTAGCTATTTAAAGTATGGCCTATGCATTGGCTTCAAGTTTTAATAATAGAAAAGTTGAATTGGTTTTTTTTTGTACTGCCAACTAAAACTGTTGCCCGTTAAATTGATTAATGTCTAATAAAGTTTTCAACATCTAACAAGCATAAAAAATGCCTTTGTGTTCCTGATAAGCATCAACAGCCAAATAACTCAATTTTTTGTCTGTCTGTTTCATTGAACGCCCAATTTCAGGGTCTTTAAAAGCTTGAGATATCGTAGAATAAATAATTAATATTCAATGCAACAAATAAAAATATCAAATGAAAACTAAAACTTTTTTAAAAAATGCAATGAGTTGGCTCGGAAATCAGGTGAGTGTATGAATGTAGTTTGAGTGTTTTACCCGAAGTCTAAAAAAGGCTGTCAAAATAATAATATTTAAATGTTTTGAAAGTTTAATGAAGCATATTGACCTAAAATTAGGGTATATTCAAAGCGAGTATCCCTAATCAGAGCGTTCGTATTTGCCTTTAAGTCTTGTTATCGTTAAATCTTTTGCACAAATAGTTCACTCAAAACAGTCAAGTTGAATTCCCAATAATGGTCTACTATGTTTTTATACTTGCCGCCATAATTTATAAGTATACTTGAAAACATCTGTCATGAAGCAGCGCAAAGAACGATGTATAGTTATAAAGGCAATATAAAAATAACTAAAATATAAAAGTTGCGTGCAAGAGATAGCAGAAATTTATCACTACTTGTTAGTCGGGTATCATTGTCTACAAAATTGTACCAGAACAAAGTAAATTAAAGAACGGGTCTGTTGTGGGCTCACAATAAAAGCAATCAGTGGCCCTCAGTGCGGTTGGAAGGCAGCAGAAATTACACACATGACAAACAATGTATGTAGTAAACAAGCCAGAAGAGGAAGCCTTTGTGGCCAAGGCTGCCAAAAATGTTGTAGGGCGCCGAGTTTGGGGGGAAGGTATGGCATGCGCCAAAGCGAATTTTGTGAAGCGTCGAAAATTAAAAGCATATACAAGAGTTTTCCATCCTAGTGCAATATTTGTCATTTCATTCTCGTACAAAATTCGCGTGGTAAAAGTGGCTTTATGGCAGCTAATAATGAAAAATGGCCAAATTGAGTTACAAGTTGAAATTTGCTAACATTAAATTCTTGTGCATGATAAATAATTGACATTTAAAATGAACAGCGCCTATAAATCCAAAAAAAAAGGCCCTACCCACACGCCGTATACGCAATTTTTCCTTTTGCGTAACGCATTCGCCCAGTTGACGAAGGACTTACATCCGACGGCATGACGCGTTCGGGCATGGCAGGGCAACGGTAAACTTCAGGGCCCAATATGCGCAATTTAATTACAGTGGCATAAAAAAGTTGTCTGGATTTCGAAATGGGCATTTAATTGAGAGCCGACGCATAAAATTTCAATGAAAGCAAATCTATGTAAATGGAAATATATTCAACTGTAAGTAATCTTAATTCAACGCATAGAAAGGCTATTTAATTGAATAAAATCAAGCACAAATTATTGAGTTTAAATTATCAAAGCATAATAAATGGAGGTCATCAAAATAAATAATAAATAACTATAATAAATCCAACTCCAAGCAACTGAAAGTTTATTAAAAATTAATGTTGTACAGTTAATACTATTTAGTTACTTTACTTGGCATCATATTTTCGTGCAAAAGTTTAATTTATATTTTAATTTATTTTATATTTAAAGCATCCGCCTCCTACTTGCTGCACGCCGAAGGGAAACGCGTTGCAAAGGGCCAAAGGAGTTGTAGCAAATTCTTAACTTGAAAAATCCTGTCGGAACTAGCATATCTCTTTGTGCAAAAACCCAAAGGCATATCAGATTTAACCATGCCTCGGGCTGGAGCTGCGTGCTTGTTTCTTAATCTTTTGGGCCCTGATGAGAATGGTAGGTGGATCCGCTGTAAACTGCAATGGACCAATTATGTTCTAAGTGAGTCGAGGGTAAACTGCCGTCGGCTACCTAACTAGAAAACAAGAAAACTGAATTCAGTAGAATTACAGAATGCACGGTAAACAAAAGTTTCTCGCTTTAATTGGTGACCTGCTGGAAAATTATAGTTTTCACAGCGTACAAATGCAAGTACTAAGACTTAAGACTAAGCTTAAATTAAAATGAATCTGCCTTGAAGTCGCTATCTGATTTAAGCCTTAGCTTTATATTTAACAAGCATCCTGTTTTTTGGACTTCAAAGTTAAATAATAGCTTAGAAGGCAAGTAATAACGGTAATACGGTTGTTTTATTGATAAATAGATGAATGTGTAAGCAGGTTAGAATCCATTTTTAAGAACAGAATGAAAATTCCATGCCCATGCACATTTATCAAATGTATTGCGTAGTCAACCCACGATTAAGCCAAAAAAATTCACCGCTAATTACTACAATTGCAACGCGCCAAAAAACAAGCAGAATTAGGTGCAAAATTTGCAACAATTTTACATGGGAGTGCACCATTAAACGGCACATGCCATCACAAAATGCCACAAAATACACAGAGATAGAGCCAAAAGTTGCGGTCAGCGCATTTCAATGTTAAAAACCCACAGGAACTTTTAATTTAAAACTGATAATTGCTCGCGTATTGCGCACATAAACAAAATAAAATCCACGAAATAACTACTTGTAAAATACAAATTTTGCTTGACTTCAAGTTGAGCTTTGGCATTACACAGAACATTTTTTGTGGCTTTTGTGAATGGGAAAATTGCAGTGAAAAGTCCTTGAGCCTTTACAGTTTTGTGGCGACCAAGTGGTTTTTAAAAAAAGCCAAAACTACACTTGAATTTAATCCGCAATGTATTTAGTCGGCAATTCCGGCCGTTTGCCATGGGAATGGAATATTATTTAAATAGTCCAACATTTACAAATGGCAAATTAAGGCCCATGTGTTAAATTGAATCAAAGGCTAAGACCTGCTTGAAGTCGTTAAGAATAGCTTAAAGACTTAGCTAAATAGTTCGGCCATTAACAGAGCCCTGGAATCTTGGGCAACTAGTGTGCCGTTCATCTCTGCTGTTTAATACTCTTTTTACGAGCAGTCGTGCAACGTGTGGTGGCGTATACGTAACTTTTACGAGTCGCACTCAGCTCATAAAAGCGACGCACTCGCTGCCACTGTCACAAGTGGCATGTAGATTTATTCTTAGAACTTATTGCCACACATTCGCCTAACAGTAACTGCAATTCGCATTCCGCACAACACGCGGCTTTACAGCTGTGTAAACTTGACAGTTACAATATAATCAATGTCTATGGCACATATCATCATGTCAATGTTGATTGCAACTCGCAGAGCAAGAGTCGACGACAGCTGCCGCAATGTGCAACCGAGTTCCTGCAGCTGCCACACGTGCCACATTCCAGTTACATGTGCTTTTCCTATTTGCTGTTGACATGTATGAGTTGCCTAATACAAGCTGGTTGTGTCCCAGTGGTACCGAAGGCCTCTAACTGTGCATTGTACAGGATGTGCGTGCTTTTATTAACAGCGGAAAAGGGCAGCGGAAATATAAACAGGAAATGTTACCAACAATATTTTCAACACGCCAACATTGACTAATTGCACATACACGCTTTAAGCTTTTATGATGAATGAGTCGTAAAAATAGTTTTAATTGTCAGTCAAAAATCTGATATGCATGACTGAAAGAAATAAGTTAGAGTGTTCTAGTCTAGAGTGTGCGACTAGAGGGATAACCTGTGCCCCTTATTAGGATCATGCCTACTTTGGATCTAGTAAACTCTTAAGCATTGATATAAAATATATATATGAAGACGGACAGGCAGGTGAACCAAGCTTGACCGACTCAGCTCAGCTCCTGGCTCACATTTATATAATAAGGCTACATAGGATCGAAGATGTTTCCTTGGGTCTGAGACACACATCTTCACGACCTTCTTTAAACATCTTTAACGAGTAAAGGGTATTTAAATGATGCACAAAACTTATTGCCAGTCAGTTGTAATTCAGGAAATCAATGCAAATTAATTAAATACATTAATATTTTCGAATCACGCACACTTACCAGTAGCAGCAAGTTGTTGGGTATTTGTAACCATGAATTACATTTAGTTCGTTGCTGTTGCCTTATTATGGCCATGTTGTTGTTTTGGCTGATGTTAGCAAACACTGGCCAATGCTAATGCCCCGATAGCTCCGTCTGCTTGCCGTGGCCCGTTGGCGTCCACGCGTCGTCTCCATTCAGAACATAGAACTGTTTAGCCTTTGTGCCTTGGTGTCCTGTGCAAACAGAGTCTTTGAGTTGCCACTACTCTCTGTTGTTTGTGTTTACATGCAACAATATGTGGCACGAATCACTTTGAGCTACACTTTCATTGGCATCCTTGGCACTCACTAAGCCAGCGGCACATTCATCAGCAAAATGTTTGCACGACTG
Source organism: Drosophila littoralis (assembly GCA_018903485.1). NCBI lineage: Eukaryota > Metazoa > Arthropoda > Insecta > Diptera > Drosophilidae > Drosophila > Drosophila littoralis. The sequence goes on from JAEIGF010000593.1 coordinate 14,383,052, forward strand.
TTTACACGACTGCCTAAAAGCTTGGGCTTGAACGTGTCGGTATTAGCTGTTTTATTTTTCTTTTTTTCTTTCTGTTCTCAGATTGTCAGTTTTTCAGAAATATGCTGCAAACGAAGAAAGAGGGAGAGAGAGAGAAGTGAAAAAGGTGAGCGAAGAGCTTTATACGTTGCACCTGTCGTATACGCAATGTGACTTAATGCCACCTTGGCGCTATAAAGTAATAAAGAGCACATCTACTACAGATGGTGCACTTAAAATCAATAGCAATAATATTTGAAATTTTTCACAATTACTCGCCAGCGAGCAGAGTAAAACTGTAATCAAATTTTAATTGCCGCAAATAGTTCAATTTTCAATAACTTGTTTGCCAACAATTCTCAAAACACAAATCACCTGTTCATTTACTTGGTAAGCTGCAATATATAGTTTTAAATTGCTATTAGTACATTTTTCCTGCAAGTGTGCAGTTTTATTTTATATTGCAAGCTAAATTGCATATTTTGCGTTAATTGTAAAATTTTGCCAAGATAAATAAATGAGAACGAGAATATTGGATTTTTGACAATGAAATTGCGAGTGCTTCATCCTTTAGGCTGCCTACGTGTATGGACTGATTAATTTGCCTTTCAAGGCGCATTGCGGTTGCACTTTTGAATTGTTTTCCCTTTTGGATCCTGCCCAATTCTCTCATTTCATGCGCTGTCATTTTCAAGCTTGGCAGCATTTTTCACAGGCCAACAACTTGTCAGATAGTCTTTTCCTTCTTTCACCAGCTACGAAAATGAAACGTCAAAGTGCAAAATATGACAAATTGCATTTCCATTGTTAATTTGTATGCATAGCTTGATTCTCCACTCCAACCGTTGGCCATGCAAATTAGCCTTAACATTGTTATAACATACATACACACATACAAAGATATTTTTTTCTCTTTGCTCCCAAAAACTTTTTCAATTCAAGTTCGCTGAGCCTTCACTATTGAATATTGAGCAAAAATCAATAAACATATTATGTTAAATATTTTAACGATTCCTTCTCCCGTTCAGTGCCAAACGCTTTGATAATATGCGCACGCACAAAATTTTGTTGAGATTATATAGGAACATGCACGCTACATAATGTAGCTTATGTAATTATTAGGAAAGCATCTAAGAGCCATTTAAGCGCAAAGGTCAAAAGTTCTTCAAAGTTCGCTCTGTGGGCGCAACTTAAATACTTTGACATGAGCGCTGACATATGCATATAGGAGGAATAATCCAATTTTTGTGCTCATTACCTTATATACAAATGAACATAAAATAAGTCAAATGGGAATCATTTTTGTGTAATAACTTATTTCGCTTTCATTACGATAATCTAAATCTGTTAAGGTTTGTGCGCTTCGACACGCCTTTGAATTCCGGCTTTACAATGACAACATTGGGCATATATATAGTTATTTTTGGGCAGAACTTTGGGACATCAAAATTATTTGTGGCTGCTAATTTCCATTTGGACAGCTAATGACTTTGGTCAAAACGTGTCTCCCAAAATATGCGCCTTAATATTTTCTAATTTATTAAAGCTTCCAATGGCTTATAGCTGCTTAACATGAATATGCTTGTACATGAAAGGGGACTTGACTCCAAGTTTAATTTTTAAATATTTTATTATTCAAAATGAGTAATACGATAGCCTTGGTTCCCAATTTGTTAGAGTGTTATTTTGTCGTAGTCTTGCGTTCTCACTTTTTGATTTTTTTTTTTTTTTTTTGTAATTATTTATTTATTATCTTTTGATGGTTGACAAACTGAGTGTCACCCTCACAGAATCATAAGACAAAAGTTTTCAAAAATTAAAAGAAGACAAATTACAGACAGGCTGGGGTTATTTTATGATCATTTTTCTCGACTAACAGAACATGACAAGTAAATGTTTATATAATTCTTGCAAATAAATGCAATTTCTTTCATTTATAAAAAAGCATACTTTTGGGCATAACTGAAATATTAAAATTACTCTTATTAAGAAGCTTAAGATTATAACATGATTTGTTAAGACATAAAACACAATATTGCCTTGCTTCTAATATGTAGAAAGGATACACTACACTCAAGAGCCACAAGAAATAGAGATTTATTCTGGGAATAATATGCAAATGCCATGTAATGCATACTCGTTAAATAGATCATATATTTTGGTTAAGTGTTTAGCTGTCATGTGTGACCATTAAACAAGAAATTTAAAATGTGCAGACCTTTAGAAGATTATATGACATAAATATTGCCATTATGGCCGCTAAAGTCCAACTTAACTGCCATGGAAAATGACTAACAACACAAACAGGAATTGGCCAAGTGGTGTTTATCAATGTGTGTGTGTGTGCGTGTTTGTCACTAACAAGGCGAAATCACTCGACTGAAAACAGATTGAGATTTAGACTAAATGCCACTTAAGTGTCGGGCACGACAATTTCATCCTTCACATCTCTTCTTAAAGCTGTTTACCATCATTTGTGCTTCATTCATTGTGCTCTCACTTGCGTAAATTTGTGCAAAAATTCCCTACAACAATAAAACCAACAACACGAGCTGCATGCTACTTGCATTAGTGCGCGTCCGACTGGGGTGTCGAGGCGCTTTCCTTGCAAAACGCATTGTTAGGGCAGCTGCAGCACTCAAGTGTGTGGCTATATGAGTGTGTGTGTGTGTGTGTGTGGGTGTGTGTGCGTCTGCTTGCATGTTTTATGACACTTTTGCTCATTGCTGGCCCAAATGCACACACAATATACACACACATACACACACAGACGGACCCATCTACTTGAATGCAAAATGTATATACATATGTTAATGTAAAATGTGCTGATGCGAAGCGAACGGCTAGTTCGCTTCCGTTCAACAAAAGGATGTATGTGCCATGCACAACAAATAGGAAAATGTACACAACACTTACACACACATACGTACAGAGAGAGAAAGGGAGAGAGATAGAGAGAGAGAGAGAGATGGATGTGTGTGTGTGAAGCGTTGTCTTTGCATAAAAAATTGGCTGTGAAAACGCTTTGGGCAAATTTGTTTTCAGTTTTGCGCACACATTTCTCACTCTGCGTTCACATTTTCAGCAAGTTTCCCTTTCATGCTGTTTCGTGCCGTTTTTTTTTTACAGATGTGTACTTTTATTTAAGTTTTTTACATTTCTCACATTTTATTTGCCAGTTTGCTTTTTTTTTTATTTGGCATAGGAAAATTTGGTTGTGGCCACAATGCAATGGCCAAACCGTTTTCAATTCTAAATAACTTATGACCCTAAAAGTTACTTAGTTTTGAATATAAATTAGAAAATTGTAGAAACAATTGCGGTTCTCATTTCGTTGCCGCATATGTGTTAGACACGCAGATATATTAAATTAATTGTGACTAAATTTAAGTAATTCTATCGGATACAAAACTTTCATTGCGTTACAAATTTTTTAAGACCATTATAACGCCCTCACGTCCATTTATCCTCTGAAAGTAGTAGCTTAACTTCATGGGAAAATCTCACAGCTTGTCACATACACATTTTCACTCACACACACACACACACACATGTACTCGGTTAGGATCATTGGGGCGTGTCGCCAAAGTGCTTCATAAGCGGACTAATGAATGACGCCGAAATAAACGCATGAATGGCTACCAAAGCAGACATGCCCTTTGTCAAAAACTTAGCAAGTGAAATATAAATTAAAACTGGGCTTTCAATTAGCCTAATCGCAATTGAGAGCGTTGCGAACAACACGCACGAATTAAAACCGAAAGCAAATCCATTTTAATGGAGCTCAGTAAAAATAAAAGCAAATCAATTAACTTGCCTATTCACGCACACCCGCGCGCAAGCCGAAGAACAAAAGCATAAGGTATTCAATGGGGATTTGTTATTCTCATTTCTGACATATTTATGCATTTTTTGGCTACAGCAACTGCAAATAACAAAAACTTCGACAGCAAATAGTTTTCGGGCTGTAGCATTGAAAATGAAATTGAAATTGAAATTGAACAGAGCTCAGAGCACAGAGCACAGAAAACACAGAAAGCGCAGCACATTGCCAAATTGATGAGCTGTTGCCAATTCGGAATGCCAATCAAAATGACAAAACAACACAAATCAAATCCATAAATTGCAATACAATTTTTTCTGTATTTCATTTAATTTGATTTACTCTACGTCTGCCAACAATATGCAACTTTTTGGAAAATTTTGTCGTTCTTAGCAAGTAGTTGCAACAGACAGTGCAAAACTCTGTGAACTCCCTCACAGTGTAAACTAAAAACAAGTCGAAAAGTAACTTCTTGTTCAATTCTCAGGCAGTTCTTGGTGCCAAGAATGTAGCCCAAGGCAGTTTTTCAAACTTTCGAACTGTGACTTTGTGAAACATGAAGTTTTTATATACATGGCTACTATTAAAGCCGTAGTCGCAATATTTTGGATGTGTATTCGAATCTTTATTTATCTTGCTACCGAATTTAACGTCTTTCTATCTAAAAGGATGTAGTTCAATGTAGTTTTCTGAGAGATGAAGATTTAGATGGGTTAGCCGCACACTGTTGGGCCAGGTAAAATGTTGTTGGCCTTAATCTGAAGTTAATCCAAGTTTAAAAGCATTCGGCAAAGCCAATATATTCCTGTTTACTCTGTACCCAGAGTATTATAATTTTATTATTTAAATGAATAATAATTTCAGTAATATTTACATTATTACTATAGTTTTCAGAAGAATGTTTAATTTCGTAATTAATATAAAATTATATAATTTTAAAAAATCAATCAGTTGGCTTGTAAGGGTATAAACAATTCGAATGCTTGATTTCTATTTGATTTTGCATAATAATCAAAAATGCAAATGCAGCTTTGTTATCGCATACGGGAAAACAATTTAAATGCCAACAAATGCTCATATGCGCCAGGGGCGTGGCTTGCAGCGCCCCAAAAAGGAATTTGATTCGATTGTTTGTATGTCTGTATGTCTGTCTGTCTGTCAGTCTGTCTGTTTGTCTAGCTGTCTGTCGTTTGACAGCTTTTACATTGTATTGAACGGCAGATGACTTTGACAATGACAAAACGAAATGACAAATTATTAAAGTGAGCAGAGCAAATCATTTAAAATGACTTCCTTGGTGTGCAATTAATTCAGGGGTGACATGAAAAAGTTGCCGCCATTAATTGACATTTTCTTCTGGGCATTTTATGCAGTCTAAGAGCAGGCACAATAATTGTAGGTGTGTGTGCGAGTGTAAGCGTGTGCAGTTCATTTGGCACGTTTCGGGTATAATCCCAGTTGGGAGTATAATTCGTTAGAAGTCACTGTTGGGACAGCTAGGAGCGCACTCTACCGGCTGGCAAAGCTCATTTCCGTTTTATATTTAAACACTTGAGGCTAAAATGTTTGCTTTGCCCAATGCTCCGAGCTGCGACGCACAAGCGCAGTGCAAAATCATCATAAAAAGGCAAGAAATGAAAAAATAAATAGCCGGCCAAAGAGGATGCCAAGTTCTTGTCTATGGCTCGCTTGCGGAGCTGACGGAGGTGTAGTTGCCAGTGCTTAGAAAGTGGATTTTTAAATTAGTTTCCCGACTTCTACACAGGCATGCAGCCGACGAGTCGCAAGGACGTAGGACGAACGGTTTGACGTCCTTCTAGGGGCAAATGGACTTCCAAGCCATTGGATGTGACATTTTGGTGCTTATTTAAATGAATTAAGTGATTTTTCAAGTGCTAAGCTCGCCACGAGCTGCAAACTCATTTCCGCTCACTTCGCATTCGCCGTTCTTGCACCAATGCTGCCCAAGAAGTTGCCTCTTTAAGCTTCATTTGGCTTTCATTTTTTGTGGCTACAACGAGCTGTTTATTTACAGGCAATCAAAACTTTAACAGCAGCTCGCAATTTGCCCGTCGTTGCTTTACGACAGTCTATCTATTTAGACGGGAACGAAATGTCTTAACAGAATGCAAAATATAAATAAACCTGCTATTAGGAAATAGTCAAGTGTTTGCCCACAGAAGATACTCTATTTGGTCGTAAATATATACTAAAAAAAACTTACATACTATATATTAAGCTACAGTATTTGAGAGCTGTAATGCCAGGTGAAATTTGTCTGCTGCATGTGGGACAGATAAAACGGTTTCAAAGTTTTCTGTTGAATTAAGGAAAAAATGGATAGCTCCGGAATCCTTAGGAAAACATGTAACGAATAAGATAACTCTCACTCACTGCACGCGATCTCCGCCTAACAAAGGTCGGAGATCAAACAAACCTTTTGCGAACGCGGCCGCCAGGGTCAGCCAGGACCCTATCTGAGAGGCGAATTTTTTAATACCCCCTTCCCCTTCAGTGTAAATACCCATCATTGTAAATATCACATAAGTTACATACTTATATCTATACCTTGTTCCCTCATTCAGTCGCTTAGTAAAGATCAGAAGGCGTTGATCGAGCATATTTAAATTGAAGAAAAAAATAAATACACACACTGAGTTTGGATAAAATTGTGTTGAATATTCCTTCTAGTCAGAAGTTCTTTAGGCATTCTAAAAGCTTAGTATAGTGTATAAACTCGTGTAATTAAAACGTGTGCCGCCATTGGCAATGTGTTAAAGGCATATATGCAGATATATGACCAAAATGGTTTTTCCTTTTGTTTGTTGAGCAACTTTTTTGGCGCACATGGCTCACGCATCGTATGCGTAATAAAGTTTACCCGCCAGCCTTTATCATTGTTTGTTCTCCTTACCGGCCCGTGTGCCATGCCAGACGTAAGGTAACAGCATTGCAATAAACTGTCAAAGTGGCACGACAAAACGACAAATGTAAAGAAAAAAAAAACAAAAACGTTTCGCTTTAAACAAGCATACACAATTCAAGAAAGGGCTTGTACAGTGCCCCCGCCTCGGCTCGGCTCGTACTTTTTGGGCCACATTGTTGGCTTCTTTACCTAGTGGCTGGAGTCGTGCTCGAGCTGTTTTATTGTTATATTATTGTTATTTAATGCCAGCACACACTAACTGCAGACACCTAAAACAATTTTATAACCGACCCATAAACAAGTATATATTCCAACTGCTTTCCTTATAAGTACGTGTGGGTCTCTGTCTCTCACTCTCTGATAAAGACTGCCCTCGTCTGGTTAGCCACCCAGTCACCAGCTACCAGTAGTTAGTTTCCATTTCCCATACCCACACACACACACACACACGCACACATTTGTTATACATTTTGTTTGTTGCATATTTAAAAAAATGTTCGCTTTTGTTTTGGTATTCAACTGTTCTAAAGAATCTCAGGTTTCATTGCCTTATGCACGTAGGCTGCGCCTGTCGTTGAATTATTATTTTTTATTTTTAATATTGCTGTTGCTATATAGACAAAGAAACCGTTGAAAACGATTTTGCATGCATTTACAGAATGCAAAGCATAATCAAATTCAGTGAGTTTTATATTGTACAAGCCGCAAATTGTCTGCATGTAGAACAAATCGAGTATGTGTACTGAGGCCCACACTCAGAGTACATACATGAAAAAGCTTTCACGCGCATTATTAATTCATTGGCGTTTGTTTTCAGTATTGTGCTTTTCTGACCTATGCCAAGTCATGTTTGCGATTGTGGACCCTTTTCGACTGTCAATATTAATTGCCTAAGTGAAATTGACACTTAAGCAAATATGCAGCCCTGAAAGGGGTGGAAATATTATCAATTTAGCCTTGAGCGCAAAATGTGCTGAATCGCAGCCAGCCATGTGACCTAATATTTTGCATCTCTAAAAGCAGTTTGCTTAACGTCTGTGGTTGACTGAATGGAATAAAGAACTCATGCATTTAATTAAGCTGAACAATTCCCAAACAGTTATTGCCGCTTTTTAGCTCAGCTTAATTTTGCACGTGATAAGCCCTCCAAAGCCGTTGAAACTTTGTTGCTGATGTAACTCGCTTTCGTTAGGCCAAAAGTGGTTGTTGTGTTTATGGCGAGATACCTATTGATAATTCGGCTAGAATTCAGCTTTATTCTACTCAATTAGGCTACTGGAATTACTATAATAAAATCAGTTGCCAGTTAAGCACGTGCCATATTTAAAAAGCCGCAAAATGACACATAAACAACAATACGCGTGTTTCTTTAATTGCATTTTGTAATATGCCCTTCCGCCTTGTTGCTAATTACGCCGTAAGTTGTCTCAAACAACGAAAAACTATATATATATTATATATGTATAAAATAAAAAAAGCGTGAAAGAAAACCGAAAAAGGCAACATTTCCATAGCTACAGCTCAAGCGACAGCGAATTGTAATTAGCTGAAGTTGCGGATTTACGGCTGGTGCCAAGCGCAATAAAAATCATTCAAAATCGTTGCACTTGAGAGTTCAGCCCTGAAACGATACCAGGCCCAAAAACCAGAGACGCCTATTTCAAATATCAATTTGCATAGCTAAACGCCGCGGGCAAGCAGCTCGACAAAAAATACAACGACAAACAAAACAAAGCAAAACATAAATAAAAAAAAGTGCGTTTCGCTCGGCTCGAGACTCACCTGAATAAATCATTGCGATCGTGAAGGCGACGGCGACTCTGGGCGGGATTAGAGACGCCAAATTGATTGAAAATTCGGTCAAGTTTTAAGTTTGTTTTTAGTTGTTTTTAGTTGTTGCTGCTGCTGCTGATGCACTTTACGAGGCGGCAACCGGCTTGACAGTTTGTTTAAAGTTTGTCTATTATATTTGTTGTCTCTTACGCTCCAATTGTTGTTGTTGCTACTAAATTGTTGTCACGCATTATTTATGTTAGCTATAACATATTTCTTGATTGGTTTATCTATAGCATGAATTGTTAGCTTGTGCCCGCTGAAATAAAATTAATTTGTTAATTGCAAGCACACAATTTATGGCTAAATATTTATTAGCTGTCATGGCGCATTCATTGAAATATTTGCCAAATAATAATTGTAAAGTGCTTAAACGATTAGCTGACATCATGATTAAAGTATTGACAGCATTCCATATTGATATCAAACAAATCTAATTAACGGAAAATAGATAATATGCAGCAATAGCAACTGGCTTTAAATCGAAATGTTGTATTTGTAAAATTAAATTTGCTTTGTCTTTCCATTTAACTGTCATTATGCAAATGGGGGAACATTAAAAACAATGAAATTATTTCCTAACGATGCTAATTGCCGACAACAAAAGAAATAATTGTGGCACACACACACCCACACACACACCCACACACACACAAACACTCGGTAACACACACAACATGGACAACAAAAATTACAACACGCGAAACACAATAAAATCACATAAAAGACATATTACACTTGATACGAAAACTTTGAATGCATAACAATTGAGCTCTGAGTATATAAGTGCACTCACTTCCACAGACACACTCGATTCTTGATATATTGCTTTAATTATTAATATTATTTCAAATTGTTGCCCAAAATATAATTTGCAGCGTGAAGCACGTAGCTGCTGCAGTTGTTCAGCGTGTGTCATTGCCCGAGAAGCGTTCACTTTTGAATACCATAAGTGATTCATATTATTCAGCACATTATTTAATTAATTCACTTGAGCATCACTCGACAGCGGAATCCTTGCACTTTTGTTCAATACGAGGACTCGACGGCAACTGAATGCGTAAAACGGAAACGCGGCTGCGATCACGACTTCGTTGCACGACACCGAGCGCTTTTTGCTTCGGCGCTCACACACACACACACACACACACACACCAATACACACGCACACGCACGCAGATAGAGTACGTATTCTATTGTACCGTTATGCACGGCTTAAAATTGGCGTCAACGTGAACGTTTTTTATGCGTTGCACAACCAACGCGGTGGCATTTTCAACACAAACTGATTGCCAATTCGATTCTAGTTGGCGCCACAGCGCCATGCGGAACGTTCTGGAATTGGAACGCGCACAGCACACCACAGTGAGTTTTCCAATAGGACAGAACAGCAACAGCCGCTGCTGTTGTTGCTTCTGTTGTGGCCGGCGACCGCTCTGCTCGGCTAAGGGTAAAAATCGCATGCGACAAATTTGGCGATGATAAAATTACTTTCGGGCAAGTGGTATATCAATAACGGGACTAATTAGGCTCACTTTTTGTTGTTGTTTTTATATCGGATAAATGGACGGAATTTTGTCTTAAAAATTTTGCTTGAAACGCGGCTACTTGTTAGCCATTTGACGCCGCCTTGGGGCGGCAGAAGGGCGAATCGAAAGGACGCATAATAAATGGAGAGCATCAAATAATTTGCTTTTGACCAGCAGAATAGGGCAATGTGGGATAAAAAGGGGCTCGCACCGCTAACTAAAGTGCGAGTTGCACATCAAATTGGGTTGGGTTTTCCGTTTTGACGCTCCCTTTTTGCTTTATTTACAATTTTGCCTGATGAGCAAGTTGACATTGTCAATTTAGCAAATTTTCTTTTTTTTGATTTATTTTGAAAATTTCTGCTCCTTTTTTTTGCTAACCACTTTTCCATTTGGCGGTGAATGCTTCGATTGGGTACGAGCAGCTGATTTGATTGCACTCTATAACAGGGGATTATAACCAGTTGGCCAAAATGGCCAATAGGCTACCTAAAAGTGTTATTGGGATGATAAGAAAAAGGAGACCCTTTATGCTTGGAAGGGGCGCTACAGAAAGTTGCGCACTTTTAGGTGCTCATTGAGATAAAGCTTAAATCTTAAACTTTGAATTTCAGCTGCTAGCGACAATTTTACTTTAAGTACTTAACCAGATCACAGTGAAAGCTGTTGTGAGTACATGCCTTAAAAGCAAGATTGGAGTGCTTTTTCTTAACCGTATGTTGGATATTTTCTTAGGATCTATGGTGTATATATCTATAATCTAACTGTCTATTATACGTACTCTTTCCGGTACTGATCCAAGCGGCCAACAATTTGTTTTAGCAATCGTTGACATTTGTTTACTTGGAGCACCAAATTGGTAGCCAGTGGTGCGAATAATACACAGTATCCGCCTCCAGGCACGCTCGCACACATATACACGCACACACACACACACATACACACACATACACACACACACACACATGCGCACGCACTGGCACCCTCATAAGTGGCAACAACAAGAATTCATCGCTAATTAGGATAAACAGCTGTTGCCAAATTAATTACATATGATGGGCACATGAACACATAAGCACGGGTCGCCCATCGCTCAACAACAACAAATGCAACCTTTATTTGGGCTGTCTGTTTTGCCTCTTTCCCAACCACCACGCCCCTCCCACCACCAGCCCCTTACTAAGGCGAATGTAATCAAAATGAAAGACGAACCGCTTTTATTTACCCCATTCACTACGTATCTCAAGCTGGCAATCCCTATGCCAGCAATAAATCTGACAATCAGCTGCCAAGCGAAAAGAGAAACTTTTGTTGAATGGCCAAAAAGGAGACTGCACGCAGCTCCACGGTGCGCGCTCCTTGTTAATTTGCATAAACAGCCAGAAAATCCACTTGGACGTTGCACCTGACAGTCAGTAAGTCACCAGCGAAAACTGCTGACTGTCTCTTTGGCTTGGTGAGGGTGGGAGAGCGTATGCCAGGGCCAGGGGCAGAAGCAGAGGCAGGGGCAGGGGCAGGGCTTGGTGCTCAGCATGCAATCTGGAATATATTATGCTCCTTAAACGTAAAGTGACTTGGGCTGTGTAAGAAGTCAACGCCTTGATCTGAGTGCATATTGTCAGGCAGCTCCTTGGGTCGCCTTTCAGCCATACAAAAGAATTTAAAGCACTGCAAAAATATTTACACAAAACTTTGTTGCACGAGCTTTTTGCTCGAGCTGTGGAAAGTTTTCGCATTGCCCCTTAGTTTGCTTCACGATGTTATTGTTACTTTATTGTTGCCCCAATTCTTGGAAATTGCACGCAAATTCTTATAATCAACTTATCTGACGATTTTGGGTGTTCAATTTGCACAAAGCTGATTACACAATTTTCATACTTTGCATCACCAAATCCCGTAAATGGCGCACACCCACACACACAAAAGGTATGCGAATCTTCAGATTTTCGTTTTCTTTTTACTCTTTACCTTTTTTGTATTGATTTGGTACTTTACAATTAAGGGCTCAGACTCAGTCGACTTAATCATATTGGACAAGAAACCGACTCTGTCTGAGAAGCGGCTTTAAAATTTACTATTTATTTAGTTGCAGAAAAAGTACAGAAAAGTACAAGTTAATCTTAATTTAAAATCTACTGACCTACTTTTAATGTTACTTAGCTTGGCATGAAAAATAAAATAAATAAAACTCAAACTTTTTTCGAGCTAAACTCTCAAGAAACTTTAGGGCTTTTTAAAATTATTTAAAATGCACTCAAAATACCAGTAAAACATTTAAAACATAATTTTTTAATCGGTTCTCGGAACTTTGAATCGTTGCAATACGCAAAATGAGCCGTAATCTTATTCATGCTCAGGTATTAAAGTTCTATGATGTTTAAAAAAAAAAAAAGACAAGCTTTTATTGGAATAGAAGAAATACACTTTAAGTTCGCCTCAGATCGCCTTTGCTTTTGGCTTCTGGTTTATTTTTTTCTGCTATTATTGCGCCTTTGATTGCGTATCTTGATGCTTGGATTTGTATCGTTGCTTGAGCGGCTTGAGGTCGTGTCTCCTGCTTGTTATTGTTATTCTGTATTTCACAGAAGCCGCCCCTTATGCGACTGTTTTGCTGGCGCTGCTGTCACTCAAAGGCAAACACCTGTAATAAATATTCGTTTGTCGTTTCTGGTTTACGCTTTCGTTTCGCTCAGTTATCCTGGTTTTCTGGCTGCCTGCCAGATACATTTCGCTTGATTTTCCATGCGAGCGCACAGCAACAGCAGCGAAAAGAAAATCCAGCAAAGGAAAACTGCCTCGTTGGCACATTTTCATATAGCATCGCCTGAGAACTTAACTCAATTCCCATTCGAGCAGTGGTAGAGCGCATTAAACGCCAACAAGGCAACAGCCCCATCATTGGACCAACAGCCCGAAAGAAATGCAACCACGCACTTGATGTCAAAAGCACCAAAGCAGCGCGGGTTTGCTAGCCACGCTTTGGGGCCGTTTACCGGCGATGGCCACATTTGGTTGCACATGTTGCACGATTACCGTAGCACATATAATGAAACGTGTAGACCACACCTGCCTAATACGGCGGGTGTTGCTGCTGCTTCCTTCCTACTAGACATTGCAGCAGGATGCTGCCCGGCAGGTGTGCAGGAGTCGCACTTTCACTGGCTGCAGTATGTCACCATTCGCGCACATCTGAGCACTCAGTGTGTGTTATTAATTGCGTAATTTGTTTATTAATACACAAATGAGCACACACCTGCAGCCAGAGCCGTTGCCTGTGCAACCCACTTACATTATGTGCACCTAAAAGCCGTAAGCTGTAAACTCTATGCGGGCCAAGGCCTGTGCCGGAGGATGTTCTCTATCTGTGCAAAGCTAGAGCTTGTTGTTGTTTTCGAAGTTGTTGTTGTTGTTGTTGTTGTTATTGCTGTTACTTATTCAACGCAATTAGCGAACTCACCTGCCATGGCAAAGGCTCTCCACAAATTCTAATCACATTTCAACTGCTCAACATACAAAAGTTTTGCACAAACTTTGCAGTCAAGTGTTTGACTTGCAATTGAAGAATTTCTCTTCATTTTTTCCATACTCTCACACACACACACACACACACGCTCATTTTGTATGCGCTGGGGAGTTGACTTGTGGGCCATAAATCAATTTTTATATTCTGCTACTCCGGCAGGCTCTTCCTGGCTGTTTGCTGCTTCTGGCTGCTGCCTTCATTCGCTTTAATTGCCTGCACATGGAAAATTGTAATGGCAAACACGAGCGCAAAGCTCCTCATAGAGACCATGAGAGTAGCTGGTAACGCTTTAATTAAATTATAATTACCAGAGTCTTGTTAGCACAATTACAGACACCGCCACAGCCGTAACCAGGCAAGGATACGTGTCCACACATCAACATGTGGCCTTCTACCTTAAGCTCAAGTCAGCGGCACTTACCACATTGACTTTAACATCATTTTCCCTAGAATCCATTTGCTGGTCACAATTTTTTCAGAAAAAAATACACAGATGCTATTTCATGTTTATTTGCACGCTCTGATACCCTTTACTCAGTATCTAAATATAAAAAGTTTAACTCAAGGAATGGTTGCAGAAGAGAGCTACATATACATCAGGCGTGGGAGCGCGGTGTGTGTGTGTGTGTGTATGTGTGTGCGAGCGAGCAAACGAACCAACAAGCGCGTGATTGAGACGAGACGAGAGAAGTGATCTGAGCTGAATTTCTGTTAAATCGTAACGAGCTAGCAGTATAAATACAGCCGCCTGTTGAAGATGGCGTTCAGTAGAAGCTGCAAGGCAGCCAGTGAAGAATGGAGTGCGTGTGCTCTCATAAAATTAAATTGAAGCAGATCGGAAATGGAAGCTCTCACGATAAGCAGAGCCAGGCAGTATATGAAAAATGCAGCTGCGCCTTCAAGTAGGGGGTCAGTTCAAGCAGCAAGGTGGCCCGGAATTGTATGCTTGCGGATATAAATATGAACAGCACATCAGGAGTGGGGAGTGGAAAGAAGAAGAAGTGGCATTATAAACATCGTTACCTATAAAAGTAGGTTGTCAGCTACAGCTACAGGCCCTCGCAGGAAATATACTTATGTGGTACGTTCTCACTTATGGTCGCGTTCAAAAAGTTCGAAAACTGCTTCAATAGCTTGCAGCGATTTTTTCCAACTAAATACAAATTCAAATAAATTCCTTTAGTTACGCATTCCAAGAAACAAGACGTTCTAAAGACAAATTTCCATTGTCCATTGATAAGTTCCTTTCCAGGTATGCAATATATGAAGGCTAAACAGATTTTTATGTGAATGCTACAGGGTATAACAGCCAAGTCAACTGCAGAAACCACTCAAGTAAAAAGAAAGACTGTCGATTAGAAAAACCGCAACAAAGTTGCAGCCGTCAAAACTGTTAACGTTCAAGTACAAAACTTAAATCGATGAAGAAACTAAGTAAGTGCAGATATTTAAAGTGAAATATGTTGCTTATAAGTGCTTTCTCTTATATAAAATAATGTGTAGTGCTTCGCATAGGAAGAGATATGCAAGTCATTATATAGAGGAATGTGTAGTATTTATGTTTATCACGTAGGACTGTTGCTGACGTATGCTGAAAGCATTTGCATACCCCACTCTGATTAATCAAAGTCCACATCGGGCAGCAATAACTTTTCCCATTTTGCCCACTTGCCAATATTGCGCATACGTCACGTTCGCACATGAATTGCATGCACCATCAGAGCAGGGGCCAGGCATGTTGTAAGGAGCAGGCCACTTGCAACCTAATGATTACAGCGCTAAACACACGCAGGTAGCAACAAGCCCACACACAGACAATGTGCAACAATCTGCTGCTGCCTGTTGGCCACAGCCAGCTGCAACAGCCTCTGTGAACAACCGGGAAAAATGAAGCCAATACAAAAACATCGCGCAGTGCGTCGAGTGCATTAGATGAATATTAAAAGCACTTTGCCAGTAGGTCAAGAGAGGGTGTGGCAGGCAGTCGGTCAGTCTGTTCTAACTGCTGCTGCTCTTCCAGGATCTGCAGCCGTCATCATTGCGTTGCGTTGCACAATGAATGACTCAACCGAAGCTTGAGTCGCCATTGTTTGTGCTGCGGTTCGTTGCATAAATCGCAGAGCCCGTAGCTCCCGTGACATTTGCCATATTTTGCTCGCATAATAAATTACGTTTACACGTATTTGCATATAATCACATCAGCTTAGTAAAGAGGCTTCTGAACTGACAGCTCGCAAAGTGCGAGCATTCAATACAATGCAAGCCCGTTCGCCAAATCACGCTCCCGAAACCCCGCCCACACGCTGATTTTAACAATTGTGCTGCGTAATTTTACAAACAGATTTTCGCACAGCAACCAAATGCGGTTTATAATTCGCAGCGCTGGCGACGTTGAGTGGCATTGTCATTGTCACTGCCAGCTGCCAGCTGCCAGACAATGGCAGCCACAGCTCGGCAATTCGCTCGACAATCCGTTTGCCTGTCAGCGCCAGGAGCAGCCGCAGTTCGCACACCTGTTGGGTTCGTATTGAGGCATAGAACACTGGCGCTTTATCCGTATCTGCAGTTGATGGCTGCACCTGAACTGAAAAGTCTTTATCTTTAACTTTGACGAACTTTAATATTCTGTGCTTTTAAACTGTTCAGTGTTCATTTCAGCTATATATAAACGCGTAATTTTTGCAGAGGATTTACTTTGGGGCAAACACCTGTTGCAACTTCCGCTTGCCGCTGCGCGCTGTCGGAGCTTTTTCGTTAATCAAACACAGAAATGTAATTTATTAAAACGCCCAAAGGACTAAGAAAGCAGACAGCAAAATGACCAAAACATTCATTCTACCAAATGCGATGGGATTAGTTTTATCCAGTTAAAGATGCTGCCAGCCTGCGACATTAGTCGAGACGTGATCTCATTGATTGAGCCAAAGACCAGAATCAGCCTGAGATTTTGACTACTTCAGTTGGCGCCCAGCTGCTGGCTGAGATTTGAGGGCATAAATTCACACGGTACACAAAAGGTTGAATAAAGCGGAATAACCAACTCGGCAGTGCCGCAGAATAAATACACTTACAGACTGACAGGAATGTATAAATGGAATTATATGAATAGCATCTTTCCTGGGACAAAGTAAATCTTCTTTGGTACTAGCCTTAAATGAGCTCATGACAAAATTGCAATACCCTACGTTAGGGTATACAAATACATAAGCTATGGGAAGCAAATTTAAAATCGGAAGAGAACAAGAGTAAGAACTGAAAGTAGCATTAGTGTTGGGGATAAGCAGTACTGCCGACACATACAAGTACTCGTATTTATGTAAGCGAGTGTTTTAGCAAAACCTCATGACAACACACAGGCTGTGGGGGGCGTCATGCCTTAAGGCAAACTAACAAGCAACCAAAAGCAGTGCGTCAATCCAAGGCTGAGTCTAACTAACAGCAACAGCAACAAAAGCAGCAACAACAATAATGGCTGGGTACAGAAGGCATCTGAAATTCTCTGGCTTATCAGCGGGCCAATGCCGGAAGCTGTGAAAATATTCATACATATTTACACGCCTCGGTGGTGGTAGGGATGCTGCCCCATTGTGTGGCAAGTTGGTGACGCTCTGCGTATCGTGCTCTCATCAAATTACGTATTCAGCAGACAGTCTGTCTGACAGACTGTCAGACAAGCAAAACAAATAAACGACTAATAAAAATTCCTTTGGCATGAAATTTGCCTGCACTTTGTGTAGTTAGGTAGCATCCTGTCACACACTGACAGCACTTGTAGTGTATTCAGCATGTTTACTTAATTGGTTTACTTTACCGATCAACAAATTGCTTTACATACTACCGTTTGTTTGCCAACAATTAAACTAGTTAGTCAACAGCTGCATATTCATTTATTCTTCAGGAAGCTGCCACAGCACTTGTTGATAAAAGCCTGAAAGTCCTTCAACGCAAATTCAATTGTTGCATGCAGAAAGTAAATATAAAAAAAAAAATGTCCATTTAAATTTTTGTGTAATTACAATGTTAATAACTTAATGCAATTGACATCAATTTCTCGTGCCATCGTCTCCATCGGCGCATATCGCTTGTCGCCGTCGCCTGGCCACATTTTCAATTCAGCGTCAAAAATCAATCATAATTCAATTAACGCCTTGGCATAAGGCGCCTGGGAGTCCTGTTGTTGGGCATGGACACAATTTGATGTATTTTTCCATGGCACATTTTTGCTCAAAGCTTTCCATAATTTCTAATAGCAAAGTTCGAGTACATTTTCGGAAAATTAAGTGAGTGCTTAAAAGAAATTTTGTTAGTTTAGAATTTTTACTTACGACCAACATTTATTTAGTTCAATTTTCAAATTAAACAACAAGGCATATGCCTTGAAGGTATAAAGTGAGCTTTTTCGCATGAAGACATTCTCAAGTAATTCCAAAAAATTTGTTCATTTGCTGTGTTTTCATTCAATTACAATATTGTGTGTCTGCAGCCTTGGAAAATTAATTTCTGCATTTATATTTATATGTTACACCAGTCAATTCTCGAAAAACAAACTGAGCTTGAGTTTAGGATGAAATTGAAGGATTTAATTTATCTTCGAAGCACAACAATTTATTGGACAAATATTTACATAAATATTAAAATTCAATATTCGGTTAGAAGCATTCAAACATATGTGTTCCGATTGTGAATTTACATAACTAACATATTCACTACATTTTTCGGACTTAAATCAGCAAATCATGTTTCTGCCTTACAATTTTGAGAAAACTAAAAGTAAACTTTAAATCATAATCAAGTTAGCAATAAATGGCATTTGAGCAGTAACTACTGAAGTACTTGGGTTCCTTGCAATAAAATATAAATATAACCATTTTACATAAAATAGAATTAATATGAAAATATTAAAAAGAAATTCACTTTATTAGTTTGAATTCCCAGAGTTCCTAGAGTACAAAAACTCAAACTGGTATTTTTTGTTCTATTCACAAGCCTTTCGTAAAAAACGAAAGATGACATTTAAAGACACACACACACACACACACACACACACACACGCACACTCAAACACACACACATCAATTTACAGCTCTGAGCACAACTAACGAGGCAGCTCACGTAATCAAAGAACTCGTTACAATGGCACACATCCATCAACTAAATTGGACACGCCCATGTCGCATAGATTACGCCCAACTCTTTAGCGGATGACAGCAAATGCAAGCAGCGTCAAATCTGCACCGCGTGCGTAGACTTACAACGCGCACTGTGCTGTGTTATAACAAACCATTCATAAAGTCACACAAAAAGTGCGTCAACCGACGCAAGGTTGGCGTACGGATCAGCCAAAAGCCATAAAGAAATAGAGATGACAACAGATCCTGTAGCGCAAATGGTGTGTGCCACAACTGGCTTAGAGTGGGGTGGACGAAGGAGGACGAATGGCAAACGCGCTGCTGTCGACGCCGCAGATACGTGTTGACATGTCAGTTAGGCAAATGAGGGTAGACAGCTCACTAAAAAGCCCCACGCGCCCCTCCACCCCTTAAGGCAGCTGTGAAAGTTCACAAAAACCCACACGCACTTGATGAAATTTAATGCCCTTTTGCCAAACTTTGGTGGCCCGAAGCTTTAAAACCAAGCCGCAGACGGGTCATTAGCCGAATACGCTCTGCAAACTGCGGGGGAGCTGGCCAATTGCCCCAATGACTGCCTGCCCAATTAAATGGCCACTGTGGGCAACACCCCAATAATAAATTTCGGTCATTTATATGTAGAACAATTGCTGTTGCCAGCTCTAAATCGCAGCTCAAATCTACAGTTCCATCAGCGAAGGAGCGAAAGTTAATACCCAGTAAACCAGAGTAAATAGTGCTGCACAAAGGTTTGTCAAAGGCTGTTCGAAAGATTTATGTTGGTATGTTTATAGCTCGCAAATCATAAATCAGTATAAATTATCTCGTTAGCGAAATCAGAACTAGTCTCTGTTTGATGCCAAACATATTTTTGTACTTATTTCACACGCCGTGAATAATGCAGAACTTTTAAATAGTGCGCTTAGAAGTTAGTCTTTAGATATTTAAGCCAAGTACAGGATATCTTTAAGTTGACGCCCCTCGACTCGAGCATTCCTGCTATAATTTATCTGACTGGTGTAACGAGTGCAAGTGTCACAGCACCAGACTGGAATAGCACGGATTTTGTTGTGACTTTAAGGGCTCTCAGTCCGTCACCTACATAAAGCCACAAAACCAACCGACAAACTGCCCGCATACGAGCCAACGCGACAAACGACAATGCTTAAAAATGTAAAAAGAAAAATAAATGTGAAAAAAAAAAGAAAACAGAATAGGAAAGCCAACAACAATGCTCGTAAATGCAAAGAGAATAATAAAAATCGATTTAAAACAGTACTACAATTGAAATTGAAATAGAGCCTGCGCCATCCTTTTGGCCATCCCGACAGCATTATGTGGCACTGTGTGGTCCGCTCGTGCCAACGCTTGAGCCTTGTGGCACGTTGCTATTTGATAACCCATTGTGGCTAACGTTTTTCACAGACCGCGCAAATTGAAAAAAGTACAAAAATACATATATATATAAAAGTGGCATCGAGTGCGAAATAGCAAAGGGAAAGGATATGGACTCATCCCGGCAAGAGGCAAGAGGCAAGTGGCAAGTGGCAAGGGGCAAGTGACAACCGTCGAACGTGTGAAATCCAAAAAGGGTAACCAACGCCTGTCTTTGATGGCGCGTGTCCATTTTGTGCTGTCATTGAACATGAAAACCTAAGCGGAATACCAAAGTTGGAGAAACCGGAATACGAAACGCCAATGACAAGAACTTTACCGTTGAAGTCTCAATTAGTCTCATTTGGCTGACGATTATTGAACTTTGGCTTAAAGGTCACAATCGGATTCGTCTTCAAACCCTTCGCATCAACGAATTCCATTCAATGTTAATTCCAACAGAAAATATCATCTGAGACAGGTTGAGCAGCATTTATGCTGGGCCTTACTTTTCTAGTCAACTAGCTAGCTTCACTCAAGCGTTAAGATAAAGGCAAAACTTTCTTGGCTGCACCTTTAGGCCAAAATATGTATGTAGATGGCTTCTTTACAGGGACCGTATGCAGCTCCCGCATATATTTGGCAGGCGCCTCAAAGCAAACAGTGCAAGCAAAATGTAACTGATACGTGCCTGCCAGAATATCGGGCTTATCAGCTCTGATGTCTGAGTTCATCTTTCATTTCTTCCTTGCACACAAGGCGTATGTGTAATTGGGTAACTGTGGCAACTACATAGTATAAGGTTATCTAGCGATTTTAGTTAGCCTTAATAAATCCAAATAAAAGTCCGGAGATTAAGTTAATCACGAATTATGGCTAAAAGAAATTTTCATACACAAAATCGTTTGAATTCCAATACACTCTGATTTCCGATTTATAGAATTCGTGGGCTTAAATCTCAGTCGCACAACATTTAAAATTTAATTTAAATATGTGCACGAGTATTCTGCCAGTCAAATTCAGCGAAAATTTCAACCAAGGTTTACCCTTGCCCCAGCCCTTCACTAGTCCCGGGCAACTTTGTCTAGAGTTGAGAATTTGTGTTTATGCATTAAATTAGGGGAGTCTCGGAGAGGGCAACTTTTATGATTGGGTTATGCTGTTTGCAGGGCCGCGTGTGCCGGCTGTTTGGGTTAATAAAATATGCAAATATCCAGCATTCAAAATTAAGTTTTGCTTTCGTTTACAACCCTTAACGCACTGCCTAAACCCCGTAGCCCGATGGTTTCAAATGCCAAACAGCTCAAAAGTAAAAGTGAAAGCGAAAGCGACATATGCAGCACACAAGCATCACGCATACGCACCATAGTGCGGTCCATGGTGCCAAAGGTCTATTAACTAATAATCAAATTATTTTAAATAGCAGAAAGTTTTGAGCACTTGTCACGCCTCTTATCTGTGCGGCGAGCTAATGGCAAATTCGTGTTTGGCCCTACACTTAAGCCGTCTAATTCATTTATAATTTTCATAATCATATTATTCAGTCGTTGGAACATAGGGTGATTGGCATATGTTTTTAGTGTGATTATGTTTGGGTGTGTGTATGAATAAATTTAGAATACATACAGACATATAAGCAACTTATTGCTGTGGGTCCCAAGCTTTTAAGCACTTACCAATTATTTCGTGTTAAGCCTTACTGATAAAACTTTTAATGAAGACGCCTGAGGATACATTAAAGCTTTGCAACGTTAGAGAAAAAGCTTTAAAAGCACTTGAAAGCGCCCAGAAAACTTAAACTGTAAATAACTTATAAGCACTAAGGCAGTTGTATATTTTTCAAGGTTCAAAAGTTCACGAGCCCACCAAAATGTATCATAATTTTGTAGGCTTTGTTTTCTTTTTTGAAGTTTAGAGCCTTAACTAAGAAAGTAAAAAAAACTACCTATGTCAACAATAGAGTATATGTGTTTACTTAAATTCTTGCTTCCGATATGGTAGTCCTTAACTACAAATATAACAAAGCTGCTAGAGTAGACACACACACACACACACACACACACACACACACACACACACACACACACACACACTCACACACACACACACACACTCACACACACACACACACACACACACACACTAACATACGCTAACATGTAACCTGGCCAATAATTTATTTCACATTTGCCACACGTAACAAATAACAAAATTCTATTAAATAAATTGAATATGTGACAGACAAGTGGGAAGTCTTACAACAAAACTAAACAGAATACAGAATCTCAGTTACACAGCCACTTGCCCTCTATTTCTCTTTCTAAAGACCGTGTTGCTATCTTTGTTTGGCGCACGCGGGGAGGTATCACATATTTGTGCACACAAAAATTCGATAAGCAAAAATGCCATAAAGACGAAATAAGCCTAACCAAAAAGTCAAATGGCTTCTCATTTTGTTTGATTGTTGTGCCGCACATACACACTCACACACAAGCACACACTCTTCCATGTGAGGCCATTTGACGTCTGTCAATAATTTCTTACCTGCAACTAGGCAGCAATGATGTATTATTTATGTGTGTGTGTGTGTGTGTGTGTCTGTGTATTTGTATTGAGCTGAAATTGAATTGTTATTTGTGGTTGCGGCTGTTTACACGTGGCTGTGATGGGCCACGCATAACTTTCTTGTGGTTTATTAATAAATAGCACAAAATAAGTAGTCGAACGTGTTTATGACCAAAATGAAGTACTTTAGATTCAATTATTTGCGATATTTGGCTGTCGAATTCGTAATGGAACCATGAATAGCAGCTACACATTGCCTGGCAGCAGATGCCGCCAACTCATTTGTTCAGACCTGACAGCAACAGGTTGAGAAAAACATTCAAAATCAGTATATTTGAGTTGGCAGGTTCACAGTTAACAAACCAGATTCACGCAATATAGCCAATTCGTAGCTGCTGTGCTGTATTTAAGTATATTTAATGCCACAACAGTTGCTGTGGCTGCCACAAATCAGATTTGTGGCATACAACCATTTATTTCACACTGGTGTCTGTTGAAAACCAAAAGCCGGAAAACCAAAAACCTGAAAGCACTTAATAGCAGCAGCTGCTAGTTGCAGGACTTTCCTCTGGCTAACCAAAGTCAAAACAGGATGCGAATTGAAGACTACTAAAGGATTTGGTTGCATATTCAAGTGGCCAGTGGACTTTGACAGCAGCTGTCTGCCACAATTGTCTGGCAGAAATGTTTATTAATGATCGTGACGTTATTTATAAGTTTTCTATTCATTTCCATTTCCATTTTCAGCTGTTCTGCTGTTTCATGACGCCCACCAAATTTCAATGTAATTTACTTGATATTAGAAATAAGCTGCTCACATTACTCATACGCCACAGTGTACCACAGCCAATCAATACGTGGCAATCAGTCGAGGGCTTACAAGTGTAAGCAGCAGCACATGGACCAATGACCAGCCAAGTAGCGACAGCAAATCCCTGTTAATGTGCTGCAGCATTCAATGACCCAGAATCCAGTGTCTAGTAGACACAGGCTGACCCCAACTGGGCGCAGCTGTAAGCGAAACCCAAATTCTTAACATGTTAACGCCCAAAACAAAGACAACATTGCCAACGCGTTGGCCCAAATCCTTTGAGAAATTAGATGGGACCAGTTGAAAGATTTGGGTGTTGCTTTTGCCACTTAGCCGCTTACTTCCAGTTCCTGTTGATGATTTAAAAGCTTCAGCTGCAGCTGGGCTTTGAGTTTGTTCTCAGTCGGGCTTAACACGTTCATTCACAATTAAAGCCAGCGGCAGTCTGCATTTAATATTCCGGCCACCCAATGCCGCGGGCAAACAAATTCCACGCCAAGAAGCGCCTACGCAAACAATCAAAATTGCTTTACAAATCCGACGAATTAGGGAGCAACTTCAAGCGAATGGGGGAGGCGACATCAAAAAAAAAAAAAAAAAAACGTCCATTAAAAATTGCCACACGCAACATAACGAGACTTGCGTCAAAGTTTTCATGCCAGTTGAATCTTGGGTTGGCCGTATCTCAGGGCTCATGACTGCGGGCATTGGGTACAGAGCAATAAAAATCAATCGCCACTGACGTCAACCAGACAGGCGTCTTGGCTGGGGTTTCTCAACTTGACATTTACCACTATTTGACTGGCATGCCACAGTCACACACACACATACATTAACACAAACACATATGCACTTCATGCTGTTTGTGTGAACTTAATGGAACTTGAAACTTTGTCTTGGTTTTGCTTGCAAATTGCATGTGGTTGGCAAAGAAGATTACCAAGAACCAAGTACTGGGCGCCAAAGCTCTAAAATTGCAAAAACTATACAGAGCTGTGTGGTTCAAAGTGGTGCAGTGTGGTTTGCTGCCTTTTCTGGCAATTTGTTGCAGCATTTAACTGAATGTGTCCCTAATGAAATAGAGTCAAAGGACATCGCAATCAAATTACAGCTTGTAAAATGCAATTACATGCAACTAAATAAACAGAAGTCACATTTTTCATTTTACTCGCTCACACCCACTCGAAGGAGCATGTCCTTGCTGGGGAACAAAAGTAATGCAGAAGCCATCAGACTTGCAGCAGCCCAGTTCTGGCTCTCAATCCGGGGCAAGTAGCAGCTGCAGTTCACCAACTCAATTACAAATGCGCAAAATACTAAAAACCAAGTTTACAAGCAACCAGTCATATACAAAACAGTTCATGGAACTGTCATTAAATCACTTAAAGCCCTCAAGAGTACCGAAGTGAAATTGGCAGCAAAATGCTGAAAAAGTCAACACCTGTTGCTCGCTTTCCATCGTAACCTTTAATTGCGCTGCTTGGCCAAGCTGTGACCCCCCCTCTAATTTAATTATCGATGAAAGCAAACCAAAGGAATCGCCGTTGCCAGCCGCATCCCCTGCCAGCGACCCGTGTGTAAATATTTACCTAAACTTGCCCAAGAAATTATTGGCGTATTTTATATCAGAGTCGAAAGGAAACTTGTTGTGGCTATTATTAAGATGATAAGTCGAATAAAGCTGTTAGTCAGGAGAGAGCTTTTAGCAGTTGAGTAGGGACTTAAAATAAGTTTATTTATAGTAAATATTTCGCAGACAGAAAATAAGGAGTCGCAAAGAAAATAAATGCCCACTCGCCTGTTTCAATTTACAATCAATTTCAAAACTTATATATTCGTTCAGTCCAAAGTTATCTGATATGACGACTTGTAAATATTTTATTATCAAAAACCTGTTTTGAGGGCTTCAAAATACTTATGTGAATTATATATGTACATACATATTTCTGTGTATTTCTCAACTGGCTAACGATTACATATCCTTTCAAGCTCAAAAGGCAAGCCTGCAAAAGGGTTCTACTGTATTTAAGCTCTTCAAATATTTCAAGACAAATTGCGGTTGAAAGTTTCTGTTAAAGTCTGCGACTCAGAATTTAATTTTCAGATTTAATACGCTGCGCATTAACAAAGTAATTACGACAGCCACAACGGCGAGCTGACCAATTTTGGACACAAGTTCCAGGTCCTGCACAGTTGCCATGGCAGTCAAACAGACGTCGACAGGGAGGTTGCGAATAGGGAACGGGCGAGGAATGTGCCTCTATTGTTGTTGTGCAGTTGGTAAAATGAGTGCACACATTGAGACGACAGCTTAAAAATGATGTGCAACATCAATGCCAAAAACTGTTAATTACGTTCGACTAGTCGGAGGCCAAAACAAAAAGCCGCGAGATCTAATTAGATGCTTGTTGGACAGGCCCAAATTATAGAAAAAGGAATCCAAGTTACCCATCAGGAAATATGTAGCGTATTTATTTTGAAAGTTGCATACAAATTTATAAAGTTTTTCTACTTCTTAAAGCTTAATCAGGGTTAAATACAAACATTGTAAGTGAGGGCCAACAAAATCAAAAGGCTCAACAAAAATAATTTAGTTAAGGTACAAGCACCTGTTAAACGAAGACCGTGTTCGCTTTACGAAGTCAGCTTTAGTTAAACCAAGCTAATTTAATGTGACATGCAGTCAATATGCCAAAAATATTCAAACACGACATTTTGATTCGACCTACATCTTGATATTTGCATGTTGATTTGGAAAGTAAGGCTCTTAATTTAATTTTTGTGTTTCTTTCATTTATCCACAGGGCCAATCGTTATGTCAAGAGATTTTAAACCCCAAAAAAAAAAAAAAAAAAAAAAAGTGGATAAGAAACAGCCGCCATCTAAAAGCTAACACAGAGAACAGCCAAAAGGCAAAGCGGAAAAACGCAAAAAAGAACATTAAATTCCTTTAAATGAAAAATAAAAAATTCAGTGAAATGTCAGCATGTCAAACGTGGCAATGAGCAAAAGTAAACGCAGAAAAGAAGAAAACAATAAATTAAAATCGAATAAAATGTGAAATAATGTTTCAAGTCGGCAGAAGTGGGAATACGACAGCTGCGTGTTCTGGGCGCAGATTCAATTGTTGCTTGCTGAAATTGTTCTTGTTGCTACTGCTGATGTTAATGCTGCTGCTGTTGCTGCTGCTGCTGCTGAAGTTGCTGCTTGAGGCACAGTCAATGGCCTGTTGCTGGTAAGCTCAGGCAACAGCGTGGCAAACACACTTGCACACGCATTTGTGGCAATTGTCGATTGCGTATACGACATGTAAGCCGCATGGCGCAGGGGCGACGGCATTTCAACAGTTCGTTGCCAGCTGCCAGTTTCTATGGCATTTGATATTTCTTATTCAACTGCATTACATTCCAATTCGTTTAATTGAAATGACAACAAAAAATATGAAAAATATTACATGTGGGCTACAGGTGAAAGTGAAGGCGTCTAATATCACATACATATAAGTACTAAAGCAACACATGCGCCGTAGCATTTGTTGTTTATTTGTTGGCAGCCGCTGGCTAACTGGCAACTGGCAACTGGCTGAAGCCAGCACAGACACCCACCATGTGGAAGGCACTTTCCAGGAACATGTTGGCATTTGGCACGCTGGAATGGAACGAAACAACAGTAGAAATAACACAGTAAATGCTCCCAATTGCATAATACAAGCATAATCTTGTTCGAACTGCCTCAAATTGGTAATAAACTCTTACAAAATATTTAAAGGAAGCTCAAAATTAAATTTTAAAAACTAAGAAACAAAAAAAAAACCCTTTAAAATAGTCAAGTATTTTTAGTATTTCTGTTGCAGAACTGTCAGCTTGTTGTCTGACCGCAACTTACAACAAATCACCTGTTGCTTTCACTACCGATTGCCGAGGGCTTTAATTAAAGTCTGCCATCTACACAGTCAACTTTTTGCGTTACTTTCGCAAAAGTTTGGCCCGCCTGCGGCTCTAAGCCGGTTGGACAAACTTTGATTTTGCGTCCAAATGACAGTTGGGCTATAGGTAGAATAAAATAAATTACATAATCCACTTCGCTGACATTTGTCAAAGCCAAAACCTGAAGAAAGTAAATCTTTCGGCATTATATTCAATGCGACATTATATTTTCTGTGTAACAAAATAAGGCAATTAAAGTAGCCTTAAGCCCCAACGAACTACAAGATGACTCTTTAAATAATGACAAACCGTAATATGGCATAGGTATGGTATTTGAGAGCAAGAATGGCATAATGTTTCACTAAAGATTTAATGCTCAGCTGGCGTTGGCAAACCATAAATCCCACATCAACAATATTTGCTAGTCAAACACTCCCATCTTATACAAATATTTTGCCGCACTCTGCTCCTTTTTGTCACAGCTTTAAGCATTTTGAAAGCTTCAAGCTAGATTAATTGCGAACTTTAAGCTAGGCCACACATTCTAATCGGATGAATAATTTTCAGTTAATACTTGGCATCCAGCTGAAAATAAAAGGCGGCAAATCAACGCAAACCCTGTTTGGACAGACGTAAAGTCAGACAGTCTGATCCTATTTAATTTTGTCCTCGTACATGGAAAACCTTTTAATGAGCTTCAAATGTAGTTAACTAGGCAGCCGCTAGCCAAAACCAGAGACCAGCTAAGAGACAAACTTAATGTGGGCTT
The DNA here is from genome assembly GCA_018903485.1 of Drosophila littoralis. Classification (NCBI taxonomy): domain Eukaryota; kingdom Metazoa; phylum Arthropoda; class Insecta; order Diptera; family Drosophilidae; genus Drosophila; species Drosophila littoralis. The sequence goes on from JAEIGF010000593.1 coordinate 14,411,278, forward strand.
CATTGAAATGGCAAGTGGTAAGTAAAATGTCGCCACATGCAAAAAGTTGGCAACAAGTAACGCAACAAGGCTTAAATGCAGCACACACACCAAATCCCAGTACGCACAGAGGGATTTCAGACAGAGCAGCAAATATAATAAGTAGCACATATGTATTTATATATGTGGCTTTTCATACAGGAGCTGTCTGCCTTCTGATGGTATCCTATTGTTGCGCTAATGACACTTTTATAACTTTTTATAGATTTTTCACACTTAATGTGAACTTGTGCCATTTATCGTGGCATTCCCGACAACGACAACAATCCTTTTTGTAAGCAACGCCAGCGATGCGTCGCCTATTTCGCCCTTTTCTATCGCCCGCTTCCTTTTTGCAAACTTATTTACGAGAATGTGCGGAAGATTCTGCCGGATTTGCACAGGCCCAGCTCAGCAACCATTATGCTACATGCGAATAGATACACAAATGTGTATGTGTGAGTGTGTCTTTGTGTTTGTGTTTATGTTTGTCTAGCTGTTGTTGCCGCTGTTTGTCAGCCGGGCTGCTTTGGGGCTAGCTAGCTGGCTGACTGGCGGGCGCACGACGCGTATACGCAACGTGGCGCATACGAAACAGGGCAAACCCAACGCCGCTCTATAATATTGCAACAAATCCCAAATGCCAGGCATGAACAACTTTTAAACTTCCCCCAAACTCATGCACATAATATGTTTGAACAGCGCCCATGTAACTGTGCGTGTGTGTGTGCGTGTGTGGTTTGCCTTATAAACATTGATGCGTGGCAAGTTAAATTCAGAGAGAGATAAATTGTCTCTTCGGCCTAGTCTGAGCTCCACCGTGTGGGATGGGGAATGAGCAAAATCAAAAGCAATCATCTTGATATTTGCACAGCGTACAAGGCTTATGTTTTAGTTTTCATATGAAAATAGATAAAGAAATCGTTTATTTTGATTTCATGATGCTCTTAAAGTGTTTTACGTCCGTTCAGCCAAAAATCATTAAGAATTTAACACAATATCAAAGTTTCAATATACACAATAATAATTCATATTTGGCGACTTCTAAATAAATTCACCAGATCCTTTTAATATTATGATCTGTGCTCGTCGACGAAATGTATGCTATATAATAATACATCATAATAATATATTATATAACACATCATATTCGTAACAAATTTATATTAAATCTACATTTTCAAGAGGCAAGATTATATGTTAGTAATAGCTGGGCAAAAAAAGACTTGTCATTGTAAACAATGTAGAATCAAACTGGCTGACTACGAAATACTCTTATATAAACTTACAATGTGAATAAACTTTTTGAAACAAAAATCTAAATGATCATGGGCTTACACTGAGATTTAAAAAATCAGAGCAAAAAGTATGTAAGTATATAGTAGTTCGCATTCGAACTAATTCTGAGCAAAAGAAATTGAGTAATGCAAGCTTGAATTTTAATTCTGTTATCAAATAATGCCCATGGTTAAATAGGTAAAACACAGCATGGGCATCCGAGTATAAAAGCCGATTGCGCTCACGAATGCTTCGCAATAAATAACAGACAACATGCCTTTCAAGCCGGAGATTATCTTCGACCCAGAGAGCAGGATTTGGAGCTGCCAAGATGAGCTCAATTATTTTGCACCTGATCTGTCTATAGGTGAGATAATCTTTAAAGAAATGCGACGTCATCCCAATCAAGTAGTTCAGGCTAGATGTCCAAATGACGTGCGTACTAAACTAATTGGAAAATCTTTTCGATGTCAGATTTCGGTTACGGAATATACCGTACTAACCCATGAAGAGCTACTCCTGAATTCCATGCGCGTGGCCAGCTACATGCGCCAACTAGGTCTACACCAGTCGGACATTGTGGGCATTGTGGCTAGGAACACCACGCACATATCCGCTGTGGCCTACGCCTGTTACTTCAATGGCATCGCTTTTCATTCGGTTAGCATGTTCCACGGGCAGAGAGATTATTTGATATCACCAAACCACGAATTGTTTTCTGCGATGGCGATGATTACGACAAGGTGCGAGGCGCCACGCAGAAGCTGGATATAAAAATAGTCACCATGCGCAAACACCCAGTGGACACTTTACGCACTGATGAAGTTCTGCAAACGCCTGTGGAGGATAATTTTAGGCCTGTACGTCTTGACCAGGGAAACGACCAGACATTGGCAATTCTCTGTTCCTCGGGCACCACGGGAAGTCCCAAGGCAGTAACCATACCCAACAGCCGCAAGATTTAAAACGGATCCTTGTAAGTTAATCCTGCAACTGTACGATCGATAAATCCCACTGTCATTCTAACAGCATGCTAATCACCGCCGATGTACACCACCGATGTACACCGCCGATGTACAGTACGTACCTAGTACCCTGGATTGGATTTCTAGTCTCATTATGGCATTGATTGTTAGCTGTCCGGCGTTCGAGCGAGCCAACTTAGAGAGTTTGCGGTGTTTTGGGTTTACTGGCGGACGCTGCTCGTTGGAAGCATAACATCGGGTACGCCAGCGGCTGCAGCAAGATGTCCTGCAGTTTGCCTATGGACTGACGGAGGTGGGCACGTGGGCCACATTGAACTTGCATTTTGATGAGAAGCCCAATTCAGTTGGCCGCTTGACACATGGTTTTCGGCTAAAGATACTGAACGAGCACAACAAACCCTTGGGACCCCGTGACATAGGCGAAGTGTGTCTCCATAACGGACAGCACTGGGAGGGCTACTACGGCAATCCCGAAGAGTCGCGCAACGTACGTGACGGTACCATAGCGGCGACTTGGGCTATGTGGATGATGATGGATTTTTATATATAGTGGATCGCAAGAAGGATTTACTCAAGTATCAGAGTATGAAGTACTTTCCACACGAGATTGAGGCCGTTATCTAGCAGATGCCGCAAGTGGCAGATGTTTGTGTATTCGGCGCATGGAATCAGTTGAACGGCGATGAGGCTGTCGCCGCTGTAGTCAAGAAGCCGGGCATGGGGCTAGAAGCACATGATGTCGTCGACTATGTGAAAATCCATGTGGTGGAAAAGCAAAATAGAATATCGACTCTATATTTTCTTTATGAACATGTTTTGATCATTTCTAAGCAAAGAATTTTCATTTAATTTTGATTAAAAATGATTTTTGATCGACCATTCCAATAGATAAGTTATTGCTTATATATAAGTGTAAGTGATAAAAACCGAGTGTGGTTAGGATATTTTGATAAACAAAAAAGTCGTTTTTACAGGAAGCTAGTGCCTATCAAGAAGAGAGGCGGGTATGGTTCTAGATACTGTAGATGTATGTACATGCTGTACAAGGGTACAAAAGGTATTATTAAGTATGGCCTAACTAAGCGATTTCCATCAATTCAAGAGCTGCAGGCTTTAGACAGTCTGATTACAGGTGCATTATACAGAAATTATTCGATTAAAAAAATATCCAAATGAAGTCTAAAGATCTTTGTTTAAATTCATTTGAGCGGTGCTCCGCCCTTGTCGCAAAATGTGATGGAAACGAGGATCAACGATTGTATAGACGAGATTATATTCCTACTTTTCCTATTTATTCGAAAGACTTAAAAAAACCGGTAAAAACCAGCTAGGTTGTTATTATGTATGACAGAGGTTTTCAGCTGAAATTTAATATTCTGTTAGGGAGTTGCATCCATTTATTTTTATCATATTCACTTTTTGTTCTTTGGCCTTTTTTATTGTTATTGTGCTTCCACTGCCAGCATAAATCATTACCGCTTATCGCCACATACTATTTTTTATATTTATCCATTTTCATTTATTTTAAACTTAGAAAGAAGGTTGTGCGCGTCCAGCAACACAAAAAAAAAACGCCGCCATTGGTTTTACACACGATTGCCCACATATATACACACACAGACACACACACACACACATGTACTTGGATGATGGAATGAAAGCCGTTGTTGAACGCAATTCAATTGGAATTAAATTCAAGCAGCGGCAGTTGCCTCGAGCATTGGCTGCAGTTGTTGTTGCGGCCGCATTGTTGGCCTCATTGCCAGCTTAGCTGTTCACACTAGTAACCGCTGTGTGTGTGTGTGTGTGTGTGTGTGTGTGTGTGTGGGGGTGTCCTGCAACTAGTCTATACATATATTTTATATAGCGATGTAAGCGAACTTTGTAACTGTTTTGATTTTGTCCCGAGCTTACAAGCTGAATTTTTGCTTCCATTGATGACAATGTTCGGATTTACACTGCATTAGTATCTGTTGTTGTTGTTGTTGTTGTCGATGTTGTTGCACACTCGCTGTTATTGCATTTCCTGTGTGTCAATATCCTGTGGCATTGTTACTCTAGCACACGCGCCGCCTGCTCGTTAGCGGTAATTAAGAGTGAAAGCTGCAACTATTCAAGCCACAATTCCTGTTGCCCTTGTTTCGTTAACAAACTTTGACATTTGAACCTTTAAGGTGACATCCTGTTGCTCTGAAAGGACTCTACTCCTAGTGCACCTGCATTTTATTTGCACACCTTAATTCTACTCTATTTTCAATTTGATTTTTAAAGAGAATACACAACTGCAAAAAATTCATTTTAATTAATTTTAATACGTTCAATTAGGCTTTTGAGATTCCATGCATGCTTCAAATATGGAAATAAATGCAGTGAAGCCTTTAATTATTCATGTTATTTTTTCTGGCAACTCTTTTAATTGAAATATATAATTGCAGAAACATGAACAATTCAAGCGAATTACAATTTTTTTTTTTTATAAAAAATCAGGCATATCTATTTGTGGCGATGCTCGCCTTCCGAATACTCCGTACAATTTAAGTATTTGTATACTGATGGAATTAAAAATGTAAATTAAATGAAATATAAACTAAAGTGCCATTAACCAAAACCGTTGTGAAAATTCAATAAAAACAGGGGCTTATATTTCACCTCCAGTGAGTAATTAAAACATGAGTAAATAAGTAGTCTGCAAATCTGGGAAATTCAGTCGGGAATCGAAACAGATGCTTGGCCACTAAAAAGTGTTGGGTACAAATAAAAACAACTGAATATCCATGATAAAATGTTAGACTCTTAAGATTAATGCACAAAAAAAGAGCGTTAAAGAATAGAATGCCAAAATGCCAGAGTACGTATACAAATTACAAAGTTTTCACTTAACTGGTATCCCGTTGTTGATGTACCTAAATTTTCTATTGCACCGTTAATAAATTGCGCCTCCAAGTTATTTACGCCAAGTAACTCATTGGAGCCGTAACCCAAATGCATAAATCACACGGAACTTCCACGGAAAATGGGTTTGCATTTGGGTTTGGGTTGGCCAGGGTGCTCATTGTCGTCGCTGCTCCCAATGTAATTACTGCCCGAATTGGCCCACCAACTTTGGTCATTAGGTAGCCGAACCTTTTGGTCCACACTTTTTATTTGCTTGACACTGCTAAATTGCAATTTTTTACATATTTTGCGGCACTTGGTTGGCGCCAAAAACCTGGAGTACATATCAGCATAGCATAATTTATATTTAACTGTGCCAAACAGACGAGAGACCCACTGCAGCCTTATCAAGCAACCACAAACAAGCATCGAGTGTGGAAATTACACAACGGCTGCAGCCATAAATTCAACTCGAAGAACTAAGCAGTTGCAGCTGTCCCTGCACTCGCTTGGTGCTAAAGTCCTTCCTAAGATATTTACAAGTAGTTCCGCCCTGGCAGCTTGTTTTCCTGTAAGTTCTTGCTAATTGTTGTCGCTCGTAATGTCCTTGAGGTGTTGGATGTTGGGCGCTGAAGGCGTTTAATTTAGTCACCAAATGACTATTAGTTATGAGCTGATTATGCATCGCTCGCTCGTCCTGTCAGCCATGATTAATGCCCCATTAAACGTGATTCCGAGAAGGTTGGCAACAAACGCGCTCCGACCAACACAGCCCCCGCCACGCGATAGAAGAAAAAACATTTGCACGCGAATGTCTATCAAAGCAGCACGCAAAACACTTGCACCATGTCCCCACATAAACAACATGGAGCAGCCCCAAGACAAACACTCTTTTATGGCATTTTTATTGAAACACGTAAAACGCAAATTGAGCAACTCGCAACCAAGTCGAATGGGTCGAGTGGGAAAGGGTGAATAATCAACCATAAGCTGAGCCTGCCAAGGCATGTAAACAACAGGAATTGAATTTCACAGTATCCCCTTCGTGCAAATTACATACAATTAAAATTTTAAATCCTCCAACATTATATCAATCAAATAATAGGCTTTTAATGGCCAAGAATATAAATCATGTTTACAATAATAAAAATCGCAAAATATATCGTGTAACAAATGACCCTGCAACCTTATATTCCTTTCAAAAAATATGGTTTATTTACAATATGTTAACAATGTATCATCCTTAACTGCCTGAAGGGTAAGTTTATATATTTTACCACAACTTGCGAAAACTATAAATTTACACTTGAGGAATGTTTGAGACAAAAAAATATAAAACAAAATTTAAGAAAAAACAATTATTTTATTAATAACAAACATTTGAAAATAAGTAAGGATTAAGCACATAATAACAAAATTAAAATTTTATCAAAATAAATAAGCTCACATCGCAAAAAGCTATAAAAGTACATATAAGTAAATTAAAAAAAATATATATTCGAAAAAATTATTTTCGGCTTCGTTGGGTTCTTTGGCATCTATAAGACCGCAATCCGGATTTGTATTGTAGCTAATTTCGATTTTGCTGTTTATACTTGTATATTTTTACATACATATCACATACATATTTAAAAACCCACGTTCAACAGTGGAAACATATGAAATAATTCCGAAATGTTTGCTTAAAATGAATGCTTGCTTGTAGTAATATGATATGTAGTTGGTATTTTGTAGTATATGTATGCAATCTTTCAAGTATGTGTTATTTATTCGTAAGCTTGATTTAGCACCAGCTAAACAATCAACTATTATATTTACAATGATATTTACAATCTTATATACATAAGGATTAATTATTCGATTACTATCCTGTTGTCTTGCTATATCGATATTTGTAATCGATGTATTCGACCCGGTCAAACGATAGTAAAGACAGTCGATATCTAAAAGCGTGAGGTCGCTTCTGCCATCACTATAAAAGATATATTACAAATTTTGGAGGGAATATTATGCCTAATCTGGTCCGTTAAACAATTTTTGAGTTTATCTAGAGGCAATGACAACAGCTTTAGACAATTTTCAACGCGCCGAGAAAATCGGCGAAGGCACATACGGCATTGTGTACAAAGCGTGCAACAATCAAACCGGCCAGGACGTCGCACTCAAGAAAATCCGCCTAGAAGGGTATGTAGCAGTCAAAATGTGAAGGACTCAATTGATGTGGCCGCAACTCAAGAATGCGTCGATGAAAGTAATGTAGTTGCCAAAATGCATAGACGCCAAATTCGATAGCTGGTGGCAAGTTATTGACTGGCATCTGCTGGCAGCTGCGCCATCTCCTTGATGTCCTTGACGAATGTCAAACGGCTTGGCCGGCTCAACAGCTGCACAACGAAGCCCGGATCCTGTGTGTGTTGCGCTGTTTAGATGTACGTAGCACCACATGATTCGGCTTCGTGGTGCACGTAACAGCAACAGAGGGCGTCAACGCTATAGATAAATAAAGCGTACATACTAATCTATCCTATGTTTTCTTAGCGAATCGGAAGGAGTACCATCGACTGCCATACGGGAAATATCTCTATTGAAAAACCTTAAGCACAAGAACGTAGTACAACTTTTTGATGTTGTTATATCTGGCAACAATCTATACATGATATTCGAATACCTAAACATGGATCTCAAGAAACTTATGGATAAGAAAAAGGATGTCTTTACACCAGAGCTTATTAAAGTGGGTGGGCTATCTGAAGAGTCAATGTAAAAAAATTCTATGCTCATTTCCATATTTATGTATTCTACAGAGCTACATGTATCAGATATTCGATGCGCTCGACTTTTGCCACACGAATCGAATACTGCATCGGGATCTCAAGCCGCAGAATCTACTTGTTGATACGGCAGGCAATATTAAGGTAGTGTACCACAGCTTCCTAACTGATTATCTACTAATAAGCCAATTTCAGCTGGCTGATTTCGGTTTGGCTCGCGCATTCAATGTGCCCATGCGCGCCTATACACATGAGGTAGTAACACTTTGGTATCGGGCGCCTGAAATACTGCTGGGCACCAAGTTCTATTCGACGGGCGTGGACATCTGGAGCCTAGGCTGTATATTTTCCGAAATGGTTAGACATAAAGTATTTATATTTGTGGTCTTTATCAGTGAGAATTTCCTTTACAGATCATGCGGCGTTCGTTGTTTCCAGGCGACAGTGAAATCGATCAATTGTACCGCATATTTCGCACACTAAGCACACCCGACGAAAGCAAATGGCCGGGTGTTACACAGCTGCCGGACTTTAAGGCTAAGTTTCCCAAATGGGAGGCATCCAATGTGCCAACGGCCATACGCGAACATGAAGCTAACGATCTCATTATGGTAATACCAATTGGGACTAAATCTTAAGCAGTGCTTACTAACAGTTACACTTAACTGCAGTCGATGCTGTGCTACGATCCAAATCTGCGCATATCTGCCAAGGATGCACTTCAACATGCCTACTTTCACAATGTGCAGCATGTGAACGATGTGGCATTGCCTGTGGACCCCAATGCTGGCAACGCGTCACGGCTTACGCAGCTCGTTTGACGCCTACTTTACGCTCCACATTATAATTATCACGTTTTCGGTGATTGTATAGTAAGTTTATATGTCTACCTCAATGTTAATACAACTAGTGCAATTATAGAAAATCCCACTACATTAACTCTTGTTTTTCCCCTTTTGCAGATGTCAACTTCATTTCACATCAACACACGCCACAATCAGACTAACAAACCCCATCAAAATATACATCATTTTCATAATAACACATAGTTTATTGATGATTCTTAACCAGGCGTGCAGCAAGTAAGTAACGCTGGTGCTTGCGTGGTTTTACTTTAGCTGGCGCTCCCATTTCTTTATGTGTGTCGGATTGACGCTGGCGCTGACGATTGCGGTGATCGTCTCGCATATATGCGCCAAGTGCATTGCGCATGCTCTCAGAGAGCTCATGATCGTCGTTCGTTGCATCGTTTGCTGCAGAACCGACGCCGCCTTCAGTATTAATTCCGTAAGTTTCATCGTCGTCTTCATTTGCTAAATTATCGTCGTTTGATTCGTCAAGTGTTGTTTCTGCTGATATTTCGTCGCTTGGCAATTTAATAGCCAAGCTGAGTGGTCGCAGCACGGTATACTTTCTTGCATTAAGATTACCCATGTTCTCCTCAGCTGCATCCTGTGCGTCATCTTCTCCCACTAAATTATCTTCAAAGTATTGATCATAGTAGTTTGGCTGAATGGCATAGTCATTATAGGGCTGCAAACGACGCATGCCGTAGTAGTCGCTCGGACCATAGTAGAACATTGGTTGGTGCTGTGGCAGTGGCACGGGTAATGGGGCGCCGTAGTAGTCATAGGGATCATCCTGTTCCTGTGAGTCATAGATCGGTCTACGCTTTTGTTGCTTCCGTCGCTTACGCTTACGTTTGTTGGCACTCTGCGTGCCAGATGTCGATAACTGTTGCTGCTGCAGCTCCTCCTCAGGCTCGTCGGTGTACACAGCTTGCACGGGCAGCGTTTCAACGATGTTGGTGTTACCATTGTTGAACAAGTTGACCAACGGATTGGTCAGATTATGCAGGCCGAAATTCGGCTGCACGCTGCGCAAAAAGCTGTTCCAGACACGCAGAAAAGGTCGCTCCGTGGTGGTCGAGGGCGCTGCCTTCGCTTGACCTGGTAAGTTGCGATTACGCTTGAGTCCGTCAATGGGGAATCTGCTCTGGATAAACTCGTATCTGGGATAAATAATTTGACTGCTGCTAAAGGGCAAGGAAAAATGGCGTATTATTTAATTGTTGACAACAAATTATATATAATACATATGTTTACGATTTTGGTCCATTTTTCTCGACGAATTGCGTTTCTTCAACTTCAATTTAATACCGAAGTCATGCGAACTAAAAGTACATAGGTAATTTGCTTACCCAGAGTTTTTCTGCGTCTGTGTCTTCCAATGCTGCCGCACATTTAAGTTATTTGTCCTGGCTGCTTGGATCTGGTTCGGAGCACCTTGCCACGCCAGCAGCAGGAATGCTGCCCACAGTTGCCAAAGCATTGAAAATATTTGTCTGCAAATAAATCTGAAGACACAGCTGTGTTCTTCGCTGGACTAAAACCAACTGATACTGAATTCAGTTTGAACTTAAATTGTCAACACAATTCCCACTTAAGTTTTCTTTACCATACTTAGATCTTGGCTGATTTGAATGGTATTTTGGCTGACTGATGGGTCAGTGAAAGTTTTTGCATCAATTTGACAATATCCATGTCAAAACAACCATATATATACGTATGCATGTCTGGGTCCAACTAACCCCGTTCTGAAAGCGTTGAAAGTCTTCGCTTGGGAGCAGTTGTCCATTGGCGGCTTCCAATCACCAGATTCATTCATATGTTAATTTACCCATCATACACCCATACCATTTGTTTAACGTAACGATCATCTTTGCCAAATTCTTAAACCTGTTTAGATCAAAGAGTCTTCCAAAACATTTTGATTTTTATGTCGATTAGGCGTGTATTTTATTTATGATACCTGACGAGCATATAAGGGTGTGTTAAGACATCATTTAAACTGATTTAACTGAGTCCACCAAGCTCTCCCCAAAGCCTGCCCATCTTTAACAATTGGTTAAGCCAAATCTGAAAGATGGTTGCTGTCAGGTAAAACCTACTGGCAATACTCTGTTAACAGCCCACTTCTTACACCAAACAACTTAAGGTTCAGTTTAAGAAGTCCAATTTACATGTTTAGAATTTCTGGTTGAGAAAGGGTTTGCAGCTTTGGTTAGCGGGAGTAGTCTTGACTGGGCCTTGTACAAAACCAATATACTTTTCTCCGTTTGTGAACAGGGTATAAAAAGTTGTCATTACCAAAAAATTTATTGAGTCCTTCGCATAGTCTACGGCGACGGAACTGTAACGTTCCCAGCCCGAAAGATGGGGCTTCAAAACAACTTCCGACCCACAGCCAAAACAAACAGAATGCAAAAAGCAAGAAAATCTCTAACAAGTGTCAACAACTGGCCGAAAGAGAGCAAGAGCGCAAGAGAGAAAGCTTTGGTGGGTGTGAGACAGTGCTTTTGGGAAAGCAAAATCGAGCTTTGGCCGCTATCGAGGTAACATGAAGGCCCGCTCAGGAATCGCTTCAGTTGACGTTGAGATTCCTGGCCAGAAACGACCCGAGTACCAAGTGGCTGCGACGCGCGCTTCAAAGAAAGCTGGAAAAACGCCAGCAGCTACAAGCAAGCTATAAGCCTAGGAAAACTAGTGAAAAAGGCAAGTTTAAGTGGCAGTTGCTTTCGACTAAACAGCCCACGACTTCTGCGCCAGCATACGTTTTGTGTGTAGCTGTATGTGTGTGGGCGCGCGCTTCTGTGCTTGTGTGTATCTATGTGCGTGTGCCTTTTGTGTATCCGTTCGGTGCTCATTTTTGAGTTGCTCCAAATTATATGGAACAACAAAAATTTGCTTCATATATGTAATTGAATTAAGGAAAGGGGCTCAGCCAGTAGCGAAGCGTTCCCGTTTTTATATTTTATGTAAGGAATCGTGCAAGAGAGCGGAAAAAAAGAACGTCAAGAATTGCGTAAAGTATGTGGCATGCCCCACACCCTGCCACAATGCCATTAAGTGCTTAAGTAAATTATATAAAACCATTTAACGCATCGATGCGCACTCATAACGAAAGCAAAAAACTCAGTTGGCAGCTGAACATTATAAATAACTCTCAGCCTTTTAGCCAGAAAAGTACGCCAACGCAGGTGTTGACGTACATAAGAAATATGATATGCCCTAACCAGCACACAAGCCACATGCCACTTGCCTCCACATACATAGATGCTCCAACTAAGTAGCCGAGTATGTAAGGGGCAGCCTCGCTGGGGCAGCCTGACGACCGGTTGCCAGCCCACGCGCTGCCCGCCCCCAGCACACGCTCAGCAAAAAGGATACTCCTACACCTCTAACAAGGACAAGCCAAGCGCAACCGACCACGCAGTCCAACTGTCTGTACTTGCCTGAAATTGAAACATCTTGGCGGGCGTTTCATGGCGAAATTTTTGAAGTGCGCATTTTGTGGTTGCCTCGTTACCCGCCCATTCACCCATTCTCCGAGTGTAGTCCAGGTGTGTCTGAGAGTAACAATTTTTAGCGTCACTTTCGCTTTCGTTAGCGCTGTGGGCGCGTGCCCTCGTTCAAGCGTTGCGCTTGACCATAACCATTAAAACTGTCACATTGCGTATACGCCGCGTGTTGTCCTCGACCATTGTTGTTGCTGTAAGCTCGCACTCAGCACCCACGCGTGCCCCGAGAGCACAAGCTTACTCTTTTGCATACTCTTGCCCTCCCACTCCCCCCCTCTCTCTCTCTCTCTCTCTCTCAGTCACTCGCTGTCTCTCTGCTGTTCAGCTGTTTGGTTTCTGTTTTGTTTTGAATCGCGTTTTTGCATATTGCCCGTAAACAACCAAGACCACCCACTATTTCTCCCTCTTGACGCCACCCACTTTTGGCTGTTTATCTAGACGCCAGCCCCATCAGTCCATGCATTTGTGCACGTTTTAGTTTGTTTTTGTTTGGCAATTTAAATTTTATTGTGATTTTAATGCAGCGCAAAGAAAACAAACAAAAGCAACGTCGAAGAACAGAACGTGCTGGCATCTTCTGCTTTGCATAGAGCAATTTGGCGCCTACATGTGCGCTCTCCGGCCGAGGACTGTTATTATGGCATCGTCTTTGTTGTACTTGTTCTTGCTGTGTGCGCATTGGCCTGGAAGCTTTATGGCCCATTATGTGTATCAGCTACACGCTGGCTAGAATCATTAACTTTAAGGAACATAATGTTTGTTTCTAGTTTCTGAAGCTAATTTTAATGCGCTTTTTCTAAATTTTAAACGATTTTTATATAGGTGCTCACCTTCCAGCTGTATCTTTTCAAACTTTATGATTTTGTGTTCCGATGTTAATGCGTTAAGCTCATATTACGTCGATATAATGTTGTAGTCCAATGCTTATGCTCAACTTTTTACTCACAAATTTAAATAAGAGTTTTAAGAATATAACTCTCTGTAGGCTAAACGACATGTCAAATATGTAATACTATCTTATCCGGAGTACATAGTACCAATTGGAAACATATGAATACATATACCAATAATATAGTTATATACTAATTCTGTGTATGGAAATTGAATAATTAATACAGTCGACCTGTTATGAACTGTTGCACGGCTCAGTTTATTACCATTCAGAATTAAAATTCGGCATTGCGTTTTATAAATTCTATGTAGGGACGCAAATCCAAATAGCTGGCTACGATGAGCTCTTTATCGTCCACCTTTTTGGAGTCGAGCAGCAGGCCAACCAGGTAAAAGTATTGCGGCTCATCCGAGCTCACCTGTATGCCCACCAGTGGTGCACCCACATAATACATCTTCATGCGATCCTGATAGCCGCAGACGGTGTGGGTGTTGGTAACGAGTGTGCCATGCTTTTCCTGGCAATAGGGCCTACTGATGGTATGCACCCAGGTCTTGTGCTTGAGTTCAGAATTGGTGGGCAGGCCGGCTACAACGAACAGCTGACCCACCAGAGTCTCATGCAACGACGACGAGGGCGGCATGCAGACGGGCATTACATTTGTTGTCCGACTCGCATCCCGCTTGAGTGTGAGCACCGCCAGACTATGCTTCAGCGTCACTGGATCATACTCGGGATGCACAGCGATCCCTTCTAGCGGTATTTCCTGGGCAGGCATTACGCAGTAGCCATCGTCAGCGCAGTCAGCCTCGTTCGCCTTGGAGGTCTTGTTCCATACGCCCAACTGCACAGAGTAGGCATTGGCACGCCCATCGTAAAGCAGGAAACAGTGGGCGGGCGCCAGAACATTTCGCGGGGATATGAGCACACCGAGACATCCATCATTCGGCAGCTTGGTCTCGTGTCCTGGTGGTTGGATTTGCGGTCAATTGGTGCCTATTGTGTCCTCTGCTCGATATCTTACCATTTTTGTACATAATGCGTGCCAGCCACTGATGCTCCGTGGGCACCGCAAAATTATTCTGCCTTAGCAGCTCCTCCTCGCTTATGTAACCACATTTGGCATCTTCCAAGCTGGCTGATCGCACAGCTCCGGTGGCGAGAAGCACACAAAACAAACCGAACTGAAGCTGCATCTGGGAGCACGACTTGAAATGAACTAAACTGGAAATCTTATATCTATGACATTAGCGCAAGTAAAAGCATTGTAATATTGTAAAATAATAAGAGGGTTGCTCGACAAGTTTGCCCTAGCTTGTATTCTTTAATAGTACACTCAGAGAAAAAGAAGAATTTTAAAAGTACAAATGTTTTGATCCAAGTCTGTAATTTTTTTATCTGAAGAGCGTACTTCTAGTGTAAAGAATTAACTCTTGTAAGAAGAATTTCGTATTGGACGCCAGTATTTTTTAATTGTCTATGCCACTCTGGTCTTTGGCTCAGGCAACCCCAAAATACAATTCATCTACCGCGAATTACTTTATGACTATGGTTCTAACTCTTACTGATGAGCTTACTTTGTTCTACCAGTTCCGCTTGTTAAATTCTATAAAGATATTCTAAAACTTTACTCGCGACCCACTCGTTTCACAATTACATTCATTAGAATTCCAGTTATATACTGTGCATAGTTATATAGTGGAAAGACCCAATCATAATAATAGTCAAGCAAGTCTACTCAATCAAGACAAATATATTTACGGAAATTATAATAAAATAGATTTACATATTGTATATTATAAAATTGATGATCAATTTAACACACGCTCGCTCAGCGGGTATTCTCCATAATCCAGCGGCGCCAGGGTTTTATGTCTTGGATAAATAAAACTGTCGGACCTCCCTCGCTCACAACCTTTACCAGTAAGCCCACCAAATAGAAGCTGCGCGGCACATCTTTCTCAACATTCATGCCCATAAAGGCAGCGCCCCTATAGAAGACTGTGCGCTCCACAGGAAAGGCGCAAAACTGATTTTCCGATGGGCTAGCTTTTCCACTCAGCCGACTACAGCGATTCTTCGATATGGCCATTGCGAGACCTTTGCCTTTGCGGTAATTACTATTTTCAAAGCCGCCGAAGTGGAAATACCGATTGATCCATGAGGCGGGTTCTGAAATTGGCTGCAAGCACAGCGGTTGCACGTGGGCAGTCATTTTGATCCGATCCGATAGCCGCAAAATGGCCAAATCAATGTCGCCCGTGACCTTATCCGCCTGTGGATGCATCGTAATCGCCGCAACCGGTTGCTGCACGGGCCCAGGTACACAAAAGCCCCTCTCGTTGCAGACTAACTTCCCGTCGGGCTGATCCCTCTCATTCCAAATGCCCAGCCGCACGGCAATCATCTCCGGGTGGTCATAATGGTCGCGCACACACGATGCTGTGGTCAGGACATGCGATTCGCCCACGATGACCACACTGCAGCCGGCGTTCTCAAATGACTGACCTAGCAACGATCAAAATAGTCTCTATCAAAGGTTGTGCTCTACGGCTCACCCGCTTTCCAGCTCACCTTTGCGTTGGAAGAGTACTCCCATCCAGGGGTACTCGGCGGGCTGCGTTGACTTGTCTTTGCTGAAGAGCAATCGCTCCTCGAGGTTGCCGCAGTCCAACTCCGCGCCTGCAGTGGCTGGAAATACAACACATTGGTATATTGCAAATTATAAACTTAAAGAACAGCTGCCACTCACCGCTCAGCAAAGTGCCAACTAGCACCACAACAAGTTTTCCCAGAATTTTCATATTTCCGAAATGCTTAGCCGCATCCATTTCTCGTCTACCTGAGAGCTCAAAGCAAACTGAAAGCAGCTTAGAGCAAGCAGGGAATCAATTTACAATCGCTCAACTTCCATGAGAACTACAGGGTCGGAGAGTTAAGTCAGCTTATACATTTTCTCAATTAATGCAATTAATTGAGAGAGATAACGTGTCTCATCAAGAACCTTGCTTTGTGCTGCCGTGCTCCAAGCTTACATTTTATTTCCGATTAAAATTTAATTAAATACTAAAAGGTAATTTCTGATCTTGGCCGGTTTCAGTTTTTGAGCTTGTCACAAATTGTTATGTGAGAAATGTGTGAGTCACGCCTCAAATAACGGACGAAACCTTAAACTTCCCCACATAGAGCTTTGACCCATTTCTTACCCAGGAGCGGTAAATTTTATAAAAGGGGTGAAATACATTACAAGTGAATTTGGGTAAACATCCTTGAACAGAAGAACAGAGGTACCTTTGATTTTCATTTCATTGATATTTCACATAGCAAATGAATTTGAGCGCGAAACGTCACCCACCAAATCTTTGACCCACATTTCCACCTAGGAGGAATGGATTTTGAAAAAGCTTGAAACATCCATCAGATGAATTTCGTCAAAGATTTTCAAAAATGAGTTTGAGGCCGGTCGGATGGTAAACCCAAAAGTTGTTTACAAACGTTTTTCGCGATTTTTCCACTCATGCGGGTGGAATTTCCCGAAACCCCATTTTAACGTGCTCTTAAGGTAACCACAGAGAACATTTTAGTTTCCTAGCTATTACGGTATGGTCTGCGCGTTGATCACTTATCAGTCAGTCAGGACAAACAGTTTTATATATAGAAACATATTTCATGTTGAGAAACCAAAATTGTGATTCCAGCATTAATGACATTGTCTTCCGATTCTGCCGAATTCGACATTTGTAGGCTCTCAATCCAATATACGGATCTAGTTCAAGTTTCTGCAAGAAATATCTTAAATTTAGAAACTACTTATTTGGCATCTAGAATAGTATTTATGCCCGGCCCGGTCACGCATTAAGCGCATACAATTTCAAGGCACAAGCACGTTAAGCAATACGTCACATAGACATTGCTAATTTCATGCTTAGCATGGGCATACAATATGACCTAAGTGGTTTCTATAGAAATGCCGGAGGAGGTTCATTGATGCGCAAGGCATTTGCTGCTCGGCTTTAATTATCACCTGGTCTTATAACATTTAAAGCATTAAAATCTATCGTGAAAACAAATTTTGCATGCTTTGGCAGGTGGCCAACGGCCAACGTGTGGCAGCCATTGTTCATAGTATTTCCGCTTCCCGTTTACCCCCAAAATGACAACATTTCTGCTGGCGCTGTCGCCTGTCACTTGTCTGCCATCTACTGTCAAAGTGGCCGTCATAGTTAGCGTTTCAGTTTTCGGAAAACCCACAAAAGGAAAACAAAAAACTTCGGCTGCAATCTCCATAATTCTTACATTAGCTATTAATAGTATACAATCAATTTGCATATTGCATGAGCTTGAAGCCAAATAAATTCTAGGTTGGGACGGTAAAGCAGAGTGTGGTAAATGAATAATTAACACGCCCGACCAGTTGTCAACTGTTGCCTATTTTATTTTCCGCATGGCTTAGTTTATTACAATTAAGAATTAAAATTCGGCATTGCGATTAATAAATCCAATATAGGGACGCACATCCAAATAGCTGGCTACGATGAGCTCTTTATCGTCCACCTTTTTGGAGTCGAGCAGCAGGCCAACCAGGTAAAAGTATTGCGGCTCATCCGAGCTCACCTGTATGCCCACCAGTGGTGCACCCACGTAATACATCTTCATGCGATCCTGATAGCCGCAGACGGTGTGGGTGTTGGTAACGAGTGTGCCATGCTTTTCCTGGCAATAGGGCCTACTGATGGTATGCACCCAGGTCTTGTGCTTGAGTTCAGAATTGGTGGGCAGGCCGGCTACAACGAACAGCTGACCCACCAGAGTCTCATGCAACGACGACGAGGGCGGCATGCAGACGGGCATTACATTTGTTGTCCGACTCGCATCCCGCTTGAGTGTGAGCACCGCCAGACTATGCTTCAGCGTCACTGGATCATACTCGGGATGCACAGCGATCCCTTCTAGCGGTATTTCCTGGGCAGGCATTACGCAGTAGCCATCGTCAGCGCAGTCAGCCTCGTTCGCCTTGGAGGTCTTGTTCCATACGCCCAACTGCACAGAGTAGGCATTGGCACGCCCATCGTAAAGCAGGAAACAGTGGGCGGGCGCCAGAACATTACGCGGGGATATGAGCACACCGAGACATCCATCATTCGGCAGCTTGGTCTCGTGTCCTGGTGGTTGGATTATCGGTCAATTGATGCCTATTGTGTCCTCTGCTCGATATCTTACCATTTTTGTACATAATGCGTGCCAGCCACTGATGCTCCGTGGGCACCGCAAAATTATTCTGCCTTAGCAGCTCCTCCTCGCTTATGTAACCACATTTGGCATCTTCCAAGCTGGCTGATCGCACAGCTCCGGTGGCGAGAAGCACACAAAACAAACCGAACTGAAGCTGCATCTGGGAGCACGACTTGAAATGAACTAAACTGGAAATCTTATATCTATGGCATTAGCGCAGGAAAAAGCATTTTAATATTGTAAAATAATAAGAGGGTTGCTCGACAAGTTTGCCCTAGCTTGTATTCTTTAATAGTACACTCAGAGAAAAAGAAGAATTTTAAAAGTACAAATGTTTTGATCCAAGTCTGTAATTTTTTATCTGAAGAACGTACTTCTAGTGTAAAGAATTTACTCTTGTAAGAAGAATTTCGTATTGGACGCCAGTATTTTTTAATTGTCTATGCCACTCTGGTCTTTGGCTCAGGCAACCCCAAAATACAATTCATCTACCGCGAATTACTTTATGACTATGGTTCTAACTCTTACTGATGAGCTTACTTTGTTCTACCAGTTCCGCTTGTTAAATTCTATAAAGATATTCTAAAACTTTACTCGCGACCCACTCGTTTCACAATTACATTCATTAGAATTCCAGTTATTTACTGTGCATAGTTATATAGTGGAAAGACCCAATCATAATAATAGTCAAGCAAGTCTACTCAATCAAGACAAATATATTTACGGAAATTATTACAAAATAGATTTACATATGTTAAAAAAATTGATGATCAATTTAATACACGCTCGCTCAGCGGGTATTCTCCATAATCCAGCGGCGCCAGGGTTTTATGTCTTGGATAAATAAAACTGTCGGACCTCCCTCGCTCACAACCTTTACCAGTAAGCCCACCAAATAGAAGCTGCGCGGCACATCTTTCTCAACGTTCATGCCCATCAAGGCAGCGCCCCTATAGAAGACTGTGCGCTCCACAGGAAAGGCGCAAAACTGATTTTCCGATGGGCTAGCTTTTCCACTCAGCCGACTACAGCGATTCTTCGATATGGCCATTGCGAGACCTTTGCCTTTGCGGTAATTACTATTTTCAAAGCCGCCGAAGTGGAAATACCGATTGATCCATGAGGCGGGTTCTGAAATTGGCTGCAAGCACAGCGGTTGCACGTGGGCAGTCATTTTGATCCGATCCGATAGCCGCAAAATGGCCAAATCAATGTCGCCCGTGACCTTATCCGCCTGTGGATGCATCGTAATCGCCGCAACCGGTTGCTGCACGGGCCCAGGCACACAAAAGCCCCTCTCGTTGCAGACTAACTTCCCGTCGGGCTGATCCCTCTCATTCCAAATACCCAGCCGCACGGCAATCATCTCCGGGTGGTCATAATGGTCGCGCACACACGATGCTGTGGTCAGGACATGCGATTCGCCCACGATGACCACACTGCAGCCGGCGTTCTCAAAAGACTGACCTAACAACGATCAAAATAGTCTCTATCAAAGGTTGTGCTCTACGGCTCACCCGCTTTCCAGCTCACCTTTGCGTTGGAAGAGTACTCCCATCCAGGGGTACTCGGCGGGCTGCGTTGACTTGTCTTTGCTGAAGAGCAATCGCTCCTCGAGGTTGCCGCAGTCCAACTCCGCGCCTGCAGTGGCTAAAAATGCAAAACATTGGCATATTGCAAATCATAAACTCAAATAACAGCTGCCACTCACCGCTCAGCAAAGTGCCAACTAGCACCACAACAAGTTTTCCCAGAATTTTCATATTTCCTAAATGCTTAGCCGCATCCATTTCTCGTCTACCTGAGAGCTCAAAGCAAACTAAAAGCAGCTTAGAGCAAGCAGCTAATCAATTTCCAATCGCTCAACTTCTATGAGAACTACATGGTCGGAGAGTTAAGTCAGCTTATACATTTTCTCACTTAATGCACTTAATTGAGAGTGATATCGGGTCGTTTCATAATTAAGGTACCTAACGTTTTGCTGCAAGGTTAAGTTTAATATCGCATTAAAGGATATTCCATTTAGCAATACGCTGTACCCAGCTTCACACCTATTTAACTTTACATGTACACAAAAACAAAAAACAAATGGTTATGCAGTTGTCCTGATCTGGGAGGGGGAGGGGAGTTTTGCAAAGGTGACTCTAGCTGTTGTTATATACGAGATAAGCTGGATAGCAATACTTATCGAATATGCACTAATAGATAATGTTCTATTTGTTTGAGAAATCGAAAATTAAACAGCTTTCTTACTGAATTAAAAGATGAATCTGCACCATCAGATCAATTTAATTGATATAAATCTCTGTATATGAAAGAATGATTTAATGACTACATACGTCCGATAGCTATTTAATCAATAAATTAATATTGAGTACTGAGCGTTTATAGGTAATTGCAAATCTATTCATTCATCGATGGCTGGCCATAAACTTATTTATTTGCCCATTGCCCATTGTCTCTGGTATAAATATTTAATGTTTCAATTAGAATGTCATTAAAGCGGACAAGCAGTAGGCCTCCCAGTGGGACGCATAATAGATAACTTGAAGGGCGCAAGAACTTTGATGTGGCCTTCAAGCGAGGGCAGCCATATTTAATGCAGCAGTAAAAGCTAAACAAATTGCCCCACTTGCTGTGGCAGGCAGCAACAATGTGAATGTTTATTGTCCACACAGACGACGTTGACTTTGGCTCAACTTGACCTGCACGTTGAGGCATTCATAATTCTCATTGTCATGAGGCACCCGCACACACCAATACACACAGACACATCCACATACACACAAGACACATAAAGCCATTGTGCAATCGAAAGCAACGTTATCCTTGCTGCAGCAGGCGGTCAGTTGGCCATTTAGCAATGAAACCTGGCTGCTTGCCTTGAGCTTTTGGCCAACCAGCAGCTGGCCGAAACGCGTATGCAAATTACTTGTGCTTGACGTTGCGTGATTGGGTGCGGGCTTGCCCTTTGCTTGTAACGAGCCTTTAACATTGCCTGCAAGATGGCCATCAAGCAGCTGGAGACGGTGCCCGCACCCGTTCGCCTTGAATGTGGCTACCCAGCTAATCGGAACGGACACGTGAGTGACTAATGGCGAGTCATTCGCTCAGACGGCCATTTGGAGTTTTTTGAAAAACACTAACAGAGCATCTAAGAGTTCCTTTTGAATATCCCCCCACAGCTAGGATAAATAAGAAATTTAATTGTTATATTTACGTCCGGTAAAACTGTACTTAAAGATAGTATAAGAACGGTCTTTTTTAGGTATTCCTTCTAAGCCACGTATAAAATTTCACCAAGTTTTATTTGTAAGCATAGTTCTACATATTATAAGAGTAGGATAAGGCTTAATGCCTATTAAACTGAAAACAAAATAAAAATATTCTTAAAGAAAGCACAATATTGAGCTTCAAACAAGTACAAATTATTTTTGAATCAAGAGATCATGCTTTTAATGATATATACATAATTCCAAGCACATTTAAATGATTTTATGAAATCAATTTATTCCTTTTCAATCCAGAACATGCAGCATTATAATAATATTTTTGACTCATTTTGATTGACAGGAAAGGGACACTATGAAAGTCAGCGGCGCTTAGCAATGATAGAATGACGCGCGACGGCGAAATTCCAGCCATCTTTAATCCGAAACGCGTGCGCACACCCTCCGTGGTGGTCACCGGCGACTCCCCGTCGAATGGACTGTACAATAACAATAATAGCGGCGGCGTGGTAGGCGGTGCCAGCGGCAGTAGCATAACCGCCGTCGCTGGCTGTGGCTTTAGCAATGTGCTCAACTCCAGCAATCCGCAAATAACCCACCAAGATTCAATAACATCGAGCCAACAGGATCCCAATGAGGTCATCACCATACAGGCGGACACGCCCACTGGCACGCACGGGTCGCAGCATCATTTTGGAGGCGACTCCAGCGAAACACATACTGGACAATTGGGCATAGATCAGCAGCCAAATGGCCAGGCAGGCGAGGATGCGGAGGTGCGTTTTCGCAAGCTCAAGGCCTGTAAAGAGTCCTGCTGCTCCGAGCTGGCCAAAAAGGTAAGTGTCTGCATATATGTATATAATTGAAGTATTACTGAGGCACCAACGTGTCCTGCAGATGTACTTTGGCGTGTGCGTTACCATTCTGGTGACTGCCTCATGGGTGGGCGCCACGCACTGCATCAAGTACATGTATCTGTATCGCGCACCCTATGAAGACGAGCTGGAAGATGATCTGGATACGTCGTCGAGCCGCGCCGAGCTCAGCAGCGAACTGGAGGATATACTGGCCATAAGCGACTCGTCGCTGCATCATGTCGAGGACGCCACCGAGATGTTCAACATACCACCGCGCCAGCCCATCTACTTTAATGCGCCGTTCTTTGCGGCCTGGTTCTTTACCAACTTTTCGCTACTCTTCTTTCCCATCTATATACTGGGCCTAATCTCGGCCCGCAAGTGCGATAAGCTGAGCGAGATACTCGCCGAAGTGCTGCGAGGATTTCGCGAGCGCGGCTTCACCATTGGTGAGTGGCTTCATAAAGTGGGTCAATCGCATTTGAAATGCAATATGCAGGTATTTTATAGGCCGTTTCCTCAATCGCTGCCTGTCCTTCTGCATCCTGTGGCTGGTGACCACATATCTGTACACGCTGTCGCTGCACGTGCTCTTCGCCACAGATGCACTGGCACTGTTCGCCACAAATGTTGCCTGCGTCTATTTGCTCTCTTGGGTCATACTGCACGAGCAGTTCGTTGGCGTTAGGGTATGTATGGGAGTATGGGAGCCGCCTCCCCAGCATGCCACGGCTCACTAGCAAAAATAACAATACCCTCCTTAGATTGTAGCCGTTATCCTGTGCGACACGGGCATTGCTCTGCTTGCCTATATGGACGGCATTACGGAGAGTCGCACATTGGGCGGCGTCGTGCTGGCCACGTTGGCTGCTGCCGGCTATGCCGTGTTTAGGGTAAGCCTGTCAAGCCCTTTCGTGTGTTGGGCATGTCGTGCTCATGTCGCCAGGTGCTCCATTTTCTAGGTTATGTTCCGCAAGGTGATGGGCGATCCGCCGGTGGCCCAAATCGCATTCACATTCACCGCACTCGGCCTGCTCAATGCTTTACTGCTGTGGCCCGTTGTGCTGGCACTGTACCTTACAGGCGCCGAGAATCTGGCATCGGAAAGCATACCATGGAATATACTGCTTGTCGCGAGCGTCCTGCTCCTGGGTAAGCCTAGCAGCTGCACAGTAAATATATTTACTTCCTTTTTCATTGTTGCAATTAATTTTGATTGCAGTTTTCCACGTACTCATGCAGTTCAGCGCCGCCGTTACCTACAACATGTTTGTGACATTGGGTTTGATAACCGCAGTGCCCGTTTCTGGTGGTACGTTCACAAACTCTCGAATCTGCTGCTCAGCTCCGTTTCGGATTCATTTCGGGTCAACAATTACATTAGCAATAGCAACAAGGGGCCAACAAGGGAATTCGCTTGAAGTATTTCGTGACCATATATTATTTTAAATTGCAATCTAAACTGTATGTATGCACATACATATTTGCCATAATGGGTCAAAAGAGTATTATTAATTCGTTTAGCTCGAAGTAGTCACGAAATGCTACAACAGTAGTATTCGGGTGTGACCCGTAAATTCGTTGATTCCTTTCGTGGGAATAGCTCTCAACATTGCCATTGCCAGGCTAGTATAATGCTAGCTGGACATTCAAAGAAGAATACCTTCTCAATATCATTCGTACAGCAATCTAATGCATAGCCTGTGCTATATTTACAAATGTAAGTTATTGACTGACTGGCTGATTAGCGAAAGTTGGAAAGAGCTCATCCGCAATGGAAGAAAAACGCGTCTTAATTTCATTTTCAATTTTTTTTTACTAAATATGTGCTCCATACTTCTTTTAATGTCTCTATATCTTTTTGGTAATAGAGATCAGAGATTTGGTGATCTTTATGATCTTTATGAAAAGTAATTTCACAGTTTTTGGAAGAAAAAAAACACCCTTCCCATTTGGAAAATGTGGGTCAATGGCTGTATGAGCGAAAGTGCAACATGACAATGCGTACATTAATTCCACGCGAGTAATATATTTATGATTTGATCCTAACTATTCGTTTTCATCCCATCTACTTCAAGCGTGGAATTCAAGATAAAATTCCCAAGGTTGGGAAATGGGCGGAAAAGCAACGTGTTAAATGCAACACAAGATCGGGAAATACCGGCCAGTAATTTCTATTTAATAGGCACTCTTAACAAATGTGCTCAAATGAAAAAAAAAAACTACGACAACTGAAATCTAATATTTTTATATATATTTTATATGCATATTCATATATTAGCACTCGATGTCATACTGTACAGTGCGACATTTGCGGGCATGAAACTGGCTGGCGTTATTCTGATTGCGATTGGCTTTTTCCTAGTCATGTTCCCCGAGAACTGGCCCGACTACATAACGCGTCTGCTACGGTGAGTACAGACCTGTTTGCCATTATTGTTTTATTTTTGTAATATTATAATGCTAAACATTTATTATGCAATTGTAATGCTAATTTTCTTAGCGATTACAACTCGTGCGTGTTTTTTCAATAATTCACGATTTTCGTTTGATTTTTTTTTTTTTTGTTTATTGTAATCTTTTTCATTTATATCTTTGTTTCATGCAACTATTTTTCAGTATAAGAAAAACGTATTTTCGTGTTTTTTTCAATTGTTGATTTGCTAAGTAAACATATCAAATTAATAAATTAAACATTAAATTTAAAAAAAAAAAAAACAAAACATTAAACTTATTAATTTGTCTATAATATACTTGTATGCATAACATAAAAATATATATTTAATTTTATATAAACAAACATCTTGCAGAAAGAGCGTTCGTGCCATTCTCCGTTACCAATGTTGTTGTGAATTAGCCGAAATTCGCTATGCTCATTCGGTAGGCCAAATACACAAGCAAAACCCAAAAACTTCCCAAAAACCAAAACAAATATTACCATTATATCAACAATACTATATTACATTAACATAGTTGTATAAACGTTGGCATCATAAGATAGTAAATACCGAAACGTTTTAAGAGATCTTGAGCTTGAGTGCCACACAATATACCAGAAACTTGGCAGATTTTTTACTGACTGAACAAGTAAAAAAAAAACAAACACAAAAATATACTATATGAAAATACAACACCCTGGCTTCCAAAGTTTGTGCTCACCCTTTCAAAAGATATACACAAATATATACCTATTATAAATGAAAATATTTCAATTTAGTTATACCTGTGTACAACACTCCAACTATATACATATATGCCTTGTTACACAACACTACAACTATATATACCTTTATATATACATATGCCGTTAAACAACACTACTTCAGGCCGTTGTGCAGTTGGCCAATGAAAACTTCTTGTTGTTTTTCTTAATGTGTTTTTTGAAGATAATGTTTAATTGTTGTTAACTCGTTTAATCATTTCGTTATCTGACGGCAGTTCAGAGAATTCTATAGCAAAAACTGCCAGTCTACATACTACTTATACATATATAATTTATACATATATATGAACCCAACTTACAAATATAATTTATTGTTTTTTTTTTCCGACCACCTTTGTATAAAATATCTTTGTATATGGATGTTGTTGCCAATATTAACCATGCTGAGGTTCGATTATTGTAGTTCGTACACCCAAAAAACACACACTATAATACACACACACACACTCAATCAACTGCGTAGCTTGACTTTCGCTAGTGTTGCGAAATTTGATTAATATAGAGCTTTTAAGACCCCCGACAGCATTTGAAGAAATGGATGCTATTGTTCTTTCAGCCTGGTTCCTTGTTTTTGGCTGCTTGTTGTGCGATCAGTTGATAGTACACGCTGCTTATGTCACAAGTTCTAATTTTCAATTGTTTCGTTTATTTTCATTTCGTTTCGTACAAACCACATGGCTAGAGATGTTTGTTAAAAGACAAAAAGCTGTAAATACTTGAATACAATTTGATGCTCTTTTTAACATTTTGTTGTTCATTTTGTTCCTTTCAATATCTTCAACTGTGTGCACTTTGTAAACAGGGCGCAATCTATAATAGAAATCCAGATATCGTAGCATGACTGACTCAAAGTCCCCCATTGTTCAGATCCTTAGCGTTTAAGGTTATTTGTAAATTTACATACTCAAGAATTCTACCTGTGAAAAGCAATTAAGAATGCGACCTATAGTGTATATGTGTGCGTATGATATGGTTACGGAAGCACAGCAACAAATACAAAAATCCCTTATAAATAAAATATTGAAATAAAAATTCACATAAATTGTTAATTATTGGCATGTTTTTACAATCGTATTTATTAGTTATCTATAACATTTCCCATTGGCCACTTACGTTACTTTTCAAAAACTATTGACTTTCCGTTTCAGTTTCTCTTTGATTTTCTCTCCTGTGTGTTCTGTCTCTAAACTTAAAAGACTTCTATCTACTAAACTCTACACTATTGCTATATACTCTACTTATTTCTTAAATAAAAAATGGTGTCGACATTTCTCAATTGTATTTACAGAAGCATCATAATGCTGGGTCACAATGCGAGGTGAGTTTCGAGAGTTCGCGCAATGCCGATGGCAAAAAACGAAATATATATTTTTAATTTAAGCATAAAAACGATGCTCAAAGCTGAAAGTAACTTTTTCTGTTACCCGAAACCTTAACCAAGATAAATACTCAACAGCTTAATATTGATTTAAGTTCAATTCCGCTTATTTCAAAGCTCGACTCGTAAGTTTGAGCTGTCGGGTTTGATTTTTTGAAAGGGCATTACTTAAAAACTACTATATAATATGACATGATAAGTATTCCTTAAATATTTCTAATCGATTGCTTTAAAGAGGGTTTGAAGTTGATATTTTATTCCTATTTAATTTCTTGCATCGGATTGTTTTATTTGATTTTGTTCTCCATAAGCTGCAAATGAAGTTAACTTTCGACTATAATTCATTTTTGATTTGTCTCTTGTTTTTTAATAAGATACACAGTTTGAGTAGTTTTGAGTCAATCTTTAGTAGTTTAGGATACCAGTTAGTAAAAGTGCTAATTATTTACTTAAACAAAAAAAAAAAATCATTAAGGTAAGTTCGCTCTGGGATATTGCGTCCTCTTTAATAAAAGTGCTCAACTAAACAACTAAAGTCTTGCAAATTTTCAAAAAGCACTCGTCGTTCTCACATAGATCTGACACTGCACAAGAAAATAAATTCACCAGATCTATATATTTTTCGAATGGAAGATGAAGGAGAATAAAGCAAAACGTTTTTTGGTTAATTTTTCTAATAAGCATCACGATAGAAGTCAATTTATTTTGTTGTCTAAGCAAATTGAATCACACAATTTCCCATTTATTTACTTTGAATACGAACAAAATTTTAAAATTAGCAGCTCTCTCTAGTAGTAAATACGTTTCTAATTTTCTATATATAGTAAACACCGCTAATCTGTACAATTGCTTCTTTTCTTCTTGTTTTTTTCTCGACTATTCTTGACCTCTGCCACGATCTGCCTACCCGTCTATCTATACGACTGTCTTCCCCTCTTGAAACGCTCTCTCTGCCTCTCTCTCCCTCTCTCTCTCTCTCTCTCTCTCTCTCTCTCTCTCTAATTATTTCGTCACTCAACACGAACTCACATCACACATATCAACCTGGCTAAATTATCTACACTAATTGTACAACAAATACAACATTCAATATTCATTGCAAAATTCGAACAATTAAAATATACTGCAAATATACCAAATATACCACAATAAATACCACGTAGCGGTAGGCCAGCGCTTTGTAAACGAGATGCTGCAGTCACCGGACCGTCCACGAGATATGCGCAACGGCACATCACGCGTTCCTTCTCGCACCACATAAGCTAAAAGTTGGAAAAACCAAAAAACAATAAGAAATCACAGATATTCTGTAAAAGAAAAACAAAAAAAAACAGACAGCAAGAAATACACATATATTTTGTAAATGATTTTCCAAACAAAAAAAAAAAGTAAAGAAATACGAAAGATCAGAAAGTCCAATGGAGCTTGGGGTAAGTACCTCAACATATATGGTATGCTATTGCCTGTAAAATTGATGAATAACTCGTAAGGTACAGTTGCCACCTTTTAGAGTTAGTTGAGTCCGAGCGGAGTTTTCGGATGCATTTGGTTTCAAAATATATTTTCTTTGTTATGCTTAAAGTCCTCTTTAAATTATGTTTTGTTCTCTTTCTCTCTCTCTCCCTCTTTCTATTTCTATTTCTCTTGTTCTCTTCGTATTACGTTTTTTTTTTGTTTTGTTTAATTCACAGATCGCAGCATATTTATGCGTCCCATTATAAACATAAACGAAAATATTATGCCGTCAACACGAACTCATATGTTGTTTGAGCCAAGCGCATGAAAAATAGCCCGATCCCAAAATAAAGCAAATTTTTGTAGCGAACGTGTGTGGCTTTAGGCAAGTTTTTGTTCAGCCCCACGGACCACAAATGCTCTTTATAAATGTCGTTAATGTCGTGAACAAAAAAACTAAAACCATTTTTTTTACCAATTAATTAGTAAAAAGTACAATAATACTTGAAATTGCGAAACAAACGAAACGGTGAGCGCTTTTCAGAATTCTTTTTCGAACATTAGCCATAGAAACTTCACTAGCCACCCTCGTACTGTTTCTGAACTAACTAACTATACACAATTCTAATATATATATATATATATATCTATATATTATATTCGATTATTTTGATTTTTTGGATTTTTGCTATACCATTGTAAATAGTTGCACTCTGCTTACATTATTGTAAAAGTATTTCAATGTTTTTCAATTATAAATAGAACGGCACAGCTTACTGGATCTCTATATATCAATATATATATATATGTGTGGCACCTACGTACAGCCTCCGCTTAAGCCTACAATTGCCCTTTGACATGACACGCACACACGAACACAGACACTGACACTTATTATGTAAATATATAAAATATTAAATGTGACATACTTAAGAAACATCAGTAAAAAATCAGTAAAAATATATCTAAAAAAAATAAAAAAACATGCTAGCAAACAAATCTTAGACGCCTACAATCTTAGTGTCAACTAGTTAGACTATGTAAATGCATTGCTGATCAACTAGCAGATATCCTGTAAAAGAAACCTGCCCTAAAGTAAGCCAACTCTATAAAGTATGTAAAATAAGAGCAGTTGATCCGCTTTGTATATACGAGTATTTATACATATTAAAAGCTAAAATCAAATGAAACATGTTTAAAACAGGATTCATATATGTACATACAACGCATTAGAATTAAACACGAATTGCCTAGAAAATAAAGCAAATGTAGACAAGCTATTTCTATGCCATCTGCTAATATCTTAACTCTTCTTTGTGCTCCACACTCTACACTGCTCTGATTAAACACACAAAATATACATATATAGATGGGGTCGCGGCCCTCGGAGCGGTATTTCAACAGGTCAGCATCCCACCATTATCGACTATCGGACGGGATACATAAGGTCCCATCTTCGTTCACCCTCTGGCCGTGTGAGATGACTGATCTATCGCCAACTTCAGCTGGGTTTCTGCATGGCAGCACCAACGCACACCACCACCAGCAGCTTGTACATCAGCAGCACCACCATCGCCACCACCAGCACCAGCACCAGCAGCAGCAGCAGAATCTGCAGCGACAGCATTCGCACACATCGCTAACCATGATCCATCGGCAGAGCAGCAGCCACAGCGTCCATGGCAGCCGACGTGGCAGCGGCGGAATGCGCGCCCCACCCACCGGCACCGGGCGCCTCTTCTCCTATTTTGGCAATGAGCACGAGCACGAGCATGATCGCAAGAAATCGGAGACATCATTCTTCAATTTGGGATTCCGACGCAAGTCCACGGTGGTGTATTACGCGCCCACAGAATAGCCGCGGGTTGGAGCTTAGCTGCTGCAGTACAGTAAACACTCGTTTGCAGCAACAATCAGGCAGCTTAGAGTATGTTTCGAGGCGTGCGTACCACACAATATTTAATCGTTACAAGTTTATCATATTATTATCGTTGTTGTTGTGAGAGTTTTTATTGAAATCACAGGCAGTTAGAATTTTGCTCAAATATTTACTAATTATACGCAACAAGTACAGATACCACGTAGCTCATAGTCGACACGAAATAGAGTTTTCCTAAAGTCACAGAAGTCACATGCTAAAGCCCATGCACACTGAAACAGAACCAGAACCAGCATGAAGAGAGAGATGGAGCCCCTCATAAAACTGAGCTCAAATATGCCCCTGAAATTTACTGAAAGTACTTACTGATATACACAAAAATATATTAGACGAGAAACAAGAAAACAAGAAAACAAAACACAAAATTAAATGTAATTAAATAAAAAACAGACAAAAAGAATTGAATGATATATCGAAGCCAATTGTTTTTAGCAATTATATAGTACTTATATATAAACCAAATTTATAAAATAAAAAATATATTATTAAATATTTTAAAGTATACCCACACTACGGCACACCTTGAAAGGGATACCAAAATCCGAAATTTATAACTCATTGTTGAATACAAAATTCGGTATACTAGTCTAAGGGATATTGTACGTAGACATCACATCAATTTTAGAGACACATAGAGCAGAAATGACCCCGTTTAATTGTAAGCTCATTTTAGCAACTAAAAACCAGATGGAAAATCCAAAGATTATTTATACCTGATATGTGGGTTCTTTTATTTATGATGTGTTTGTTGATTTGAAACAGAACCGAAACGGATTTTAATGTTATTTGTGATTGTTTTTGAAATGTTCGTGTGTTGTTTGTTATTTAGCCAAGTGTTGTGTGTATTGTTCCAAAAATTGAATAACCGAAACCGAATCTGTTTTAGTGTTAGTCGTTGCTGGGGATTGTATGATTGAATCCTGATGCATCCACACAAGCATTCAATGACTGAGGAGCGTTCGCTCCCTTGTTCGTGGCGACATGGAGCTCGAATTGAAGCATACAATTTCGCAGCTGCCTACTTTGTAATTGTCTTGAATTATGTAGCCACATCCAATAATTGATTTGTGATAGTTTTTAATGATGTTTAATAGCCAACTACATAATGCTACGCCCACCCAAAAGAGGAGGCAGCTGTCAGTGTAGCGGGAAACTGTAATTGTAATGAATCACAAAATAATAAACAACAACAACAACCCAATAAAAAAAGAAAAACACTAAAAAAAAATGGCAAATATTTGCTGCTCTTTCATTTCTCTTGGTTGCCTTGAGTTAAATGTCACTTGGTAAAAAAATCTCACATGCGGACATACAATAAAGAAACCTCAGTACAAAAACATCTCTCATTCAAATTGAAACCCTTCCAAAATTTGTTAAAATTCTAAAAGGATCAAAAATAAATCAAAGTTCGAACTAACGATTTATTCTTCATATTTCGCGGATAGCTTGGGCCGATCGTAACTAAATCGTTTCAGTTCAGTCGTGCACACAACTACCGCGATATAAGAGAAACGTGACGCCCGGCGATCAACGGGCGGCAACATTTAATTTGGTTTTCCAAGGTCTTGTGTTTTGTTTGTGTTTTGTTTCAAAAATAATAACCTTTAACGGAAAGTCCTTTTGCACTCGATAAATCATAAAGTTTGCAAATTTTATTTGAACTGTGTGCGTTTCGTTCGTGATTGTAGAACTCAGCCTTAACGTGGATGTCAATATGAATAAGTTTGGTAAGTGGAAACAAAATCATGATCAAATGTTAGTTTTACTATAAATTGTGTGTATATTGTGTACAAAGCATTTACAAAAGTTTCTTTTCGAGCTAAACAAGATTTCTGCTTCGAACACTGCGTGGTATTTTGACTTAAAACTCTAGACAATGTAAGGCTATAAAAAAAGTCGGTACATATAAAATTTGAATATATTCATTCTGTCAAGGCACTTAATATTAACAATACATAGAAAGAGATTATTTAAATGGACGGACTTACGATTTAGTCTACATATATGTATATATTCGAGCATGGAATTATTGTTTTTAAGGCACAATTAACACTTTATCGATTGTTTCGCTTTTGTACTGTCCTACAAACTGATATGTGGATAATGTATATTAGAGAGCAGACCAGACGACTGCTTAAGACACTTTAATCTATATATGTACATATATATTTATATATATGTATAAATATACCACTTGAACTGTGTACCCGCGGCGCCGGCTCCTGCCTGCAGCCGGCAACGGCACAAATGGAAATGGAGGAGTTGCCCAAAACGCAGCGGTCGTCACTGCCCACCGGCGCGCTGTTGCCCTGATATGACTATGAAAAATGTGTGAAAATATTTTTTGTGTACATGTCTCCATGTCCAGCTACCTATCATTTTTTAATGAAAAAAGTAGAGTTGGCTATTTTTTTGTTGCCCTGGCAGGAGACCAAGTCCAAGACCAAGTGGCTGATAAACTGGTTCCTGCGGCGCATAGAAAAAGTTCTCAGGGTATAGATAATAAAAATTCAAGCGCATATGATAATCAAGGCGCAAAAAAAGGAAACGCTGGCATATTTAATTCAGGCAACAAAAAATGGCCAATGGACCATCGGACGCCGCAATGTCGACGATTTAATATAAGAAAAACACGACGGCAGGCGTTCGGTTATTTTTTGCTTCTACTTTTTTTTTTTTTTTTTTTTTTTGCTATGCCCAGCCGCTGGCCAGGCAGGAAAGGTGTGCGTGCGGCACAAACAACCCTCAGCCTGGCTCTAGAGGATGGGTGTAGGTACGGGGCCTAACTGGGTTTTGATGTTAACAGGTTTGCAAACTCTGAGCGAGCACACACGCACACAGCTGTGCAGCTTCACGGACATTAGCAAGGGACTCACTCGCACCATCAGCAGCAGCAGCGGCAGCAACAGTAGAGACGACGCTTCCGTAATCTGAGCGCAGTAGGCGCGGCTGTTTGCGCTTTTCTGCTGCTGCTGCTGCTGCTGCCGCTGCCGCCGCTTTTGATAGAAATGACAAATAACCAGATTCATTGTAATAGATTATGTCTACAACTTAATCGCCTTGCAGATAAATGATGACAATGTTCAAAGGCGCATCTAGAGAATATAAAATATATAAGAATACATATATGTATATATAAAAATATATATAGAATTCGGAACGGACAACTTGGTTGGGTTTTCTGTGATTTTTTTTTTTTCGGCAACAGCGCGTTTTGTTTTGGGTGTCAATTTTGTGTCTTTGAGTTGATGTTGCTTTGTCAGTTTTCTTTACGTTTCTTTTTGTTTTTACTTTTTATGAAGAGTTTGATGGGAGCTTCGTGTGGACGGAAATTGAAGTTAGATATTTGGCTTATGGACGTTTAACTAAATCTATAAAGTAGCGTTAACGTAAGGCCAATCAGTGAGATGACCAAACCCAGCGCTGATTGCAAGCCCGATGCACCCGCCAGACGACACTTGAACATGTCGTAACGGGTCTCCTTATCGGCAACAATGTTTTGATACTCTGCCTCAACCAACTGGCCGTCATAGTAGGTGATTAGATCCTCAAATGGATACTCATAGCCCTGCAGGCACTCACATTTATAGCCGCCGGTCTCGTATCCACGCCCCATGATGGGCACACACTGTGAAAATGCAAGATATTGGTAAGCGTTTACTGCTAGATAAAGTGAATACTTACATATGAGGTCTTCTCATCGCACTTGTGCGTGCCTTTAAAGGCATTTGGCTCGTAGTACCAGTCCGGGCACTGGTTAATGTCCAGCTGCATCATGTCCATGGACACAGCGACCACACCCCTGCGAGCAGAGTCAACAAATTAGTCAGTTTAATTGCTCACATTTGCATGACAATGCGACTGAAGAGCCACAAGTCATAAGTTAGGCCATGTCAACACTCGAAAATTAGACAATCAAATCATAGAAACTACAAACAAAATATTTGCATGTGAATGGCAATGGGATTGGGAACGAGTATGGGACCGGCCCTAAAAGGGGTGAGCAGGCCCGCGACGGCGGCACGCAGCGGACCGGCCCAACAGGCCGTCTAAAACCTAAACGAAAAGTGGGCCCTACCCTTTTAATGGTTTACTTACTTGAATTCCAGTTTGACTTTGAGGCTGTCCCACCCAAAGAAGGGCACCGCATAGGTCACCAACCACTTCTTGACATAGCCATCGCAATCGAACTGCGGCTGAGTCCAGTAGCCGTGCTTGATGCTTGCGGCGCGATACGAGTTGGGGTAGTGCTCGTACTTTTGCTGGTATTCACCTGTCTCATTGTGACGTATCTTGATTTTCATGTAGAACGTCTCTAGATCATCAAAGTTCGTGTTCCAGCGCTGTTTGAGGAACTTGAAGTACTTCTTCTCGGTGTAGAGCTCGTGCGTTTTGTTGAGACGCGCCAGATCCTCCACCTTGAACTTGCGCGTGTTCAGCTCCGTTTTGTATGCATAGGGTGCAAAGTATGTGCGATTGGTGAACTTATTGCGCTCCCAAAGCGTTGACGCCGACCAGACCTTACTGTCGCCAAGCACAATGGCCAGGGTCTCGCCAATCATTTGATCCTCGGTCAGCGGTTTGTCCGCCACACGTTTGCCCGAATATACCTCATTGGGATCCGATATCTATGCGATACAAATGTTTAGCTAGAGTCTGTTCTTATTACTTTTTTTTTTTTTTGTTGGAATTCACAAATGTCCCCAAGCATTGGGATTTGTATGCTAACAACTTGAGCAAATATGAGCATAAAGAAAAAAACAAGGCTAGAGGGAGGGTTAGAGGAGTCCAGTTTATGCGAGCATTTGCTTCTCTTTGCTGCTGCTGCTGATGCTACTGCTGCAGCGTCTGAAGCTGAGGCATTTAATGAAGATGACGCCTTGTGGCGAACCCGTTTTTCGTGTCCTTTGCGCTCAAACTAATGAATTTAGCATTTGGTAATGGTTTGACACTGAATATTTAATTCACGCCGCGGCTGGCAACTGCCAACTGGCAACGTATAACTGAAACTGAAACTGGCATTGCAGGAAATTCGAGGAAGTTGAATTACGCGTGGAAAATTATAATTTACACTTGAGAAGTTTTCAAGAGGCGACATCGAAGGCGCTTAATAGGTGTCGGGTTTATCAATTATTGCTCTTCATTTAGCGTGAAGGCGATGGGAAACAGTTTGAGCCCTTTACTAGTTGCACGCTTACCTGTAAAAAGGCGCTAATAAAGTTGGCCAGACGCACGGCCATCTTGGCTTCGTTTTCGAACTGCTCCTTGGCGCCAAAGCTAACATCGCCGCGCAGTATCAAATCTTGTGGATGGAAGCTGTCAGGATTATAGGCCATTAATTAAACGTACATAACTTCAGATTTCGAGCACTCACTTCTTGCATGTGCGAAAGTTGACGCCGTGAATATACTTCAGCGCTTGATCAACGTTCACATGCTCTGTGTGCAGTGCTCTGGAGCCTGTCGAATAATTGCGATACTCGGAATGCAAATCTAAGTACTTCTCGCGTATGTGATAGGGCGCCTTCTCCCACTGTATGGGCAGCTTTTGTA
Organism: Drosophila littoralis; assembly: GCA_018903485.1. Classification (NCBI taxonomy): domain Eukaryota; kingdom Metazoa; phylum Arthropoda; class Insecta; order Diptera; family Drosophilidae; genus Drosophila; species Drosophila littoralis. The sequence continues at coordinate 14,447,323 of JAEIGF010000593.1, forward strand.
TCCCTGCAAGAGACAATATATTGAACAAGATTGTGCATATGCTAATTGTGTTAACCTACAGCCGATTTTGAGGCAATTGTATTCATTGTAATACTGTTCCGCCGAAGCGCGTTCCACAATCTCGCCAAGATAGGGTCGCCGTACTGTGTTGGGCAGTCGGTAGCCCGGCTTGCAGCGACACTGATAGCCGCCACGTCTAAAGCCCCAGCCGTGTAATGGTTCGCATTCGGTTGTTTCGATTTTACATCGTGCCGTGCCTGCAAAGTGATTTGGTGCCTTGTTGCCCTCGCCCAGCGGACACTGATTGATGTCTATGCGCTCAAAGTCCATTTCCAGTACGGATACAGCTGTATATCTAAAAAAGCAGTCTAGGATTAGCTGGGCTCAGGTGAAGACAATTGATTTTCACTCACTTGGGATACTCGATGTGTCGGAACTGGGTGTGCCTGGGATAAATGTCTGCAATTGGCACCACGGCCGCCACAAGCCACTTGTTGGAACGTCCGCAGTCGAAATAGGGGCGTGTAAACTTAATCGGGCCCGGTATCTCTTCGGAGCCAGGCGGACCATGGAATGTGAATGTTTCATTTGTATTGTTCGCATAGCGAATCTCCACTTGGTAGGTGATCTTTGTGTCATGGCGACCATCGACATTGTCCGGCAGCCAGGCGCGATACCATTCATTAATTTTGTAAAGATCATGTGTGTAATCTTTCGATATGGAGTCGGGATGATGAGCGCCCAAGTCCTGCACATCGAAAGTGTTCCACGTGGAAATCTTTTGCAAATGTATGGGATCATTGAAGTCATCCAGCCGGAAAGTACGCGGCCCAAATCGTGGGAAGGTCTTATTGAAGAAGCCACGATACGACGAGGAGTACGAGCTATTGGGCGCAAAGTAAATGGCCGAGGCGTTGATGCTGGGGTTGGCCGAAACATCTGCCACGGTGGAAAGGAAATAGTACATCATGCCCGGATCATAGGTATCATTGATGGCCGGACGTATGAAGCGCGACTGCAGTATGTAGCTCCAGAAGAAGCTGCGACTCAACGCCATGTTTTGCAGATGCAGCAAGGCCGTGCGATTGGGAAACACGGGATTTACATTCACCTCTTTGATGTCCGGCTTGTGAGAGACGGCATCCAGCGGCATAAACAGATCCGCATGATTCTGTATGGGACAGTTGTCAGCATTTACCTTGTCAAACTGTATTTTGATCTCATCAAAGGCGTCGCGCGCCTGCCACTCGTGCTGGGCGAACACGCCCACGACCAGCGCCAGCACAAAAAGCAGGTAGCTGCGCCCCAAAATCGTTGACGGCACAAACAAAACCATGTTTGTGTGCGTGTGTGCGTGTGGTGGAGTTTGCCGCCTACCTGGGCAGCTGAATCAAAGTATTTGATGCACTTTTTAACTTAAAAACAAACTAAATTTAAAATGAGATTCCTGCGCATGCAGCCACACGCAACGCGATTAGTAATACAAATTAATGCTTTGCACTTGTTGGAACTACGCCCTCAAAATCAACAGTGTTGCAAGCGGTGGTGTTGATATCGCATCGATATATCGATAGTGCAAAGACCAATGACTGCTGCATGCGTTTCCATTCGATAACTATCGATGTTCCATGGTTCATTACATCGACTGAATCAGTGAACAAGTTCTGATTTTAAATAAACCGCGCGTTTTTTTGTTGTTTGTAAACCTATAGCCCGTTTCTTTAAAGGGTCAATCACTTACATTTAGCGCCTCCGCCGCCCCCAACTCGTGTACACATGTATTTATAATTATGCATATTGCTGTTACACAGTTGACACTCCATTTATTATAGCTCCGCATGTGCCAGAAATGACTGCAGCGCACATTTTTGGGCGCCTGCCAGTAAAAATCATGCAATGCCCGTCCCATGGAAAACTTTATAGATCCGACATTGATAGCCGTTTTCATTATTCACAAACCGGTAGAAATCGTTGCAAACCGCAACGAGGTCAACACAGATATTTGGCAAGTTGTGCAAGGAGCCTCGTGAACCGCAACCATTTCCTGGCTCCTATCACTGTCAATCTGTTGTGTGCGGTTGTGTTTGCTCCTCTGCCTTTTGTCGCCACCTGCGCTAAATGACACGAATTAGCGGCAACTCGCTGCATCCTACGCTCCCTTTTACCCTTTTTTTTTTTTTGCCCCCAACTGCATTACATTGCAGCGGTTCCTCTCGGTCTTTTTGGCCAGTTCGCTTGGGTTATTTATTACACCTGTCGTTTTGCTTGTTTTTTTTTTCGACTCTGTCGTTATTTTTGCCCGTTTTTGCCCAGTTGGATTACAAAGCCAATTCTCTGCTGGCCAAAAAAAAGAGTAGCAAAACTTAAATTTGGCACAAACATAATTTTCAGTTTGTCGACTGACATTTCCGTGTCTGTGTGTGTGTGTGTGTGTGTGCGAGTGTGTGTCTGTGTGTGGTAGGCACTGTTTATCCTGCTGCCGCACCTCACAATGCAGATAAATCTACGCGTCGCTCGCATTGTTTTATTTTCCACGTGGGAATCGACACAACAGAAAAACTGCAACTGCCCAAAAATGTTGCAGTTATTTTGCTTCGTTTTTGTTTGCCGTTTTCCGTTTTCTGTTCTGTTTTAGTTTTGTATTCGCCATGTTTATTTTGCTTGGCTATCTGTAATTGATTGTTCTCGTTGTTCTTGTTGTTCTTGTTGTTCTTGTTGTTCTTGTTGTTCTTGTTGTTCTTGTTGTTCTTGTTGTTGTTGTTGCCGTGTCCTAAATGGATACACCAATTGCGCTGCGACAGAAGTTTGTTGTTTGGCTTTTCGGGCTGTAGAGGGCGCTTCTGGGTCCCGTTAGCAGTTAAGCTCAACAAGATTAAAGTTTAATTTGAAAATGTGCCAAAGCATTAAAAGTATCCAAACTGCATGAGCCCCGGCTAATGAAGTTGGCAAACTTCCTACCCTGTATAATTTATACCATATGCATGTGTATAGAAATTTCGGCTAGAATACAATTTGCGTCTTGCGTTGGATGTGATAGATAAAACCAGTTCTGTACTTTCCTCGCATCTATCGATAACTTTTTACAGTTAAATTGGCTTATACAGTGCTTTTTAGTTCGAACCGGTTCTCTTGGGTTTAAATGGTAAAAGTATTAAAATCTTTTAAAAATTAATTTTAGCTGTACTAAAATAAACTGATTATATTTAAAATATTCAACAAGCCGTTCGTTTAACGACCAACAAAGCACAATTTTGATAAAACTTTATCAAGCCGCTTGCAAATAAAAAAAATATCCGCAAAAAAAATCAACAAAAATACATCAAATAAAGTATATTGCGCATTCATTGAAATCTTTGCGCAAGTTCAAAAAACCACAGGCAATAAAAGCAAAACAAACGACAGCAGCAACAAAGCGAAAACCAAATAAAATGAATGCTTTTTTGCATGCTAATAACCAGACAGACAGAGAAAGAAGCCAACAATTTAAACAAAATCAAACAGAAACGATATAAAACAAAAGCAAAAACATAGAAGTGCAGAGCTTGGACCTGGACATGCCTATGGATTTGGACATATGCAAAGAGTGCGCTGTGACATGTCTGCGATCTTTGGATTGCATTTGGTTTTTGGCATTGCTTTCCATAAGCAAAGCAGCCCCAAATTTGGGATGTGCCTGTACGTGCTGGGCGTCACAGCATCAACAATCTCGCCAGCAGCAGCAGCAACAACAATGCCAAGCACTTCCATCCCAGCCAGCCAGCCAGCAGCAACAACAACAACAACAAACACACACACACACACACACAAAAGCGGCCTAACACAGCGCAAAATTTTTTTTGTCAAGGGTGAATGACCCAGAATCAAAATCCACAACGTTGTCGTTGCCTTTGCCGCTCGCTGGCTGGCTGGCTGGCTGACTGAGTGCCGCCTGCGCCCCTGTTCCTGCTCAGTGCCCCCAGTCAGGCTGTTGCCGCCGCCGACGCCGACGCCTCCTGTTGCCGGCGTCGTCTTCTTGCGCAGCCCCCAAGCCGTCGCACTTGCCCCAACAATGTTGTGGCTCGGTCTCGGGCTCTCGTATTTGGTTTCGGCTCCTCGGGCTGTTATGATTGCCGTTGCCAGACGATAACCCAAACCAACAGCAGCAGCAGCAACAGCAGCAGCAAAAACTGAAAAAAAAAGAATTGCGAATTTAAACATTTTGCAGCATTGCACACGCGACTCTCGCGCGCGCTCTGCCAGACCGTCTGAGAGATACAGAGAGAGATACAGGGCCGACCCACTCACAGATACAGATACAGATACAAATGCCAGACTATGCTGGAGTTGTTTTTGGCTTTTGTGCTCTGAAATGTTATCGTGGCAAACGTATAGCGTTAATTGCATTACACACCCCTCCAGCCCCCTCCAAAATGTGCACCACTCACTAACACAATTCGAGGGCTCGCTCCATTGCATCCGTTAGATACTTTCTTTCTTTGCGCTGCGCACTGGCAGGCTTCATTGGACTTCCGTTGAAATGGCCGCTGCTGTTAGGCCAGGCAAGTGGCCGCCAAATCAATCTTCATTTGTTCAACTCAGAGTACAGCGCAGCACAGAGAGCCTGTCGGCATATATCAGCATTATGATTATGCCCCCTGGACACAGCAACAACATCAAAGTAATTTGAGCAGCAACAAAAGCTCTGAAAGGCCAACAACTTCCACACACGCACACACACACACTCACACACACTCACACACACTCACAACACACAAAGCAGCAATTAAAATTGACCCAAGATGTTGTCGCACTGTGGAACCAATGCGTAACATTAGATATTTCAATTGAGGCTGCCTAAGAAAAGCTTTTTTACTGTTCATCTTCGCTCTAAGCGCTACAATTCGCAACGAGTTAAAGCTTTGCGTCGGAGGCAAGCCGCAGTCAAAGGCCTGTTAGTCATTCCCTCGTGGTGTCAAGATGGGGTGAAATATAAAGTGGAAGTGGAAACATTTCAGATGTTTTCGATGCGCAAAATTCCCTTCTCTTAGTGATTTAATAAATTTAAATATTTATAAAGTTATCGAAAAATGAGTGGAAAAAATAACTTGACCCGCTCAATGCTGGATTATCTAGCCGATACTGACCGTCTAGCATTCTATATGTATATTTTTTAATATAAAGCGGTTATTCAATTTGAATAAATATATAACGTTGCAGCTGCAGACTTTCAACCACTGTGCAAAGTTGTCGTCGTCGTCGTCTCGGGGCCGCACGAAAACCTGAAACAGCCCGTGTCTCAGTCACCGTCTGGGGCTGTCACCTAATTTCCGTTTTAGAAAACATGTCCTCGGGCCAGCCAGCGGGCCACTTGAGAGTATCCGTTGGCTGACATGTGTCCTACCTTTGGCTCCTACGTCTGACTGCACAACTAGCTTGAAGTCATTGCTAACTTCCATTTGGCACGAAGACAGAAGCAAATAGTTTTTGTAATTCAATTGTTGTCCTTGTCACATATGGCGATTGTCGTTGCTGCAGGTTCCTGACCAGCCGCAGGCCACAGTTTGCAACTTCAACACTTTGCTCATGGGCCCAGCCCCGAGGCATGCGAGGCGTTGTGCCTGGCTGAGCTCTAGACTTGTGCGCGCTCCCTTCAAGGACCTACGACAATAGCCAAAGTTGTCGAGCACGAGCCCAAAAGGAATGACCTGACAAGCAACAAGCTCGGGTCTGGGTCCGGGTCCGGGCCTGTGCTCGGCTACTGCAGCAGTTTCTACGAGCTCTGGTCATTTGCCTGCCCCTCGTGCCCTTTGGCAGCGTTGAAATGACTTTTGTATTCCAAATGGGAAAAACCGTTCTCAATTCTCTAATTTTCTTACACAGCATTTTTGTCACTCTTATGAATTAAAGAGCGCTGGGCAAAAGGGAATGAAATATTTTATTTAGAAAGAATTGGGCCAAGGAAAGAATGCCCTTTTGACAGCAGATAGTACAACATATTTTTACTAAGAGAAAATAAACCTCTTTATATTTTCAAAATAAGAACTATCTGAGTAATCAAATCCATCAAGTTGATAGGCCATTAGAAAAGCTCAAATTATACTTTTTTGTGGAACCAAATGGCAATTGAATAGAAATTAAAAAAATGAAATGTGCATTCAATTTGGAATGCAATTATCTGCATCTTGTGGCGGGCAAATACTTTCCCAGGGTGAGCTGGCATGTAATTTATGCGTATTAATTTCATAGCTGGCCTATCCCGCTTCCTGTCCGTCTGTCTGTCTGTCCGTCCGTTTGTCCGTCTCTTCTGCCTGGACACAATGGTTGCCGCCATGCCTTATTCAATCCTTGCGATTCGTTATGCATTGCAATACACAAAAGATATCGAAAAAGGATTCTCGCATATCGCACAAAGGCAATGCAAGCGCGGCGCGTCCGTTGCATTGCTCCTTGCCTCATTATTCAAGCATATAATGCCATTTTTGATATGTAAATAAATAACAAGGCTGACTGCCTGGCCGTGTTCTAATTGCCGCAAAGGACCTGCCCGGCCACGCTGAGCCAAGCTGAAACTGAAACTGAGGCTGTGCTTTGCTCTGCTTTGCTCGGCCTGGCTGGCTGGCTGGCTGGCAGGCATCCTGCCAAGCTGGACATGCAATTGCATTGCATTTGGCATTGTTTTTCAACCTCTCTGCTTTGCGCTTAGGGGTTGAGTTTCAAGTTCTCTGCAGCTACGGGGTTATCGCACGATTACAAAAGATTTCCTCTGGTCAACGGCGGCAAGGCACAACATGCTTATAAAATAATGCAAATTCAACAAATCCAAGAAGGAAACTTGCAGCGGAAGTTGCGCGCAAACATTTTCATCAGAAACTTGGACCCGGAGCAGCAGCTGAGCATCGGAGCAGGAGCTGGGGTGAGGGGGCCGGCATTGCCATCTGGATGCAGTTGCTAGACTCACGCACATTAACTTTTATCTATGAGATACTTTTGTATCTTGCAGCCGGCAGCTGCAGGCAACAACACGGCGGCAACTGGTGTCCGACTCTTGAGATATACATCACCCAAGTGCTAGGCTCTCACTCTGCTCTGCTCTGCTCTCTGCCCTGCTCTGCTGCTCTTCACTCGGCGAAATCGAAGTCATATATCAGCGATATCCTGCATGCCAAAAGGATAATGTTGCTTAGAGCATCCCTTGGCTGTGCCCTCTTCTCTAGCTCATGTGCATGTTCGACCTTCGACGCTGTCATTGAACCCCAGCGAGGGAAACTGCATGGCCTCCGAGAGGGGGGCAAGGGAGAGAGCGTTGCGCCGTGAGAGGAAGCCATTGCACTTATTATTATGTACTCATTATGTGTTCATTATATGAACTTACCTACAAGTCCTGCGCTACTCTTTAGTTTATTATTTTGTTTTAACTCACACACGCACACACTCACACATGCACACACGCACACCCTCACCCTTACCCCAGCGACCGTACTGACCTATTCCTCTGGAAATGTTGTATGGGTTGGCTGGCAAACAGCAAAGAGTGAAAAGCACAAAGCGATTTTTTAAATTTACTCATGTGTAAACATATTTAAAGTTTATGCTCTTTGCCCCAAGCGGCCACTCGAGTGCTGCAGGAGGGGGAGTACACAGCAGCTGCCGCACACACGTTTACACGACTTGAAGATTATGGACTTCAAATTGACAAGCACGTCATGTGTAAATGTCTAAAACATTGACATAGAAGAAAATCGAACTTATATATATGTTTATTTAAGCAAAACCTGGGATGGGGAAATCGAGGTTCACGAGACAGACCTGAAGCTAGGCTTCTTTTGCAAAAATGTAATCAATTTCCAAATATTTTCAAATATTTATATAGAAGCAATAGCAAAATATTATAATGCATATATAACATAACGAAATAATACTTTTGTATAGTAGATATTCATTTTTTATAACCTGAACCCATTAAAAATGGGTAAAAAGGGTAAATGTATTTGTGCAAATGTATGTAACAGGCAGAAGGAAGCAAGGATTCCAGAGACTTGAAATTTTAGCTGTAGGTCCAACTAGTGCCCGCGCAGATCGAGTTTGTTTCCGATATTCGATAACTTGCCACGTTTCCAAGTAATCGATAAATCGTTATCGACATCCTGTTTATTTGCTTCTAGAATATTATATATATATCAAGTATCTTTCATTTTATACCTATCGCCGCCTCCCCGCTACCACCTCAATGAGGGTTCGGGGTATCCCCTAGTCGGAAGCTTCCGACTAGGACCTCTTACTTGTTTTGTTTTGTTACTGCGATCAGATCAATTATCCTCCCGATTAAGGTTCCATTAGCTTGTGAATGCATTGACTGTACCTTCCACGGATTTTGCCAGTTGAAAGCATTCACAGTTTAGTCCTGATTCAATTTCAGCTAACCGAAATGCATTCTGGCGTTGCAGTGCAGCCGTTTGCTGCACTTTTGCCAGCCAGGCGGGCAAATATGATCCCTTGGCTCGAGATTATTGGCAATTGACTGCACTTTTCTTCTTCTTTCTCATCTTTTGTGGCTGCCACCTTTACAAATTGTTTTAACACCTTGTTCAGACCAAGGAAGGCATTCGAAAATTGAAAATCGATATTTGGAGGGAAGGTTAAGGATGGAGCAGAACAACACCTTTAGCAGCAGGTTGGGGGCATGTGAAGGGTATTGAATGTAATTAAAAGGAGTTGGATTACACGTGCTGCCAGCCTGGCAGACAGTCGGGCAGTCAGGGAGTCGGGGCCTGCTTATGCCAGCAACAACAAATGCTTAGCGTAAGAAACTCACAACGTCCGTGGAGCTGCAGGCAGGAGCAGGGACAAAGTTCTTCTTCTTTTCACTTAACACACAAGTGAAGTGAAGCAACCAAGTCGAGCAGCGCTCTGGAGGAGCACACGCTACGTCTGCGCGACGCAATCGTCCTCTTAAAATGCACTTTAAATGGCAGTTTCCGGTCGCACACACACACATACATATGCACTCACACACACAAGCACTGGGCTTGCATAGAAATGTATAAGCATAATAAAAAATACAATGCGAAACGTTAAGTAAAAGCTAAAAGGAGTCGCGCTGTGCCAGGAGCAGCAATGCACCGCTTGGTACATACTGTACCCACACTCACACACAGGCACAGGCACACATACACACACACACACACACACACACACAAACGTGCTGTCATGTTCGCCATTAACTTTGTTCTCGTCCTTCTTCACATGAAGTTGCAGCAAAGCGCTTTTTATAGGCCTACCCTTTGCATTTCTGAGGTGTGTGTTTGTGTGTGTGTGTGTATGTGTGTGTGTGTGTGTTTGTGTTGCATGCTATGCAACCGCGTCTCATATGCTTAATGCAGCTTACATAGATTCTCGATTGCAAGTTATTTAAATTAAATATACTTAAAGATTAAATTCCCAAAATATATTTCAAAATAGTATGAAAAAATATGAATATAATATATGTATTTAATCGGCTAAAACTATATGGGAAATGGTTTAGATATTGAGAGAAAAAGCTCGGTAATTCAGTTCACGGCGCGAATCAATGCAAATTGGTTCAATGAACCCAGATATTTATTCGAGTTTTGGGGCAAATATTTATTAAACACTTCGGTTCATATTGTGAACCAGTTCGGCTGAGAAACGGTTCGCAGTTTCGTTTAGTTCATATTTAATGTTAAGGACTTCAATTTCATCTTATACATATTTCTTTCTCAATTCTTTACTTGCAGTTGCGCACAACATAGCACGGGAATCGTATCGGGCCTACAACAGTGAGATATACGCCTCCCGGAACAGCTCCATGGGTCAACATGGCGGTGAGTGGAACCAATTCAATTAATTAATTCCGGTTGTGTGTAGGGGGGTGTAAGGGGCCTTTCCCCCTCTAGTTGGTGGCAAATTGTTTTTCCACCTACTTAAAAAGATGGCTTGCAACCTGAAAACTTCAGACGAGTCACTTTTGGCTCTCGTCGTCGCGCAAGGTTGCGGAAATGTTTTTGTTAGCTAGCCCGGTCGTCACATCCTGCACATCCTGTGTCTGCCCTGCAGGAGTAATGTAATATCTGGTGTTGCCGCTTGTCGGCGAGAAACCTCAAGGACTTTTTGTGTGCCACAAATGGCGTGGCCACGTGCCCCCCTCCCCTGCACGTACCAGCTACCTCATAGAGCAACTGGCAGTTGTTCTTCATCATCAACTGGCTTTGCCATGCTGTTGCACACATATTGGTGTAGGTCCAGCCGGTTATACATAAATGTATGTGCCACATGCCCACTTTGGCGCCGAGTGCGTTTACATAATGCACATATACATATAAATGCATGTAAGTATATGTGTATGTATATATACATGCATATGCAAAAAGTCTTCGCGCCTTTTGCCACATGCAGCACGTTGCGTTCGGCCCCTATGTGCTCCACGGCTGCCGCAAGCACCTCGACCTGTTCCGTTGCAACCAACGCGATGTCAGCACCTTTGGCTGCCTTTACAATTTCATTTTCCTCTTCTTTTTTTTCGCGACTGCTGCCACTGCAGAATTAATGGGTTAAGTAAATAGCTACGTAATATGCTGCAGTGTGCCCGGGCAGGGTCTTGCACTCATTGGCCAGAGGGCCAGAGGGCCACAGGGGAGGGAAGAATGTTAAGAAGTACCTCTCGTTGCGGCGCTTCACATGCGGCAACGTTTGTCTGCCAATGTCGCTGCCCCCAGGTGGGGCGGGGGGGAGAAGCTGCCTTAAACGCTTTACGTGCAACGCGCAGCGTGCAACGTGCAACGTGCAACGTGATAATGTCAATAGCTTCTTGAATGTATGCACAGTCAGACAAGATCTCAATCGTTGCCTGCGAAATTCCGAAGTGCTACTATAAAATGAAAATAAAATATTACCGTTTCAAATATTTATATTTGTTTAATGAAATTTGTATTAAATCAGACTAGCAATTGGAACGTAATTTCAAGCAATGCAGTTTGTAATAAAAATTAAGTTATGTTTCGGTTTGAACCGGTTCGGCTTAAAACTAGTTGTCTAATAGCTTATGACTAATAATTGTATTGCAATGTCTGTGAACCGTTCAAAACTAATTTATTAACAAACATATTTAATCCACAACCCTTAACTCGTCAGATCCTCCGAATGGTGTCGTATTCAAAGTTCAGGTATTTGTGCTTTAAATTATAGGGCTAGATTTAATTTTAAGACCTCAAATAAAACCCGAAACTGAGTCATGTTGCTGCAAGCCAAGTTTGAACCGACGAGCCGGTGCGAACCCAGAGTTGAGTTCCTTTTTATATCAACCCAACCTTCAACACCAAACGGAGCTGCCAAATCTAAGTAGCTTGGCCCCTTACCATTAAATTTATCTAGCCTTAACCGAAATTCGATCCAAAAACTAAGGTTATATAAGAATCCTGGGGCTAATGGAACAGAACCTCAAGGCAAGAAGCTGGTTCGAGCCTTAAGCCGAACCACCGAGCATATTGCCACCTAAAGGCACGAGCAAATCTGCAACCGGGCACCGCTTGTTGCACCTTTAAATGTAGGTAATTTATGGCCCATTGCAAAACTGTACAAAAAAAGCATATGAACAGTCGCCATGTGCACAGATTAAACTAGCAACCCCATGACCCCCCCCCCCCCCTCCACTCTCACCCCTCTCTGGTCACATCTCTGCTGCGTTGCATGCCGCGCCATGTGCAAGCTGCAGTTGCAGTCGCTAAAGCTAACGGCAACGGCTGCTGCTGCCGCAGAACGCTGCGTTAAGGGTTCGAGTTTTGCTCTTGTTGCACGCATCGAACGAAATGTAGGCCAAGTTAAAAATGATTTAATGCCTTGATTGTGGCAGCTACGTCTGCAGCCTGCTGCCTGCTGCCTGCAGCTGCAGCGCCTCGGGGCTTATGTGTGCCGATCGCAGCTGTGCCCTGCTTCTTATTTTCTTGCGGAATCTTACCGATGGATCTGCAGTGCGTGAGAATTGTGTGACCCACTGCAGCGTGCAACGAGGCGTATGCGCAATATTTTCAAACTGTGCAGCAGCACATTGACCCAAAACACACACGCACACCCGCGCACCCGCGCACACACAGACGCACACTGATACAGCTTAGCTTGGAAAAGTTCGTTAAAAATAATTGCCAACCCTTGAGCGTGCGAAAAGCTCCTCCCTTTCAGCTGCAATTGACGTCGCAGTTTTCCCGCTGTTGATTTCGGTGCTTGGCAACCGAAGTCTCTCCACAAGTGTCCGCCTTACACATCTAATTGGCTAAAAAATGCTTTACTTTCTCGCTTAGAGAGGGAGAGGGAGAGTGAGAGAGAGCGAGAGAGGAGGGAGAGGCAGGGAGTTTATCCTGTCGGTGCTGGCTCCTGGGACCGGGCCTGGCACAGGCAATCAAACAATACCATCAGCTGGCACACAACGGCGCCTTTGTATTTTAACACCTTCATCCAATTTCATTTTTGTTGCCTCTATTGTTGTTGTTGTTGTTGTTGTTGTTGTTGTTGTTGTTGTTGTGCCACATATTCGAGGCTGATCCTTGGCTTCGCCTGCTGTCAGTTTCGCCCTGGCTTAATTTATGGACTTTGGGCCATTTGCTCTTGCGCATCATTTTCGAAAAAGTGACGACAAAACATTCCACAATATGACAAAAACAACAAAAAATAATAAAACGAAAAAAAAAACTAAGAATGCAAAATCCCTTTTAGCAAAAAAAAAAAAAAACTTTATATGAAGAGAAGAAAAAAAAAAAACGCCATCAACAATTTAGATAAATTTTCCCACCAGCCATGGGCACACAAAAACAAAGAATCACCACCACCCCATACCTATGCGAGGGGTGCTCGGGCTCTGGTCAGGGCTCTGCTGTGCAAGCTGGTGCCGAGGGCTGCGCTCTCTGGGTGCTGGGCCACATCCGCTCGGCACAATAATCGCACTCTATGCACGATATCAAATGATAAACTCCAAGAAGCGCACAGATTCCCCGAGTCCAGTATGACTGCAGCTTGCCTGTAGCTGATCCCTGCCCCTGACCATGCCGCTGCCGATGCCCCTGCCGCTGCCTCGTTCGCCTTGCAACAGCCTCCTTTTCATGGATGTGTGTGCACAACGGCTCAGTGACGGCGGCGCATCCTTCAGGTACAACTTACTCATATATCACAAAAGGATATCGCGCTCTGTGTGTGCTTTTCTGCTTAGCTTTTTCCTCGTTTTTTCTTCAGTTTTTTCTCTTTTTTTGGTTTTTTTCCTTGTCTTGTCTGGTCAGCGGCTCCTGCTCTGCTCGAAGGTGACACCGTGGCACACACACAATGGCCATAGATGGTCTTTGCTGTAAAAAAAAAGCGAATATTCGCGCATTTGAACCAGTCGACAAAAATCGAAAAAATCAACTCATAAAAAACGCAATTTTATTTGTTGGTCTGCATTAAAAATGCAAATGTCGCATTGAGTTTCTTTCTCCTTCTATGGCTCATCGCCATCGTCCACTTCTTTATCCTCGCCGATCATCCACTTCCTGTGCTCGTAAGATTTTGAGTAAACAACATTTGCAACGGCCAGCGAACCTAGTTGAACCTGGCTCAGTAGCTCCAGCTCGTATTGATTCCAGGTTCGATTCTGGGTTCGAATGAAAAACCAAATGTATCGAAAAGAGCTAACCCATACCCTGTACAAATAGGAATCCAATTGCAACTTTCTTTTTATTATAAATACTAGCCCATTTCCTTCTTGTTTTCTTAAATAAAAATAATAAAAAAGAAATAGAAATGGGTTTATTTATTAAATGAAAATTAACTTGTAAATATTTTTTGAGAATATAAATTTACTTTAAAATAAAAGGAAATATTGTTTTTGTGGCTCAAAGAAACCCATTTAAATTTTAGTTTTTATCTAGATACTAATATCATCAATAGATAAAAAAATAAAAATGGAAAAATTGAAATGGGTTTTTGAATAAAAAAAAAGTTTCTCAATTGTTGTGAATGAGCCAATAAATTTATTTCCTATCCAAATTAGATTATTTCGTTCTTTGGCCGTTTCAGAAAATTATTGGATTATTCAAACTGAATACTCTATAAATTGTATAGTGCTCGATCCTAGTAGCCTATTGTGGCTCAAATAGTCCATAAGACCTGCTCCATTCTTTTCGCGAACCGCACAAGTTTTTCATACTCTGCAAATTTTTCACAAGACATTTAAACTTTATCGCGTATCTGTGGAGTGCTAAGGAGCAACCACCACCAGCAGCAGCATCTCGAGCAGAGCACCAGCGCAGGGGAGCGGGATCGGGAACGAGGAGCTGAAATTATCATCAGTGCTCAATAAGTTTTGGTCACTGGACAATGTCCATCCTTTTGTGTCCGTCGTTGCCGAGAGGTTCAGGTACATTCGAGTACCTCTACCTACATTCATTTGAATGGAGACAAGTCCCTGCGTCCTTTTCGTGCTCGCGACGATCTTCGGTCCGATCCTTTGTGTGGCCAAGTGCGCCGCTGTCTGCGCCGCTGCCCCTGATGTGCTGTTGTTGTTGTTGTTGGTGGTGCTGGCGGTGGTGGTGCTGCTGCCGCTGCCGCTGCCTCTGTTATCTGGGGAAAGAAACGAAAAGCATGCAGAAAAAGTTTTATTATGCGAGCGTCGAGCGAATCGGCAGCAGAAAAATGCGATTTTTTTTTTGTATATAAAAATATTTGGAACGGACTACGCGGCTGGCATGTGTGGAAGGGTAGAGAGTGCGGCAGGGGCAACACCACCAGCACCACCACCGCCGGCGCATGGGGTAAGATTAGGGCCTGAACTGCGGCTGCGGCTGCGCTTTCTGCCTGCCGCTCGCAAAGAAGTGTTGGATGTCATCTTATTATTTTGAGACCACGCAGCAGCGGCAGCAGCAGCGGCAGCGGCATTGATGATGACCATGCGCCGCTGACCAGCCACAGCAGCAGCTAGAGAGGGGCCCTAGCGGAGGGCTCGGGCATGGACCTGGTCAGCCAGCGATCCCGGTCCCCCCGGTCAGTTGTTGTAAAAGCCTCGCACAAAACTGTGGGAATAAAAACAGGATTCAATGCCGCAGTTTTTAGCAAAAATTGCGTTATCGCCGCAATTGTTGTTGCCGGACTTTACGTTTTGATGATGCCACCGATTTTTTGATGATGCTGCTCAGCATTCAGCATCATCTGGCTGCGTTATCCTCGCGCATGTCCTCGCTGCGTCCTTAGCCCTTCCTCCTGCTTATTTGCAGTTTCATCTTGTCTTGCTTTTTACTGTTGCTTTGCTTGCCAATTCGCCTACTCTCTGACCCGTCACCCGTCCCCAGAAGCGAGAGGAAATCGAAAGCAAAAATCGAAAATTTACTCAAAATTTAGGTTATGCGTGTTGCAATTTTAAAATATATGTACATATGTAATATGTCTGCTTTTCATGCGCCAGCACGCACATTGTTATCGAAAGCTCTGAATAGCTGATAAGCTGCCAGCTGGCATATGCCACATAATCCCATTAGCAGTCAAGGATCTATATAATTTCCAGCTAATTGGATGATCTCATTGATGGCACTCGCGCAGTTAAGCTTTTAAGCTGCCATAACGGTCAACGCACCTGCTGCACGCACTCAAATTGAGTTGGCATAAGGCAAAAGCTCATAGAGAGGGCGAATAGATGGAGAGAGAGAGAAAAGAGATGCCAGATCTTATCGGCGCATCTAGATGCTAGATACGTTTGTATCAGTCAGGGGCAGACTTGAAGTTAATTAAACTTGGACGAAAGCAAAGAGCGAACGCGATCATAAAAAAGAACACGGATTGCGATTGCTCGAAGCAAAAGAATTGCAGTTAATTGAAATGTTCCGCAGTCGGCGGCGCATAGCGACAAAACGCAGCGAACGGCAGCGGGCGACAAAAGTGAGGGGTCAAAAAAAATTATATATGTATATGCATGCATAAATATGTATCTATGCGTGCGTGTGTGTGTGTGTAGGTATGTTCAAATAAAAAATGCCAATAGACTATTGCAAAAAAATGTGCTACCAACGGCTAGAGATGCCGAGAGAGAGCAAGCATTGCCAGAGTCGCTCTCCCTCTCGCTATCGCTCTGAGAGAACTGCAGACAGAGCGAGCTTCGAGCTACAAAATGTTTGACTACAAAACGTCTGCGGCTACGGTGTCTGGGTGGTTGCTAGCTGAGTAACTGCGCTGCCTGGCAGCGTGTGCAAAAACTACAAAAAGCACACAGAGCCACGGCGACGACGACGACGTTGTATGGGTATGCGTGTGTGTGTGTGTGAAAGAGAGATTGCATGCAATGCATACCAATACCAATGCAGCACTCGCCGCTGCGAATACCAAAACAAAACAAAAAGGAAACGCACGCTGCGTTCGTGTGTGAAGCTTTGCCGGCGTCAGCGTCAGCGACAGCGGCTGTGTGTGTATGTGTGTGTTCTTGTCGCTGCAAGCTTTTTTTTTTTGTTTTTTGTAGCTGTAGCCCAGCGAGACGGTCGTCTGACTGACTGAACGGCCGGGTATCTGTATCTGTATCGCATCGCCACTCCACTCGCAAGTATCGCGGACGCGCAAACGACCATGCGAAAAAATCGCAGTTACAAATCTGGAACTTTTTACACAAACGGTTAAAAATCAAAGCAAAATATCAACTAAATCAATTCAAATCAAAAATAAATATCAATTCGACTTCAGCATTTTCGGTTTCCAGCATAAAACGAAGCAAAAATTTGTCAGCTAACATTTAGATGCAATAAATATTTGTCAAAAAGTAATCAAAAAAAAAGGAAAAAAAAAGTACCGAGTCCGCGCATACGTCTCATACATTGGATATTTAAGCACAACAATAACAAACTAAATAACAACAATAGCAACAAAAACCATTTAACACACACACACACACATCGAAAATAAACCAGAATAAAAAATATTTGAAAAATCCGAAATTCCATTTTGTTATTAAAAATTAAACGATTTTCTTAGTGTTTAGTGCAACATTTGCCAGTTTTTGTTTAAGTTTTTCTTTATTTGCAACGGTATAAAACGGTAAATCTCTTATAATATAATACAAAAAGTGTTTAACGTGGAACATAAGCTCAATACGCTTCTTATTACCAATAATAACAAATAATAATAATACTAATAATAATAGCTACGCAGTCTATGCATAAAACTCGTAAGTTTAAGAACGCATCTGACGGATACACAAGAATCTGAACGTCTCCTATGGGCACGCAGAGCGCATAAAAATGCAGCGCCATGTTTGGAAATGCATTAAAATTAAATATAAAATTTATAAATTGCTAACGAGTGAAACAAACACAACCTGAAAAGAAATCACGCAGAAAAGAACAACAAAATACACTTAAGTGAAAAACAAAAAACAAGTTGAGACTGCATTTACAGTTAAAGAATATTTCAAGTGATTTGTGCGAATTATGATTATCAAGTGAAAAGCAAATAAGTAGAAGAAAAGAAACGAGAGTAAACAAAAATTTGATAATATATTGATTTAATATTGAATCGACTGCGTTTGAATTCGGCCGCAGCAGGATTTGAAATTAACCCACAGACAGGATCAGCCCAAGTTTTTGCAAGGAAAACGCAGTCAGCAAAATTGCGCAAGGAAATTCAAATCAAAATTTGAGAATAATTAAATTGCAATCATTTACTGCAAAACGTGCCTCGAAACCTCAGCTACAAAGACAATTGCAACTCGCAAGCTTAAATCAAAGCTCACGCCACAAGCATTTACGTAACTTCAGATAATTGATGCAGTCACACACACACACACACGCGCATACTGAAAGTTAGTCAAGGAAAGTGCAGCTAAAGCTTTAAAGCCGCGCTGGATCCCAGAGAGCAGACGATTGGCGATCAAAAGCTCCAAAAGCTTTGAACCACACGAAGTACACGCCCAACGAGCGCAGCGCACTGCAACGCGCTAGACAGGGAGAGACTCTGTGCATATAAACTGCAGCAGCCGAAAAGCGAACCGAACGGCGTGCGTCTGTTGTGCGCTCGTAACTTGTTCGGCCGGCTCTCGGAGCGACGCTTCGTGCACTTCCTGCGCCGCAGCCCCCAGCAGCAAGCAGCGGCAGAGCCAGAGCCACCGAGGCGGCGGCAGCGACAACGAGATCAGTTCGTTAGCGAATGCAACGCTGATTGCAATTGACGCTGGCTGCATTTTACGCAGCGAAAACTGAAAGAGACGCAGCAGCCAAGAGAGCGAGAGCGAGAGAGAGAGAGAGAGATCGATCATCAAACATCACTCGCTCTACTGTACGCCGCCGGTCACTCAGCATCTGCAGCTCGGCAGTCCCCAAGCAAGTGGAACACGGGGGGAAATTAAAAACGATTTTAGCTGCGGCTCGTTGCGTTTCTGTGCAAAAAAGAAAACAACCTGAAGACACGTAAATGAGTGTAGTTTGTGTTTTAGTGCAAAATATACAAAACATATTATAATATACATACATTGCGACTATTGTGGCAGTTACTTGGATTAAATATCTACACCTGCAGCAGCCAATTGGATACTCTACACACTTGGATACTCATCACTTGAGCAGCAACGCGGCCACAGATCAAATTCGCTTGAGTAAGTCAACATGTGTACATACATACATACATATGTATATGTATCTCAAATATAGATTTCCCAGCCTTAGATACGTGGCTAAAAAGCTTAAATTCAATACATGTGTGTGGCTTAACAACTTGTCACACGTTATCAGCTCTCAAATTAATTATAGCATGAGATTCTGATTCTGACACAAATAGATTGCAGCTTTATAAATAAACTAACTTTATAAGGCACGAACTGCTTGAAAACTGCACTGAGATTTCCTTAGAAATTGTAATCCCCTAATAGGAATTTTCCAACACTAAAGCTTGGCCTATAGAACCATTAGAGAAAAGAATGGGAACAAATGATCTTGAAAAGAAAATGTTTGCAGTTCGAAAGCCATGAACAAGCCTTCTTAAATAACCAAGAAATAATTTTTAAACATTTAATACGGTAAAAATAACTTTAAAAACTTTAGTCTATCCGCAGTTCCGTTATGTTAGATTCTTAGAATATTGCAAAATTTGAAAAGCTTAGGTTACCCCAGCCCCCCTCTCCGCCCTCCCCCACTCGCTACTCTCTAAGCGAAAAGTTCTTTCAATATTCAGCAGGGTTCCCAGGGTTTCGAATTCCCAATCCGAATCGGTGCGTAACTTGAGAGCTTTTCGAGTGTTCGGGGAGAACAAATAAATAAAAGTGCATATTTTGATTAAAGTACATCGTTTGATATATGTATGTGCCTCAAAATCACGTGCTAACGGCGGTTAGGGGGGAGTTACGAGGGGAGGGTAGATAAAAACTGACCCGTCCCAAACATGAGCATGAGGGGTAGGTTGGGGAGCAGCAGCAGCGGCAGCAGCAGCGGCAGAGCGAAGGTAGCCCAACGAGACACGCTGGCAATACCCACAAGTTCATGACCAAAATGCCGCATGGCGGCAACGATGGCAACGACAGCGGCGGCGACGTCGTCGTCGACGTCGACGAGCCCACCAGCTAAGCGTGGGCGCAGGGTTCGGCCAGTCGCTCACAATACACATACATACATGCATACATCAGTATGTGTGTACTTGCACGTGTGAGTGTGTGCATTTTATTTACCATTGCAATTTGGTTCCAATTTAGAGGCACGAAATATGAACAGACTATTTGTTGTTCTTGTTTAGTTGTGTAGTGCGCTCATTTAACCCCTTCGAAGGAATGTTAACTGTTTGTGTGTGTGTGTTTTTTGCATAGCGCGCATATTGTGTCTGTGTGCGTGCGTGTGGATGGCATGTGGAACGTCGACGCTCTGTCCGTGTTTATCGTTTACTTTTAACGTGCGGCCATCCTTTTTGTTATCTTTAGCATATTTCTTGGCAGTTTTCGCTTTTGTACTAACGTATTTGTGCTGTAGTTATTCGACTCTTTTCACTTTTTCTTGTTGTATTTAAAGTTAGATTTGCGTTAAACACGCACACAAACACACACGCACACACACACGGGCGCATACTTACGTTCCACACGCGACAAAACTTTGCTCGCCGACAGTCTTGAGGTTTTTTTGTACACGTTTTTGCATTTCAAGACACACACAAACGATCTTCTGTGCAGCGACGAAGCGGCAGAGAGAGAGAGAGCTTGTGCGTGTGTGAATCTGTGTGCTCATGTTTTTTCGCCTTACGCTTTGGTGTGCAAATTCTGCCGCCACTCGCGCTGCTTATTCTCTTGCTCGCGCTGCCAGCGTCAGCGCAGACGTTAAAAAGCCCGCTCTCACGCGCTCGCTCTCTCACTGTCTCACTGTTTTTTTGCACGCTTTGCAAACTTTTTGCCTGCCTCTGACCGTCGTCGTGTGCGTGTGTGTGTGTGAGTGATTGTATGCATTGTATCTGTGTGTGCATGCGTCGCCGTCTGTTGCCGATACATTTGACTGTGTGCATTTTTGTAGCCGTCGTCGTCGTCGTTGTTGACGTCGACGTCGTCGTGGTCGCCGTCGCTGCAGCTTTCGTTACGACTTGCGGCTGCGACTCCCCAGAGTTGCTTGTGGGTTTTGTTGTGCGACGCAAGTGACGACGTGAAGACCAACTGAGCAGCAGCAGCAGCCAGCGAACGTCAGCGAACGTCAGACGTGTGCGAAGAACCGAACCAAGAACCGGTGACGTAGACGTTGCGTCCGCCATTATTACAACGCGGCGGCTGCCAAACGCAAATTACAACAATAAATTATCGGAAATCAGCAATAGAAATTCAACTGTGTTGTGCAGTGCGGCAATTTATATCAAATCAAAATCAAAATAGAACAAAGAGTTCAATTTGTATTTATATACAATACAATACAATACAAATGCAAATACATACATACTCGCATGCATGTATTTTTATTTGATGCTCGTTGGAGAATTCGCAAGCACACACACACACACACACACACACGTATACTAGGTGCGCGCTGAGTTATGTAGGCAGAGCGCGCGCGGCACGCGAAATGCTAACGGAACGGAACGGCACGGCCACTGTGATCTCATAAATAAATAAAATAAAAATAAAATAAAATAATATACAAATTATATTTATATAAAAGTATAATGCAGAGGAGCTAGCTATAAATATTTATATATATATATAAAAAAAAAAAAAAACAACAACACAACGAAATCTAGTTTAAAGTGCATGCAAGTGAATTTTTGTGAAATTTAGTGCAAAACAAATTGAAAAGGTAAACCAAATAAAAGTTACTTAGCTTTAAATTTGCCGCTGCAGATTGCACACACACACACATACCTACATACATACGAGCAGAGACAACAACAAGACATCCATATCAAGTGCCAGTGTTGTGAATGTGTGTGTAAGTAAAAAGCACACGGCGCGACAAGCAGCCAGCGACGGCATTTCTTGAGAGGCCCCAAATGCAAAAGTGCGTGTGTGTGTGTGTGTGTGTGTGTGTGTGTGCAATTAAGTGCAAACATTAGACAGCAACATTTTAAATATACATATGAATGTGTGTGTGCAGATATTTATAAAAGCAAACAGCTGACATGTGTGTGGCGTGAAATGAAACGATATGGATTTATGTGCATGTATGTAAATACATATGTATGTATGTATGTGCGTGCTCAGGTGTTTCGCTTATATGCAAAAAAGCAATTAGAAGCAAAGCTTGGCGACAATAACAACAACAACAACGCCCCACAGTCTGCGTTGTTCAACACTGCAACAAACACACACGCACAGGCGTCGCCATAACAAAAGCGGCCCCACACACATACACACGCAGCCATGCAGCTTTGACGGGGCTACAATTTTTTTTTACGGCTGCGACGCTGTGCTTGTCTGAGCATTTGTCTGTGTATGCGTGCATGTGAGTTTGTGAGCAATGCATTTAACATCGTCACAATCGCATTAAAAGCCGCTGTGTCGTCGCCAGCAGCGCGGCCGGCGTCGCTGTCGCCTTCGCAGTCGCAGTCGCATGCTGCTATGTCCACCATTTTGATTTTTGCTTTTGCATCGCCCGCCGTCGCCGCCGCCGCAAACAGCACAAATCATTAAAAGTGAACTTAAAATAAAGAAAAGTCCAGACAAAGTTGCTCCGCATTGCTCTGTTTGCGTGTGTGTGTGTGTGTTGTTGTTGTTGTCGTTGGTTAGTTGGTCTGTATGAAACCGGTTTGCGTCGCCTTTTGCTTTCCTTTCCTTTACTTTGGTTCTGATTTTTGGTTATAGCTCTGCTTCCTCTGTTTGTTGCCTTGCGCCTGTCTAAAGCTGGTTGATTTTGCACCCTCTAGCCACTTTTGTTGTTACCTTGCATTTTCGTGTAGCTGCCCTTTGCTGGGCTCCACGTCAGCCACGTGTCAGCCAAATGGCGTCCACACAGACCACAAAACAGAAACTCACTGCTACATAGGCAACTGCACACACACACACACACGCACACAGATGTATGCGCATAAATGTATGTGAAAAGTAAGCGAAAACCGGCCGGCGCGTTGCATGCAATGCGGGGCATGGGGATGCACAGAGAGAGAGAGAGAGTGAGAGCATTGAGCGCCAAAAGCTCGGCTGCATTGTCAGACGACAAAAGCTTGCGACTGCAATGCGCTCGCTCTCAGAGAGAGAGAGAGAGAGCGAGGGAGAGGGAGCTAGTAAGCGTGTAAGTGAGATAGATAACTATAAGAGAGGTACAGCTGCAATTATTTGCAGTTCTTGTCTTGTTTCCGTTTCTTTTCCCACTGCCTTGGCTTGCCGCAACCGCCTCGTCCTCGTCCTCGTCTCCGTTGTTGTCGGCATGTGTGGATAATTTGGCGCTTCGCCATGTTTTCTTCGTTTCTCCCTTTCTGCTTTGACTTCACCTTCCCCGCCCTGGCGCAGGGAGTTCGAGGAGCCTCTCTGCAGTTGGGTGTTGCATGATGTGTTCGAGAGGGAGGCGGGAGGCATGCGTGCTGTTGGAGCCGGCGGGCACGGCGAGTTCGTTGCCGGCAAACACGTTTTTATTTTTGCCCGGCCGCATTTGTCGCTTTGCCTCAATTTTTGTTTCCCTCTTATTTTTGTTGCATTCGACTTTTCATTTAGCTTGTAATGTTGCCTTTCTGCTTCGTAATATTTTTGGAAAGTTTGACAGCAAAAAGTAGGAAAACTTTCAAGCAAAAAGGATATTTCTTGAGGTTATAGTTAAAGACCCCCCGCTCCCCGTCTCGAAGCAATCAATAAATAATAATACAGCTCATGCATTTACATATGTATATGTAAAGAAAATAAATCCATAACTAGATTCACATGTGCATCTTTTTGGCTCTGCACTGTAATTTGCTCGCGCGGCGCACAATTTATGCAACAAGGCATTTCATGACACTGCCACAACCGGCATGCAATCAGCGTGTGTGTGTGTGTGTGTGTGTGCGTGTGTGTGCTCGTTGGCGGTGCCAGGCACTGCCTGCCACAATTGCAGGCGCTATGTCCTCGAGCGGGGCACAGCGGGCGGCCCAGGCACGTTGCCTGTCTAAAGCATTCAGCCTAATTTCGCAAATAAAATATGCTAAATAAAAAAGCTAGATACACCCGAGTCAAGTAGCAGCCCCCTACCCCCCCTCACACCCTCACACCCTCACACCCTAGCGCTGCAATTGAGCGGCGCCTGCAGCCGGCACTTTTCTAATTCGCCATGAAAGGCAAACTATGCCCCCCGTTGTTAAGGGCGCACAAAACTTGGCCGGGTCCTTGCTGCTGCCCTGCAAATGGGGAGCGGCGCGCGAGTGGAGCTTGGCTTGTTCGCTCCGCGATGCACAATCGTTTCCGGCCTGCTCGCTGGGTGGGCACACTTTTTTTTTGTTTGTTGCCTAAATGGAAATGAGCAAAAGCGGAGCATCACGACTGCTCGATGCTCTGCAGCTAGCTTGCAAAGTGCAAAAGTTTTTATATAATAAAACGAGCCAACATTCAATTGACAAATGGGAAATAACTTTCGGACCATAAGCTTCGGGTTTTGATGGGGTTCGAACCGTCAACCGAACGTCCAGTTACGCTGAGAAACCACGTTTCCTTTCCAATCTTAGAAGCAGCCACTAGTTTACAACGTATATACCCGTTTTTCTCCTCAACAACAAAGTGTTGCAACTTTCCCCCCCCCTAATCCTTTACGTGTGCTCCATTTCCATGTGCCTTGATCTTTGTGTGTGTATATTAAAATGCATTGTTATTTTTGTCGAAGTGAGACACCCCCCCTTCCCCTTCCCCCTCCCTGTTGACGCCTTCCTTTATGTGTTTGCCGGCACATTGTCCTTTTTTGCCAGCCTTCCACTGCACAAATACAAATACATTCCGGACATCACAGACAATGTTCGTTGCATGCAACTGTTGTGCCATCTCCTCCAAGCCCCCACCCTTTTCCGACTCCTCATCCCACCCTACCGAATCCTTTACGATTCCGTGCCGTGCCCAGCATTCCCTTAGCCGCATTGCAGTCAATTTTTTTTACAGCCTGGCCAGGCCGCTACACGTGACTGAATGTGGCTCTGCCGCCCCACCCCTCAGGCCCGCTCTCAGCCCCCTGCATTTGTTGACGCTCGTTGAGCATCGTGAAGCGTGTCCTGCGCTTTTTGGCCACAGAATTGAGCGTGTGTGTGTGTTTGTGCATCAAATATTGAAAGTTTTACGGCTGCCAAAAGAGGCTGGTGTAAACATTTTGCAGCAAGCGGCCGAGCGGAGCCGCCTGATTGGGTTTCTTGGCAACATACATACATATATCTATAGCCAAGTGCTGAGAATAGTTTGCCAGAAAACAGGCTAAGATTGTGAATAATACGGCTTTTGGCAAGCTCAAGCCCTGCGGGAAATGTCCGGCAAGAAACAGGTTGCCAACTGCGTCTATGATAAATGTATACTGCAAATATAAAGTTTGTTATTGTGAGAGAACCTCTCTATGCGATTCTCACGCATTTGAGTCTTACCGCAGGCAGAGAAAAGAACTGTTAGAATATTAAACATTATTTTCTCATAAGGAAGTAAAGCATAAACCTCAGCTCAACATAGTTTACATAATATACCATTTGAAGTCTTGTTTGTGGCATTTGTAAGATTTCCGGCCGCCCGTGTGCTCTCGTTGTCCTGTCTGGCTTCCTTAGACTTCACATTTGCTTAATGAGAAATTCATTTTGTGTGTTGTTTACCATAAACTACAAGAAATAGCATTCGCTTGCTGCTTTTCTGCTCCCCTTTCTAATTTACCTTACGTAGACCCCTTCGGCTGCAATGTCGCAATGGCATTAATTTCTACAAACTTATGCGGCCGCATCGACCCTTCCCGCGCCCTTTCTCCTCCTCCTCCTCCTCCTCATGCGACTCTGGCCATAAATTACAGCAAACATTTGCCACACTTCCGCTTGGATCCCCTCGGGACTCGCCGCGTTGCGTTTCGAGTGGCATTTCTGCAGTTGCAACTACTTGCAGCTATTTTCATGCCTTAAATCGGCTTATGGCACTCGGTCCGGGTGGCTTATCTGGCCGGCGTCTGCCCGGTGTGAGCCAAAGGGTTGCGCTGCCCCATTGCTTAACAGGAGCTGCCGGCTCTATATGCAAGTGCAGAAAATCAATAATCAGCCCCACACTCCTCGTCCGTTCTCAGTTCCGATGCCGGGACTGCCTTCATTGTTGTCGCCGTTCATGGCAATAATATTTAAATGGCCACTAAGCCCCCGGCTTGTGCTCTACTCTGCACTCCGCGCCGTGCCCTTGTGCAGCTTCTTGGTTCTTAAGCAAACTTTAATGCCGGACGGACGCTACCTAAAAGTGAACAATGCGTTTTCAAACAAATTCAAAAAAGCACATGATGAAAGCTTTAAGCGAGATTCGGAGGCGCTTTTGTGGAAGCATTAAAACTTATGCTAGCGTTATCTTTTAGTTAAAAGCTCATTAAAGCTTCAGGCTGTCAAATTACATCCGTTATCCAACTGCTAGGGCTTTCAGCTTATTTTATGCAAAAATATCATTTAAAGCTCTTGAAAGCTTACAGATTGTGACTAGTTTAAAAAGCCTTTTAAAAAAGCACATGAAAGCTTTCTGCAAGCTTTGGCCCTTTTGCAAGCATAAACTTGCAGTTAAAAGCTCATTGATTGTTCGATTGTTCTTTGCGGCTTTCAGCTCGTGTAATTGGGGACTTTTTTAACTGTCATTTGTTAGCTGGCAAAAACAAGCAACCCCCCGTAATAGCAGGAGCAGCAGCAGCTCCAGACCTCAGTCAACCCTTTCTCGCTAGCCCGCAGGTCACCCTGTCTGGCATACAACTGCATTGTAATTCCAGTTCCAGACAACGGCGACGACGGCGGCGGCGGCGAAAAGTCTAGTGCCGTCGCCCGCTCTGCGGCCAATGTGAAAAGCGATTTATTTCGCTTTATCAGCAGATTTGATTTTCTTTTGTCTGTTATTGAAAGCTGCATTAAATTGGACACGCCAGGCATTTGTCATATCGCTGATTTACTAACCTTACACCAGGCATTATCTCTTGGCCCAGAGCCCAGCCCAGCCCTGGCCAGCCACCGCTGCAGTTAGGGGTGCAACCTAGAGGTAACTAATGCGAGCTGGTGTTCCCGTTGTTTACGTGTCCCGGCGTCAACATAAACTTTATTGAGGTAGTTGCCAACGGGCGGCTGCAAAAAAAACAACCAGCCATGCAAATTCCCTTTTTTGTACACATATGAATATATGTATGTATGTGTGTATTTCTCATGCATTTGTGCAGCGCCAACAAGCCAGGGCGGAACTTGAAATGAAACTGCAAACACGGCCCGTTGCCACAACAAACATGCATTAAAAATGATGTTCAGAGACAGCACGAAAAGAACGTAAAAAAACAAATGTGGAAAAAATTTGCAAATTGAATGTGCAGAGGTCGGCAGAGTGTGTGTGTGTGTGTGCGTGCGTGTGTATTAAGGGTTAGCTCGAGTGTTGGGCTATGAATACCGTTATGAATGTCACATGTAATGGAAGAAGCCCGTGCAAAATATGTTAAAGTAACCATGTGCATTCCAGCCTAGGTATTATTCGTGTCAGTTTTACACAATTCTACATATTTTCACTCAACAACCAACCACCGCGGACTTAGTTCTTAGCTTGACCATACAAACATACATATGTATAAGCTCACGCGACTTTTCTCGTATATGCGGTACTTTTGCAGAGTTGCATTTGACAATAGCTTGCAATTTTGGCTTGCATTGGCAGCACTGCGCGCATTTTAGCGCC
The DNA here is from genome assembly GCA_018903485.1 of Drosophila littoralis. NCBI lineage: Eukaryota > Metazoa > Arthropoda > Insecta > Diptera > Drosophilidae > Drosophila > Drosophila littoralis. The sequence continues at coordinate 14,474,576 of JAEIGF010000593.1, forward strand.
TGCCTATTGTAAAACAATGGGACATATTAGCGCTTGGCGCACGCTCTCTGCCATGTGGGGCGAACAATGCCCAATAGTCTGCACATTTGGGAGGGGGTCCTGTTGCTTGTTGTGGGCTACATTGCAAAACAATGTGACCCAATATCCGCTTCATTTGCATATTTCCGCTGTGCATATTCACACTGCAGTAGTTGTAAATTTGCCAGGCTGAAACTGTAAATTGTCGAGGCAGGGTTGTCAGGGGTGTTGAACAATTTATCGATATCGGCACGTGTCGAATGCTTTTGAAGTAGGCTTTGCACGATTTGACATTGTTAGTTGGCTATCAAATCAGTTTTTCTTCCCAGTTGTGAAAAATTAGACGTGGGCCAAACATTTCGGAATTTTCAAGTGAAATAACCAAAATTCCTTTCCGAAAAGCTTCTAAAGTTGTAATTTCATAAAGTAAATTTCAAATCGTCTGGAATTCATTTGTTTCGTTACTCGTTTGCAATTGGCTATCGCGATGCTGGTTAACGTTACCCAGCGCGTTGCCGCTGGCACCAGCGTCATTATAGGCGGACGCAGATCCAGCGGCAACGGAACGGCAGAAGCAGCGGCAACATCACCAGCTGCTGCCACTGTGAACAAAAACTATGAGATTAAGCCCCAAACTCGGGCCGCAAGTGAGTAACGACCACCACCACCACAACAACAACAACAACAACTACGACAAATACACAATTTTTTTCAATGTCATGCCGATGAACGACAGACAAAAAAAAACAGTGTAGAGTGAGAGAACAAAACTGGGTGAGAGCTTTGGCGAGCGGAGCAACAAACAAAAAGCAGCGCTGAAAATATTTTTGCAATATGTACGTGAATGCGAATTATGAGCGAGCCGCGCACACACTTGCGCGCATGCACACGCATACATTGACATGCGTATGTACATACACTCCCCCATTCGTCAGCACGGCCCACGCTCTCCATGGCATTTCACTCTCGTTCTCTCGCGCTGCGATCAAATTTGTTTTTTTTTTTTTCACTTCGTTACGCAATATGCGCGTTCCGTCGTTCTTTTCCTTTTGTGTTTGCGGGCAAAGAATGTGTATTTCGCTTTAGTTTGAGCAAACGCTCACACACACACATACACACATACACATCAAATAAAAATATATGTGCAAATTTACTGCTGATAAAAAGTTTGGCAACTAGCTGAATGTGTGTGTGTATGTGAATCACTTGGCAACGGGTGCCAATTTGGTATTTTCATTATGACTAGCCCAGTAAGTAGCAGCTGCACAGTGACACAACAAACATTTGCATTGCACATAATGCAAATTTATATGGCCTCATATTGCATGTACATATACATATATGTAAGTGTAATTGATATACTATATATGTATATACATTCTCTTTCCGTACAGTAGCCATACAACCAGTTTTACGGTGCCGCCGTCCTAATGACACAACTGATTAACGTGTACACGCACACACACTCACGCGCACACACACACCGAACTGTCATCGTCACAGTCTGACTACGTCATGGACGCGTGTGCCGGCCAGCGGTCAGTTCGTGAGTCCCGCAGTCGGGACTCGGTTATCCGCACATCGTGCACACACACCAACTCACGCACAATTCGCAAACGCGCCTCTTTTTTCTATTGTTTACCTTTTGCTCTCTCTCTCTCTCCCACTCGTGCCTTTGCCGATAAGCCTTGTCATGCACGCACTAATTTGTGCGTGCGTTGCGTACTCTCTCGCTTTTCTCCGTCTCCCACTCTGCCGATCGGACCGCAACGTGCGTTTGTTTGAGGTCAATAAACTTTTTGGCACAACTTTGTTGTTGTTATATTTTTTTTTACGCTCTTTCTCCCGCTACCGTTGTCTAGCGCTCTCTGGTGCGTGCGATGCGTGCGAATTTTACTCGCGACCTATTTCGACTTGCTGCTCGCATTTTACACGGATGTTCATTGTGTGACTCGAATGCATAAATAATTACGTCTCGCATTTAAGCTTTTAGTAAAATGTTGTTTTTTATTCTCATTTTCAGAAATGGCGGAAGGAAATGGCGAACTTTTAGATGACATTAACCAGAAAGCCGATGACCGTGGCGATGGCGAACGTACAGAGGATTATCCCAAGCTGCTGGAGTACGGTCTGGACAAAAAGGTACCTTAAACTTTTCAGGCATATTTAGCTGATTTCGGTTATAATAATGCCGCACATATTTGCTGTCTAGGTCGCCGGCAAACTGGATGAAATCTACAAAACTGGCAAACTTGCCCACGCCGAGCTGGATGAGCGCGCGCTGGACGCGCTCAAGGAGTTTCCCGTTGATGGTGCCTTGAATGTGCTTAGTCAGTTCCTCGAGTCAAATTTGGAGCATGTGTCAAATAAGTCTGCCTACTTGTGTGGGGTCATGAAAACCTATCGTCAAAAGAGTCGCGCCAGTCAGCAAGGTGTGCCCGCAACCGCCAGCTCCATACAGGTAAAGGGGCCGGATGAAGAGAAGATCAAAAAGATACTGGAGCGTACTGGCTACACATTGGATGTGACCACAGGTATGAAAGCGAAAAAAACGATCACAAACCCTTTGCATTTATTTGAAATATGTATGTATATATTTTTGACCTTTGCAGGACAACGCAAATACGGCGGGCCGCCACCCAACTGGGAGGGCAATGTGCCCGGTAATGGCTGCGAAGTTTTCTGTGGCAAAATACCCAAGGATATGTTTGAGGACGAGCTAATACCGCTTTTCGAGAATTGCGGCACCATTTGGGACCTTAGACTCATGATGGACCCCATGACTGGTACAAATCGTGGCTACGCATTTGTCACATTCACAAATCGCGAAGCAGCCGTCAATGCTGTGCGACAGGTATTTAAGCCAACCTTGACTATAACAATCCATCCAACTGTCTCCCGGCCCCCTCGACCCCAAACAGCAAAAACACTGTCCGTACATAAAGCGCTTTGTGTTCAAAGAAATATATACATAATCTACTACATACTTAACATATATAATATATTTATCAAAATTTCTGTATAGTAGGTAAAAAAAAAAACAAAAGAAAAAAACAGTTCGTACCGATTCGATAAAGTTTTGGTCCTCAACACAGCCGCTTGCTACCAAATTCTACAATCGAAAACTTTTAGTTTAAAGCACCAAAATTCGAACGATTTGATGATATATTCAACTTGAACAACATCAACAACAACAACTCCAAGAACTACAACCAGAATTATCCCGATTTGGCGCTTTGAGACAAAACAAACTAAAATGAAGAAAATCTTTATTGTTGCTACCTAAAAAAAAATCGCCTGCCCTTTATCTCTTTATCGCTAACGCTCTCTTACTCTTACGCTGTGCCTATTCTACATATCTATCTGTAACTTGTTATATATGCATGTCCTTTTATAAATTATATATAGATATATAATTTTGTAACGCGATTCGAAAGTACATTGCACTAGAGATCGATAGTGTTGATCGACAAACGAAAATTTGCAAATTTGAAAAGAGTTCTCTCTGCGATACATATACAATATTTGAACTGCCCGTCGAGAGTCCCCCTCTTTATAGTTTTTAGTTTAATTTCCCTTATGATTTTTCTATTTTTTCTTAGCCCTAAGTCAAACTGTAGCATATAAATCGTAGATTATATATCAACTATCAATAACGTAGGGGTACATTTTCATTGTCTGGTTTTATTGAAGAAAAAAAGCAGCCCGAGCATGTCCTTTACTACTTTACTAACGATCCAGTCTTTAAGAACTCTGCAGAGCTTACAATATAATTTAACCAAATCTAACAGAACTCTCTTACTAACTAAACCTTTTACATTGATATTTTAAATTGCCGCTACGCGAACAATCTCTGCAAAACATTTCAAAATTGGTAATGCAAAATTATAAAACATTATTTCTTAAATATTTTAACGTTTTGTTTTGATTCAAAAAGCCCCCGACCAAGCCCAACCGCAGCCCGAATCCCAAAACCCTTAACCTTACCGAACGATACCCGAATTTATTTTTGTTCCTTTTACAAAATTATTACTCAGTTATTTGCTTATGATTTCGATTTATTATTTATTATGATTAACAATTGAATTGGTATTAAAAATCGTTTTACCTTCCCACCCACAATTTAGCTCGATAATCACGAAATAAAACCCGGCAAGTGTCTGAAAATAAATATAAGCGTACCGAATCTGCGCCTTTTCGTAGGCAATATACCCAAGTCAAAAGGCAAAGATGAAATTTTAGAGGAATTTGGTAAACTTACAGGTAAATTGAAACGAAATTGAACTATTTAAAATTCTCAATTACGGAGCTCTATGAAAGGTCGCTTCTTTTCTTTCTTTCCCAAGCGCCTTTTGTAAAGCTCCAAAACAATAATCGGCATTAAAAACAAAAATCCAATTGGCTTTTAACTGAATTGGCTAATTGCAGGCAGGCATATAAATAAGGTTAGGTGTGTTTAGAGCCTCAGGTTATTTATTTATTTTAATTTGATTATTATATTATTTAATCATTTCTATGCTTTCATCATATCCCACCACAACATATCCATCCGACATTCCAATGCCCGCCCGCTCACATGCAGTACAAATTCACATCAAAGCGTTCTCTCATTTCTCAAATCGAATCCGAAACTCTTTTCAAATGCGCTCGCACAGATCATGGATGCACTCAAATCGTATTTGGGCGCCACTCATACACCCACGCCCACTTGCCACACCCCACATGCCACACCCACATCGACACACAACCGCATACAGCCCATTGACAAATATCATTTGCCATACGCTTACGATATTAATCTTTTATCAAGCTATATACTTTATATACTATATATATACTATATTATATAATCTCCAGTCATTAACTTTGCGTACAAAAACCAAAATGGAAAACATAAAGAAAATGTTTGAAAAATTACTCCAAAATTCTTAGGCAATGCATATTCTTTTCGTTAATGATTTTCAGTTGTACACCCTTTATAGGAATAGGTTCCTTTCATTTTTTTTTTTTTTTTTTTTTTGGTACGGTCATAAGGTCATCTACAATTGGTGTCAAAATTTTGTAATTGTGTGTGTGTATGCATTCAAAAGGTAAGATGAGACCCCCCCCCTCCAGAAATGGCTATGGATGACTTTTGCAGCTGTAGTGAAAAGCAAATACATTTAAAACTCACCAACGAAATATTATAAATTTTTTAGCTAAAAACCTTATTAAATATTTCATAAATTCCTTTTTATTTGGCACGAATAATAAATAACTTACAAATTTTTAAGGCTAGTCTAGAACTTACAAATTTTTTAAGTCAACACGCGCACACTCGCCTCCCATCCACACACAGTCGAACACAAACACACACACACACACACACACACACACACACACACACACACACAGAAACAACCATAATTTTTCACCCAAAAACCAAACCCGAAAAGTCAAGTAAACAAACAACAAAAAAAAAAAAAGTTGCTGTACCGATGGATACAAATTTTTTCATAGCAAATCAAAATTTTCTTTTGTTTTGTGTGAACTTTTGAACAATTGCAGCTAAATGATTTTGAAATTCGGAAAGGCAAAAAGATTGGTGTTACGATATCATTTAACAATCACCGGCTTTTTGTCGGCAATATACCTAAAAATAGAGATCGTGACGAATTAATTGAGGAATTTTCTAAACATGCACGTAAGTGATCCAAAACAAAACAAAAACAAAAACCAAATATGAAATCAGCCAAATCAAAAACCCCCTCCAAAAACCAAAAACTTTTTCAAAATCATGAAACACTCCCCCCTCCCAACACCACCACCACCACCACCACCACCCCCTCCAGCGAATTGGTATAAATGTACGTAAGGCATTCAATTTTTAGGGGCGATTCTTGCAGACAGCCAGAATTGAAAACAACTGCAGCAGCAACAAAGTATTAATTGGATTTTTGTTTTGCAATTTTCGCTTTTAAAAAAAATAATATCTTTTTAAAATTCAAACATCATGCCACACACACGATCCCATCAAAAAAAATAAATAAAAAATTAGCTCTGCAAAATTTCTACTCTAGAACTTTTGCCTGAGTTATTTTAACTCTATACCCTATCTCTCTCTCTCTCTTTCTCTCTATTTAACTGCTAGAAAATACAACAAAAAATTAATTGTTAAACTTTGATTATGATTTGTAATAATTTCATTCACTAAATGTGCCCAATTTGTTGACATTGAAAACCTGTAGCTAAACAATTTGCCAAAAAAAAAAAAAAAGAACAAAACCAAAAACATTTTTGAATATTTTTGAAACAATCCAAAAAAGCGTTACAATTTTTCTTTTGGTGCAGATAAAGACAAATCGCGCACACAAATAGCCCCATCAATTTGGTTAGGATAATACAATTCGTATAAATTCTGTTCTGGCCAATCATATATAACTATGGTAATGACTGGAGAAAACACTTAATGTAAACGTGTTAATTCCCCACCCCAAAACTCATTTACTCGTAACTCTCTCTTACTCTCTCTCTCTCTCGCTCTCTCTGTCTCTATAAGCGCCCCAGCTGCAATTGAAGCAAATCGATTGAAAGTCAATTGAAATTCAAAATCAGTTTATTATACGTGTTTCTTACTATATCTGTCTTTCTCAGTGTATACTATCTTGTTATTGTTTTTGTTAAATCCACCAAAGAAAAGTATCCAAGCTCAATGTGTGCTCTACAATAACTTCCATATTATTTTTACATTTTGCAATTTGTACAAAGCAAAAACCAAAGTGTGTCTTTAATTTCAAAATATTTAATGTTATACCCGCCTCTCTCTCTCTCTCTCTCTCTCTCTATCTGTCTTTCTGTCTCTATCTTTATATATACGTATATAACTATGCGAAACTCTCTTCATAATATATATATACACACCAAATACGTTTAGCTTAGCGCATTAATTTATTCAAAAATATTTGAAAAAAAAAGTAAGGAAATTTGTTGGCATTGGTTTTCAAAAATCATCTGTATAAACGATAAATTTCAATATCGATACGATCAGAAATTTGCATAATTTTACAATGCACAAATGCCGCTTGTCATGTAAAATTTTGTGCATTTCTGCCTTTAATTTAATTTGATCAAAGTACGGATATTGATGCCGTCCATTATCACACAGATACACACACACACACAAACAGCCACTCACACACACACACACACACACACACACACACATGTACACACCCCAAAATGCTGTCAATACAAATACTTTTTTGTTGTATTTATCTCTATATAAATATATAAATGTATGTATGTGTGTGTGTGCAACAAATCATTATTTCGTAGTACTGCATTTGATAATTTAAATTAATAATTAATTATTTAATTAAATCTTAATACTCATTTAACGCGTTCTCCTCTGTATTTATAAAAAACAAATGCTATATACATACAAATCTGTAGCTGGCCTCTACGAGGTAATCATCTACAGCTCGCCAGATGACAAGAAAAAGAATCGCGGTTTTTGTTTTCTCGAATACGATTCACACAAGGCGGCTTCATTGGCCAAACGAAGACTTGGCACTGGTAGAATTAAGGCAAGTATTTAACCCAACCCTTCCCCCGAATCGTTTAAGACAACATGAAGAACTTCTATGCACTGCAGGTTTGGGGATGTGATATTATAGTCGATTGGGCTGATCCACAGGAGGAGCCGGATGAACAAACAATGTCCAAGGTTAAAGTGCTCTACGTGCGAAATCTGACGCAAGACGTTACAGAGGATAAACTGAAGGTAAGCGTGTCTAACGATTGGCCCAATTTAATTGCAAGTTAGTCATAAATTTCCGCTAAACAGGAACAATTCGAGCAATATGGCAAAGTGGAACGCGTTAAGAAGATTAAAGACTATGCCTTTATACATTTTGAGGATCGTGATAGCGCCGTCGAAGCTATGCGTGGCCTTAATGGCAAGGAGGTCGGCGCCTCGAATATTGAGGTAAATCCCAATTGGATCGCATCTTTTGTTCATCTATTTATGCCATTTGTTTAATTCAACAGGTCTCACTCGCCAAACCACCATCGGACAAAAAGAAAAAGGAGGAAATTCTGCGCGCACGCGAACGACGCATGATGCAAATGATGCAAGCGCGTCCAGGAATCGTTGGGTAAGTGCTTCCAACTGCCAGTTGGATAACTACATTAACATACCTTTGCGAGTCTTGTACGAACGAACAACAAACGGCGAGCTACTCGTTGTTTACGTTTGAACTTAAACGAATCACGCATTGCACAACGAATCACTCGTTGCGTCTTGTGTAATCACAACGAGTCATTCTTCGTACAAGCCGTGTATGTTCACATACATTTACAATAGACATATAATACACCCTTACAATCCTTGTCTAGCACAACGCAAAATTGGCGCAAAATTCAAAAATCCGATATAAACGAACCCATGCACAAGTTGTTTGCTTACAATTGGGCTAAGAAATTCGATTAAAATCCAAATTTTTGAGAAATATGTTTGCTTTTCAAGTCGCCATTATCCACGCCATTATAACGAATCCGAATGCGATTCATTTAATTTATTTAACTTTATATTTTCTTTCTTTTTATTGCCAATTGCGACTTGCCAATCGCCTCGTGATCAAAATGGGCGATCCCACTTGTTTGTTGCCTCACTGCCTCCCATCACACGACAAACCAAAACCAAACAAAAAACAAAAACTAAAACTAAAATTAAAACTAAAACCAAACACTCTGACCATTGGTTGCCATGTAAAGATTTGAAACATTGTCTCCATACAGAAACCTGTCGCCGACACATCCCAGCATGATGTCCATAACGCCCATGCGCCTACCAGGGGCGCGTATGCCGCCGCTGCGCACGCCGATGCCCCGTGAATACGGTAAGTTGGGCAAATACGCCAATAAGTGAACCCAATCGATAATTCTCATCCAACTATCAAAAATATGTATGTGTATATATATATATATATATATATACTTAACGAGTGCACATGTCTGTGGCTCCCAAAATGAGAGAAAAACAGAAAACGAGTATGAAATCGCAGGATATTAAACGAAGAATTATCTAAATAATGTTGTTAAACGAAAATTGAATTTAGTTTCGTAGTTTTCTTTTCGAATAGCAACGAGCGTAACCATCGAGGTACCTTGTTTCTTAGGTTTAATGTTTAGTTAAATTTTAGATAAATGTATTGCTACAATGCCACAGCAAACTAACTAACCCCCAACAACTGAAGTTGTTTAATAACCATAACTAGACAGAAACAATTAATTGGTCTGCAGCTTACAATATTTGGTTTTTCATTAAACACCTTTTATCGTTTTTATCGTCTCTCTCATTTTAGTTAGTTAATTTAAGGTTAGAAAGCGCGCTGCCCACTAACTTGTACGCTCGTGCCCTCCCAACTAATACTAATACACACACACACACACACACACACATACTCACACATACACTCACATTCACACACAACGCCCTAGCACCACCCTACACACCCTACACACCCTACACAGTCTAATACAAAAGTATCCAGCTAGATTGAGACTAACCAATTGACAATTGGCATATGATTGAACCAATTTGCGCACACACACACATAACCGAAACTTTGATTTATAATTTTCACATTGTGCTAAACGTAAATAATTCATATTTGCAAGTTTTGTATGTCAATGCTCTCTATCTATCTCTCTCTCTCTCTCTCTTTCTCTCCTTTGTTTCTATCCATTTTCATAATTTGTTTGCATGTCCGTTTCTTTTCGATGTTGTCATTCGTTTCGTTGTCTTTTCCATTTTATCTTCGGCTCTCCTTCTACTACATCTTCAAGATGCTCTAAACTCTGACAACAACTATTAACTCTTACTAATACCACTACACATAGTTAGACTTAACCTCTAAACGTTGTTCATAGCTGTGTTTATCATAATTAAACGTTGCAATTGTGTTCTCTGTGTAGCGAATGTTAAGCACCCTGTATACTGTTTGATGTTTTATCACCGGTAAGTAACCCAAGTCATCAATCTACTTAAACCTACCTACATTTGTATCGAATGTGTATGTGTGTGTGTCTGCCACGCCCATCATATACTCCCCATTAGCGTTTAGTACGCGCCCAATTCGAGTTACAAATTGGTAAAACGCAGCTACGACAGGTTCTTCTTCCACACCCTCACGCACACACACACACACACACTCACACACACACACCCTCAAGCACGCACACACACACAATTTAACAGTCGAATTATTCCTTAATTAACCTTAAACCTTTAACCACAATCCTATCCCAACCACATTGTGCAAAATTCTAGACTACGATTATGATTATTTTGGCTATTCGGAATTTCGCCCCGGTTTTGGTGCCGATTCGTACTATGATGATGTCTATCGCGCCTATGAGGGCGAATACAGCTATTATGATTATCCAAATACCGCCAGCGGCAATGGAGCTGCCGGCGGCGTCGGCAGCGCTGCTGTAGCCATGTCCAACAATTCGGGGGGCGGCGCCGTCTCCTTAAACGCCTCGCAGCGTCCAAGATCCCAGCAAGGTGGCTCGGCCAATTCGCCTGTGATTATGGTGCGTGCTCTAAACCGTTTCATTATGTTCCTAGTCTCGCGGAATCACAGTTACAGTCGTTGCCAACAGTTACAATCACAACACGCACTCAGAAATACAAATGATAAATCTAGTAGCTGCTTCTACTTACTGTAGAATTGTAATTCGTAAATTCGTAAATGTAGTTTGAAAAGCGACTTCGTTTGACTCGTGCTGACAGCTGAAAATGGCACCGTGAAAAGCTCAATGTACTTGCAAAGCTTGATTGCTGCAATAAAGCTCCTCTTTTGCCATTTTCAGCTAGTGTCGTTGTTATTCGGCTCGTGCTTAAAGCTGAAATTGGCACATTGAAAAGCTCGATTTCTGCAATAAAGCTCCTCTTTTGCCATTTTCAGCTTATTTCTTATTTTGATTTTAATGAGCTTTGCTTTCAGCATTTTTTCTGTTTTTGCTTTTTAAGCCAAACATTAATTTTGAACAATTTTTATATTTTCATTTACACAAATCCAAATTTGCATGTTAAATGCTGCCAACTGCACACGACCCACAACAATTAACACAGCGCAGCACATCATTCCACACACACACACCACCACCACCAACACAACCACCACCACCCACTACAGCTCACAGACCCTCACAAAAGCTTTTGGCCATCATTTGAGCAATGGAAACAAGTTTATGATTTATTATGCTACGCTTTGCTTTATGCCCTGGAAACTAACAAACCAAAACAAAATTGAATTGTTACACCCTGCGCTTTATGCTTTTGTTAAACTTTGCCTTAATTGCATTAAATGCTTTATATTGCTATGCTTTTTTTTTTTTTAAATTTATTTATGAATAATTATCATTTTTCCAACGTTTAATTTATTTAGTTTTTAAGTTAAAATGCTTTTTAGTTACAACAACAAAAACAATGCATACTTTTAAGAAACGCCCATTGCTTTAGTTAAATGTTTTAATTATTTTTCAATTGTGTACGAAAAATTTAGTAAATTATTTGATATTGTGTCAATCGCAAGCAACAGAAAGCCATACAAAAAAGTTCTACATAAATTGAGCTGAAGCTCCATTTGTTTATAGACACTTGAATTCTTGCTCTGTGATTTTTTAAGTACTAAATTACATATATTAAAAGACAGTAAAGTTTGCATTTGTTGCTCAAACCGAGCACATTTAGTATACACCAAAGACAATACACCAGAGACACACAAAAATATATATATATAATTAGCATTTTTTTCTCAATCAGACGTCAATTTCATACATACATATTTACTACATATAAACATTAATATCTACATACTTATATTATTGTATGTAAATACAAGAATCTAACGCGTTTATTTCGATTTTTCTTTTCTTTCTTTTCTTTTAATATATGTTCTTGTTATACCATTTATATATACATACATATATATATATATATATGTATATTTTACAATATATATATATACAATTAAATCATTTGTTTTTCGGTAACAAAAAATTTTCTAAACTTTGCAAACCAAAACAAAAAAAAATTATATATATGTTCGTCAAATCCAAACAAAATTCCAAAAAAAAAATATATATATCCATAAATTAATGCAACCAAACAACCAACGACCAATCATAACCAAAAAAAAAAATCTATCGACAAACTTTTTGATTCAAAAACCAACCAACAAAAAATTATTGTATAAAAACCCAAAATCCCCGCTATTCAATTTTTGCCCAACCGTCTTTTTCTCTCTAAAAAACAAATTTCGAAATTTGCAACTGCATTCGACAACTAAATTCCAAATCCAAATCCAACTGTATTTTATTCGCTTAATTTGATTTCATTTGAAATGACCAAATTTGACAATTATCTTGGCGATCCATATATATTATATATATCTTACACACAATTTATATTATGTAAAAAAAAAAATACTGTTAAACTGCAAAAATTCGAAATCGAACCAAAAAACAAATCAAAACCAACGCTCGAATACCTGGAATATCTGAATATGGAATCATATGGAATGCCTCGCTCTGGAATATAAATATAATATATCGAATCGAAATACACCACACAACACACACACACACACACACACACACACACGAAATGCACACTATCACACATACACACCCACACACACACTACAACATGCATGCATGCCATGATGATGATGATGATGTTGATGATGATGATCATGACTAGGGGGCTGGCCGTGGGCATGGAATCACAGTCCCGCGTGGCCGAGCCGTTGGCCAACGTGGCAGCATCAGTCGTCTGGGGGCCCAACCAGCGCCACAGGCGGCGCCAGCGGTGGCGGCGGTGGGACAGGCGGCGGCGGCTCATCGGGGGGCGGCCACCGTTCAGGGGGCGCCGGCAGCAACCGGGGGGGTCCGTGGGGTGGCACCAATGCGTCCCAGCGCTCCTGGCACCCAGCACGTCAAGCCGCTACAAAATTTACCAGGTGAGCTCAACAACCACAACAACAAAAAACAACAGCAACAAAACAAAACAAAACAAAACAACCATCAAACCCAAAGTCCAAACAACGTTCAAATGCAACAACTGCAACAACTGCAGCAGCAGCAGCAGCAACAACACGAACACCATCAAACAGCAACAACAGCAACAACCTCAAAATGCATAACAATACAAATTCATATAAATTAATAAGTAAAGCCAAGTAAAATGCTACTCCCAGTCCACACACACACACACACACACACTCACACCAACACACACACACACACACTTCGTACAAACCGACGGTCCTAGATGGTCTGAACCAGCCGAAAAGCTTGTTATGGGAGCATCGTCAGGTTCACTTAAATGTCGTGTTTTTTTTTACTTTAATTAATTCTTATTCTTTTTCCTTTTGCATTTTGTAAACGTGTTTCAATGTTGTAAATTTTTTGTCAACAAATATTTTCTCCTTATATATTTATCTTTTAAATGTCCATATATATATATATATACATATATATTTAAATTATAAATATATTTTCTTACTGTAGTTTTGGCCACCTGCTGCTTTTGGATTTTGGCCACGATCTTTTTCATTTTGAATATCATTTCGACAGCGCTCAAATGTATGCTACAATTCTTGCATGCTCATAGTTCGGGCTTGCCAAAAGCAGCAACCAGCTCACACACACACACTACATACACACAGACACACATACACTCACACTCTCACACATTCACATGCAAATATGTATATGGAAAGCCACTATAACAAATTATATGAATGCATATATATGTTTATGTACATATGTATGTAACTTGCTGTGTAAACGTTTATGAATCGATTAGTATTTAAATATCACCCTAACAATGACCGCCGAGCCCCCCCGCCCAAAACCCCCCAACCCCCTCCCCTGCTACTTTTGGTAGATAATGTTGTCAAATGTCAGTGGAGAGCTGAAGATACACCCTTTTCTCGCCCCTTAGAAGCAGCTGCCCGACAATAAACAAATTTGACGTACGTGTATATAATTTTTTTTTTTTTGTTTTTGTACACTTTGGTTACATAAATCTAGAAACAAATATCTGATGCGTTGGCACAATAAAAATATATTTTTCTAAATTTTGAGTATAATATAAATGTATTTGTCACATATTAAATAAATAAGTTTCATGCTTTGCTAATCATTTTATTTAGCAAAAACGTTCAATATTAGTAACCATATCCTTCAACACAAACACATAATATAAACATATAAAATATATAAATAAATAACACCAACACACACCACCTGTACATTTATGTTTTTATTTGGTTAAATACTTGTATATATATATACTCTTTTTTGTACACCAAATACTAATCGATTCGTGTTGACTATACACACAAACACACTTAATATAATATATAATTTGTTATAAATATAATTATGGCTACATATACATAACTATATATATATATATAAACGTGCCACAATGTTGCACGCTTTTGCCGCCAAAGCAAAAGCGTGGCACACACTACATTTATATATATATATAAATTCAACATCTCAACATCTTTAGTTTACACGCTTTACCTACATATATACGCCCACATTTTGTATTGTCCATACACATTTCGTAAGCTTTTTTTCTTCCTTAAATAGAGAACGGCTTCATTTAATCATATATAAGTATATATGTTTAACTCGGCTGCTTTAATGTACACACCACACTCGAAATTGTAAAAAACAATAGATAGAAAAGAAAAAAACCAAATAAAATCTGTTTCTAGCTGGATCTGCACTCAAGACTTACATGGAGGGCAACTAAGCGTAGCTCCTCGGTCGTCAGTTCCGTGCGCAGCGACGAGAGTCGCTCGCCGAGCAAGAAACTGAAGCGTCAGAGCTCCTCAAGTACCAAAATTAAATCACACAAATCCAAGAAGCATTCACGCAAGTCCAAGTCATCTCGTACCGAAAAGAAAGAAAAAAAGAGGAGCTCTAACAAAAAAAAAACAAAAAAAAAAAAATATAAACAAATTATCATACACAATCAACCAACACATACAAGCTAATATGCCTGATTTTGCGAAAACCTTATTCGAGAAACACACACGCACAAAACTCTCTCCCTCTCAAATATTTTTCTTCTTTTTTTTTCACTGAAAGGCAGATCAGTTCAATTACCCAAGCATTTTAAAACGACGAAGATATCGTTATTTCAAAATCGATGCAATATTTACTCAAAATTCCAAATTAACAGGCGAACAAGACACAGCCAGCGAATTGTGCTCAAGATACAGCGCTCCATTCAAAGAAAGCAAAAAGGAAAACACACTTTGTCCCCCACCACCGACCCCCCCCCTCACACACACTTAATTCTAACATGTTGCTTTAAAAGCGATAATATCATGTACAATGTTTTATCCCACACACACACACACACACACACACTCACACAGCATAATCGCTCACACACACACACACGCGCACACACACACGCACCCACTCACACACACACGCACACTCATACATCTGTGTCATGTTTGTGTACAAATAACAAGTCCCCGACGTTTATGTCCAATTAATACGATTTTTCTACATTTTGTTGTGTAATTGTACGCAGAAAAAAAAAACAATTTAAATGAGCTACCTAATAAAAAAAAATCGAAAAATCTGTGTGTGTATATTACTATATTTTATTAACAAAACGAAAAAAAAGTTATAAAAAATAACTAAATATAAAACCAAATAAACCCATAGCCCAGCAAAAAAAAAAAAACAACCAAAAAACCAAAAAAAAATATATCCAAAAAGAAAACATGAAATAATATGAAAGAACTCTGTTCCATTTGTAGTATTAACAACCAATTTTAACTCTCTCTTTTTTCTCTTTTTAAATCCGTTCCACAACCAAAACACGCCCACGCGCGCAATCACACACACACACTCAAACCACACACACACACACACTCACACACCAACACCAACGCCAACGCCAAACGCATACCTGTTGACCAACTGCAGTAGTCGGTAAACGTAAGTTCGATGGAGGTCACCAAAATCCGGCAGATGTTAAGCGACGTTACCAGAGCGGTTTAATAGGAAATGGCGGCAGCTGGGGCAGTTTACCGCTACCACAGCAACCCTTAGGCACAAATGGTGAACAGTGGTATATGGATACGTTTTCGGCATGGAGTTAAAAAAAAAAACAAACCACAGATAACAGCAGCTACAGTTAATAAATGAAAAACCACACGCGGAATTTAGAAGGCACACCAACAATAACAGCTACAGCGAAACACTCGGCACATAAATACACATGCATACATATACATGTATATATATATATGTATCTGCGTGTGTGTGTATATGTATCTTTTTATCTTTTCCAACTCTACAACAAGCGTAGCTAAAACTTGAAAAAGCAATAAATCCTATATAACAAAAAAGAATTAAGAAAAACCTAATTATATTTAGCAATTGGGCTTAATATAACCATTTTTTTTTTTTTTCGTTGCTTTGCACATCTCTCTCTCTCTATAAAAATCCGAAGAAAATATTTAATATAAATATAGCATATATCTATAGACTTGCCGCAGCATTTTAGCAAACATATTTCGTTCAACTTCATAATGATATAAATAATAATTAGAGCCATATGCTAAACATATTTTAAAGGCAAACGAAATGCAAGAAGAACTCATGTAAAATTCCCTTTTTAAAATTCGAGAACTGCATACGTTTTTAACTTGAGAATCGAAACAATAATTGAGCATATAAAAACAAAATGAGAAAAATAACACTACGTATATAAACTATTTATATCGGTATATAGTGCAGTTAGGCTCGTATGTATATTGATTTTTAAAACTTAAGCAACTTTTTTATACATAACGCGAAAACCAAATTGAGAAACAAAAAAACAAACTAATATTATATATTAACATTTTACTACTATTTGTATACAAAACGAATCAAACGGCAAATTAAATAGGAACCTAATTGTATGAGAAATTGCACGTTAACAACAACAAAAACAACAACAACAACACATAAAAAAAAGAAAGAAACTTCCTTCAAATGTAAATAAAAAAGAAAGCAAAAGAAATTTAAAAATTACATAAAATTAAAGCTCTAAAAATTGATAAATTTAATCAAATTGATAAACGTAATTCAGAAGCAAAGCTTAATGAAGAAACATTGACTGAAAACAAACAAATGCAAAAACAAAATATGATAAAACTTAAAGAAAAAATAAAATATTAAATAGTTTGGCGTTGAGAGTTAAGAAAACTAAAAATTAGAGCGCAGCAGCAAGTGGCATTATTATATAATGTCTGGCGCTGCACGTTGGGGCAAGACTTTCTGATTAAATTGAACTATTTTAGGTAACTTGAAATCAATTAAAACCAGCAACAAATAAATTACGTAGAGCTAAGAACTTTGCACAAAACAACAACAAATAAATAATTACAAAAAATATACACGCAAAAGATACAAGATACAAGATACAGCTAAAGCTACAGCTACAGATACAAAACGCAGCAGTCAAAGAACTGAATAGCTGCTATCGAGAAGCAACGAATTAGTAGGACACACACACACACACACACTCACACACACAGACATCACAGTTTGACAAACAATTAATAGGAACTATAAATTTTACAAGCGATAATATTATAGGGAATTTAATAACGATAAATAAGCAAGTAAACCTTAATATAAAACAAAGAAATTAAATAACGAAATCAATTAGCCGACGCGTCTAGCAGCAGCCCTCAAAGATTTAACTTAAACAAAGCAAAAAAAAAACAAACAAAAAACAAAAAACAAAAACAAAAAAAAACATTTAACATTTAAAGCTAAAAAGAAACTTCCAAGTTATATACACAACTTTTCCTATAGATTATTTTTGATTTTTGTCCCTAAAAGTTGACAGATTCTTAGCAAATCGAAACGTATAAACACACACACACACACACACACATATATATTTAGCAACTCAATAATAATATATGAATAAGCATTATTTAACTGTAACTCCATGCCTCCTAGACGACAGACATCAATACGAAATACGAAATATGAAATGAGAGAACAAAAGATACTTTTGGCTAAAACGTTTGTTGAAATTATGTAAAATTTTAATATTTTTCCTTTCGGTCTATTCCAATCGATATTTTTTTTTTTTTTGCTAGATCTCAAGTAAAACAAAAAGTTAAGTAAATAATAAAAATAAAAAAAAATATGTATAAACAATTAAATTAGTTATAATCAAATAACAAGCAAAACTTCCAATTTTAAACTCAAGAACAAAACGAAGACGTTGAAGATGAAGATGAAGATGAAGATGAAGATGATGTTTGAAAAAGTAGGCGTGAGTTTTTTAAAGCGTATCTATAAACATTGTTCAGCAAGCGCCTAAAACGGAATATATGATATTTTAAAATTAAATCACAACACACACACACACACACACACACACATGCAGACATATACAGCTCCAGATACAGATACAAAAACAGAATCAGATACAGATACACACAGACACCAAGCAGTTGCCTAAAGTTAAATATATACGAAGAGCAAAAAATACTTTTAAACTTGCGCAAAACAAAACAAATTGAGAAAACAAACAAACAAACAAAACAAATTTGCAACACCAGCAAAGAACTTTAAAGCATAATAATAATAATAATAATAATACATTAGCAAACAACAATAAGAACATTTACTACAAATTCTAAATGACCATAGTTAAGCTTAACTTTAGTAACACACTCACACGCCCACACGCCCACACGCTCACACACTCACACACTCACACACTCACACACTCAACACACAGATAAACGTATACCCTAATATTTAAAAGTACACCCTTGCAAACTGAGTAAACTGCAGCCGCAGCAGCCGCAGCAAAGTGTGCGCCATTTTCTAACTAAATAAATCTAAACATTGAAAAATATTTAAAAAAAAAAAAAAAAAACCAAACGAAAAAAAAACACAATCACAAATATTTAACCAATTTTTTGTACTAAGTTTCGTTGTGCACAATTTTTTTTTTCTCTCTCTCTTTTACGAAAGATTATTATTTTTATCCATTTATATATTTTTTTGTTTAACACACACAAACATAGCAAATAAACGCCGCGCATTTTTGCATGTTAAACAATTTTGTTTATGCCTTAAAAAAAAAAACAAAAAAAAAAAGGAAAGAAAGATAACGAAATTTTGGATAGTTTTGGTGACTTTTTGAAACTTGAACCCATTTTCAATTGCAAATATACATATGTATACATATAACTAATGATAAAGATTTGTTTAATTTGATGCTGTACTGATTTTATATTGTTTTAAATTTGTAATTTTAATTATAAGTCTTAATTGTTAATGTGTTTTAATTGTAAACTACAAAACAAATTGGCAAAACCTGTTACACAATCCGTTAAAGTTTTCATTTTGGTTAAAAAAAAAAAAAAAAAAACAACAAAAATTATAAAAAAAAAAAAACTAAAAAATTAAATACAATACAAGACTCATTTGAATTATGTGCCGCTGCTGCCTTTGCAGTCATATAATTGTTTTCAAACCCCATCCTCCCCCCACCCCCTCGCCCCCTTTGGAAGGCCCAAAATTTGTTGTTTCGAAAATCCCACCCCCCGCCCTTGATATTTTTGTGTTAAATATGTATTGTAATTTGTAATTTTGTTTAATTTTTTTCGGGAAAGCAAAAACGTTTGGCAAAATTAGTTTTTAATTTGAATATTTAGTTTTGTTTGTGCGCTTAAGTTTTCAATATTATGTTATATAAATAAATATATATATATATATATATAAACAAATATATTAATAAACTATATGAATATTAATTTTTAGCAAAATATTTTTACGTATAAACTTAAAGCCCTAATGTTAAAAATATTTACCGAACTAATTTGTTTAGCTGTTTAATTGGTTTTAATTTTCAACATTTTTGTGTATCGTAAAAAAAGAAGAAGCGCAAGCACATTTTCGACCTTTGACCCAGCTCTAATATACTTACATAATATCCAACAACAATAACTGTATACGTGTGTAAATTGAATTTCAACAAATAAATAAAACTATAAAACAAAAATTGCAAAAGGCGCGTGGAAACTGAGACAAAAATAAAAGGATAAATTTCAAAAAAATGTAGAAAACAACAAAACATAAATAAACAAAAACAACAAAAACTTTACATGAATTGTGATGATGCAAAGGCAAGATTTAATCATAATTACTAAATCTATAATGCATACATATACATATATATAAAATATATCTTTCTCTATAAAAATACAAAAGCATATATATACATATATATATATATATATATGTGTGAGTACATAGTGTATATGTAGATGTAGGAGTGTATAATCTAACTTTACTTTTAAACAGACTGCGTACGTATTAAAAATTTTTAAAATTAATTTGTGTAAAATGTTTTAAGTTTTGAAAAATTGGCAAATAAAGAAAACAATAAAAATTAATAAATAAAAAAAAAAAACACGCTTGAATATTGAAATATACCAACAGTACGCGAGAGTGCAAAAATCTTTTCCAAATTAATCCCAATTTATTTTTGAATTTTTCAGCAAATGTTGGTATTTGAACGTATATTTTTCAAGATCACATCAAATTGGAAAAAAGCGCAGCTGATTAGAATGCAGGGCGTATTAGAAGCGACTAAAATACTTAGTATCCGTTGTTTCCAGCCAGCCGGCAAATCCAGAACGGGATTTGCACAAACAATTTAGAACAGTCAGTTTCCAGTGTCAGTTGTTTGCACAAATACACTTATACTTTCAATCGGGGCAATGTTTGTTGTAATGAAAATGTCGAAAATGTTTACACTTAGAGAATATTTTGTTTTTGCATTGTTTTTATCAGCGGCACAATTACGCGATTAATTCTTATTTACAACACAATATGAAACGAATTCTTTTTATATATGTATACTTATAGTTTGTGTGTGTTTTTTTTTTTGTATATTTTCTTTTTTCAAAGAAATTGTAATTGTTTTGAAAAGAAAATCGTTTTATATAATTACTAATCCTTGAAACCAGCATCACAATACATTTGCATACATGTCACACGTATGAAGGACTTATATAAACCGTAAACGTAACGTCGCCAATTATTAAACAAAAGTCGAAGAAGCGAGAAACGAGAAACGAATAGAAATAAAGTTAATGATCATTTCAAGAACATTCAGAAATGTAGGAGAAACAGCGCAAGGAAGCAACAACTTTTACGTCATATAAAACAATTATTGTTAACGAAGAAAATAAAAGTGAGAAGCATATTGTACTAAAATATTTGATATACATACATTTGTTATTATTTGTAATACAAAAATTAAATAAAATTGCATCCAGATAATAAATAAAAAATAAAAAAATTAAATAAACAATGCAAAACAAGACTTGTGCTCACTTCACATTCAGCCGTCATTTATACATTTAGAGGCCGAAATAATACAACACATTCCATCAACATATTAAAAGTATGTAATATATATTTGTCATGTTTTCAAGAATACAAGCACATTTAAAAGCATTTACTGCGCGAATTTGATTTGCTGCGACTATTGGAGCTGCGCCGCGTAGAACTATCCACACTTCTGCTGGCCAAATCGTCGTCCAATACAGTTTCATCAACACTGGCATCATCTTCGGGTATTTCCTCATCGCTATTCGTCTCGTTGATAAGAGATCCCCTGGGCGTTACAATTGCATCGCCATGCAGATCCTTGTTGTCCAAAATGCTGATGTGGAAAGCGGCGTGGCACTTGTTGGCCGCCAGCAAGGCTTTCATTCGAAAAACGAGTGTTTCCAGCGTTTCACGCAGGCTGGGAATGTAGCTTATGATGGCAGTGTTCTTTATGGACTTTGAATGACAGCACAGGTTGTGCAAAAACTTTGTCACATTCTGTAGTTCGCGAAGGAACTTGGTAAGCCGTTCGGGACTGTCGCGCACAATAGTCTCAAGGACAGACAGACCATGCTGCAGCAGCAGCTTCAGGAACAACTGTGAGTGCTTCAAGAACAAGGCAAAGTTACGTGGCTGCTCCACTTTCTTGACAATCTCCAAAAGGCCATTTAGTAGGCATATAGTTGACTCCCAAAGCTTAAACCGATCACCTTCGGTGTAGCCGCTGCACTGGGCGTTCAGTGTGCTAATGAGAATCTCGCACAAGCCACGAAACAGCAAAGGAAAGTTGGCCCTGCAAAAACCGATTAATGAATTTTCTGGAAAACGGACTTAATTGATTTAACCTACTTCTTGATATTGGGAATCGATTCTAAAGACATATCTTTCTTATTTAGAAGCAGGCACTCATCCCTAAGTGCCAGCAAAATGTCCTTTTGCCGTTCAAAGAGTGAATCCTTCAGAAAACCTTTAATCAGCTCGTCCAGGTGAATGTTACACTGGGCGCCCTTCTCCACACTACCCGAGTAATGGTACCATTTACGTCGCAGCATATTGGTGCAAAATTTGCCTAAAAAACCAACAATATCAAAATATCGCATTAAGAACAATAATTAGAACTTACGCATAGCTTCGCCCTGCTGAACACTGCGCTGGGCTGCATTTTCGCCGGAGCAGCTCAACTTCCGCAAGCTGCGCAACAGGTGCTGGAGCTGCACAGCTGTACCGAGAACCAACACCGATTTCTCATATTTAAGGAAATAATCAAAAATCTCGGAGGCAATGCGTACTAGGGCTGGCTTTTTGGCTGTCTTCCGTTGACCAGGTGGCAGCAGGGCATTTAAAGATGCTGCAGGGACAACAATCTATCAATCATGTGGACTTGTTTATATTATATGTATGGTATGTTCTACTTACACTGGAGCAGATCTGTCTTGGACTTGTCACTCCATTCGTTCCATGAGAAATACAAAGCGAACAATTGAATGCACAGGCCAAAGCAAGTTTTTACATAGTTGAAACGATCCTTGAACAGATCCAAATTACTTTGCACACTGTTGACTCTTTCTAGTTCCTCATCAATGTGCGCTCCCAGAGTGATTAAATGCATATGGATTTCGCTCAAACATTTCTGTAAATCTGATAAAAAATGTTCCGGCTTAGCCACATGCGACCTCAAGGAATCCGCTTCATTTACGTCCTGGTGCCCATTGACAATAGTGTCCAATTTATGCACCAAATCTGTGAGTATAAAGCGCGATTCTAGCAAACCCAAATGAGTGCCCACTTCATCCGCTTCCAGTGGATAGTTCAGGCTAAAGGGTTGCTCCTTCAGCAACACTATTATGCCCACATCAAGCTGCCTAAACCGCTCCATGGGTCCATATAATTGTTCAAAATTGATTTTGCATTTAACGGACTTGCACGCACCCAACTTGATGGTCAAATCGCTCAGTTTTGTTTGGTCCATGCTGTGGGGCTCCTCTGTAATCGTTTCGTTATTTATTGCCTTGGCCTTGCTTGTGGCAGGCCTTTTGTCGCGCACAACTTGCTGTGTTGCGGATTGTTTGGGATGGCTTAGGAACTGGCATGGCGGCGGCGCAAAACCAATGGGCGCATGCGCCAAAAGCGGCTTTAGTCTTTGCTCTGTGCAAATCAAATCGGCGAGACGCTTTAGAACCCGCTTGCGTGTGGCCTCATCCTTCTGGGAAGCGAAGGCACAAGTCGTAACGCGCATCCAGTTGATCGTGTGAAAGTAAATGCACAAAATGCGCTTTTGCAATTCCTCATCATAATTGTCAAAGATGGCCAAATAATTGGGATCATCAAAGAACGAAGGCAACACAATGGCGCAACCTTGCAGTGCATTTACCAGCTCCAGACTGTACTGATAGCGTTGATTGTGCAACACGCTGACCAGGTGAAAGAGTGGAGCAAGCACATAAACCGAGTCACAGGCACTGAAAAGGTAACAGCTGTAGTGTGTACAGATGTTTAAGTATATACGTGTATTTGAACTCACCTGCCATTTGGACTCAAAACCAGTTCAGATATATTAATGCCAATATCGAGTACAGCTGCTTCAGTATTTACATTTGTATCGTCCAATTCGTTGATGTTCTTCTGACACTCTAGCCTTATGCCTCTGCAAGAACGTGCACTTAAGGTAAGTGGAAATGGTAGTCCTGAGAAATGGGAGCTTACTTGACTGTGTTCGGCTGATGATCATTCACAAAGCTCTGCTGGAAGCGATAGGTCATCAGCTCACAGAGCCACATCAGAAACTGATTGTCCAGCATATAAATCGACTCTTGGTTGTAGTAGCGGACATTCAAAACACTGGCCAACTCGTCGTAAAACAATGCCAGCAATTCAGGAGAGTTGCATATAGCTGACTGGGTGAGCACTGAATATTGAAAGGAATTTAATCACATGATTTTCATGAACTAACTTAATATTATTACTTATCAGGTTAGCTGCCTGCTTGCTGCGTCCATCTGGCAACGAGGTAATGCTGTCGACGCTCGTTTGCAAATCCTCGTTGTTCATAAGCAACGTTTCAATACGTGCAATGGCATCAATCAGCTGCACGCAGCCAATGATGCCCTGCCTCTTGACATATTCGGTGCGATTGATTTGCTGCTTCTTTACTACCATTTCGATTTGATCCTGCAGCGGCGCACACTCTGGCAATTTGGGTTCAGGGAATGCAACGTGACACAGCAAGTCCATGGCAAGGCGTGTTTGGGGCAGCGTCAAATCGCTGAGGCGATCGAGCAACGGCATCAACAACATGGCACAGTTCTGCACGTGCTTAGGATTCTTCCGCTGCAGTTCGCGCAGTAATGTCAGCGTGGTGGTCACATGCTGTGCAGATTTGTCAAAGGTTAGCTCCAACAGTTTCTTAAGTATGCTTTTTTGTATCGAGTTGCAGATTTTAAAGAGTACACTGTACCAAATAGGCATACGGTTAATGAAGAGTGAGCATATATATCCAGTAGAACCCACCTGTATGCAGCTTTGGCAAAATCAGCAACAATGCGATTCTTTTCACGCATAAAGTCATGGAGTAGGTGCATCAGGATGCCAATGTGTTGCTCCAATATATGCGAAAAGTGCGTTTTTATTTCATCCAAAATGCTTACTGTGATGTGCTCTAGTTTAATCCGACGGCGCAACTGCATAATAACAAAAAAACACACATTAGAAACAATTAGATAATGCCTGGATAGCACCTACAAGATTTTCGATAAATAATGTGTTATCCTCGTTGATGTGTATGAGCAGCAACAGCATTATAAAATCAAACGATCTGCAAAGTGTTTAGCGAACAGTTCAAATGGATAATCATAGATATCACATATATCTAAAGCTCACTTAAACTCGCTGGCGGGCAAGCCGCTGAGGGTACGCTGCCACATTTGATAAAATCGCTTGGAGCGCTTCAGACCCTGTTGCAGAAAACCAAAGAGCTCCAATTGTGATTGCTTATCGCTGGCAGCAGGCGTGCCAATCGCTGGAGAGCTTTCTCTTTGCAATCTATGACGCCAGGTAAAGATTTCGCGCAGCGTGGAGACCAGCTGAAAAGTGCAAACCAATTCTTTTAATTATAATTAACAACAAGAAATAAGAGTTATTATATGCCAAAAATGCAATACTCTTGCGTACATACTACAAAAGTGCGATGCATTTCTGGACTCAACATATCGTTGTTTTCATCAAACTTAATTTATGTCGAACGTTTCAATTGGAAGTACATGATATTCGAATATGTGAACTAATTTTAGAAAGATGTAAGCCTTGCAATTGCTGGGCTTGGTGAAGATATTCTTAAAAACAAAGCAAAACATAAATAATACAAAAGCTCCGTTTTCGACCGAGCGTTTTAAATATATAAAATGTTGCTGATAAGAGAGGAGCATAATGGAGCTCGTTATATGTGAGTTTGTTCAGAAATCGTGAACAAACAAGTTTCAAATAATGGCAGCTATATGATTAAGGTGTCTGAACCGGCCGACACATGTGCTGCCTACAGTAAAAAGAAGGGTTTATGCCAAGTTTCATCAATATAGGTTTTAAATTGAAAGAATGCGTTGCAGGATCATGGCAGCAAATACTCGACAATTGATACTGATACTACACATTTCCAATTGTCTCTGGCTTAGTATTGTACCTCACGCACGATAACGTCTGTGTCCTGATTGAGACTATTAAGCAAGATGCGTATGAGATGCGGCAGAGTCTACAAAGAATTGATTTGTAAAAATGTGTTAATTAGTGCACACTTTACATTTACATGGTGGGCTTACCACATTCGAGCAACTGTTTTCGTCCTTGATGAACTCCAGGATGCGTTCCCGAAGTTTGCCCTGTGTCCTAGCGCTAAGCGTCAAATTGCTTAACATTTGCAGTGTGGTCAATTGAAAAAGATCTTTGCTGCTCGAGTAATTAATGCTAGATGGGACAGAAAACAGTTAACAGAGCTCCACTTATACTTATTACGACATACGTGAGCAGCTCGACAAAATCGTCGTGTTTGCTACCATCCAGCAAATACTCCGCGCTGCTAATGATATCCAGCTTAGACGGCTCTGAGGCGTTGTTGAAGATGCGTTCGATGTGTGCATAAATCTGATCACTGTGGGACAGCGTTAGGTACCGCAACTGGGCAAGCATCAGGGGCAGCAATGGCAGGCAACCCGGCACCGTTTGCACTCGCTCCAACTTGGCAATCTCCTCGATTTTGTTAAAGAGCACCTCAAGGCAGGGCTCGCGTAGAAAGTCAATCATTAGAAAGTTGATGAACATGCTGTTCTGTGATTGATACACCTGCTCTTCTCCAGCCGTGTCTATGGTGCAGCCACTTAGCAGTTTCTGGGCCAGTTTCGATTTGGCTGCAAGCGCTACGTTAAGGCCCGCTTTAAAGGTTTCAATATTTTCGGGATATTTCGGAGAGCGCACCAATATGTCACGTAGCTTGGAGACAATGGCAATGTGATCGCAGGACAGCACAAATGTATCCGCTTGGTCCAGTTGCACACCAGCGTTGAGGAGCACCATCTCAAAGAAGCTGTTTGGCTGGCGGGAACTGTTGATCCTAGACGATGACTGGGTGCGACCCAATGTGGCGGCCAATGCTAGGCTGTGTTGGGACAGGAAACGTTGCGTTTGCTCCTGGGAAGCTGGTATATTCTCTTCCTCACTTTCGCCAGTCAATGTCTCGATGGTAGCATCTGTTTTTTGGGCAGCTGGAACACGCTTCAAAGACAACAACAATTTTGCTTATGATCTTAGACGCAGTCGATTCTGTGATCACTTACCGGTATTTTAATTGTTGCATTCTCATCAATTGTATTTAGTCCTAGCTGGGCATTGGTGCGTTTCTTAAATTTTCGATACATAATGGATAATTTGCGCAATTCGACGTGTTTAATTACAGAATTTAAAGAAAATACTTTTAAAATGAAATTCGCCGGTGCGCCAGGTACAGCAATAAAATATCGATAACTTTATATCGATACGATATTTCTAACAGCCGTACAACATTTTCTGTTAACTGGTATTTCTGTTAATCTGGCGGCAGTGCTATAAAATGTTGATGCTAATCGTCGAGTATCGTTAGAGTAAGTTTTAAATTATAAATAAAAAAAAATGTAACGAGATACTTACTTTTTTGTTGTACCAAGAAACATTAGTTAAATGTATTTCTTTTAAGAAACAATAAGAAACGTTCAATTGTTATTCAAAAACTCAAACGTTAGTAACTTCACTTTTTATTGAATATATAGGGATAAACCGTATTGTTGCTAAATCTATTATTGTTTTTATATATTTTAAATAAATATTGGTGTACGTTTGATACAAAGCATCTTTGCTACATATGTGTATATATGATCGTTGGATATAAATTTTTAAATGTGCAAATATTGCAATTAACTACGTGTGAATCTAATGGAAAAATTCCATATATAACTATAAATATTTGATTATAAACGTGATTGTAAATTTAAAGCCATTTTTCTTGAGTCAAATGTTCAATTTGCTTAACGTTAACTTGTCAACTTATTCATATAATGGCATTACCTAATAATCTAGATATTAAAAGTGCAATAAACTCTAACATGGATTAATTATTTGTATGAATGAATTCTAAAAAGGAAGTACAAAATGTTTTTGGGTGATTATGTCAGCAATTGACGTATGTACGCAGAGCATTTCTCCTTTGTTCTTAATATAGAAAATCACTAATTTGGCTTCGGTTAGTATTGCTATAATATAATTAAGTATTGTTTGATGCTTATGATCACATCGATGCAGTCCATAACGGATAATATGCCTCTCAACATCTGATTTATGTGTCCTTCGATAACTCATACTCATTCTCAATCTTCTCAATCCCAACTGTAATTGTTTCTGTTGCTTCGTTGTTTTTGGTTTAAATATCGAATTATTGCTTTTTCGCACGACGTCTTTTATAGCCAGTCATTTGCCTCAATAGCTGCGAGTTCTCATCATCCATGTCCAGATTGGGCTCCCAGAGGCGAAGTCTTTTTGGTATGTATATCAGACCCAGTAGAGTAATTGCTGCAGATGAATATTGGAATGCTTAATTGTGATGTATGTAATCCTCACACTATTTACTCACTATTCAAGACGCAAGGGAAGATAACGTAAAAGTTCAAAGTGCTCGAACGAAAGTAGAGCGCTTCGCTGGCATAGAAGACCATGGTGAGTGCCAGGGAACAGCCGCCCATGCTGACGACGCTGTGAACGAGAGACAATAACTATAAGTCGGCATTAACTTCAATATTTACTTAATACTTACGGCCTGTAGTGTATGTAGAGAGTACAGTGCACCAATGCGATTGCCTTTAGAAGACAGTACATGCCGATTATGCGAGATATTGTATAATCACCTAAGGTATTGAGATTTAGTCATATTACATTGGAACAAAGATTGCATTCATATGTACCCTCGATGAACTGCGTATCGCTGTGATCGCCCAGAAAACTTCGCCGCTCGATATAGCTGCGAAACGCTGTGCCCAGATCCATGAAAGCAACAAACGCTATCCAACCACGAAAGGCGTACAGCAGACGCTCGCGGGGTCGACTGCTGGCCGACTGCATTGCAGCCCTGCAAAGCACAAGATCACAATCTGATGTCTTAATAAACGAAAATATCAGCAAAATGTACTTGTATACACATTGCCGGCCGGCAAATCTATAAATCGTTGCTAACCAAAAGGCCGCCCCAGTTAACCCTGCGCAACGGTTTCAGGTGGGTGCTGGGCAAAATCGATATCACGCCCACACCTGACACGTTTATTATGTATGCAACGGCAAATATTTGCACATGGGCCAATTATTAGCTGCACGCGAGCACGTGCTATGCGCACCCGGATGCGTGCCCCGGACACGCTTGAGGCTATTTATTTTCGGTCAACAAATGAACGACGCCAGGGTCAGCCCGAGCAACGGAATTTTGTGGCATGCAATTCATAAATTGAAACTTTGCTTTGTGTACTTCTCTTTAAAGGGTTTGCTTACATTGCGAATGTCTTTTAGATTTCTAGGCACACGCGGCGTATGATGAATGTACAATTATTATAGCACCAAGTTATTATTATAACAAAATGTAGCGTTCAGCGATGGATAACGATTTTATCATTTTCCCTTTATCAACGCATTTTGCAACTGTTTGCCGCGACGCTTCGACGCAGATTGAAAGCTTCAACCGTCCCTTGAGCTTTTATCCAATGTGGGGGAGCTTTCTTGCCACTGGCCGGCCGGCTGTTTCAAGTTGTACCGTAAAAGCGCTAGCCGTGACAGAAATTTAATTATAGATCAGTATTTTTGAAATACATCATTAACATCCGTTAATTTGAAAATCTCTTATTGTGAATGCTTTTACACATTAGCTTAACATAAGTAAAGCGCTAGCCGTGACAGCAATTTAATAGTAGATCAGTATTTTTGAAATACATCTTTAACATCCGTTAATTTGAAAATCTCTTATTGTGAATACTCCTACACATTAGCCTTAACATAAGGTCTTTCCTCTGTCTGTCCTTATCGCGGCACACAATTTGACTACGAATAAATACCCGATTCAGCTTTGTCATTTTTATTATGAAAAAGTATAAAAAAACAAGTTTTAACAAACTCAAATAAACAACTAAAATTTGTGTCAAGTTCTATGGCTCTCTGATTATTAGTCGCAATTTTAATCCTTGCCGATAGTCGCTTCAGTTTTGCGATATTCAGCATAATCCACAAAACCATCGTTATTCAAATCCATGGATTTGAGTACATAGTCTATGGTCTCCTCCAGCGCCTTATCGGTATACACGGAGCCTGTTTTGTGTTCCGGCTCAGCAGTTCCTTCGGCCGCCTTCTTTGGATCTTCAACTGAAATGACAAAGAAGAGGTTAAGGCTTAAATGTAATGATTCAACTTTTAAGTTCCTTTAAAAGCCAATTCCACCATGTCATAGGCTAACTATAGATTATTCATATTTTGATTTGTTCTATTTTTATTTTGTAGTTCATTTTTATTTGCTAAAAACACGTTTCTTATAATGAATTGCATGCGCATATAAAGTATATATATATATTTCAATTTCTAAAGATCAATTGAATGCAATAGTTTCAGAAAATTTCGCTTGTTTTTTTTTTTTTATTTTGCTTTTTTCTTTTGTACAAAACAAATGTTTACACAATCAGCCTTTTTTTTCGCTGTTTTTAAGTGACGCCTAAAATTAACTTCATATTGAACGAATAACTAAAATTAGGGGGAAGATTAAACAAAAAAACAAACAGTTTAATTGCACAGATCACAAAAGGAGATTCGTGTGTGTGCTATTATTCGAATTTTTGAGAAGTTGTGTAATAAATTATACAATTTGTTCAAAGAAGTTGCCCGATTGGAATGCTTGTAGCATGTTCAAAACATTTGTTTGAAGTATATATTACAATTTGAGCTGCAATTGTTTCAATTTGTGTGGTGTGTGTGTGTGGGTGTGTGTTTGTGGTGAAACATGAGTACAATGAGCTGCACAATGCGGACCAAGACACTTATACAGACATAACTATGCTGGATTGGTTTATGCAAGCTGAATCGATTGATCTAGATACTAATGGGTTGGCTGCTGTTGTGGCGGCTGCTGCTGCTGCTGCTGTTGCTGCTGCTGCTGATGTTTTTCGGCAGCCTTCTGCTGAGCCTTAATAAACTCCGGATAATCGATGAAACCGTCATGCGATGTGTCGTCCATCTGCAGTATGGGATCGATGAGAGCCACAAGCTCTTCGTCTGAGAACACTTTCTCCTCTACATGGGGCTTCTCGCCATTGGGCTGCTCTTTGCTGCCTTGCTCTACATACAGTTGATTTGAGTTATGATTTATTAAAGCCACATGCGAAATGGGTTTAGATAATGTAGAACATGACCAGAACCACAACCAGAAGAACCGGAACCAGCCGAAATGTAGTAAAATTTTGTATATGCAAATAAAGGTAAAACAAAACACATGAATCAAACAATACCAAAATTAAGGCAAATATTTTAAGCAAGCTACAGACATGAAAAACGTAAATGAGTTGTGCCCGGCGATGCTTACCGTGCCAGTGGATCAGAGATTTGATCAGTTCACAGCCATCCAGTTTGTTGTTGTTGTCCGAATCATGCATTTTAAAGTAATGGAACTGCAGCTCAGCCTCGGACATTTTGCTCGTATCGATGGGCACTTGCATGTGCTCCTGGATGTGACTATGGAAAGATAATACGTAATTAAGTATACAGCTGCGAAGTTGTCTATGCATATGATAAGATTATTTCCAGTCAGCATTGATTAATGGCGACGATTGCATATTATCAATTTATTTATTTAATGCAGACACTTACGCACGCTCTTGCTGAATGTTGCCCGTGTTCAAAACCTGCTGTGGCTGTCCATGATGATGTCCGCCCGCCTGCTGCTGATGATTCGGCACCTGTTGTGGATGCTGTTGCACAGGCTGCTGCATTTGTTGCTGCTGATGGATCTGCTGCTGCTGCTGTTGTTGTTGTTGTTGTTGTGGCACGGGCACCTGCTGATATTGTACTTGCTGTTGCTGCTGCTGGACAGGCACCTGTAAATATGTTAGCATATTAGTTGCCTTGAAGAGCAGGCATATACCTGACAACCACTCACATATTGCTGGGGCGGCACGCCGGGCGCAGCGTGTCCCTGTTGTTGGTATTGCTGTGGAGGTGGCGGCTGTTGGTGATGTTGTGGAGCTTGGTGGGGCACTTGTTGCTGTTCCACATGATAAATAGTAGTAAATAAGTTCATAAGTCAACTTCCAGCTGGTTGCACAATATATACAAATATTCATCATTCAATTCTACTCACATAATGCTGAGGATTTACGCCGGGTGCCACACGCTGTGCGCTGCTGTAGCCAACTAGGGCAAGCAGCAAAGCTGCTGTAAAGTCTAACAGATGCATTTATGTGGAAGCGCTAATTTCGTTTGCGAGGATTTCGAATTTGGTGGCACGCACAATCACCACGTAGCTAGCTCAGCTATCAAAACACACACGTACACAAATTGATTCTGCTTCTTCACCTTTTGACAGCTACACAGCACGACAGCTGTTGCACAGGTAAGCCAGCTATCGAATTTGTTATCGACCGTTTTCAACAAGGTGGCAGCGCCATAAATTTAATCCACAACCTGTTTGAGTTTTCATTCGTTTATTTATTTTGGTTAAAGTGCAAATAAGAAAAAAAACAATTTAAATGGTATGGTATAGCGAAAATTAATTGTCAGCATACTGCCTACAAAAAATTAAACAAACCTAAACAAACTGTCCACTTTCAAGCATTTCTGAAAACTACTTTCCACTTGACTGAATGTCCCCATTTCCCATTTTAATTATTATGCTAATTACTTTCTGAATTTGCTTTCTTTTTGTGCGTAGGCTCGCTACTTTAAAGAACAGGACATCGATGGTAATTATACTAAACATAAAATGGTCGCTGCATGATTTCATTCCGAAAATATGCTTATCTATGTTTTTCCTTTCCCCCGTAGAATTCCGCGAGTGTTTTTATCTGTTTGCTCGTTCGGGCCAAATTAACAATTTGGACGAACTAACGGTAAGCATTATTCATGTAAGCATTATTTCCCTGCAACATTTCAGTTCAATTTGATCCAACAGGTCATTATGCGCTCCTTGGGCTTGTCACCCACCATACAAGAATTGGTTTCGTATCTAAAGCAAAAGAATGGAAAAATGAGTTTTGCAGACTTTCTGGACATCATGCACCAGCACTCTTCGGTGGAGAATCTGCCAGACGAAGTAATTGCCGCTTTCAAAGCAGCCGATCCACAGAACAAGGGCACAATATCGGCAAAGCAGCTACGCAATTTGCTGCAAAACTGGGGCGAGGGCTTGTCCGTGCGCGAGGTGGACAACATATTCAGGGAGGCGAATGTCAACAATAATAGCACCGTGCGCTACGCTGATTTTGTGAAAATAGCCTGTGCACCGGTCCCAGATTATTACTAGACCAACAGCGCCGTGCAGCTGGCAAACAAACGTGCTTTACATTCCAGTACTTATTTCAAATCTTATACTAAAACAAGCACAATGCACAATGCAATAAAGTTCACAACAATCGTATTTATGAAAAGTTTGTGGTTTTATTAAAATGCGAAACTTTTCAGCATGTTGAGAAGGTTCGACAGCCGATCTTAGTTGGCAATGGTGACCTCAACCTCTACTCCGGGCTCAATGTTGATCGAGGTGATCTTCTTAACGATCTCAGACGGAGAGTGCAAATCGATGATGCGCTTGTGAATTCTCATCTAAAATGCAGGAGGGAGAGAAGAATTAGTAAAAACTTTCTTTCAAAAACGAAGAAAATTCACAATTAATATATTGTCGAATTCAGAGAGCCAAATTGTGAGGGTGACCAGCAAAGTGGACTATGAGAATACGTTTAATCTGGGCAAATCGATGATACTGTGCAGAGGCAAATTGTGTGCCAATGCACGATATCTGATCTGTCCATGCCAGAACAATCGATGGCTGAACTTTGAACTCACCTGGAAACGATCCCAGGTCTTGGAACCCTCACCGCAAGGAGTCTTACGGGTGGTGATGCGTAGGATCTTGGTCGGCATGCGCACTGGGCCCTGAAATTGAAAATATTAACAATTAGTTCCCGGAAAACCAATATGATGCAAACTTTTCGTTTGTTGCGTGAATCATATAATATCTTCACACTGTTTGTCTCAATGTGAAAATAATGTCCAACTCAAGCATTTGATCTAGCATTTAATATTGACTAGGCTAAGCGGCAAGCAGGCACACGAAACCTCCAGGTAAATGCGGGCAAATAATATTGAGATACATATATACACGCGGCAGCGTTCTTCTTCTTACCTTGACACGCAGATTCTGGTTCTTGGCACCGTTGATCAAGTCACGGCACACATTCTCCAAGGAGCGTACGTTCCTGGAAGTCAGGGTGATGCGAATGCGGTGCACAGATGCAGAATCGCCGCCATGGGGCTTCTCAATGTCTTTAGGAGCAGCAGCCTACAAGCATAGAAAAAAAAAGTAATATTGTGAGGTTATGTTGCACACAGATGCACGCACAACACGTGCGTTTTTTTTTTATAAAATTTCTTCTAAATACGCGAAAAACTTTATTGTTGCAAGCCGAAACAATATTGTATTTCAATAGTTACCATTTTTAGCAATTTATCTGGTCGAGATAGTCAAATCTTTTTATTTTGAGCAGCGCTGAACCAGTTAACTTGCTGGTCAAAAACGAAATGGGACGAGTGCCAGTCACAATGCCACGGGCTGCAGCTATGCTCAGCGTTGCCACTCAGTTAAACAAACATCTGGCAGCACAAGTTCAATACGCGCCATTCACAGCAAAGCGCCAAATATCTCCTTTTGAATCAAATGAAACACAAAATGTTCGACTATGTTATTTTTATTGCGCATTCTCAATTAATTTGCGACAAACAAATGCGACAGAAGTGGGACCAATAATCAAAAAACTCCATATAGATTACAATTAAAATAATACAAGTCAAAGCACAATGTTGTATTTAAATATTAAATCAACGTTAATTAGTTTTTGTACAATAAAAATCTGTTACTCTTTTATGCATATCAAAATTAAAAACCACTCGACGATCTTAAAACCTAAGTACGTCTCAACAAACGAAAATATAAGCCTGTGCGATTTTTTTTTTTTATAGTAAATCGACAAATAAAAATCAGATAATGGTGTCCATCAAACTAAAATATATAACTTAAGAAAGCAATAGGCTAAAAGTTTGTGTCCAAATTGTTGTAGTTATAGATATTACTTTACGGTTAAGTTTATAGTTAAACGCCCTGAACGCAAAAACAGACGCAACTCTGGCTAATGGGTTAAATAGATTTTAAAGCGTTTCCCTCTCTCGTATATGTACGCATATTCATAATGTGTATGGCTAACTAATGTACATTAATTATAGATTCGCGGCCTTTACCAACGCCCACCCAGCGCACGGGTACGCTCAGTTGGCTCTCCAAGAAGCGTACGTAGTTTTGTGCGTTCTGGGGCAACTCCTTGAAGTTGCGTATGTGCTCGGTGGACGTCTGCCAGCCGGGAAGTACAGCGTACTCCACCTCAATGTCGCTCAGCTCGCTGATGGTGCCAGGAAAATGATCCAGTTTGTCACCACTGCTGCGCTTATAGCTCACACCCACTTTAATCTCGGGCAAGGTGTCCAGAATATCGAGCTTCGTTATGCAAATGCAAGTGTAACCGTTAACCAGCGACGTGTATTTGAGCAGCGGAATGTCCAGCCAACCGCAGCGGCGCTTACGCTTCGTAGTTACGCCAACCTCAAAGCCGCGCGTCTGCAGTAGATCGCCAATTTCCTGCATAAAACACAATTTATAAGTAACAAGTGTAAGTTAACAGGGACAAACTTACGTTCAACTGCTCCGTGGGGAACGGACCATCGCCCACACGCGTCGTGTACGCCTTGACAACGCCAATGACCTCGCCAATTGTTTGTGGCGGCAAACCCAAGCCGGTCAGCACGCCGCCAATACTGCAATTGCTGCTGGTCACATAGGGATATGTGCCAAAGTCAATGTCCAGCATGGCCGCATTAGCGCCTTCCACCAAAATGGTTTTGCCATTGCGCAGTGCCGTGTGCAAGAAACAAATCGTGTCCTTGACATATGGCCGCACCTTATCCACGTAATCCTTGTACCGCGCCAACTCGGCCTCCACATCGACCTTAATCGATGGGAACAGCCGCAAATGTGTGTTCACAATTGATTTGAATCTGTATTTACAAATATGTTAGTCAGCAACTGAGAGGGGATCAATATAAGGAGCCACTCACTTCTCGCTGAACAAGTTAAAGTCACCAAGAAGTTCGCCCACGCGAATGCCATTGCGGGTGGCCTTGCTGGAGTAGGCCGGACCAATGCCCTTTTTGGTGGTGCCCAGCGATTTGCCGCCCTTCTCAGCCTCCTGCATACCGTCAACATGCTGATGGAAATCAAACACCAGATGCGCACGATCCGAGATAATCAGACGATTCTCCAAGTGCTGCAATCCCTTTGCCTCATTCTTCAGCACCTCGTCGAACAGCGAAGGCAGATGAATAACGACGCCGTTGCCTAAAAATACGCAAATAACAAAGAAAAATATTCAGTCATTTAGGGATCGATATGCTGAGGTGGCTATTTAAAGCAAATCCCAATTCGGGCTACTGTTGAATTATTTTAAATGCGTTCTACTTTATTTAAAAGTGGACCTCAAAGTTCTTTACTTTACGCTGACTAAATCGGACGGATCAGAATAAAATCTGAATGAACCATCAACTAAAGAAGAACTTTAACTTAGTTTAAGAGAGCGGAGGTGAGAAATGTCAAAAGAAAAATAAAAATTTCTTTGTCCGTCTGTTTCTATGAAAACTATTCTGTCAGTTTTAAAGCTAACACCATGAAACAGCCGGCAGTATATTTGTATGTCAGAACGGGCCGGATCGGATGACTTCATCATATAGGCGAGACAGGAATGATCGGTCGAAAATGAAGTTATCGGGTGTCAAACTTTTTTGATTCACAAGATATTTCGGTCAAGCTCGTCATTTATAATTTTCTCATTTCTTAAGCAAATCTTATCAACTTCGGACTAATTCAGCAAGAAGAATTGTCTATTCTTATTTCAAAGATTCTCTTTATTTTTGAATCAAACATTAATACGACATTTCCATTGTATCTCCAGGGATAGATTTTGTACAAAAAAAAAAGTTGTTCTTTGAAAGTAGAAGCAAATGTGGAACTAAGGAAACTTCATTAGTTGAGCTTTATTTTGATTTTGTTAAATATCTTTCGCTATATCTTATCTTTTCCAGCGATTAAAGGCATAACAGTAAGTGGGTAAAAAAAAGAGTTTTTTATAACTGGCAATAAAAACACGTGCATGGATTCGCACCTTATCAGACTGCTCTGATATCTGGCTAGGCTTCAAAGAAATTGAGGTACTTTGCGTTATCT
Organism: Drosophila littoralis; assembly: GCA_018903485.1. Lineage (NCBI taxonomy): Eukaryota > Metazoa > Arthropoda > Insecta > Diptera > Drosophilidae > Drosophila > Drosophila littoralis. Next base: position 14,512,119 of record JAEIGF010000593.1, read on the forward strand.
TGCGAGTGGCATTAACATTAATTATATTCAAGTTGTCCACATTTAAGTTTCGCTCGACTAATTCTCAGACAATTTGTGCTGTAGCACGCAATAGACTTCATGCGAACTGCACTGAGAAATGCTTTCGCATGGAAATTTGCTTTTATAGTATAATCGAGTCGCAAATAATAAGTTAATTGCTTGATTCGACTAATTTGTCATGTATATCTGTACATGTTGATGTGTGTGCTTGTGCTTTTGTTTAAACAACCCTGAGCGCGATATCTGAATTGCAAAAGCTTACTAATACATGTGCGCAACGGGCGTTTACATGTATAGGTGAGATTGTGATTATCTCATAAATTAGTCTTGTGACAGGCGATGACAAGCTGCATTTTGCTGTGTTTTGTTGTGATAAGCAGCGGAAGGGGAATTTATCGATTAAACTTTAAGAAACAACAACAAAAATATGCAAAAGTTTAATAACTTAAAGATATAAATATGATAACAGCAAGTTGAAGGAACGTGTGCCTTGGCACGACCTTGCCTTTTGCTACAATCAACAACGGATTACGTCAAGCCAAGCAAGAGCTCCATTGACGTCGAGATAGTTAATGGAAGACTGCAAAGGCCTAGAGAGTGCAACTAAAATAGAAAATAAATAGCCTTTATAATGCAGGCAGATGTCAAAGCCAAATGCGAGACCAACTGACCGCAAAAGCCAATGTCAATGTTGCATCAAGTCTTGCCAACAAAATTCTTATACGTAAACATCCGCACGATACATACTATTTGTATATATGTATGTACATATGTAGATGAATATGTACATACTACATTTTCGTTTATTTAGTACGCTCAATTTCACTTTTGCAATAGAACGTACGAACGAACGAACGAACGAACGAAAGCTAAAAACAAAATAATAAAAACAATTTCACTCTGTGTATATAGCTATAGAATGTAAAGGTGTGTGAGTTCTTCTTATGTTTAAATAAAAAATAGGAAAAATATACTGAAAGAAAAGCATTAGAAATGATAGAAAACAACAAAGAAAGAAAAGGAAAAAGGAAAAAGAAAAAAGATGCTTACTTTCATTGAAAAATATTCATTTTGAAAAATATTTCTTGCATTCTTTTACTTGAGTATGTCAACAGTAGATAGCTGTGCCTTATACCAATAGAGTAGGAGTTTCTTGATATCTTGATATCCCTCCTTTTGCATCCAATAAACCGGGCCTGCTCCCACTTGTACCACTTACCGATGACCGAAATGCATTTCTCGTTCACGACGCCGCTGGGCAACAGATGGAAATCGAATTCGGTGCCATTTGCCACCACAGTGTGTCCAGCGTTATTTCCGCCCTGTAGAAAACCGATTAGAGAGGGGAGAGATTGGGGGGGAAAAAAATAAATGAGAAAATTAGAGAATGAGAAACTCTCGCACACACGTAAGTATACTATATGGAATATATATAATACATATACATATGTATGTATGTGTGCCATAGCTTAGCTGTTTATATACAGAATTAGCATGTTTGTTTTTGTTGATTAAAACTTGTGTGATAAATAAATAAATATTGTGGAACAGCAGGTATTAAATAACAAATAAATAGCCAAGCGGCGGCCGCGTGTATGGCGTGTGACACAAAGTATCCACAATGTTCGAACTACTTTTGTATATGTATGTGACCGTATGTATTGTACAGTATAATCTATACTAACGGACAGGTGCTGACGGACATCGACTTTTTAGTCGAACATCTTTAATCTCAAAAAGGTTCAAAAAAGAGCAATGAATTTGTACAAGCTAACTCCTTGGAGGAATTGTATGAAAATTGTATCACAGATTATATCTGAACGAAATTTGTATAATCATAGGTATATACAAATATTGGGGTATGCTTTTTTCTTTTTTCTCCATTTTGCTAACGCACATCCTTGAGCGAACTAGCTGGAACCCTTTTACTGTACACGCATAACTATTTAGGCAAAATGTTTTTCCACAAAATCGGATAAATAAATGCGAAACTATTGTTTGTTTTCTTGGCAACTGTACAATTTTTTGGGGCATATACTAATCTGCTGTTTTTGAAAGCAATCCAAAAACATTGGCAAAAATGCTCTAGAAGTAAACTTCAGACTCAAAATATGTCAAATTTGCCGTTTGCGAAACGAGATAATTCAAATTTGTATGTGTTGTGGAGGATCGCTAAAGCAGATAAGATTATAACGAATATATTGCTGAATAGACCCGCCGCTTGCAAGAAACTTTCGCTGCGCAATTTATGAAAAACGGAGGCGTGTGCTGTGTGACTCAGATAATAGCAAAAAAAAAAATAAATGAAAACAAAAAAAATCAGTTTCAATGGGGGAATTACATAAGAATCCGCAGCAATATTGATAACAAAGTATAAAGCAAAAGGGAAACAATATTCTATGTGGTTGAAGGGAACTAAATCGGTTCCGTTCATTGAACTGCCGACCCAGAACAGAATTCAACAAGTTGGTAGCACCGGGTCAACAATATTGTGACACGCAATTCAATCAATCAGTTAAATAATACTTTTTTTTTTGGGTTAAGAGTTGAATTTATGAAATTCGAAAATATTACATTACATACGCTATGTATGTATGTTCTAGCATATGGCTAAAATTAATGAAAGATGTTTGTGAGGCACTTTTTGAAAAGTGCGCGGGACATTCACAATGGTGATTATGTAAACTTGGCGTTTTGCTAAGCAGGCCATGTGTGTGTGTGTGTGTGTGTGTGTGTGGTAGTGTATACATATTATATGGATGTGTACATATCTGTACACATATGTATATACATACATAACATTTGTGTGCTGTAGAACTAACGTCAGGGAGAACGAGTGACGAATTTGCTGAAGCAGCAGACGTTGGCAGACTGACTGACTGTGCACACATACACAAAACAAGCGCATACATACACAAAGTGTACTATGAGCATATGCGCGCACACACCCGCCGCCGCAGTCACAACTAATACATACATCTGTACAAACGTATGTATGTATATTCAAATGAAAAAGCGAAGCATGCGGTCGCCAACCACGGCGATAATAGCTAATTCTGAAGAAAATAAGTATCTACATGTGAAATGCTCAGTTGCTGTTGCAATTGTTGACTTGAAAACGCGCAGCGATTTATTTTCTGTATGACAGCCTCTGGGTTTGGCGTCGGCGGCAATGAACCTGGCGCGTTTGCGTGTCCTTGACACAAGGATAACTGTTATCAGCTGCTTATACATTTTTTCTTTGCTTACGCCCTGATTTTTCACACCAAAATTAAAAAAATATTTTTTTGTACTGCTTACCTGACACCTGCAAACAATGTCCACTTCCGAAGCGAGCATGTCTACCACCTTGCCTTTGCCCTCATCGCCCCATTGGGCGCCTAGGACAACATCCACTTTGGACTTATACATACTGGTCCGTCCTTGATGCAATTGCTGGTAGTGATTACCATTAATGGCGATTGTTGTTGACATTTCGTACCACTATCAGGAAATTCTCGGCACGGCCACGAAAACGAGCACGACGTTGATCTCGCTTGAAAACGGAACACGTTCTGTTTTTATAAAATAGTTTGATTTGCAGCTGTCAGTGCATGGCGTTACCAGAGTAAATGTATGGTCTTGTGAGTACATTGCGTAGCGTTGCCAGAAAGGTTGAGTTCCCGATTTAAAAATATTTGAAATGGAAGTTTATAGATATGAGATAAGCAAATGCTAAGCTACGTGTCATGCAGGTTTTTGATGAATAAATGTTGTATATGAAGTTCTCATTTTCAGTTGTTTTCTATATATCTGCATTTTGTTACTTTTTACAAGGTTTTCTCTCTGTCAGAAATTTGAATTACACTTGCGCTTTTTGTTTGTGTTTTAAGTGTTTTATATCACTATTAGTGCTATTCAGCGTAAAGCGCAAACATTTCGGATAAGCTGGCAGCACCGTCCAACATATGTCAACTGCCTGATTGTTTTGTTAGCACTTACATGGTTGAGGACGCATTTTCAACGCCCGAAATGTCTGAAGAAAAATGTCACTTGTATGTATAACGAAAAATATAGATCATAATAAAATAATTGACAACATTTCTAGCTGCCATGAGGCGCCCTTTAAATACACTTGTCCAAAGTGCAATGCGATCTACTGCAGCGTCGCTTGCTACAAGTCGAAGGAACATCTGAAGTGCTCTGAAGAGTTTTACAAGACGTGCATCCAAGACGAACTGGCCAGTGCAGCAACAACGTCTGAAAGCAACAAAGGCATGCGTGATATATATGATATCTTAAAACGTATGCACAAATTTGATGCCGGCTTCAAGCCTGAGGATTTTGATGCCGATGGGCTAGACAGTCCCATAGACTCGGATGATGAAGCGGAGCCCGAACAAGATGATGAAGGGATTGAGGGAGACGATGGCACAGAGTACGCTTCTCAAGAGGACACGGATGAGACTGTGGACATTGCTGAGCGTCTGAAGGGCATCGACATAAATGATGCGGATGAAGTTTGGAGCCGATTGACAACGGACGAGCAGCAGGAATTCCAAAAATTGATAGCAAGTGGTGATATAATGAAACTCATGCCCGACTACAAGCCCTGGTGGTGCAAGCCAAAGAACTCTAAGATTGTGGTCATGCCCTCGCCAACAGATGTTAACGTTGACCTGCCTCAAATACAAAAGAACATACCCAAGTTCACGGACATATGCAAGACACCGTCGCCGTGCCTGCACTACAATATCTGGAACATATTGAGCGCATACGCGTGTGTGGCGCGTTTCTTTGGCGGCGAGCAGCACACCAATGCCAGCGAAGCTGCTGCCCATTTGGTGAATCTCAGTGCAACGCTGAAGTATGGCACCAACTTCGAGGATGCCGAGGATGCCATTGTATCGGTGGAAATGGAGGCATGCACCACAGGGAATGGATCGGCAGGTGCTGCTGCTGTTGGCAGCGCAGGTGCAGGTACAAATTTCCTAGTCGAGAGTCGCGAACAGTTGCAGGAGGATGCGCGACAGCTCATGTCCACGCAACAAAATAAATTGGCGGCATTGAGCGATGTCCTGCTATTGCTGCAGCAGAGCAAAGCGTTGAGCAAACGGAAACATTCAGAGGAAGCTGAATTCCAGAAGCTTTTCGCACTTGCCAGCGGCAGTGTTGAGTTGAATCGAACCAAACTTTCGCAGCTGATAAAGAAAATAGAGTTTATGCTGTCGTATGTGGCTAGGGAGCAGGTCCTGTGAAAACGCTGTCAAATAAAAATATTTAGTTCTAACACAATTCAATTCTGGCAAATTTTTATTGTACGACCAAGACCCAAATGAACGCAATGGATACCCGTCTGAACAGCTATGTGCGTGTGATACTAGCTAATTGGCTGAGCGCGGCTCTGGCGGTTGTCCAACCCCAAGTAAGTAGAAGTTAACAGTATTGGAGCACAAGAAAAATGAAATATTTTCTAAGCTCGGCATTTGACAAACAGGAATAATAGAATAACTCTAACACTAATGTATCCATACTGTTAACTAAACTTAACACCTGGTGTAAGCTAACAGAATGTCAGGCAATGTTTGGGGCAAAATTATGCTCGTCTGACAATTAGATTCTTGCGTGCGTGACCTGCATTTGAAAAATCAGTACAATAATGCTAAATTTGTTAAACATAATTTGAATTCACTTCTTAAATAAGCATCAATTATTCAAAATGGTTTAACGGAAACATCCAAATTATTAGTAACATACAAATTGCATACTAAAAGAATTAGGTGTCATACCCGCATTGGAACTACACGACCGCCGGCGCGAACCAGCAGTGTTTTGTAGCCCTCGTTGGCACAATATCTAGTTGTCGCTTGCCAGCCCTGCCAGTTTTTTTTAGTTGGCGATTTCAGACATACACGCAAGTTGTAGTGCTTTTTACGGCTATTTTGTTTTTTGGTATGTCCAAACGAATCGACACGGCATCAAATGCAAATGTTAGTCGTGTGCCACAGTATGCCAAATGCCAAATGTGCTAAATTAATACATGTGGCAAAGCAACAACAACAACAGCAATTAGAACATTACATAGAACATTTTGTGTGAACGCGTTTACGTTTTGGGTGCGGACAACGGTGCGGGATTGTGTAGCGGAATTTGAAATGCGTGCTATGTGTGTGTGTGCGTGTGTGTGTGTGTGTGTAGTCTATCTGTCTGTGTGAGCAAAGTGTTCTTCTTCGCTGCGCTTCACTCTCTAAATTAGTGCAAAAAAAGGAAACAATTTGAGTGCGCCAGTGTGCGTGTGCGCGTGTGTGTGTATGGCGCCCATTAAGTTTTAAACAAAACATTAAATCGTCTAGAATTAGAACTTATGTAAGCTAAACTAGCTGGATACAGGTGCAAATATTTGTTATTAATACGTTAAATTGTTCAATCTTGGCCAAAGATAAACGAGTTTTGGGCCGTGTGCTGCTTATCTTTTTTAGACAGCGTTGCTCCTTAAGTGTGTGTGTGTGTGTGTGTGTATGTGTGCTTGACTACGTTCGTGTGTGTGTGTGTGTGCCTGCTTATCTATCTCGACAAATATGCGAAGTATGCGTCAACCTGTTTGTTAACTTTCTGTTAAAAATTTCTACTTCAATGCTGCGGCGTCGGTGACCGCGACGATGACAACAACAACAGAGCAGCAGCAGAGCAGCAGCAGAAGCAGCGACATCTGCAGCAACAACAATAATCAAATTAATAAACAACTTGGCTACGAGAAATCAAAGTCGCATAACGTGTACAATGCTAAATAAGTAGTTATGACTGCATGCAGCTAAATTTATAACAGCAAAGCGAATAAAACACCCAATGGAAATAAAACACCGTAAGCAATACGGCACTGAGCGTTGACGCTGACGCTGACGCCGACGATGACGATGTCAAAAGCAAAAGCTCAGCTGCCAGCAGTGTGGCAGTCGCTTGTCAGTACTCGGCGGGAGAAACTGGATGGGGCGCAGCCTAGCCCGAAACGGAAGGCTCTCTCTCTCTCTCTCTCTCTCCTGCTTGGTGCCCCTCCAAACGCCGGCAGTCAGTGACCGAATGTCTGCATGCGGCTTCATTGATAACATAATTGTCTGTGTATACACATATGTGCATCTGCATGTGTGTGTGTTTGTGTGTGTGTGTGTGGCAACCTTTGCATTGTTTACAAACAGCTGATGAGTTCGTTATACCCTGTAACCGTTTAACATAGCCAACACGAGGATATAATGCTTTTGTGCAAGCGTTTGTGACAGGCAGCTGTAGCTAGTTTTGTCTCTTTCCCTCTGTTTCTACGAATGCATCCTTTGACTATACTCTAAAAGTTTAACACAAAGTTCGCCAAGGTTTTTTGATCGATAACTTCATTTATTACCCTAAAACTGAAAAATATCGATAATCGTCTAGGTTTTTGAAAGTATCTCGAAAATTTTAAAAGCTTTATTATTACCAGCCCACTCACGTAAAAACGCATTTATTTTCAACTTACTTTACTTTACAATTTTTGATAGATACGCGATTTAAATTTTTATCTGTATGCACTACAAGTTCCAAAGCGATCGAACAATATATACAACTGCTCTTTAGAAATATTTTTTTTTATAATGTGTGACGCAAGAAGTACGTTAGGAATATACATGTTTTTTGAACCAATGGGTGCAGGGTATCTACTAGTCGAACACTCCTGTTTCTCTTTAGTGTCTCGCCTGCAACTCCATTGAGCACATACCAAATCAATTGAACGTGTTGCGTTAAGTTATAAACGCCTTGAGCTAATTGATAAAATTGTTCCCAACTCTCAATTCACATACATGAATAAAAAACTGTTATCAACATGTGTATGTGTGTGTGTGTGTGAAGGCATTTACCTTGGTGCTTTCGTAAGAGGTTTCCAATAAAAAGGCGCCAATTAGTTTGACAATTGTCTGGCCTTTTAAATCAAGACACAATCGAATTTCTTTAGTTGCAAACTTGATTTGTTTATTTTTATAAATAATTGGCCAGTTGCTCACCTGTTTAATTGGGTTTTTTTATGCCTAAATATAACAGAAATTCTCTACCTTTTTATTGAAACAATACAGCGAATTCCTGATTAGGTAAATTGTCTTCCAAATATTTAAACCGGAATTACAGAGCTTGAAGAAAAATGTTGGGAATGTTTATCTAAACAACAAGTAAACCCGTAATATTTTCAAAACCTTCGCAAATTGATGTAGTTTATCTACGTGGTAAAGCAATTTAATTTTTTAACGATTTTTTTATGTTTGATATAGTTGTTATATTTTGCTAAGGTTTTGGCCAAGTTTTGGGAATCTATGGGAGATGTTTCCTTCTATGCGTTACAGATTTCATGACAAAATTATAATAAATGGCTGTAAAATTGCATAAAAATAATAGTTGTCGATTACAAGGTCTACATTTAATAGATTTTGTGGAACGACCGCTTTACTTTATCGCTTCGAAAGAGCGACGTTTGATTCAATGCACAGTTTGTGACAAGGGTTTTTTACAGTATGATGCATACAATGAGGTAGAAAATAAAAACTACAAATCATCCAAGATTCCATTGCCTCTGCGCATTTATATTTTTAATCATATCGCGTAATCGCGTATCGAATGCTCATTGGATCAAACTCATCAATTCGAGAGTTTTGTCATTTTACTTGTTATGTCTGAGAGCCCAACACAGAGATCGTTTATTGTAAGATGCCCCAAAGATTTATTGCTGCCCTAACAATTTATGTTGTTGCCTTGCCATAAAAGTTGGACACATTAAAACTGAACAGAGCGATGCTTTTTGTTTTGTTGAGTTCCTGAAAATGTACTCATTTTATATTGTCATTTATAGGAAATGTCCCACCACAGCGATGATCAGCTTCTGCAGGCTGGAAGTGATTCCTTCTGGGAGCCTGGCAATTACAAACGCACCACCAAACGCATCGAAGATAGCTACAAGTGAGTAAAAAAGTATACAAATTGTAAACACTGTTGGGTCATTGCCAGCAGTAACAAAAAACCTGTTATTAACTTGTCTCACTCTCTCTCTCTCTCTCTCTCTCTCTCTCTCTCTCTCTGCTTGCTCTCCCCTCTCTCTCTCTCTCTCTCTCTCTGCTTGCTCTCCCTCTCTCTCTCTCTCTCTCTCGGATCTGCCTGCACAGACTCTGCAACGACCTACAGCAACTGATACAGGAGCGCGCCGATATTGAGAAGGGATATGCAAAAAGCTTGCGCGCCTGGTCCAAGAAATGGGGTGAACTAATTGAGAAAGGTAAGCGAAAGAAGTGAGAACAGTTTGCAAGAGCTTGCAACCGACTGCGCAATACTCTGTTTCCTTGTTATAAGAGGTTCAACTAGTCAAATAGGGTATTCAATTGGGCTGTCTAAGACTCTAAGACTGCAACCTTGGAATGCATATTTTGGCGTTTGGCCAATATACCCTCTTCACGTTGCGAATAGAGTATTAAATTAAGGAAAAGAGAGTTGATGAAACGCTATAAACTACATACTCCATATAAGCTGTTATATGTGTCTGTGTGCTTATAACCGTGTTATTTGTGTACACACTCATTCACGCTTGCTGAACGGCCCAATGGAGCAACAACAAAAACAATAGGAAAATAGGAAAAACAACAGAAACAACAACAACAACAAAAACAACAACAATAGCAACAGCGATGACCCGTTGGAGGCATCATTTCTCAGTGGGCTGACAGACTTCTGTTCTTCTTATTTGCCACATTTTGTGTACATTATATACTGAGCATTCTTGTTGTTGTGCGATAAGTGGCTTAAGCTATTAATGGGCTTTTTTGTTGCCCTTTTTTGCACCGTCTTTTACCTGTTGTCATCGGCAGCTTCGCACTCTGGTGCCAAATAGCATGAAAAATATTTCAGATAAGTTCAAAAGTGGGGGATGGCCTCACAGAAGCTTACAAAATATTCCATTTATTTCGCTGTTAAATAATCATTCGATTCTGTTAGTTCGCAAATGTTAGTATGAAAAGTAGGTTTGAATTCGTGAATCTGGATTCTCACAGCCATGAAATTAGGTTCTGGTTATAGGTGGCTAGTCTTCCAATTTCAAATGTATGCACATTTTACACATTCGGTATTCATAGTAAAAGTGCAGTTTTTTTTTAAATTTATGTTTTTGAAGCAGGTATCTTTCTATAAGACAACTAATTTTACTTAGAAAGTTAATAAAAACAATTGGAATTCCAGGCTCGAGCTGCCAGCCATTCAAAAAGAATTTATTTAATAATATTAACTCACATTCACAGTGCATGTCAATGTTAACTATCTTAGCTTTTGATCTCAAATATGTCCCTAATCAAAATGATAAACAGCTAAGCCTGTCATTTAAGCGTGGAATGCCGAATTTCCGTAAAAAGCAAATGTCACTGCACCGATTTTTGCCATGTTCATTTGTCACATTCATTTGTGTTCCAGTGTGCACGTTGACTTTTGTGAAATGAAATCGAGTACACTGCGAGCAAAGTTGGCAGCCGCTGTTGCTATTGCTGTTATTTTTGTTGTAGTTGTTGTTGTTGTTGCTGTTATGCCCACCGCAGACGCCGCCTTTGCTCTCTGCCCACTTTCACAGTGAGCACGACGCAACACAGCAATTGCAGACGGGGCAATATACATACATGTACAAAAAGCGGCTTCTACGAGCGCGCGACATTTTCATACCGAATTTGCCTAGTTGCGTCTAGCCAGAGTTATCAGCACCTCTCCCCAATCTCCCCGGCCCGCTCACTCAACCAATTGAAAGAGTAGCATAGTAAACCGGCACCAAAGCGTCGCTCGAAATGGTTTCAAAAATCAATGCGATGAGAAAATAGAACGTGTTTATTTCTGTGCTAAGCGCCTCAATTTGTATGATGTACACATATGTGTAATATGTGCGTGTGTGTGTGTAGTGTGTGTGTAGTGTGTGTGTGGGGTGCCAATTGAGAATAGTTGAGTGGCCGTTAGTCAAAATGGTCAAACGAGTTTCGTGCATTCCCAATTTGCAATTATTAAGTGGGCATCATATAAACTTTATTACGGTTTTTCATTTTTTGTTAGCACGCCATAAACATGCCAAAAATGTGCCACACACACGCACACTCCACACACACACACTCCACACACACACACACACAATCCAAACAGACTTCGAACTGATTAGATAAAAAGGCCCGTCAAGCGTCGATGACATCAGCTAAAGAGCAGACAACTACCTAAAAATCTTTTAATAATGACACATAATTACCGTTAAATGATGTGACCAGTGTTGATAAACAATTAATAAATCATGTGTTTGATTCGATTGCAGGGCCCGAATATGGCACCACAGAAGCAGCTTGGAAGGGCGTATTAACCGAGTCGGAACGTTTGTCAGATGTACATATGAAGATCAAGGATAATCTGTGCAATGATGTCAACACTCAGATTAAGACCTGGCAAAAGGATAATTACCATCACACGCTCATGCAGATCAAGGAACGCAAAGACATGGATGATCTGTTCAAGAAAGCACAGAAGCCTTGGGCCAAGCTATTGGCCAAAGTGGAGAAGGCCAAAGCGGATTATCATTCAGCATGCAAAACGGAACGCAGCGCCACCAATCAAGAGCGAAACGCTAATGCGGACAGCTCGCTGTCACCGGATCAGGTTAGTTATATAATATAACCTTTAGTTAGATAGACAGTTGTATGGCTTTGTTTAACAACGTATTATATTGCAGGTGAAGAAGATGCACGATCGCGTGCAAAAGACCAAAGATCAAGTGCAAAAGTGCCGCGAGAAATATGAACAGGCCATTGGCGAAATAACCAAATATAATTCCGTTTACATTGAGGATATGACATCCGTATTTGAGAAGTGCCAAACCATGGAAAAGACACGACTGCAGTTCTTCAAGGAAGTGCTATTCAATGTGCACGAGTGTCTCGATCCGACCAAAGTGCAAAAGTGAGCTCAATTTAAAGATAAGTTAAGTCAAATTGATTAACCTTCTGTTTAATTGCAGCCTGCCCCAAATCTATGAGGAGTTCTATCATACAATTAACAATGCGGACCAACAAAAGGACTTGAAATGGTGGTCGAATAATCATGGCATCAATATGGCCATGAATTGGCCAGCATTTGTGGTAAGTCTCTGTCGAAATTTTAAAGAAAGTCATTTAACGTTGCCATTGCAGGAATACACGGAGGAATTCCGTGACATAGCCAAGGGCAACAAATCGAAAGAGGCGCTGCCTGCCGCGGCCATAACGCTCATCAATCAGCGACCCGTTGCCGAGGATGTGCACGTAAGTCGGCCAGGCTCTAATTAAGTATTTAATTGCCTTATTAATTGTATTTACCGCACAGGAATACCCAACAACAAATAGTCTAAAGAAGAACGCGAGCGTCAACAGTAAAGCGAGCGGCAAGAGCAGCCAGCAGGAACAAGCATTAAATCAAACCTCTGCCACATCAGTCGAAACTAAATCAACAGTGTCGACAACAGCGGCAGTCGGCGCTGCGACAGCAACAGCTGCTGCAGCGACGGCAGCGTCAGCGGCGGCGGCAACAAATCGCAATCCGAGCGTAACGTAAGTTGGAAACAGTTTCTGAATCCGAATTGTTTTGGATTACACTCGAGTGGTCACCGTTGTTGCTGCTATTTGGTTTTGTCGCTCATTTTCATTGAACTAATTGATTTCAATTTGCATGTACACAGCAATGGCAACGGCAAAGTCGATGCAAACCCATTCGATGAGGAGGAGGAGTGGGACGAGGCCGACAATGTGCTGGTCGACAACGGGGAGCCGGGTGTGCCAGTGAAGGCCTTATACGACTATGACGGCGCTGAAAGCGACGAGCTCACATTCAAGCAAGGTATAAAACCTACTTATATGGCAATCGTCACTCTCTCTTCTAATCATTATTTTTCTCTGCTGTACCAGGTGAGGTTTTTGAGAAACTGGAGGATGAGGACGAGCAAGGGTGGTGCAAGGGTCGCATGAACGGGCGTGTGGGCTTGTATCCAGCGAACTATGTGGAAATCTTTCACTCATAAGTGGTCAAATTAGGTGAAGTGCAACTGGATGTGTGCGGAGCGTGCATTGAGAATATAGAAGATACCAAGATAATACAGTTAAAGTATGTATTGCGGATTGCGTATACAGTAAAAGAAAAGAAACAATCGTTGATGAAATTATTATGATATGTATTAGAATTTGTTATGAGCAATTGCTCACACCATGGTGTGGCATCTAATGTATTAAACATTGAATTTGTATTGAGCAAAGCCAATCCAACCTACCAACAAAAAAGAAAAGAAAAAAAAAAAATAGAAAAGAAAACAACAAAAAAATAAACAAGATAATAACTCACCCACAGTAGAGTTGAAATGAATGTAGTTAAAGAACCAGGAAAAACAGAATACAGATTAACATAGATAAAAGGTCAAGAGAACAATAAGTGTAAACGTCAATGTATGAAATAATATAACAAAAACACATATTACATATGTATTATGCTATAGCTAAAACTGAAATGTTCGTAAGTTTTTTTGAATGTGCGCGCATTTTTACTGGATTCAACTGGTCGTTCACATTTTTGTGGCCAATTGCAATCTGCGTACGATTTAAAGAGCATATTCAAATATGTGCGTGGTATTTGTAATGCGTTTCATGAACATTTTTTATTATTTATGAAGTTTTGTGTATACTTGTGTTATAAAAAGTATACGTATATTATTGTATATGTACATTTTTAAATAACTTAAATTATTGAAATAAAACAAAAATACAAAACCGAATAACAACTAAATGTATTTTAATTGCAGCTCAGTGCTCGGAATTTGTAATTTTTTATACCCTGTACCATTTAAAAATGGGTAAAAGGGGTATAATGTTTTTGTGCAAAATGTAAATGTATGTAACATGCAGAAGGAAGCATCTCCGACCCCATAAAGTATATATATTCTTGATCAGCATCAATAGCCGAGTCGATCTAGCTATGTCCGTCTGTCTGTCCGTCCGTCCGTCCGTCCGTCCGTCCGTCCGTCCTTATGTATGAACCTATAAGAGCTAGAGACTTGAAATTTGAGATGTAGTTCCTCCTAGTTCCTACGCAGATCGAGTTTGTTTCGATATCGACATCCTGTTTTTTGAGCAAATTGGGTACATAACAAGAGCTAGAGTCACCAAACATGATATGTTGCTTCTAGAATATTATTTATATGTCAAGTATCTTTTATTTTAGACCTATCGCCACCTCCCCGCTAGCACCTCAAAGAGGGTTCAGGGAATTCCCTAGTCGGGAGCTCCCGACTAGAACCTCTTACTTGTTTTATCTTATATTATGTTATCATGTTCTTGTTAACTACGCCGAGCCCTCATGTGGCATTGTGATTGTTCTTCTTAAAGAATACACCAGCATATTAACTACTCGGTCAAATCAATTACTGCATCAATAATATTTTTTATTATTTAATTTAGCATACATACAAAAATATTAAATACTACGATTATCTCAGAAATTATTATTATAAATTAAACTTGTATACAGATAAACAAACACACACACTTAAGTTTATAAGAACGGGATGCTGAGTTGTGATAATAATTTGAGTCCGAACATAAAATATAGCTCTTAGAGCGTTGAATGTTGAATGTAGATTACAATGGCACAGTTTCAGTTACGAAGGCTTCGCGATCGGACCTCACAACTATGAGAGTATAACTGGTGTGGTACACTCAAGTACTATTTGTGATATTCATGCATTTGAAATGGCAAATATCAAGTATCAGCTTATTCAAGCGGAAACCGCATGGCCGAGCGAGAGAATTGTCGTGCATAAGTTTCTAAAAATCAGCGCTTTGTGTGGCATCTTTCTGCTAATTGTTTGCTATAGTTGGTCCACCTGCGTTACAATTATCCCATCTAAAAGCTATATTCCGCCAGACCGGACGGGCTCAACTTACGATCAGTATGACGCTTCCTCTGAACAAACTGAGTCCAGTCCAGACGATAATATTTATACATCGACTCGAGCACAGTTGATACCTTTTACAAGGCGGAACGAAACTTTGGGTAATCATTTACTTATCTCAATATATAAATGTGTTGAAGGTGCACGTTAAGACGAGGTTTCGGGAAATTCCACACGCTAGTATGGAAAAATCGCGAAAAACGTTTGTATGAAACTTTGTTGTTTATCATCCGATCGGCCTCAAACTCAATTTCAAAGATCTTCAAATTCATTTGAGGGGTGTTTCACACTTTTCGATTTGCATTCCTCCTTGGTGGAAATGGGGGTGAGAGATAGAAACCAAACTTCTTCAGTAGAAATGCGATGCAAAGATATGTTGGGCGAAGTTGTAAGTTGTGTCCGATTTTCTTCGAACTTATTTTCAAAGCTCTACATAAGAATATAATGAATACGTGTTTCAGCGATTTGGGAAATTCCACCCGCAACAGTGGTAAATTAGCGGAAAACGGTTGTACGAAAGTTGTTTGTTTACCAACCGATCAGTCTCAAAATCATTTGCAAAGCTTTTTGAGAACATTTATTTTATACGTACACGGGCAAGGCCGGGTTACACCCGTTAGCTTACTATATATTTGAAATCGAAACAGATTTTGTGACCTGCATTTACATACTTAGGTCCCAACATATTGGAAAACTACTTTGTGTACACCTCGCACTGTCGCATGCCCGCTCTAAATCCCTTTGCCAGGGATGCGCTTAGGATATTTGAAAAGACGACGTATTACACTTGCGACCCGAGCAAGGATCTAATATCTGTCGTTTATGATGACGGCACTCAACGCTACAAACTGCACATGAATGAACCGAAAATCAAATGCTGCTATAAGGCGATTCTGCGCAACGGAAATGGTGCTGAGGCAGACAACCAGTTCAAGTAGGTGCCGCAATAGCCTTCAATTTGAGTAACATATTCATGAATGGCATTATAGATTACTGCCATGCACTTATTTTCCCCAGGATTTCGTCGTGCCACAACGCGTAGATGCGATTATCACCGAGTGCCGTCGCTTGAAGGACAAAAAGCTGCTGCAACAGGATGCCTTTGGCTTTGTGCAACCATCGAGACATGTGGGCAATCGTCCCACTTTGAATAATTCAAATACAGATCAATCCCATGAGGGTAGACCCAGTGTCCTGCTCTGGGGCATTGACTCCATGTCGCGAATGAACTTCCAGCGGACCATGCCGTTGATGTACAAGTATCTCAGGCAAGAGAACTGGTACGAGCTGCAGGGCTACAACAAGGTGTGTGTGTGTGTTTCATTAAAACATCCCACATTTGTTGGCATTAGTTTCTTTTCAGATGGGAGATAACACATTTCCCAATTTAATGGCGCTGCTCACAGGATTCAACAGCACAAGATCAATGTCTGTCTGCCGGCCAAAATCGGTGGCTGGCTTGGACGCTTGCCCATTACTCTGGCAGACGTACAGGCAGCTGGGATATATAACAGCCTATGCAGAAGACTGGGGTCGATTTTCTACATTCAACTATAACAAGAAGGGATTCGTCAAACCGCCTACAGATTACTATCCACGCCCTCTTATGCTGGCCGTCGAGAAGGAGCTGAAAAAAGTATTGGTCTCCAGAATACCCTACTGCGTGGGGCGTCGACACTATGCGGAGTACATTTACGATTATGCCATACAGTTTACTAAGGTGCACAGGAATCAGTCCACCTTTGGCATGTTCTGGACGAACTCCTTTAGCCACAACGACTTTGCCCTGCCGTCTTCCATGGACGCGAAGATCCTTGAATATATGCACACATTGCAGAAAAGTGGAACCTTTGAAAGATCCATTATTTTGTTCTTCAGTGATCATGGCATGCGATTCGGACCATTGCGCAGTCTGGATAGTGGATTCTTGGAGGAACGCATGCCTATATTATATATCTGGCTGCCAAACTGGTTTAGGCACAAATATCCGCAGTTTGTGCATAGTTTACAGCTGAATAAGAATCGTTTGACCTCGCCCTTTGACATCCATGCCACGTTGCGGCACATTCTGGAGCTGGAGACGCCGCTGACAGAGCTGTCGCGACCCGAAGGCTGTCCCAGCTGTCATAGCATCTTTTACGAAGTAGCCGAATCGAGGGATTGCCGGGATGCGGGCATTAATGATCATTGGTGTACTTGCCACACGTTCAAAAATAACTCACGTAGTGATTATCATATTAAGGAAATCTCACAACAGCTGATCGATGCCACAAACGCCTATCTTGATGCCAACAACCTGACTGACGTTTGCCAGACTCTTAAATTGTCAAATATCGAGTCGGTGCAAAGAAAAATTAGTTTGGAAGCGAAGGCATTTCAGTCGTATCTGGTCAGGTATGAGGCCCAACCGGAGAATGCCCTGTTCGAGGCTTCAACTGATTGGAACAACAAAACTCAGCGAATCTCCATAAACGTGCCTGATATAAGTCGTCTGGACTCGTATAGTCAGCTATCCAAGTGCGTAGAAGATAATATTGCTAAAAAGTTTTGCATATGCTATGACTATCTAGAACTCAAGCCCTGATATTGTTTATCTCTGAGTTAAAAGCCAACGGAAGATTTTTATATGGCCTTCTTTGGAACTTTTGTTAATAATAATACTCAGCATGGCTTTGATATCTGTTTAAGTCTTTGACTCATATCGTAAATCCACATCTGAATGTTTCCTATTAAATATTTGAGCTATTTTTTAATCGTGATATGCACAAAGTCTTTTTTGATTGTTATATTAATTGATGTTAATATTAATTTCTATGCACTATGATAGTAATATGTTTAAAATCCAATATTTTTTTGAATTCAAGCTCATTTTATGTATACTATAATATAAGTATTATATTATACTATAAAAGTGAGTTTAAGAAGTTATAAATACGAAGCGCACTCTTTGGTTGTAAACATACCAATTGAACTTATCGGATTTTTTATTAGTAGCTATATAAGTTATAATTCTTGTTGAAGATATAAAGCCAAATGATTTCACTTTCCTTTCATGCCTTATCTTTTTGCTCACCTCTCGGTACAGTGAATAAATCTCAATCTCGTTGCAAATTGTGTGAAATTCTACCATGCAATCATTTTTAAAGATCTTTGTTGTAAATCATTTTAGAGCTGTTTTACACATTTCGGAAAATCCTCACGTATTTTGCAAAACTTTGGTGTTTGAAGTTTCGGGCTCAAACTCATTTCTAAAGATTTTTATGAACATTTATTTGAGCAATGTTTCGCAATATTCAAAACTTCCCGGCTGATAAATAAGGCTCGAAAATTTGTTGTGCAAAGATCGGCTTTACAATTTTCAAAACCTTAAAAAAAAAAAACTAAATGAACACGTTTTTTCGGGATTTTTGTTGATTCCGATTTGTAGTCTTGAAAATTTGCGGGAAACAGTTGCATGCTACATTTTTGCTTTGGTTCCGATCGGCTTCAAACTCTTTTACAAAACTCGTTGTGTAAATTTATTTTAGATGTGTTTCATAATTTTCGTCAAATCCACCTGTCTGGGATGACAAATGGTTTAAAAGGTTTTATGAACGGAAGTTCTGATTTTAAAGAAAGTACGGGTTGAATTTTAAATATTCCATCGATCGTAAATGGATGGAAAATTGTGAGGCATAAGATTTTAAGCAACAAATTTGATCCGGGCAAGGCCTGATATTAGCAGCTAGTCATATACATAAAATAGGGCATAGTCTAGCTTAAAATGGCTTTCGTTTGTTTATCTTAAGTCCCAAAGTAAATATTACGAAATCTTTGAAACAAATTTGTTTGGGCTTTTCTAACTTTTGATTAGGCGAGTGCCCTTTCTCCAATTTGAACTAAACTGCACAACTTCGTAAGAGTTCTCCTGTCTCCTAGATACTACATATAAATATATCAAACCCGATGATATATGCAGCTATCAGCAGGAAAGGTGCCGAAACTGTGGTAGATAAATATTACAAATAATTGTTTTTTTTTTTTTTTTGTATAATGATAAGGCCATATCAGGGCTCATAGAGGAATTAGCAATGATGTGAACCCGACACATATTTATATATTTATATACGTTTGTGCTTGCGGAATCGGTTGCCTTGATAACCCCACGAGCAGTTGGCAGTCGGCTATGAGGCACCACACAGGGCACATCGCGTATAATATAAAAAGAAATGTGATTTAATATATTAATATCTATGGCAAAATTGAAATACCAGTTGCTTGGGCCACAAAGTCCGCCACATTTCGGGGATCGGACCCTTCGGTTGCCCTGCAAAGTGCTGCTGGGCTCTGCCTCGGTTCTGCTGCTTGTTTTGTATTATCTTAGACATGTCTCAGAGAGTAGGCCAACTATGGAAACCGAATTGAATGACCCCAGGCTTACCTCTACGACTACAATAAATCCAAACACGCAGATACCAATTGAAACTGAAGTCTTCAATTCAACTCTGGGTAATTGTGAAAGAGTAGGTGCAGCTCTTCTCGAGCTTAATTCAAATTTCTTCAATATCAACAGAGCCCAACGTTAGCAAGTATTATGTGAGAACCTCAAAGTGTCGTATGTCTGCCCCAAATCCCTTTACGGCCGATGTTTTAACAATATATAAGCCAAAAACATACAAGAAGTGCGATCCAAGCAAGGATCTAATCACCGTGCACTTTGAGAAGGGTCTCTACAGGCTACATATGAACGAAGCGAATATCACGTGTTGTTATAAACAGATCCTGCGTTCCGGCGCTCGCGATCAAGCGGACCAGATGTATAGGTAAACACTTAATATAATTTATTATGCAAATTATTAAATTATAATTTTGACCGTAGATTGCTGCCATGCAGTAATTTTCATCAGGATTTCGTCGTGCCACAACGCGTAGATGCGATCATCACCGAGTGCCGTCGCTTGAAGGACAAAAAGCTGTTGCAACAGGATGCCTTTGGCTTTGTGCAACCAGCGATCAATGTGGGCAATCGTCCAACCTTGAATAATTCAAATACAGATCAATCCCATGAGGGTAGACCCAGTGTCCTGCTCTGGGGCATTGACTCCATGTCGCGAATGAACTTCCAGCGGACCATGCCGTTGATGTACAAGTATCTCAGGCAAGAGAACTGGTACGAGCTGCAGGGCTACAACAAGGTGAGCGTTTCCATAGTATCTCCGGCACTTTACCATTATCAAATGTCTTACTCAGATGGGAGATAATACATATCCCAATTTAATGGCGGTGCTGACGGGGTTTAATAGCACCAGATCCGTGTCAGTCTGCCAGCCCAAGCAAGTTGGTGGCTTGGATGCTTGTCCAATGCTCTGGAAAAAATACAAGGAAAAGGGCTACATAACAGCCTATGCGGAGGACTGGAGCCGTTATTCAACGTTTAATTTTTTATTTAAGGGCTTTCAAAACCCTCCAACGGATTACTATGCACGTCCACTAATGCTGGCCGTTGAGAAGGAGCTTCAGAATGTGAACGACATGGCCATACCCTACTGCGTGGGACGAAGGCATTTAGCGGAGTATATTTACGACTCTGCACTACAGTTTACGGAATTCTATGGGAATCAGTCCACCTTTGGCATGTTCTGGACGAATTCCTTTAGCCACAACAACTTTGCCCTGCCCTCTTCCATGGATGCCAAGATCCTGGAATATATGCACACATTGCAGAAAGGCGGAACCTTTGAAAAATCCATTATTTTGTTCTTCAGTGATCATGGAATGCGATTCGGCGCGCTGCGCAGCTTGGAGAGCGGCTTTCTGGAGGAGCGCATGCCCATTATGTATATTTGGCTACCGAATTGGTTTAGGGTTAAGTATCCAGAGCTTGTAGATAATTTAATGCTAAATCGGAATCGATTAACTTCACCGTACGACATCCACGCAACGTTGATGCACATTCTGGAGTTAGAGACACCGTTGGCTAACTTGCCAAGGCCTGAGGGTTGTCCCAGCTGTCACAGCACTTTTTTCGAGCTAGCCGAATCCAGAGATTGCGCCGATGCGGGCATCGATGAACACTGGTGCACTTGCCTGGAACTAGAAGAGGTGCCACCGACCGATCCAAAGGCAAAGCTCCTGGCAGACCAGCTGGTCGAGGCCACAAACAATTATTTGGCAGCTAAAAATCTGACAGGAACGTGTGAGATCCTGAAATTAACTAAAATTAAGTCTGTGAAAGCGCAAATTTCATCGCGCTCAAACCAAACCGATTCCTACCTGGTCAGATACGAGACGGCACCAGCCAAGGCATTGTTCGAGGCTACGGTCAAGTGGAGCAGCGCGACGCAGCGCATCTCCATTTCTGTGCCCAGCATCAGTCGAATGACAGCATACAGGGAATACTCCCAGTGTGTAGGGGATGCTACGCTCAAGAAGTTCTGCATCTGCATGCAATCAGCTATTAAATGAATCAACCCCGGCTGAATCAATCCAAGCTGGTGGCCACCCGTTTAACCACAGCCAAAGATGCATCTGCATTCCTTTTAATATGTTCGCTGTGTGCATCTGTATCTGTATCTGTATCTCGAGAGCATTGTTTCCAACGCCTATCGGCAGTTCCGATCTCATCCTGTGAGGTTGCAGGCAGTTTCCGCAACTAATTTGGGCTGGGCACAAATTAGTTGACAATTATATGACAATTGCAGGAGATAATTGCAGCAATATCAGCGATAAGAAGACAGCTGTTTAGTCTATTGCAATATTTCAGTTTCTTTTTTTTTCAATTATTTATGCATTTGATTTGCGCATTTGTCGCTTGTCAACGGATCAAAATACGTTTCTTAATGAATAAGAACAAATATAATATAATACAGTGTATATCTTATCACATGATCAATAATATGTGTTCTAGGAAGAGTCAAGCGTCTCAGTCAATGAGTTCAAGAACCTGTCAAAGATAAGTTTTCTATGTTTATCAACACAAACAAAGGCTGTTTCTAGTAGTAAATGTTTATACGATTAAACCTCCTTGATAGCCTCCAAGTTGGCAATCTTAATTTTTATTTTTATATGCATAGTCTTGCTCAAGCGCAGAAGAAGTTCTTCAATACGAAAAATGCAATGAAGGAATTGTATGGATTATATGGGATAAGGTGAAAATACAATTTTTAATTAATTCCCCTTTCGGCTAAATACCATACATTTTTAGTTGTTAGTTAATAAGTTGAATAAGCATTAAAAGTTATTTAATGTCTATATTAAATATTTTACATCAATTCCACATAGGATTTAAATCTTTGGGCTGCAAAAGAGTCCTCACTTCTTGCCAAACATATGCCAGCAAATGAATATTGTAATTGATATCTTTTATTTAGTCTGATGAAAACTTGTTTTTGGGAAAACAAAATTACGAATCAATCAAAACATATTAAAATTTGAGGCTCAGCTCGTATTCCCATTGAAAATGGCGCAGCAGATAAGTACATTAGGACAAGGGGTGGCCGGCGGCACCACCCCAAAAAACCACTAACAATAACCACAACAAACAGCGTGTAAACAATAAACAGAAGCAGTTGATGATGCAGATATAAATACAGCTACACAGATACACTCCATTCAAATCGCTCAAGTATCTGTATCCGCATTTGTATCTGTATCTTTAGCTGGGAGAGCTACTGAGGCCGGTTCCGTGTGTCAACTTCAATTACTTGCGCTGCCTAATCGCGGTCTGATAAGGGTAATAATAAACGGCAGCCTACCTGATGTGCCCGCCCGTCTCTGGCCAGAGCCGGGCAACGCCTATTAAACGCCTCGCTGCGCCCAAATGAGATTCGAATGCCGCATTGGAAGCCGCTGCCAGACAGGGATGGCCATACGGTGTTGCTCTTGGTGTCGTGGTGTTGTGGTGCCATTGTGGTGCACAAAATGGCGGCTGTGCCTGTTCAGAGAGCAGCCTTAAATAGCCAAGGATGCGCAGGCCGCTGAAACAGTAGCTATTTGGCACTGAGACGACGCGCAAGGATCGTCCAGGATGAGTGATTTTAGCATCGACTACATACTGAACCGCGCCGGCGATAGATATGTCGGCACCAATGCCTCCGTGGGCATAATGCAGCGACTTGGAGTCAGCCTGTATCATCCATACGCGTCGCCTGCACGCAAGGAGCAGTTGCCGTCCGCAGCATCAGTTTCCATAATGGACGGACCGATGCCCATGTACGACTGGCTGCAATATACACGTTACCATCCGCCCAAGCTGCCCCGCGCGCTGCGTCAGGGCCCCGCGAAGCGCACACCGGGACGCCTGCCACGCATTCCCTTCACACCCGCCCAGCTACAGGCGTTGGAGTGTGCCTACAAGGAGTCCAACTATTTGAGTGCCGAGGATGCGAACAAGTTGGCCGAATCGCTGGAGCTGACGAATACGCGCGTCAAGATCTGGTTCCAGAATCGTCGTGCCCGGGAAAGACGTGAGAAACGGGAGAAGGACGAGAGCTGCGACTCCACCTTCTCATCAAATGCATCCAGTCCGGAGCCGGAGTCGGGGTCGGATATTTTGGTCATTGTTTAATAGGCAATGGCGGCCTGATTGGGCGGGTTCGCAAACGGGGCGTGGTTAGAAAAAAAGCTCAAATTTTGGCTGTTTGTTGCTTAAGTTGTGATTGTTTGTACATTGGATTGAAAGACTTTTTGTAAATATTATTGTATTATATTATATTATGATACAAAGACAATACATAATTTATTAGTAAAATTAAATTTTATAAATAAAATCAACTTTTAAATGAAATACTTGAACATAAATTCTTTTGATCATTATATTCATGTTATAAAACGGATAATTATGGCTCTATAAGATTTGTTATATGAGATAAATGCGGAAGTTACCTGGAAATTAGATATCAAATTTTTAAATAACTATGGAGCTTTCAGGATTTGGAATTTGTAATTAAAACGTATTTGAGATGTTTTAATTTGAACTATAAACTCTGGAGCTGAAAGGAACTGTGCTTAGTTAAAGTGAAAATCAGCTGCAAAATATATTTTTAAATTATTATAAGGGTTTTATGTTGTATTTTATTGACACGCGTTAAATACAAATTTCTATATATTGTACGTGAGCTATTGGACTAAAGGCAAAAGACCATTCTACAAAAAATTAACCTATTTAAAGAAAGTAATTTATTACGTTTTAGTCGACTTTTAAAAATTATACTCCATATTGAAACTTTAACATTATTATTAGTAAATAAAATTGTTTCCGCAATACATAGAAGTCCATAAATATTTGTTAATTTTTATTAAATTTCTCATTTTTTTATTCATTTTCAAAAAAGGAAAAGCATTTTATCATGTAAGATCCTTGATTTTGGTCAATATGGTATGAAATCTGTTGAAGCAAACGGACTTTGTTATCAGATGAATTAACATAATCCAAATATATATAAGATAAAACAACAAGTTAAGTAATGTGATCTCCTAGATGAGCACGATGTGGAAACTGCAATCTGGACTTGTTTTACTTATTATTCCCACACATGCTCTTCATATATACCTTGCCGCCAAGGGTATCATGAGAGTGCGTGAACCATGTGCAAACACTGAGTGTAAAAATTATGCTGCCTGGGAAAATATTCTTTTTAGAAATCATCAATGAAAACGTAGCGATTCGCGTGCCGGAAAAACAGGACACGGCGCTGAAGAGGGAGGCGGGGCATATGCTAAGCCGATTCCGCAATTGTTGCTGTTTTCATGGTCAAGAATAATTTGTTTTTCCGCTTTCCATTGTTTGCATACAACAAAAATATCAAATTACCAAGCGGCGACCCACAGCAAAAAGTGCCGACATGCGGGGAGCGCCTTGTCTAAAGATACTCTTGCGAATGCGAAAGATGATTATGATTCTGCCATCTCGGCAAACTGGAAGGCAAATGAGTTTACGCAAATCCTGGCGGTGTCTATACCTAAGCCCAGGCTAATCCGATCATATGAGCATCTAAAAACTGGATCAAGGTGGGCAAAAGAAGGCCTGGAGCGCATGCGCCATTTACCTATATTAAATGAACATCGGCGATATGAAACGAAAGGAAGTGGTCGTTGAAGGGTTCTATGTATGAGATGACAAATATATCAAATGACCCATCTGTTCGGTGCTCAAATGCATTCCAGTTGATACCGGACAATCATTTGTCAAAGGGAGTGTATAAAATGTATCATACTAAAACTTTAAAGCATATAGCCCGAAACCTTCTTGAACAATTTAAGCCACACTCATTAGTTGAAGATAATTCGTGCAAATTTGCAAAATCGGCTTATGATTTGCATTCAATGAACGAATGTTTATGTTACTAATCTAGTCCTGTTTGACAAACAATGCGGCAATATTTATTCTAATGGCGTAGAATAACACAGCCATGCGCCGCATTGGGCTGTAAATGTCCTCCCAGGTCCTATTCTTAGAGCCAAAGACAATGTGCAGGCAAAAGCAGAGCAGGCGCACGCACATAATACCAAAGTGGGTCAAGTCGGGCACAGCAGACTAGACATGCTGGGATTAACGTAATTCCTATTTTTACGTAGATTGAGGTAAGCGCACTATGTGGCTTAGTGTGGCGTCAGTCGGACTGGCCCTTTGCCAAGGCTTTGACATAAATAGCTACACATTGTACATACAAATTTTAGTCATATATGTAAACTCTAAAGTATTTGCATTTCTTATCATTTGATTATGTATATACAAATTTAAAAATATTTCGCAGTTCAAATTAAGCAAAGGCCCGCCATAATTTGTCTAAAACGTCTGGCAGCACTGTTTGAATTCGCCGAGTTGCATTAAATATATTAGCGCCCTCTAGCGACAGCTGTTGACGATTACAAATATAACATATCGCCAGCAACCCTAATTTCTTTCTTTTCGATAGATCCGCATAGAAGTGACAAGGTGAGCAAAAGTTTTTGCTGAATTTTTGGATATTTAAAAGGTTTTAATAACGTAAATGCGCGAAATGTATTGTACGAAGTGTGCAAAATGTGTTGTGCATAAAATTCTAAACGTAGCGTTGCGCTAGGTTGTGAAAATATCAGTGCGAAATGCTACACGTGTTTTCCCACTTCGGCGAAGGCGTAGGCTGTGGATGTCAATTTAATTTCGTTTTATTCGATTTTCAGAGCACATCAATATGCAGCTTTTCGTACGTGGCTTGGAAACAATTGAGGCTTTGGAGGTGTCCCAGGATGCCACCATTGCTGGTGTCAAGGTGAGTGATTGTGGAAGTCACGACAACAAAAACTTCCCCCTAACCTCATTTCTGTTGTTTCTCGCATCATAGAATCAAATCGCCCAGCTGCATGGCTTCGATTCCGAAGAATTCAGCCTGAACTGCGAGGGTGCCACTCTGACCAATGACACGCCCGTGACTGCTCTGAGCTCTTTCGAGCTGGACATTACCATTCCCATGATTGGTGGTAAGGTGCACGGTTCTTTGGCGCGTGCCGGTAAGGTCAAGGGCCAGACCCCTAAGGTTGAGAAGCAGGAGAAGAAGAAGAAGAAGACCGGTCGCGCCAAGCGTAGGATCCAGTACAATCGCCGCTTTGTCAACATTGTGCAGGGCTTCGGCCGTCGTCGTGGCCCCAACGCCAACTCGACGTAAAGTGGATAAGTTTGCAAAAGGAATGATGAACAGAAGCTGAGCTATTTTTTATTGCAAAATAATGTTCATATAGTAATTTTCAACAATTAAACACAACTTATTTTACGCACGTCAAGTTGTAATCCGACGCGTCTCGTGTGTTTGTGTCAATTGGCAAAGGCAATGCTCTGACCCTTGTTCAGAACTAGGAACCGATAATACCAGAACTCAATGCAGCTCACCAGCAACGCCGTAATGATGCCAAAGAGGAGAACCATAAAACAGCCCTGCATATCATCCATGTTCACTTTATGATTGGCGATTTGCCTCTGCATATGCCTCCCATTGCACTTGTCCATCGAGGGCAGATTCGTATCGTGCCAGCGATCGATGAAACCCATGCGAAACAGCCGATCTATGTGCTGGTTAATCAAGTGCAAATAGGCGCTGCTCGAGGGCACAATCAATCCAATCTGCTCACTCACAAAGTCTTCCTTGCCCAATGCAAATCTGCACTCCTTATCCAGCTCAAAATGCTGCTGCACAATAAGCTGCAGATTAATTCGCCAGTCGATGTTGATACGTTCGCCTTGTTTTACTGCTCCTATATTCTCGCTTTGTGAGCTATTATAGACTAAAGCGCGCTCCATGAAACGCTTGAAATCGTGACGTGTCGTGGAATGCACATACTTCTCAAAGAAGGTGCCATTACGCAGGCCATATTGTTTGATTTCCTTGTGATCAAATAATTGATTAAGATAATCGATGCCCGGCTGAAACTTTGGGAATGTGAGAAAAGCAACCAGATTTCCGCAATAGGTGGTAACCAGCACAATGACAACAAGCCACCAGACGCCGACCACCAACCTGCCACTATCCGCACGAGGCAGATACATACCACCTGCAAGAGTTGCATTTTTAAGAGGACTGCAGTTGCATGTGCCCGATCCGCCTACCTTGTTGCAGCAGCGCTCCGTAAATGTACCAGAAACAGTTTTTGACTGTCGACAGGCCGCGGATTTGCAGCTCCTGCAGCGGCACCAGCCGATTAACAATGTACAACATGGGCGCCGTCACCAATAAAATGCCCGCCAAACAGCCCCAGGTCTCTAGGGTAAACGGAGCTGTAAACAGATAGATGCGACTCACCTCATCCGGCTGGCGCAAAATGAATGTGTACTTCTGTATGCTTATGGGTTGCGTGTAGTTAAAGCGCTTCTTGTGCGGCTCATCAATGGTGGCTGCCACGGCTGCCATGAAGTACCCATTGCCCTGCACCAACTCAACCACACGATACGGTATGCGATAGGTCATTGAGCCCATCAGCTCATCCTGCAAGCCAATGCAGTAATTAATATTCTCAGCTAATTTCTACTCTTATCCTTACGCTCTCATTCGTGCTCTGGCCAAGCGAGTACTCGTATTCCGGCGAATGGGCCTCGTGCAGGTAGTAGCTAAAGTTCAAAGCGCGACTTAGTTCCTTCAGTATTTCCATGACAATGCCAGTGTGCTCCACGATGGCTCCGCGGCTGTCTTTAGTCAGTATTTGCCATGGCGGATTCTGCGAGAAATTTGAACCAATATATAAGAAATACATACATATATTCCTGGTTCAATAACTCACGTGCACTGTGACGATATCCATGGTGATGTTGCGAAAATGCTGATCTATGTGTGGAAAGGTTAGTTCGTGGCATACAAAGCCCAGAAGTGGGCTCCAATATCCTATGTTGATGAACTCAAAGTTGCGATTTTTCGTATCGCGAGTGGGCGCTGCGTTCGGACAGGCAGTTGGTATAGTATAAATCCTATAGATCCTTTGCGAACTTACCCATGCGAAATTTACGATTCTCTTGACTCTTGCCCCAGGTGATGGCCGTTTCAAAGCGCCATTTGGCGCAGCTTGCGCATTTGCTGTTAGCCTTCAGATATTCCTGCCAGAATACGAAGCACATTTAAGCTGCATGTGGGCATAGATATTTCTTTAGTTTGGCTTACCTTCATGTATTGCAGCATCTCGTCTTGTTTTTCATGCTTGGTAAAGCGTATTGACTCCCATTCCTCATCGGATATTTCTCCATAGATCGATTGCTCCTCGAGGATCATGCGTGACAGCGAGGTGACAACGGCCATTGATACCTCCGATATGGTACAGTTTAAAGTATCCACGCAATCGGACACGGTCTCGTTGAGTGCAAATGCTATGTTCGCGCCCTCGTCCAGATTTATGGTCACAGTACTGGCATCAAAGTCTCCATGCAGTTGCTCCGAGACAAAGAACATCCATTGATTGTTCACATGAAACATGCTCAATGTCTCGGCTATCTCAATGATATCCTCATGGAACTTGGAAATGACCAAAAACTGTTGGCGCTTCAGTTCGTGTTTGGTGGGCGCAAATTGTGACAACGCTTGGCGCAGAGCAACGCGCTTTTGCTGGCCACGCAGCGTCTCGTCAATCTTGTAGAGAATCACCGATAACGGCGGTATATGATTTTTGGTGCTCTCGTGCAAAATGGACTTGACCAACATCGGATTGTCATCGACTGGGGCACGGTAGAGGAAAATACAACCCACATGGTAGCTGAACTGGGCAAACTTTTGGAATACTCACGTATGCTTTGATCTACAAATACAGCCACCGACTTCCATTTGAAAATGCCCTGCACCTTGGCATCGAGTAAAATTTGAGAAAACTCATCGCCCTGAGCCACCATGGGTATCTTGAAAACATAACGAACTGTGTGTATGGAAATGCACGTAAATTCTGTCCTAAAAATTTACACACCATTAGTGCACGATTTAGCGGCAGACGCGGACAATCCGAATCCGTGATGGCGATTAGGAGTATCGATGTTATTTGTGTGTTTTTATAAAAGTTCCAGGTACTCTCACAATCCATCACCGTTATGGCAGCCAGAAAATCTTAGCGAGACTAAATTGAACCACAAATATTCTGTAAAGTTTCTCGATTACCTTTCTTCAATTTAATGGCATTCCAGGTGAAGTAGCGCACATTGATGCCACCATTCTTCATATTCTCCCGTATGATATCACTGAGAATCTTCTCAAAATGTGCCAAAATATTTTGTCGATGCATAGCCATATACTCGTAATCCACGACCACAGCTGGAAGAATCAAACTGCCGACCGGAACAAACATATTTAGATGTGTCCATGCGCTCACCCAGCGAGGCATTGGCGCTCAGAAAAGAGGAGAAGTCATTGGCCCCGACTGGAGCCGGCGCGTAGAGCAGCAGGCCACAAGCCACGCTGAAGAACAAGGCCGATAGCCTCATGATGCCGGAACCGCTGAAAGTTAACTGAGAAGTGAAAGCTAACAATGCGACCGATGGGGCCTTTGATTTATGTTTGAGGATAAGCTATAAAAGCCATGAAGCCAATTAAAATCGAGCAATTGGAGCGCACTGAGGCGTGTTGCTAAAGCACATCAAATATTTAAAAGCTGGGAAAAGTCGGCGGCAAAGGGTTTTCCTGCGGTCGCCGGCTGATTGACGGTTTGCGGTTAGGCGTCGACATCCACATCCACATCAAATGTCGGTCGGGCACGTCAGAAAATTGTTGCAGGTGTCCGATAAAGGATTTTCGACCACGAAACTATTGTGTTTGCGGTGTTAACTTCGTTTATTTAATTATATTTATGAAATTGTTCATCAATATTGCGTGTAAGGTAATTACATTTTACAATCTTACAGCTAGGGAAGTAGGTAAACTGAAGGAACTGAAGGGTTTTAACTAAGAGTTACAATTCACTTAGGTTAGGTTTTCTCTTTTTTTTCTTTTAATGGCTATTTGCTAACTTATTTCTATGAGCATATTAGGGTTTTTATTAAGTAGTATATATATATATATATATTTAAATGGTATTATAGGTATATTGACCAAGTATTTTGCTTGGTGTACATATGTATATATATATGCATCTATGTTATGTGTTGTAAATGTATGTATGTATAATTTAGCTACACTTATCACTATTATACAATTCCAAAAATGCTTTCAAATATAAATGCATACGATTTCGATTGTTATCCGTACTTGTTGTTGTATTGTATTTATAATATTAATATTACGAAAGAGGGTCTATCATATAAACTGTGCGTATATACGTATTTTTCTCGTCCAATAGTTTATTTTTATGTCTATTGCTAATTTTCAAAAGGTTATCATTGGTGGCGCCATTCTTTCCATTTTCCCAAACACTCTCTCTCTGAAATAACTTTATTAATTTTCCTTTCTTCAAGTGCGCCTAACGAGCATGCCAGAATATAATTTTTTGTAGCTATTCTACAGATTGGGATTTATGCGTTGCAATAATGTTTGCTTGCATTTCCTGGTTCCTGGTCCAAATTGTCGACCGACTTCTAAACCCATTCGTCCTGGGTTTACAACTTTTCTCATTCGTTTAGAATTGCGCTGAGACGTTCCTCGACGGCGACTTTGCGTGACTTCCACACAAACTCGCATACGGCTATGACACAGGCCACGCCCATGCCGCCCATTAGGACCACAAAGACGCCACCCACATTGGCCAGTCCCAGCTCATTGGCCGCCGACGATGACTTAGAGGTTTCCACGCGACACTTGCCACCACCGCGTTTCTCCTTCCACCATTTGGTTTTCAGTATATGCAATTTGCCCTCCTCCTGCAGCTTGAGTATGACGCTGTTGATGGCAGTGCGATAAGGCGAATCTGTGTGAGGGATAAGTAAACCATGAGATATACACTAAAAGGCTGCACTTCAATGGAACTCACTTGGCGGGGTCGCTATGCCATAGCTTTTGGTATCCAGCATGCCGCCCACTTGGGTTAGCTCACAGTTGCGCTCTGTGACATACTCGATGGATGTGGATTCCATTAGAAATGCATAAGAACCTTTGCCCTTGGCCACGCGTTCAACGCCTTCGCCATTGCTGGCGGTAAAGACCGAAGGACGTGCCGATTCCATAAAGGACCACATGCGCTGATATGTAGAGATCTTCGAGTCCTGCAAAGGGCAATTATTAGTTTGGTTCTTCTCTTGCTGTTTAAGTGAAGAGTGGCTTACCCTGAAGAAAGCCGCCGTGCTGCCACCTTTGAGAGCGCCATATTTAATGCGCGTCTGCTTGGCCAAGTCCTCGGCACTCTCAATGGGTGAGTCCATGCGTTCTACAGTCAGAAATGCAGCCAGATTGGCTGTGTAGGAGGAGATCATGATCAGCGTGAAAAACCACCAAATGCCAGCTACCATGCGAGTCGACAGAGCCCTAAAAGCAATCCAATACAAGGTTAAGCCACGCATATAACATAAACGGTGTCCTTCCTACTTGGGCAGAAAATCGCAACCCTGCTGCATTAGGGAGCCAATGGCAAACCACATGCAGTTGAGCAATGTGAACTGACTCTCGACCTTCTCGCCATGGGCATCGGTGTAGGCGGGCCACTCGTAGGGCGTAAATCTATTTAAGCAATAAAGATGGTCAATAGCAAGTCATTTTGGTTGGCAACAAGTTAACCCACTTGGCCAATATAAAGAGCAATACGGAGACGCCCAAATAGGCTGTGGCCATGTAGATCCAAACGTCCAGAGATAATGGCGACAGAAAGGAGAACAAATTGGGTGGCTGTTTAATGGGCTTGCGATAGAGTATCGAAACGCCGAGGTTCATAAACGGCGTGGTAAAGTCCACAGCTTGTTCGCGCTCAAAGGTGATTGTGAGATCGGCTATTGCCAGATCGGCGCGCTGTTCCAACAGCTCGCGTATCATGCCGTTCCATTCGCTGTAAAATAATAGAGGTTAGCATAAAGTCATAGGCTGCACACAAAGCAACTTACCCACTCATTTTGTTTAAGCTACCATAGCTGCCATCGGGCACCAGCTGAATTTTATAGTTAAAGCCCAGCGATCTGGATATTTCGTGAATCAGATCCACGGCATAGCCCTCAAACTGATCGTTGCCCGTCAGAGGTACCGCCGATTCCTTGCGCATGCAGTAAGGATTGCTCTGCGGAGAGAAGAAATGGTTAGTAATTACGAAAGACAGTTGATCCTTGGTCCTCTATGCACACATACCAGTATGGTAGTCACTACCAAGGTCTTGTTCTTCAGATTTGCCTCAATCTCTTGCTGTTTCTGACTAAAGGTGCGCGTAAAGTTGATGCCCTCGGACAGCGTGGAGTTCCAGGTACCTATTTTGCGTATGCCGCTCGGCGTAAGCTCTACAATGTCCAGCATAAAATCTGTGCGAAAGCCCTGATGATCGAACTTGATGACATTGGTCAGGCCCTTCATCTCCACAATTTTCATGTAGTTGATTAAACTGAAGCCATGCTGCCAGGTGCTCTGGCCATCGCAACTGATCGGATGTATATCAATTTGCTGTGAGGTGTCCAGATCGTGCAGCGCCTTGGCAAACAGATGCACTGCATCATACATGAGCGCCGTCTCCGAGCGCACAGTGGTTAGATTGGCCGAACGTAGCATGCCCTTCTCATCGATGTTCCACTGACGTACCACATCCGAGACGACTTTCTCGTTGATCAAACGAAAGCCAGTAATATTTGTGCCGCCGTAACGAAACTCATCTAGGTCCACGGTGTGCAGATCCAGCGAAGTGACCAAATAGCTATGATAGTCACTCATCATGCCGATCTGTTGTGCCTGCTTGAGCACCTCATGAATGCGCTCCGTGGAACAGTCCAGCACAATATGCGCCTCCGCCGAGTTCTTAATCTGTTTCAGCAGGGGCCTGTATGATGGGCATTGACATAGATCAAGAATAAACTGGCTTATTTTCTGAAAGATGAACCCACCGATAGTCTCCGCTGTCGCTAAGCTGGCGCACTGTGATTGGAAATGGTGTCATCCCATGCGCCTTGAGCAGTTCCTGCAGCCGCACAATGCCATCGTTATTCTCATAGATTATAGTGAAAGTCTTCCAGCCCCAATGTCGCACAATATCCACATAAGCCTGAGCTCAAATACAAATATCAGCAGCTAAAGTACAGTTGCTAGCAAAATACAAACACACACACATGCACATTACCTTGGAGAGCGTATTTGGATGGGGATAAAGATTCACCAGGCAGCTTTCGCGTCTCAGGCGGTAATCCCAGCGATTCTCCAAATGTGGTATCTAAATAATTGTGTGCAACAGCCGACATAGATTAAGGCGATTTCACAGCCACCCCCCCACATGCCCCTCTTAAACAAATGAACTCACTTCCATGTTGTCGCAAATGCTCTGCACATGGCTGGCCGTGTGCGAGGATTGTGGGCCAAAAATTGCAGCTACGCCAATGTTCAACAAGCCGCAAACTGAAAAGGATATGACGGTAGAGTAATTTATAAGGCGGATGCTCAGCTTTTGGCCAACATTTGCACTGACTGCCAAAGTCTTGAGGATGTAGTGCATACATATATATGTCTGGTATAAACATAAATCCCAGGCGAGCAAGCTCTGAGTCTCAAATTGATTTTCATGTAATACGCTTTCTGCTGCTCCCAATCCGAGTCCCAATGCACCTTATGCAAGTGCGCCAGCAAGATTATCTCGAATGGAATGGAATCTCGAATGGAATCCCCCGATTTGCGGCAGCGCAAAATGAGTCCAAGTAGCGCATATACTTGCCGGCAGATACAGTAAAGCTCGTTTCGCCTAGTTCGCATATTTAAAATGCACTTCAAATTGACATAATTCCATTTTGCCTTTTGGCTTTGGCTTTTACCATAGCATCCTTTGGCTCATCAAATTACCGAGCACGTGTGGGTGCAGGTGTAGTTGTGCACTCCGCACATGCAAACATAGGTATGGAGGCCAACATAATGTTTGCCTGTGTGTGTCTGTTTGTGTGTGTGCGTGTGTGTGTGTGTGTGTGAGCAGGCAGGCAGTGGTAAATAAAGTAGTCGTGTGAATGTGTGTCCTTTCCAGCTTGTTACCGTCGTGCTAAAATGTGTTTTACCGTGCCGCAAGGTATCTATGGTTATGAGAGTTGGTCATAAGGCCCAACGTATCCTTTTACGAGCTTTGTCTCTCATTTATCAGAATAACACTATTTTCAGCTCTGTTCATTGGAATTTCTATTATTGCTAACATCAACTTTTTTCGTGTTTTTAATGAAAAGGGATTTAAACGGTTTCGTTAAGGCAAAGTTTTAAAATGAAACTAGTTTCGAAAAATTGAAATGCTATGTTAAATATGTAGCAAGTTATTTTTTAAAAAACTTGTTAATTGATATTAGTCATGCAAATATTATTTCTGTTTAAGTTTCAATGAGAACAATTTAAAGCTGGGATTGCTTTAGAACAACAAATGCAGAATATATTAAGATAATTATGCAATTATTTTGCGATACACATAACTCAAAACTGTCAAAGTATCCTTTCACCCAAAATATCCTCAAATGCTTAAATGTCAGCACTCTGTTGAGGACATTTCTAGCTGAAATTGAGTTAGTTTCTGCAATTTGTATTCATGCATTAATTTACACATTTCAGCGTGTAGTAGACATAATAAGATTAGAGCACATGGGCTTAAATTTAAAACAATCGCCACACAATGAAGGGATTGATGATGTAATTAAACTTCAATAGTTGGACTCTCTGATATATGAATATATGTGTGTACATATGAACATGAAGTAAATTCCCAATAGTCAACTCGATTTGCATAACAATAATACGAAAACTAATGGAATCTAATGGAGAATACACAAGCGAAACAAAACGGGTGAATGAAAACAATAACAGATACATTTGAGGGGGTCAGGTGTAGCGATGCACTCTACGGCTTACCCCGTTTGCCGGCATGGAAGCTGTCAAATGGCGAAATGCGCTCTATTTGGGCCACAAGTTTTGAGCGGGGCAAAATTGAGCGGTCGGAATTTATTCGCTCGACAGCTTGGCGAAAGGCGAGTTCCTGATGGTCGTCCGAGGGATGAAAAAGCCCACCTGCGGCGATAAACGATGAAAAACAATGTTATTAATAAGCAAGTACAAACGTGTCTCATAAAAAACAAAAAAAAAAACGGCCAAAGGAAAACAAACAAAACACAAACACAGTGACACACATCAGTAAGGACATTTACGAAGATACACACACACACACACACACACACACACACACGCACACACGCGCGCTTTTGATGTAAAAAAATCGATACGCGCTAAAGATGCCTTTTTAATGAACCAATGAATAATGAGAAATGAGACGGTAGTTTTATTAATTGATTGATCTTCAATAAATTAAAACTAACCGATTTTTATAACGTCGGGCAATGCCAGAGCCGCATGCCAGTTAAATGCATTTTGATGCATCAACAGTAACAGCAATAAAAGCATTCCATTATTGCCGACACTTGGCTGCATTTTAGTTGCGTTTACTTGTCGAACGGCTCTCCGTTGATTTATTTGATCTTTAACTTTTGTAATCTATCACTCGTTAGAAGTTTGTTTTCTAAACGCGCGCTGACATTTTCTAAGTTGTTTATTTTTTCACTTTATCTGTGTTAGACGCGCTGTGTTGACTTTCGAGATGAAACATCTACTGAGCACGAGATTCTGATGTGCGCTCTTTTAAACGTGAAACGGCATCGTCCTGTTGCAGGCTCCCTTAGGTTTGAGGGTGGGTGGCATCCAAAAGCCGGGTGACAGTTCAAACAGCTGCGCAGTCAATGTGGATGCTGTGGCAAATGATGATGCCGGTTCATTGAGTCCCATTGGAGTGACGGTTATTGCAAGATTTTCCTACGATTTTAAAATCTGTCACTCTGCAATAAGCAAAAACCAAATTCCCTTTGCAATATAAATATAAACGTAAAATTTCAAATTATATATATTTAAATTTGACATAACCGCGTTCTGTTAATGCACGTAGCACTGTTAACGCAAATTTGAGATATCTGTTATCGCGTTGAGGGTAAAATGACGCGACGCAGCCTTGTGAATGGCAATACTTCCGTATGTAATGGCGCGCGGTTAATGCAGATGAGTTGTAGCGGCATTTGTACGTTGGAATTGATTAGAACTGTGTTTGATTTAAACAACGCTGTAACTTGAGCCGTCTCAGATACGAAAATGCGTCGTGCCGCCAAGCCAAAGGCAGCGCCGGCCAAAAAAGCCAAGGGCAAGTTGTATGCTATGCCGGAGAAGCTCAAAGAGGGCACCGTTCTCACAGATCTGGCCAAGGGACAGTGGCGCATTGGTCCCTCGATTGGAATTGGCGGCTTCGGTGAAATCTATGCAGCGTGTCGCAATGGTGAAAAGAACTACGATGCAGTGGTGAAATGCGTAAGTAGTTGAAGCTGCATAATGTGTGCAACTTTTTGCCCTCATCAATGGCTTTTCATATTCCAGGAGCCGCATGCCAATGGGCCGCTGTTCGTCGAGATGCACTTTTATTTGCGGAATGCAAAACAAGACGACATCAAGAACTTCAAGCAGCAGCATGGCCTCAAATCTCTGGGTATGCCCTACATACTGGCCAACGGCTCTGCGGACATAAATGGTCAGAAGCATCGGTTCATAGTTATGCCGCGCTACGGCAGCGACCTATCAAAGTTCTATGCGCAGAACGGCAAGCGATTGCCCGAGGCTACCGTCTATCGACTAGCTATTCAAATGCTGGATGTGTATGAATTTATGCACGGCACCGGCTATGTTCATGCAGATCTCAAGGCGGCCAACATTTTGCTTGGCTTGGGTAAGGGCGGTGGTAGTCAGGCCTATTTGGTGGACTTTGGTCTAGCTTCCCACTATGTGACGGGGGATTTCAAACCGGATCCAAAGAAAATGCATAATGGCACGATTGAGTACACATCGCGAGATGCACATTTGGGCGTAGCCACCCGTCGGGCCGATCTTGAAATACTCGGCTACAATATTATTGAATGGCTAGGCGTGGAGCTGCCCTGGATCAGGGATAAACTATTGACAGTGCCGCTGAAAGTTCAGAAGGCCAAGGAGGCATTTATGGCGGACGTAAATGCCGCGCTAAAGCCCCTCTTTCCCAAAGGGGTGCCGGCTCCCATCTCTGACTACATGAAATACGTATCTAAGCTGGCGCACAACGAAGCGCCGAACTATGACAAGTGTCGCGTGTTATTCCTTAATGCTCTCAAGCAAATGAAAGTGGGCAACAGTGGGGACTTGGACTTTAAACTGACGTCGCAGAGCAGCAGCAATAACAACAATAGTCCGCCAGCCAAAAAGGCAGGGACAGCGGCTGCGTTGGGACAGCGGGGCAAGGTTAAAAAAGAAGAATCTCTGTTAATAAATTCCTCTTCAGAGGATGAAATCATTGCCAGCGATGAAGAAGAAGATGCAAAATACACGCCGCTCAGAAAGGTGGCGGCAGCTAAAGCATCGCCAGCTTCTAGATCCAAACCTAAAAGAACAACTCCAATGCGAAAAGCGGCGAGCAAGCCAGCTTCAATTTCGCCCAAGAAACGCGAAGCACAAGCCTCCTCGCCACTGCGCTCCAGTCCGCTCAAGCGGGCAAAAGTGGAAAGCAACGCCACACCGAAAGCACAGGCTGCTAATGCCAAGATCAACTTTAGTCCAGCAATTTCGCTGCGTAGCAGGCCAGGCAAGACGGTGATCAATGATGACTTGACTCCGCAGCCGCGCTCCAATAAAACGTACGAGTTCAACTTCGAGCTGGATGTCAGTATGGATGCCAATGTCATTGTGAATGTAAAGCGCAAAAAGAAGGCGCAGGCAAGCAGCACAACTCCCGCTGGCAGCAACAAGACGCCTTCTTCGCACAGCGCCTCGACGCCCAAAGGCAGCTCGCCAGCGACACGCGTTAATCTGCGAAAAGTAAATGGCGATGAGGGTACTAGTTCGCCAGCTCTGAACTCCTCGCGGAGTCCACGCACGCCTGCAGTTACTCTGCGCAAGTATAGGCGTTAATTCCATTAATTTTTTTTATACATACAACTTTATATTTCATTTAATAAAACGCTGCTGGGTATATGTTTTGAAGCTTCAAACCTGTGTCAGCTTAAATATGTTCTATAAGTATACATGTTGTGTGCATTTGCTTTTACATTAATATTAATGATAATGATACATATATTGAAGTTCAAGTGTCCACTATTTAGCTCTGCGTTTACTGCTGCTGCTGCTTTCGTGATGCTTACTCTTGCTGGACTTGGCAGTCGAGCTGCCGCGCCTCGAGGAGGAAGTACCGCTGCTGCTGCTAGTGTGTTTCTCTGGTGCGCTGATCGTGTTTAGTGCCGGCGCAACAGATTTGCTTGATCGCTCCTCCTTATGCGACTTGGAGGACGATGAGGAGGAAGACTTGTGCCCATGCTTGCTGCTACTGCTGCTGCTGGCATTTGTTGAGCTGCTCGGCTCTGGTTTGTAAAACGGCGAGGACGAGTTGGAGGATGTAGATGAACGCGACGAAGGCACCGACGATTTGGTCTTGGGCGCCAGCGGCATGGGCTCATCGGGTATAACCAGAGTGGGGGTGGCGACTGGCAAGGTCATGCTAGCAGCAGCCCGGCTTGTCGAGGGCTTATTACAACAGGTGTCACACTGCCAAATGTGAACTTGATCGTCGGCTGCCTCCTCATTGGTAATGGGTGGCTTATGGCACTCTTGGTGGTAAAGTGCGCCACAGTCGGAGCACTCAATGAGTCGATTGGTGGCCTTATACACCATTTCGCCACAAACACAACAGTTTAAATCACCAAAGTCGCCCGTGTCACCTGTGTTGACGACACCGCTCATGGCTAGTCCAGCGGCGCTGCCATCATCTGAATCCGCAATGGTGTCGGGCGAATCCGAGGGCACCTTGTCCGGGGAGTTGGTCAGATTGATAATTTCATCGGTGGCCACTGGCTGTGCCGGTGGTTGTGGGGTTGCGCGACCTGGAAAATTGGCCTCGTCGTCCATCATGCGCTGGGTCATATTCTTTGATATCATCTTCTCAGGACCAAAGCGCAACTTAAGCGCCTCATCCAGCAGCAGGCGAAGTTCGGCTGCCGAAGTTGGATTTGATGAATGTAGCAATTTAATTGCCTTTTTCAGCACAGGATCTACTTCTTGAGCGGCAGCGGCTGCTGCGGCAATATTTGCGGCCATTTTTTCAGATAATATTCTTAGTTAAACTTGGTGGAATTCTCGTTATAATAAATGCAAAACACAGTGAAAAGTGTTAGTAAGTATTATTTGATATCATTTTGGAAAACAGCTGTTATGCTTGCATGTTACTCAACACTGTTTGCATGCTGCCCTGGTCTTGATTCTTCCTCAATGCTGTTGCTGTTCTTTCATTTCCACCAATCCGTTACGGCTCCGCTGGTGCCGTTATCCGCGTTTGTGTTTAATCAAATTTGCTGCGTTGCATAAATTGCAGCTAATTGTTTGGTATAAGCAAGCGTTCGTGCAATTAATGTGATTCATTGTGTGTGCCCGCCCTGTGTTTATCGTTCGTTACTTCTAGCGCGCTACTCAGATAAGGAAGCAGTCTTGGAAAAATCGAAGCGGCAATAATACTAACCGTCTCTAAATAAACAATACCCTAAAGCAGTCAACGAGTATATGTATCTGATAAGCCGTATAACATTCGAACTTGATGCGCAAAAGTGCTAACCATTCGAGCCACAACAACAAATTCTTTGTTCTGCAGTTTTTGCAAAATCGCCGACACTTACATATTTATGGAGGAGTTATGGTTGTTGTAATGAGTAATCTACACAAAACAGGGATTTGTGGCGCCATATCGACGCCGATGCTGGTCATTTTGCTTGCGTTTGCATGCAGTGCAAGCGCTGGGGATGACGCAAATCAGCTGGTGAGTGGTTGCCGGGAGATGGGTTGAGGGTGTGTTGCAAGATTTTATTGGTTTGTTTTCGTTACCCTGTTTGGGCCTCAGGCTTACAGCTGTACACATTTCTTACTGCGCACTTGTTGCCATGTTAACAGGTAAAAGAACGATAAGCTATAGAATTTGGCTAGCAATATATATGTAGGTGTGTTTCTGTATGCATTGGTGTGCATATATATATATTAGCAATCAATCAGGCTACTTACCAAGCACCGCAGCTACCTATTGACAGTTAACAGCACGTTAACAGCCCGACAACAGTGGCGGTTATATTTTAATTTAATTTCGTATATTTACAGGACTTCTCAACACGCGATTGTACGCTGACGGAACCCGTCTATGGCTATAAGTTTGATTTTGGCGGCTTACACTCGGATTTGGCGCATGTGGTGCGAAGCTTTAGCAATGATTCCTTTGAGTTTAACATATGCGGCAATCTGACGCACAGCTGTAACAACGAGAGCAATGTGGCTGCCTGCCTCAAAAAGCACGACAAGGAGTATGTGCTGGGTAAGCGCAATATGATCCATTGCAAAATCACTTGGTGCTTCAACATTTCTGTATATTATAGGCCGCCAACATGAGCTGCACTATCACAATGGAAAAATGTATCTCGACTATTTGAGTGGTGCCAAATGTGAGAATGGAACCAACGACAATCCCAACTATCAGCTGCATGTGCTGCTCAGTTGCGACTACACGCTGGATGCCAATCCAGTGCATATAACGGCTTATGTAAATTAGTATATACATATATATATATAATATGAAATGATGAAATATTTTGGTGTTTATTTGCA
Source organism: Drosophila littoralis (assembly GCA_018903485.1). Lineage (NCBI taxonomy): Eukaryota > Metazoa > Arthropoda > Insecta > Diptera > Drosophilidae > Drosophila > Drosophila littoralis. The sequence goes on from JAEIGF010000593.1 coordinate 14,553,348, forward strand.
GGCTGAAGACGCTTGTTCTTTTTACATTACCTATGAGACACCCCTGGCCTGCTTATCTATTCCGGATGGGCTTCAGTCCAATAACTGTAGCGTGAGCTACACAAATACTGGAGACACATTCGATTTGATGTCGCTTAGCGATGTCAACTATAGAACCTCAGACCGCCAGGGTGGTTTCTTTATTATCAATGTATGCAAGCCAGTGCTTTATGGTGAGAACGCCATGTGCCCCCCGGGCAGCAGCATTTGCTTGTATTTGCCCAAGGTCAGCGATATAAAAAAACGGTGCGGCATGTTTATTTAAATTCTTTATATATTTATTTTACCTATATTTTTGCATATGCTTGCAGTTTCATTAACTTTGGCAATGTACAGTCGAAGCCCGTTATTAAGGATGGCCAGCCGTTGTTGCGCCACGACTCCTTGACGCCGTGTCCGGGCAATTCTAGCGTTAACTATACCAGTATTGTTAATTTCTACTGCGACAGAAGTGTTATGGTACGTTCCTGAAGATAATATAGTTTGTATCAGCTACAATGTTCTTCTTTTGCACAGAATGCACATCCCGAGTTTATGGGCTCTAGTCAAGATGGTTGCACCTACCAGTTTAGCTTTTCCACACCACTGGCCTGCAAGAATATCAAACCCTGCACGGCCGTGGCCGCGGGCAATGAGCTGTGAGTACACCTCTTTTCATGTAGTTTACGGAGAATATATCGCGTTCTGTTTTTATTTTGCACAGTCTGGACCTGAGTCCGCTCAGTAGCCTCGCGCCGCACAAATTGGCCAAAGATGGTAAAATCTACAATGTGGCTGTGTGCGCTAGCGCTGGCACGCCCTGCATGGCGAATGGTGGTAAGTCGGTCATTTGTTGTCTGAATTATTAACGAAGATTTTAAGTGCAGCCACAGCAGCTGTCGACGTTGCACGTATGGCAGCTTCCACCTTGCATGTTGCACGTCACATGCGTGGTAGAACGGATGTAATTAAATTTTAATAGCTGTATATTTAAGTGCGAGAAAAGTACGAAATTCTGCTGACTCGCTGCGGGCAACCCTTTAAACAGATTACTTTTCAACTTGCCAACCAAATCCAACAAGTGCTCAAAAATATTACTCAATATTTCGAATTTATTGAAATGAGCCGGTTAAGTTTCGAGCTGACGCTTTAAATCCCTTGCCGTTTTGTACGCTTGCTCATCTGTGTTTATTTGCGCGTTTTAAGCTCGGGGGATGATGATTCACCGTTCTGCGGCGGTCATCATAAATATATTTACATAGTTGATGTGCTTATTTGTCTGCATGCATATGTATAAACGAAGTATAATACTTGTGTACTCAACCCGACTCCCTGAAATGAAATATACCATTTTAAAATTAGACCCGTGAGTGTGCAATTATTTTATGATGAGCCCACCGAAGCTCTGTTGCTCTATTTACGCTCATGACATGAGTTAATATGGGGAATTCCTATGGAGTAAACCTTATAGGGGTAGTTATTTATATACCATGATACGGAGCATTAAGAAAAACATGAAAACGACAGCGAAAACGTTTTTTAAAGATTTTTTAATGTCGGTGTGTTTAAATGTCGGTAAAGGCAGCTACGCAATAAATACATTTTTGGATTAAGCAACTGATATGGCCAGCTTTCCTTTCAGTGCTCATGGATTGTAGCACTTTTCTTTGAGTTGGTCGACTCGATTGTCAATGTGCTCAAAAAATGAAAGCGTTGTGCTGCTGCAAACAAAAAATGCAAATATAAACCATATGGGCTGTTGCCAGGGCAAACGTGCTTGGGCATATCCATGAAATATACAAGGCACTAGCACACACACTCCACCGTACTCACACACGCACACACACACATACACAGAGAGAGAAATGTGCCTGCATTTCTAGTTGACTGCAGACGCATTTCCGTTGGCGCGTCCTTTTTTGCTTGGCTGGGCTGCCTCGCGGCTTACGTTAAAACATCGGCGGGCATTGAGAGTTGGGCACAAAATCATGGCCACCGCTGGGCCTAAACAAATAAATAAGCCCACTTGCATTTGGCAACTGACATTGCTATCCGGCCCAGACACCGACGCGGCTACGATATGGATAGGGGCGAGACGCATGCGGTCTAGCATTTTCCGGGGCACTACACGAAAATTTCATTTGTTAAGCAAATAGCAGACACGGTCACGCGAAAAGCGCTGTACGTGGACGACGCTTGCATTCTATATGCAGGCAGCTATGATATCTGGCGCCCAGACGACACTGACAGATGCCATATTGCTGCATGTACTTTCTGTTGTTGTTGCTGTATATGCCCTGTGTGGCATAAGGATAAAAAGGGTGAATCACATTTAATTATAACTAGCTTTAAAATTGAATACAGCCTGCAGCAATTAGCGTGCATTCATGATAATGCATTTTTCAATTATATATAATTTTGCTTATCAAATTATTTTATATTGTTCATATTATGAAATTTACATAAAATCAATACTTTTTAGTGTAGTTTCTATATTAATCTTACTCGTAATTTAAATAAAAGGTAGAGTACCTTGCAGGTCGACTAAAATCTGAATTTTCCCATGAATTCATTGGCATGGACAAAACAATGGAATCGTTTGTAGTTTCCTACTACTGTTGCAATGGTGTTTTATTGAATTCTACATTTGAAAGCATTTTTGCACCGCATTTGGTGCACGCTGTCCGACTGCAAGTTATAGCCATGGTTATTACCAACAGGGCCGCCGAGTTAGCGGCAATAAAATGTTGTTAATTGCTTATGCCGCGCACGTTGCACGCTGTCATTTTATGTAATTTGCATTTGAAATTCAAACATGTACGAGTGTGTATTTGGCAAAACATTGCGCTGCCTATTGCCATTTCGATATCGGTTTGCAGGTGTAAATGATAAATGATGAATGTTTATTCTGTTTCCAATCGCATCAATATCAATTTACAAATGTCGATGTTGTGCGTAGTTTTTATGCAGCTAATGGACTCAGCCCTTAGCCCACGGTGCGTATGAAATTCGAAAAAGGCCGATGGCATTGTTAATGTTCATCAAAGTGCCTGACAAGCGGCTTGTAATGCCAAAAGCTATGGCCAACAAATGCAGCTGGATGCCGGCTGCATGAAAAACCAATGCAAAAATAAACTCTCGAAATAGTGTTATGTGAGTGTTTAGCATGCCAGCGGAGCAGTTGGCATGCTACAATGTTTGTAATTTTCAATTTATATATTCTTTTTTTCCATTTCAATTCTTGCTGTATTTTATGTGAGTTTTTGCTTTTGTTTTGTATTTTACTGTTGCCTTGTCGTTGGGCAGATTCAATTTAGAGACACGCCCCATTCCTGACACTTGCCAGCAGCTGTTTTGCGCCAGGACGCGCCAGGATGTGCCAGCCAAGCAGCTACTAAATCGTTTATACGTTTGTTTTTCACATTCCTATACCCTTGTCGAGGGCATTACAATTCTGTCTTGAAATGTGCAACGCATGCAAGGAGACATGTTTGACATTCTTGATCAGAATTATCAGCCGTTTTGATGTGTTTCAATGCAAACCAGTCTTTCGGTTTTCTTTCTGCTGCCGGCAAAAAATATGTCGGAATCAGCCGACTTTGACGACTATATAATACAGTTGTCATAGGAGTGATAGGTTAGAAGTTTCTTGCATAATAAAATACTTTCCGGTTTTTAAGATATATTATCCGAGCTCAGCATTTAAGAGTTATGTTATGTTCCTCACATATGAGTCGAATCCTATCTAATATCGGATTACTGTGAATATCGCACAGCTCCTTAGAGATAATTGGTTGGCAAATAAGTTTTCCGATATCTTGACCAAACTCAGCAATCAGAAGCCTCACAATTTTCCTTACTTAACTTCAATGACTACAAGGGTATTTAATATTCGCCTTGCCGAAGATTGCTGTTAGTTCTTGTCTTTTTTTTGTTTTGGTCTTGCTGGCCAATATTTTGAGCCCTTTTCTTGGCGTTTTCTTCACTGTTTTCTTATTGAAATTCAATTTGCTAGAGCTTCGTTTCGTTTTTGCTCTCCTCTTTTTTTCCTGCCCTGTCAATGTTAATGCAATATGTATATAGTATATATATATATATGATATCAACTCTTAAATTTATTGCCTCATGAACGCCACAAATTCTGCTTCGTCTAGGCCCTGGTCATAGTTAACCCTTTCATACAATTTCAAGCGAATTGACCAATTTGATTGTTTTCATTTTTGCCTCGGCCTTGGCTTGTGGTAACACATTTTGTGATGCCCCATGGGCGCTGGCCAAGCTGTGATTGCATTGCAATTGAATTTGGGAGTGGTTTGTAGCAGAACTATTTCGTCTCTCTTCTTTTATTTATTTTTTTTTTTTGTTGTGGATGAGCAGATTTGTAACCACAGCTAATCTTGGCACGGAAATGACTTGAAAGCCAAAAGGTGGTCATGAGTTGATGGCATCAGTTGGTTCGTTTCACCCGCTTTCATTTGCTTTGCACGGCTCGATTGCATGTTTCCATAGGATACACAGACAACACACACACACACACAGACCCACACACGCATACATCATCAGGATGCACAGATGCTTGTATAAGTATTGTCACGCTTCTACGAAACTCTCATTTATCAATTTAGTTGACAGTCGATTTCTTTTCAATTCGAGGGAAAAAACCACTTCAATCGGATTTTTGTTTGGTTGAGGCGGAAGGGGGGTCAACCTGTGTGGCCAAATCAAAAAGCCAACGATATCAAACCGATTCTGTTGTTGTTCCTGTTCGTTTCCTGTTGTGGCATGTGCAATAAAGTACAAAAATAGACAAATGGAAAGATAGCCAGGGGCATCAAAGTGATAGATCGAAAGGGAGACAGTGTGGTCGAGTGAAATTACCATATTCCAGTCAAATCCCAATCACAGTGCTGTCCACTAGACGCGTTGCAATCAAAATCAGGGAATGTGAATGAGGTTCTTGGAGGGGAACTACAATTTGATGCTGCAAGTAATTGAAAAATGGTCTTGGAGTTGTGAGAATGCCTTACCTATAAGTATATTTTTAATATCCAATGTGTAGCCTATAAACTACCACGTGTATTTAATGTAAGCTTGCTTCGACTTTATTGATATTAAAATAAGTCGGATAACCTATGGACTTTATACTATTAATCTCGCCATGATCAACGGCGGAGGTTTGTCATAAGCATATAATATAATAATATATAATTTTTTGTTGAGCTATTCAATTATTAGAGTTTATTATATCTTTAAACTTTTTCGATTTATCCATTTTTTATTTAGTTTTCCATTATATTTTTTATTATATAACGTTTATGGGGCACATACAGTAAATAAGTTAGTATAGAGACGCCCGTGCATCCATCCGCGCACTGAGTGTCATTTACCATTTGTCAAAGGCTTCACCTAGAGCACAGTTTGAGCTGGCCTAAAGTCAATGGCAGTTGATAAGAAAAGCGAACTCGATAGATGGCGAAACAAGAGCAACAATTAATTTTGCCTTTGATCGGCTGATGGACGATGCTTTTATGGCAACGGCTCCATTTGGCTGACATTTCGTTTTGTGAAGGCGAAGGCGGAGGGGGAGGGCGGTCGCGGTTTGTTGCGCGCAGTTTGGCGCGGCACTTGTCACAGTTTTTGTGCACATGTCTAACACAGGCTGGAACTCACTTGGTTTTACTTGTGCACTTGCAGGCGCCTGTTATGAAGAGAATGGCACGACCTATGGCCTGGGCAACTTCAATTCGCATTTGCGTTTCAATCAGAGCGGGTCGCCGTATCTACTGTACGAGGATGGCGTTAACTGCGGGAACGCCAGCCGGCGCTGGTCCACAAAAATTGAATTTGTTTGTGCGAACAATGCAACGAAGGACAATGGAACCGGCGCCAACATCGATGCTGTACAAATAATTGAGGACTCCAATTGTCAGTTGTTAATTCAATACCAGACTCAGCACGCCTGCCAACAGCAGATTAGATGCAAAGTGAAGGTCTATGTGGAGCACTCGAAGGATGGCACCGGTGGCGGTGGCGAGGAACTGGTCGACTTAACCCCCTTGATTAACGCCAATGAGAATTATGAGGCTCGGGTCGAGCTGCCGGCCAAGCAGCAGGAGCAGTTGCCCAAAAACACGAAGGTGAGTGTCGACCGCTGATTTCCCACAGGTGTAGCTGCTATCTAACTAGTTGCCTTTTCCCTTTGTCTTTTACAGTTCTTTTTGAATGTGTGCCGTCCATTAGTGCCGAAATACCAATTAGGCTGCGCCGGCGGTTCAGGTGCCTGCATGGCCAAAATGTCGGCAGCTGGTGCGCCCGAGGAGGAGCACGTAAGTACCAGCCAAAGCGGCTTATGGGCTTAAGCCTCAGCTCGAGCGTATGTGTTGCTGTTCGTGAGCGTGCGTGTGTGTGTGTGTGTGTGTGTGTGTGCGTTGTACTTTTCTCGTAATTGGCGCCAATTTCAGTTGAATATTTTTGCGACTCATAAGCACATTAGTTCATGCTAAATGCTTCAATTTACCCATTAAGCCGTTTGGCCAAATGCCCAAAAAATTTGTGTCGCCATTCATGCATTAAATATGCAGCAAATCCAATTGCTAAGCCAGACTACACTCTACAGTTGCCGCCAGCTGCCTTTACTCAGTGGCCACTAGGCCCCAGTGAGTGACCAGTGGATTTGGTTACTTCATTAAGCGGCGCAAGCGACTCCGTTGCCGCCCGCCTGCCGTTGACAGCTATTGGAGCTGACTGAGGCCAGTGCCTAAAAGTTGCCTAATGCCACAAATTGTAAGCACGCCCATTTGCCCATTTTCCAGCTGAGTCTCTCCTCTCTCCCTCTCACCCTCTCTGTGGTATGTGTGTGTGTGTGTGTGTGTGTGTGTGCTTGGGTGTCCTGCTGGCCTGCGCTTAAATAAGTACTTAAGCCCACAAAAGTATGCAATGAAATTCGCTTGAAATGAGATTTCAGATCATGCTACAAATTGCTCGCCAACATTGTCGGGCTTTTGTGCTACACAGATGTCTGAATGTGCTGAAAATGAGTGCTGCAATTTGTTTCCCAGTTTTAGTTAGATCTGTTACGATATCGAGATTATCAATAGGTATGCATATGCATGCATGTGCTTAGCTCTGTCTAATTGTCTCTCTGTTTACTGATTGATAGTTTTGAGTGTAATTAAATGATTGCATTCAATTTTATGCACGTCGAACTCCTTACTTCTTCATTTTTATATACAATGACCTTTAACTCTATAAAAAGTACGTATATTATTAAATATTCAAGCTTCGCAACCCTTTTAACATACTCTTTAAACCTGGCAAGTTTTTTGAATCCTTAGGCTAAAACCTCAAACTTGTCGGCTATTTCATCGATTAATTTTTGGGCCACTTCCTGTTGGATCTCAAAGTTGAGATTCTCTCATGCAATAATTATATGAATTATAATGCGCTGTCTGAGCGAGCCAATCATTGCCAGCGACATGGAATGCGTGCCGTATGCCACAGGCAGTGCCCGCAATTCTCCCCCTAAAAACATAATTTTTATCACATGCCTGAGGCAAAAACATTGTTCAAGTTGTTAAAAAAATAAGCACGTACGCGCTGCAAATGTTGGGGTACGGGGGCCGGGGATAGGGGTGTCGGTGCGGCTGCGTGGCTCGCGAAATTTGTGAACGTAACATAGCAGAAGGCAACGGAACGGAAGGATATGGCAAAATGCGGCTATGGCGTTGACGCTGGTGTAAAAATATGTGCACACACAGACACACACACACATATATGTATACATACAAATAAATATATGCATATAAAACTGTAAAAACAGCTTTTAGCGGCCAACAGCCATCACAGTGGTTGGATGCGCCCTTGCGCCACACACAAACCATTCCCCGGCTTGGAGTTGTGCGCTGCATGGGGAAATGTGTGTGCCCCATGCGACGTGCTGTGCAGAACATTTCCGGCTGTTCTTCGTGTGGGTATGAGGGAGCGTGGAGAGATTGACTGCGGCCGGGTGGGGATGGGGATGTGGGGTACGGGTGGGTTGACTGTTGTCGATTGGGGCAAAGTGCCGTCGGTTTTGTTTGCATGCCACTGGCCTAGAAATAACGTAGCCATGGTTATATATTTTTCTAAAATTTATATTGCTTTATTTGCACAGCAGGCACACATTCGCATACGCAGGGAGTCGCTGGGAGTGGCTGGTGCTGCTGTTGACATTTGCGCCACGTTTTGCATTCTGAAAATGCTCCGTTTTCAGCGGCATTTCGTGTGCGGAAACGGAAATGTGCTGCTAGCTGCTGACGCGCACTTGAACGGGCAACTCTTTACTTGAAGCAAGCAAACCCTTTCAAGCACCCGCCCACCCACACTCATTGACAGTTGTCAAATGTCGAAAGTCGTTTGGCCTCTGATGTTGCTGGTGCTTCTTCTTCATTGGATTTGCACTCCGGCATTTGCAGATATTTTAATGTGCTGCCAGTTGCACATCCTAAGCCATATCCTTGAGACCCATTGACTTGGCACATTTGATTTTCTAACTGTCACTGCGTTCGCATCGCTGTGCTATGCGCTGCTGCTTCTGCTTTAGCTGCTGCAGCTCATTGTCATGCAGCGTCTTCAGCGAACGTTGCAAATTTGGCTGTGGCATGTGCCTTGCATTGCCAAGTTGCAGGCAACCTGTTAATGGGCAATGCACAAAAAACTATGGTATGTTTGGAACTTATAGAATTTGCTCAGCAAATACTGAAATGCCTTTAAGCTAGTCGAACATTTTTGGTTAAATTAAGCCGACATTGTTTTGCTGTTTAGGACGAAGCAAATTATGCTGCTGTCCATTGTGTAGCACACACAAGCAGGAATACAATTGTGGGCGTCTTTTTGGCTAGCCATATCTTTGGCCTGCGTGTCGCCACAGGACATTTGATGCTAATGCTTCACGCTCGCCATGTCCTCTGCCAGTTGAGCTCAGTTGCGAGTTCTCAACTCTCCAAACGCTGAACTTGCACAAATCTTTATTGCTTTTGAGCTGAAGCTTTTACTTTTCTTTTCTTTTCTTTTTATTTATTTTTTGTTTTTTGTTTTCAACTCAATGAAGTTTTAGCAGCAAATACACAACGGGCCACTTCTTTTCTACTCTATACCCTGCTCAGCATGAAGCACTTAAGTTTGATCAGCTAACTGGGCAGCAATTAAGTGTGCAAAAAGTCATTGGAAATTGTTGAGACAGCACATTTCGGATTTAGAAGCTCTCTGCTGCTGCTGTTTGATTTCGTGTTCAGATACTTTTCCATCTATTGCTTATATCATTTTTTTTTGTTTGTCCTGTGCTTTCAATTAGAGTGCAATCGAAATGCGACGACACACACACATGACTTGAAGTTTTCATTTAGTTCTGTGCGGAGCTGATTTTCAACAGCAACAACTTGACTTTGCTTTCTTGCTAGTTGTTCATACTTGTAATACCCTTTTGCAGTTGAAAATGGTTAAGAAGGGTATTCTAGATTTGAGCGGAAGTTTGTAAAGGGGCATAACACATTCTATTTCCAGAAAATCGAAGAATAACTATTAGGATACCGCCCCTTTTATCCCGATTTATTATTTTTTGTAGCTTTAACAGTGTGCTTTGGCTTGCGAACTCTTTTGTATGCCCCTTTGAAACCTGAAAATAAGAAAGATTGTACTATTGATCCGAGTTTTTGAACGATTGTATGTGAAATATGAACGCTTGCAAAGGCTGCTGGTTAAAGGGTATCTGTAAGTCTAGCAGTACCAAATAATGCGCTTTTGCTTTTGTTTAGTATGTTTTCTGTTTTTATTGATGTATTTTTTTTTTTTTTTTTTGAATAGATCTCTATTTTACAACTTATTTATTTGGTATCTGCAAACAATTAAGCTGGCTTTACTTATTATTTGTTTTTTTCTTTTTTTTTTGGTCCGGTCAATGCTTTCCCTTTTCCGGTCTCTCTTTTTCTCTGTTGAGCGAAAAGTTTACCAAACTTGAAAGAAAATATAAACAAGCGGCCAGGGAACATAGACAAACAGCACTCGTTCGCTTGTACCAATACGATAAGAAAGTTTTTCAATAAATTTCGAAACAGCAAGTTCCTCAAAACTTGCTGTCTACAGCTAAGCTGATAAGCTGGCGCCAGCTCAACATATATATATATATATATATATAAATATATAAATATATATGCTACATGTATAAACCCAACTTGCCGAGCTATATCTAATGCTAATGAGCATTGCCTGCTGAAGGACATTCCTAAATGCTGCTGCTGTCAGCTGCTTGTTTGCTGATGCCGCATTAGTTCAGATTTTGAGTTTTCAATGGATTTTCAATGGGCAGGAGCAGAGTGCGGACGAAGGAGAGTGTACAAGAAAAAAACTGCCAGCTATCGTAACGGTTAGCAATAAATAATAGAGCAAACTGCTTAAACCTTGCCTGAGCTGCATACGAAATGAGTTTGTGCCGTCTGCCCGCCAGTGGCTAATACGTTTAAGATGAGACGACAACATGTGCAACGTTTGCCACCATCGACAACGCTGACCCGGGGCATAAATCTTGTGCCACTCGAGCGGCAGCCATTGCCCTGGCTGCTGCCATGGTGCTGCAACTGCTCCACTTTGGACATTAAGCGCACGTCGCCAGTTGAATGCCCCGACTGGCTAGCTGGCTGCCTAGTTGACTGCCTGCTGCTGACACTGTTTAAGCTGCCTGCTTGCCAGCAACAGAAGGGTGCACAATGGGATTTGGGGCTTGGGGTTGGCGCGTGCTGCTTGCTTTGGCAGTGTGGGCGCTGCCAACGCCTGTTGCAATCGCAGCGTCATTGAACAGGCGACAAAAAGGTCGATTATTGAGCAATTTGCACAGCTAATGCCTTGCTAAGGACATTGCATTCGGCTGCTCTCAGCTTAAGCAGGCATTGCAAGTGTTGTTATTACACCGCAAACAATTTACTTGTGAGTCGTGCCACAACTTCGATTTTGCGGATCTTATTTGTTTTATAATAAAACATTTGTTTATTGTTATTTGATGTCCCTATGCGTGACTATTGAACCCTTTGACCTGGCAGCTATCAACTATTTACCAGCTGATATAGCTTTTGTCGGCGGCCCCACTGAAATCTTGAAATTGCCATCCATTAAGTTGTCGTTTGTGCTGCATTGACTGTCCCAGGGTTACTGGCTGCCAGGGGCCATAACGTTTTGTCCATCCGTTTGGCTGCTTATCGTTTCATCGTGACATTGTCCACATCGATATATGGGGCTACTCGAACGCATGTCCTGTTCGAAAAACAACAAATGCTCTGGCCATGTACAGCGGGCAATAGCAAAGACAAGCGCGATGAACGTAAACGTGGCTCTGATAGAGATTTCTAGTTATTTGCGGCAATCTCTGCCATAAAGTCGGACATGTGTTTGGCCACACGCTGCATCGTTGAGTGGACATGGGCAGCAATCAACTGACATACCTGTTTCTAAGTCTTTTGCTCATAACTCCCTGGCCACTATCTCTCAATATAAGTATCTCTCTTCTGTTTGCAGAGTCTTGGTTTTCCACAGGTTGGAATGTCGCCCATTAACCGCACCACCGCTGAGCTGCTCTACGTGAATGGCGATCCCTGCCCCACCGACAAGGCCATGCAACTGTCCACGCGCATTACCTTCAGGTGCAACATGCGCACGGGTCGCGTAAGTATCGAGTTGATGTGACGGCATTTGCGGCAATTGAGTTAATGGCTTATGAATGTTTTTATTATTGCAGGGTCAGCCGGTGTTGACAGCCATTGATGACTGCAACTATCACTTTGACTGGGACACAAGTGTCATTTGCCCGTCGCATGACTGCAGCTTCAGTGCGGATACATGTGAGATTGTGCAGGATGAGCTGAACATGCGTTACAATGTTAGGAATGCGTCCTTTACAAAGGGCGGCAAGATTGAGGTGAGTTTGACAAAGATCAACTGACCGATATGTTGTGATTCAAAGCTAACTCTTACTTAGATCGACTACAACAAAAGTAAACTGGAGCTGAACATATGCGGATTGGATCGTAAAGCCAACACGGACTACTCGCAGGATTTGGTGAACTTGTTCTTCACACACGACCTGCCCGGCTGCGGCAAGGAGGGTGAGTCTAGCTTATAGGCTAATTCGATTAGTGTTTCTTGTTCTTATTGAAGAGTTGCTGCTTGTCGCTTGTCGTTTCCGCTTCCGTTTCCGTTTCCGTGTCCGCTTGTACTTCCGCTGGCGCAACACGCGCATTTCCGCACGCCATTTTGTTGGCTACTCATTTTTTTTTTCGCAGCTGCAGCTGCTGCTGCTTTGAGCTCCTTTTGGATAATGACAAAATCGCATTAGAATTGGCGCTCAGCCCAATGCACTTCCGTTTTCCTTATCTGTGCGCCCTTACGCCCCATAACCCTTCTTCTACCACACTCGACACATACACACACGCTACGTCAAGCGCTTCTCACAATTTTTTCGTTGCCTGCTTTTGGGTGCCATTGCAGCGAATGCGACACTTTTTCGCGCTGCGCTTGTCGCCATTTTGTTTTTTTTTGCGTGTCTTCTTTTTTGCTGTTATCTAACAGCCTTTTATGTCCTGCAGCCGACAAAAACGCAAAGTACTTGAAATTATCAGAATAGGCGGAAAAAAATGTTAGGACTGGAAAAAACAAAAAAAAAAAAAAGAAAACAAGAAAAAAATTAAATTGTCGACGAGATAATGCGGTTAAATAATCTTCGCACAAATCCAAGCACTTGTATACCCCGTAAAAATAACGTAAATGGTAAAAAGTATATAATTAAACATAGTTTGCCAGAAATCACAGAGAATATTAAAGATAGGTGAAGGTTCTCGTATATCCAAAAGCAGAATCAATGGATATTAAGTTTTGATGTGTATCCCTTCGCTCGTTGAGTGACAGCTTTGATTTCAGACGAACCTTAAACGTGAGTACAGGGTATCCCCCAGTCAAGTACATTTTTTTCATGCTTAAATTTTTTTATCTGTCTGCCTTTGCTGCTGCATTCGAGCCATGAATATTTAAAGGCCCACACACAAAATATTTCAGACTTTTGTCGAGTGTTTTGTGCATGGTCATGATTTTTATTGGCACTAGCGTGTGAGACTTAAAAATAGAACTTTACCATTAAATAAAACTTTTTGTTTGTTATGGCAACGGGCAATAAAACTGACAATTTAATTATGACCACGTTCCCGCAGTCAGCTGAAAGCTCAACACAATGAATACAACTAAGTATTATAAAACTCTTTTTGTCGACCCATTTCGGGTGCGTGTGTGTGTGTGGGTGTATGGGTGTGTGGGCGGGTGGGTGTGTGGTTGACAATCTGTAAGCGATCAGACAATTTTAATATGTTCACCGACATGCAGAGCACAAATGCAAGCAGCTAAAGGGGGCTGAAGGGGTGCTGCCGCCTGGTTGACTGTATGTCTGAGGCCAAATCCCAAAACAGTTGCGCCTCCCTTGCGCCCCACAGAGTTGCGGGTGTGCATATTTTGTCTGACACACATCCACACACACTCACACACACTCACCCACTGACTAACACACCCACAAACATTGGACATGCTGTGCATTTGAACGACAGCAGCAGCCACAAAATCTAACCCCCTGTTTTACTGCGTCTCGCCTCCCTTGCCGCTCATATCATGCGGCTTTTGTTGTCGTCTCCAGTGATAATTATTTTTGGCTTTTATGTGATAACTTTGCAGCACAGAGCAGCCCCAAACCAAACCCGTAGTTCTGGCTCTATGGCCAGGCATTTGGAATATGATAAGGATTCATTTAAGCAATGTTGTTGTTGCCCTTGTTCGGGCTATGCCCCAGTTGTGTGCTGTGCTGTGTTGTGTTGTGTTGTGTTGTGTTGTTTGTCGGTCAATTAAAATAAAATGCCGCTTTGTTTTAGTACGGGTTTGTCTGGTTTTCATCACTTTTTATTAGGGTCAAGTTTGTGTTTGGGTTCTCCGCTATTTTTATTTTTTTGTTTTTTTTCATATTTATTTTTGTTCCTTCGTTTCAACTAATTAAAACCTTTAAAATGTGTTCTGTTTACTTTCATCGCAGGCAAGATGAATGTCCAGATGCGCTTGATATGCAGCAACCAAACTGAGAGTTCCAGCAGCATTACAAACGTAAGTACCTAACTTGTTGAAACATAGTCGAATCTGGCTAGAAAATGACTTAATTAGAGCTCGTAACTGAGCTGTGTAAATATGCAGATTTAAAGCTTAGACATTCGTGCTAAGTGCGCTCTTAAATAATTGTGATAATAACTTATGGAATTTCGGATACATGAGCATTATTTGGTGCTTATTGTTTAACTTGATTAGATTTAAACTTAGCGTGCATTGCTTTTAAACAAACTTTACCATTTCCCTAGTGCAATAATATTTCTTTGTAGATAGATTGATTTGACACTTAAATTAAAATATGCTTAAATAATATTTCCTTTTATATATGTTTTAAGCATTTGGAATTCCAACTTTTAGGTTTGCTTTCGATAGCGGACATGAGAAAACACAAATAACTTACTTAATTTCGGAAATGTCATGCTAAATACTTGGCAAATTCCAAGCCAAGTGGATAAGAGCCGCAGGAACCTTTGTTGCGGAAAGTGTAGTATACATTTTTGCGCTAAAGGGAAAGCACATTAAATTGACATGGAAGACGCAACAAGCCGAAAAGCTCGAAGTGGATTTAACACACATTTTTGCATGTATGTGCAGTCCATGACCTGCTGCTAGCTGCGCCAACAGGCAGCAAGTTTCTTCGGCAAAGTCTGGCCAGGAGCTGTGCGCGGCTGCTTCAAAGTAAAAATTTATAAGAAATATGCAGAAAAAGACCGCACGACGTGGCACAACTGGGCGAAAAACAATGTGGCAGGTGTCCTTTGTTCTGCTTACCACTTGGCAAATCCGTTTTGCCAGCCATTCCGAGTTGTTGTTGTTGTCGCCGTTGTTGCTTTAGCTGTTGCTGCTGCTGCTGCTTTACAGCAAGAATGTTGCCTACCAACCTGTGCAGCCTTTGGGTTTGCCAGCCACTGTTTTTTATACCCTTGTCGAGGTCATTGTTATGTTCTATGGAAATACGTAACGCGTAGAAGACGACATCTCTGGCCCCATTACGTTTATATATTATCTTGATCAGTATTAACAGCCGAGTCTTTATAGCCGGGTAGTCCTTTTTTCTAGTCTCTCAGTTTTAAAGCATTTCTCATTTGAGAAGGTAAACATATCGAAATCAGCCAGTTCGGATTACTACAATTTGTAGCATTTAGGAACGAACGGTCGTAAGTTAAGTTCTTGCTAGAAAAAACATTTAAGTTCTTAAAAATATTGCAACCAAATTTGGCAATTACGAGCTCGTCCATGCTCCCCGCAAATTAGCTCCTGATTTCTGTACCTTGGTTTGTATTGACTAATGTTTTGTTTTTCTTACGAGCTTCACAACTCTTCCCGTAATTCTTCTCTGCCAAGCTGTAAGCCATATTTCCGCAAGGGTATTTAATCCTCAGTGTGCGAAAGATAGGGCCTTTTTGTGCTTGCTTGGTGTCTGTTGCTTTTGCATGGAAGGTGTTGTTGTTGTTGTTGCTGTTGTGGCTGTTGTTGCTGCTGCCTTTAGCCGCCAGGCGTGCTATTGTTTTGACCCAAGCCTTTGTTGTGCTTAACAATCGCAGCTAAAAATGCACGTGCCTGACTTGCTACAGCTTCAGCATGTTGCCCCTTTCTTAGGGTCTTGGCCCTTGCCACAGATCGCAGTTGCACCAGCGGCTTTCAGCTCCAGTTTCTCTCGGAGCCATTGTTTGTTAGTTGTGTTGCCTTTTGATTACGCCTTTGTGTGCCGTTGACTGGCGTTGACCCTGCGTCAGCATCATTCCTGTGCTTTGCTGTTGCTTCTTGTTTATCAAATAATTGTCCCTGTCATTGCAGCAGCTGCTGCGTATTTTACACCCAAGCATAATGCACGCCTCATAAAATTCAATTTTAGTGCGCGTATCTTAATTGAACTTAAGTCTTCTTGTTCAGGCTATTCATGAGCGACTTGCCTATTAAATAAGTTAATTATATTAAATAAGTAACTAATTCCTTAAGTGATTGTCTAATCTATTTGCCATTGAGCTTCTATTGAACCCTATTCAGCTTAACTTATTTATTTACTGATTTGTTCGATTTATTTTTGTTTATGTATCTATTTTTGCTCTAAATATTTAGTTTTGGACACCAGCAAAGCACTTGAAAATGTTGACTTTCTGCAAAATTTGCTGCGTTTTTGTGATTTGTTTTTATTTTCACTTTGAGATGTTAATACTTCTTATAACTCTAGATTTGATTAGAGATAAGGTGAATGACATATTCTCCAATAAGATTCTGGCTTTTTCTTTGTTAAAAAACGTGACCCGCGAAGACCCTAATTAAATGTCGGGTGTTATTCGACCTGGCGCTGTTGTGTATGCTACAGTTTTGTTTTGTGTTTTCCAATCTATTAATTGATTTTGCTGTTCCGGTATTACATAGGTATATATGTATTTGAAGGGGGCGACCGCATGCTGCTGAACAATTGTCATTTTGCAGCAGCTCGTAATTAGTGGTCTGTCCGGCGCTGGCAACTTTATTGGCCTGTTTCAGGAAAATGCCGAAAATGCTGCAATTAGTGCTTGAGGTCTAATAAACACACGCACACGCACACACACACACGCTCTCGCCCTGCTTCTATCTCGCTCTTACACACACACACACACACACACGTGCGCACGCACATATAAGTGTTGTAGTCCATTACGCACAAATTGCTGAAGGAGACGCCGTCAGCAATTGAAAATATTTGCCTGTATATTTTGTGATAGGCCCTCTCTTTCTCTGTTGTTATTTTTATTTTGTTTTTATTTCTGTTTACTCTCTATCCCCCTCTCCGCCCTCTCCCCCTCTCTTTGTATTGGCTGTGTAAACATGGAGGGGACGCTTTGTTGTTGCTTGTTGCAACACTCGCATGTGGCGCAAACCAATTGACCCAAATTTAAACCAGCGCACAAATAGCTGCAAGCGGCTGGCAACCAGAACGCAGTCGCACCGGGCTGAGCTATGGATCTAAAACTGGGTCCTGGCCATGGGACATGGGTTGGTATTAGGGAACTGCACAGCCCCCTCTCACACACCCACCCACACACACACACACTTACACACATGCCAGCAGCCGTTGGGAGTGTTTGTCTGATTGCGGTTAATTGCATTACACACTTCGTCGAGGTGTTATTAATTTTATTTCTTTGCCAAGTGCACGTAATGACATTTGGGCTCGCTCCGCTGGGTCCATCCGTCCGTCCCATGTTTGACATACATTTCATGCTCAATTACGCGTGTGCAAACAGGTTGCAACTGCTCGTTAATTTCCATTTGACAATTAAGCAAAAATAAGCACATTGTGTTCATGCAGATCAAATTGATTTTCTTAACGAATCGCATTTAAAAACTATGTTTACCATATTAAATAATAAACTTAATTAAACCGCAAAGTTGGCATCATTTAGTACATTCTACGGAGAATAGCTTAATGCCTGTTTCCGTTTTATGCGACTGGCAAAGCTCATGTTAGTTGAGTTATTTTGCTTCCTTAACCGCTTTTCAATGAAGTGCGCAAGTGTGGCAACTCCAAGCAAGTGGCAACGTCTTGACCTAGACTTGCCAGACCGGCAAATGATTTGTAATTTTGCAAGTCTGCATTAAAGAAACCCCTTTACTATTTTTGGTCTACTGCTCTAAGAGAAACTAGGTGTAAAAAAATATAAGCAAAGTTAAGCAGCTTGTAAAATGATTTCGAATATAAATTGAAATTTATGCAATTCCGAAATCCCCAAAAATAAACTTTTGTCAGAAATTGTACCCAGTTGGTCATTGAGCAATTTTTATCCGTCAGCTCCAAACTGCGGTTGTTTGTTTAACTTTCTATTGTTGTTCAAATTGCGTAGAACACACGCTAAACAGACATCAGCATACACACACGAACACAAACACGGCGACAGTTTTGTTGTTTTTTGTTGTTTTTTGTTGTTGTTGTCCTTATTTTTGGCAAGTGGAATAAAAGGCAAAAGCGGACTTGACTGCAGAAGCGGGAGCGAGGCTGTCGGAAAATTAGCGATTCAATGAAATGGGATTTTAAATGGCTGAAAACTTTTTAATGCGTCTACGGTCGCCCTGCGCGTCGTCCTCGGCATGTTTGTAGTTCGTGTCTGGGGCGGCGGCACGGCCGGGTGCGCGACCCGGGACGCCGGCAAAGTTGTGCAACGCGAGTTTTTGCCACTTGCAGTTGCCAGTTGCAGCCGCCGCAAAAGTTTTTAAATTATGCGCACATTTGCAGCGCCTCGTTGCTGTTTCTCCCGCTGCCATGTTCTGGTTCTTGTTGCTCCTGTTGGCCGCGCCGGAAATGGTCTTTGGCCGAAAGTGTTACACGCAGCGTGCAGCCGGACGGATGGCGTGCGACAACGACCCTGTAGATGGAGATGGGGAGACGGGGCTGGACCAGAGTCCGGGCTTGGAGCTGTGGGCGCGCAAACAAGTTGCAAACAGTTGTTGCGCTACAATTTTCAGAGCTTTTGTAAACGGCAATGGGTCGAGCGGGAGCGTGACGCGGCGCAGAGCGGGAAGGCACGAGCAATTGCCTTTCGGTTGAAATTTATGTATTTTTGCCCATATCAATTTAGTTATTTATTATTTTTCTTTGCACTAAATGAAGAAAGTTTCTAATTACAAGAATCTCGTTTAGCAGGACACACAGTGCAGTTTGCTCTATGTGCAGCGCACGCCGAGCATCTGTTCGTTTCTGGGTCTCAGCGTGCCGCCACAGGATGCCGGAGATCGCACCACCACCACCACCACTACACCTAGTACAACAACTAGCACCACCACCACTAGCACGCCGGCGACGGCAACGGGTAAGCCAGCCGAAGCAGCAACAACTGCTGCAACATTCCCAATAGTGGCAGCTGTTTCCAGCCCAACGGCCTCCGTGGGCAGTAAGTGCAGCTAGCCAAGATCCTTTAGCAGCAGTTGACAACCTTACATTTACAGGCATCCTGGGCATAATCTTGTCGGTGACATTCTTTGTGGCATGCGTGGGAATGTTTGCCTTCTCGCCGGCGCGAAGGCAGCGCGTGCGTCGACTCTTCCGGCGCAGCGGCTCAGCAGTGCGATATTCCAGGGTACATTTTACTAGTC
Source organism: Drosophila littoralis (assembly GCA_018903485.1). Classification (NCBI taxonomy): domain Eukaryota; kingdom Metazoa; phylum Arthropoda; class Insecta; order Diptera; family Drosophilidae; genus Drosophila; species Drosophila littoralis. Next base: position 14,572,599 of record JAEIGF010000593.1, read on the forward strand.
AGCAATCGTTTAGCCATTATCCAACCAATGATTCTATTGCAGGTACATTCGAACGAGGAGGCTAATTTGCTTCTGGAACCGAATGGAGAGTTTACCGAAAGCGATGATGATATGCTACTTTAGAAGGCTACACCGTGGAAACAGGCTGTGGCACGTACTGATTGCTATGGAAAGTTAACCAAGTGACATAGACAAAATTAAAATTAAAATAAAAAAAAGACATGAGAAATCCCAAAGAGAGGAGCATTCAACACCAAAGACCGAAAACGCAACTGATTGTGAATTAAAAACTGATAGTAGACAAGTAATGAATTGTATTGATGAAAGCTATTATGTACTTACTTATGTACAATACGTCTGGATGACAACGACAAACATACAAACCCAATTTAATGGAACTATTAATGTATATGCCTAAACAATATTATATATTTTATATACCTGCACTTCAAGTATGTAAAGGCAAAAACCCAATAAGGCCCCGTAGCCACAAACTTTACTCTATACATATATGTAGCTAATTGCTAATAGAGAATTGCATGCGACAATTGATTTTAAACTCTTTAAGTATTTTTCCAAGCAACATTACTTTTAGTTATGTGTAAGCAAACCCTTCGAACATCCGACTGCAGTACTATATTCGACATCTTAAAGTCGATACTGCGGTTAAATGTTTGACAGCATTTTTTGGTTTGTTGTTTTATTGTATGAGACTGGGCGATGTGTACTTAATTTTTTTGTTGTATAACGTTTTTAGTTTTGTTTTTTAGTTTATTAAGCCGGCTGTAAAATAATTCAATTTGAATAACAACATAACTGTATGTAATTCTATATATACTCTGTATAAAAAGAATTTGAAAAACATAAGCGAAAATAAATATATAAACATATTTTTGACATTGTTTTATGATATTTTACTTGTGGATCAGAGTTATCTGAATGAAGCTCTTCGCTAAGCTTAACTTTCTTGGGTAAAACTTTTTTTGAAGCTCCAACGGAATGGACGATTTATAAGGTGAGCGTACATGGGGTTGGATTTACAATCAAAATTTAACTTGATTGTTTTTTTTTGTTTGATAGCGATCCGGAATATCGAGAGGCATTCTATAAATGAGCTCAACATTTTGATTAAATTTTACAAATATTGCTCACAGTTATTCAGTAAATGGGGTTGCTTCTGTTATCAGTAAATGCTTATCCCAAAGTATTTCTTAGATTAGATTTGACACAGCAAGGCATATCTTTCGCAAATCCAACTCATCTTAACCCACCATTGATTATTACCGTTAATTTTGCGAATTTTAAATATTAAAGTTTAATAACGAGCAAAATAGTTCAATACAGCTCTTAAACGCTTGCGGGTGGAATTTTATAAGGCATACCTTCAAGTAACTAGTTGTGCAGATTTCTAGGTTTTTTAGCTTGGGTTCTTTGTTAGGTTGATCGAGGAACAGTTAATCAGCCAGTTCGTGATGAGAAACCGTTTTAGAATGCGTATAGATAAAGCAGTTTTTTGATTTTTAAAATATATTTTATTTATTGTATTTGTATACTTGACATACTCGTGTACACAAATACATTCAATGATGTACATAATATGTATGTATTCATTTTGTATAAGTAAATGAGTGTGTCTGCAATAAATTTGTAGGTACCTTAGGCAATACATTTCAGAGACATGACATATCTACTTATACGTTATTTCCTTTAATGCTAATTACAATTTATATAACATACCATTTATGCGTATTATGTACTCTTACTATATTACTGAAATGTGAAAATGAAGAAAAATGTATATGATTGGGTAAGGTTGATAATGTGATGTATGTAGTAAATATGTGTTATGCCGTGTATGAAGGACATTTACGATTTACTCAGTTAATAACGTCATGATAGAGATGCCTTTGCATATACATATATAGTTTGAGTGACAGTTTTGTGGAAATATAAAAACGTTTCCATTTATTTTATGTACAGTGGTAATTTCATTTTGGGTGCTTTCAATAAACTCACTTAGCTAAGTAGGCATTGAGACATACAAAGTTGGATGATATAACTATGCATATAGATTCTTATGGTTTATTTCTTAATTTTTGTTTTAATTACATTCAGTACACGGCATAGTTTTTATGCTACTTTTTGGATACGTCATATGTATGTATATTGCATGTGCATTAATCAATAGCTTATAACAAATAATATAGATTGTACAAAAAATAAAGCTCAGTTTGTTCAAAAGTTAAGTAAAACTTGAGATTCGTGCAAACAAATTAAATGTGTTAATCCTCAAAATAAAATAAAATTATTTCGATTGTGAGCTTCCCCTAGCTTTGCGTGCGTTGAACTTAAAGATAGAATATACAATATCATAATTATATAATGTACAAAATAATTGGGCTCTACTATGCTTAACTTACATATACATAACACTAAACAGAATGATAAGCTCTCTTAACTCTCAACTAGCTCAAGTTGTTCATTTTTTCGATTTGTAAATTTAATATCCTTTTTTTTTTAGATTTTCCATTTTCTTTTTGTTTTTTTTTTATGTCAACAAAGGCCACATGAAATATTGAAAATTGAAAATTTTCACCAATTTTGTGCATTGGAATTACGAGCAGCAGATGCGTTTCATGTAAAATTACTCTACAGAATTGAACTAGACCAAAACACAGATACAGATGTACACACACGCACACAGTCACACGCATACACACACATACATATATCTAAAGAAATAAATTTGGGTGCAATTTGAATTGGCCACAAAAATGTTGTCTAGACTTTGATTTTGTTTTAGTTTTTCTTTTATACATTCAGCTGGATTCGGAATTGGTCATAGCGTAAGGATTGAATGCCTCAGTGAAACAGGAGCTCCTCATCGTCGGGCTCCACTTTGTGCCAGTTCTATACGTCGCTCTGCTTGGCGTTTGTGTTAATGATGAAGGCGCCATTGATGTGGCCATTGGCATGGTGTGCCTTGCCATTCGGGGCATACAGATTGGTGAGGCCATTCTTGCCATTGGCAATCATGATGGCTGTGTGCGGGGTGCCGCCATTGAGCTGTGCCACCAGGGGATTCTTGGTGGTCTCGCCAGGCGGCGTGGTCAGCGGCGGCGTCACCGGTGATGGCTTGATCAGTTCCAGTTTGTCATCTGTTGAGCCCTTCAGCGCCGACTTGATCAGCGCTCCGTTGCCGGAATTGCCAATGGGTGCACGATGCGGCAGTGCATATCGCAGCTTGTCCCAGAACCACGGATCACCCCACTTTAGATAGGTGTTCATTCTGAGATACGCCTTCATCTCATCGTCCAGCTGCTCAATGTCCCCAATGTCCGAGTAGATAATCACAATCACGCGCGAGCGTCCCTCATTCAGTGCCGCCCTGTGCGCCGCACGGAACTCCATGCGCGCCCAGTCGGACTTGATGAAGTTCGGGCTCAGGACAATGATGGTGCGTCGCGAGTCCGCGACGGAGCGTACAATATTCTCGGGTATGAAGCCGCCCACCAGCCAGTCGCGCACATGCACGCAAAGCGTAAACTTTTGGGGGCCATGCTCCAGTTGCGGCACCAGGTGCTTCTCCACGAAGCTCTGATCCTTGTGCGAATACGAAATGAATGCATCGAACTTCTTGTCCTTGTCCAGCTCCGCCTCGGTGACGAACCACATGCACAGATTGTGCGCATACAGCCAGATCTTGATCTCCTGCTGGTATTTGTAATAGAGGGCAGCGCTGATGCCCACCAGGAAGCCGGTCAGCGAGATGACCACAATCAGCGCAATGAACAGGGGTCGCGGGCATATATCATTGATATTCAGCTCCATGAGGCGCGTAGGCATCTCCGCATCCATGCAGAACATTTCCGTGTGATCTGGTATACGCTTGTATTTATTTTGGGTGAAGAGCAGCAGTTCCATGGCGTCGCAGTTGCACACCCACGGATTTTGGGAGAGACGCAGCGTCAGATTGTTGTTGTTCATGGTGCTGTTCAGGTAGCCGAGCAGCGTTGAGTTGAGCACCTGCAGTTGATTGCGACGCACATCTAAGTACTTCAGGTTGCTGGGCAGCTGGTTCACCTCCAGCTGGGTGAGATTGTTGCCCGCCAGATGTAGGCTAGTCACATTCCCGTAGCCGGGCGCATTGCTGGTCGGCAGCTTGAGCAGCGTATTGTTCTCGACATACAGTTCCATTTCCAACAGATTCGGGGGCAGGCGTGGCAGCTTGGGCACCTTGGTCAAGTCCCCATTGGAGCAGTTGACAATTAGCGTGGCGTCGAAGGTGCGCACCAGGCAATCACAGCCGCGTGGGCAGCGTCGCTCATTCGGGTCCTCCGCCTGGTCAAAGTTGCAGAGCAGCTCACGTGGATGCACGGAGCGCATGGCCCGATTCTCCAAGGCACTCGGCGCCTGGCAGCTCAATCGATCCGTATATGTGACCAGATTCTTGGCGTAATCCGGATGAATATCGCCGCGCACCACCTGCAGGAAGCGCAGCAGGGTGCAATCGCAGACCAGAGGATTATCGTTGAGATCCACATTGACTGATTTCACGCCATGCACCAGTCGCAGACCCTTGTCAATGGGCTGGAACTCGGTCTGCTTGTAGAAGTGCACGGTACGTATCTGATTGTGGGTCATATTGATGGTCAGATCGAAGGCGGAAACAAAGTCCAGGTCGGAGTAGTCCAGCCAGGTGAAATTGTTGTAGCTCAAATCGATCTCCTGAAGCTCGCGCATCGCATACTTCCAGTCGCTAAAGATGACCATGAGGGAGTTGTTGCGCAAGTTGAGCGTTGTCAGATTCCGCAGTGGGGCGAAAGGCGAACCTAGATCCACATCAACTCCATGCACCGTCAGATACTCGTGCAGATTGATGCGATTGTTGGCCATATTCAGTTGACGCAACAACACATTGCTGGCAAAGGCCTGGGGTCGAATGTTCACAAGCTGATTATCGTTCATGCGGAGTGTTTTCAGATTCACCAGTTTGCTGAACAGTTGACTGCAAGAGAGATGGAGAGGAAGGAGAAAGGGCTTAGTACGAGATACTTGAGCTCAATGACACTTGCTTAAAGTGGTATTAAACAGCTTTAAAAAGCTTTACATGAAGCAACACTACAGCAAGAGACGGTCTGTGTGCAAGTGTAAGCTTTAAGCTTTAATTGATCTCAATTTGCTTACGGCAAATACAATACCCTTCACTCAGTCCTCATTGTGATAACAATCTTTTAAATGTTTGTGCTTAAAGCTCTTTCTCATTTGCCACAATTAACGAATCAAGTTGCCTTTAACTTTTATTACAAGTGGTTTTATCTTGAATTCTAACAGATGCTGGTGTAATGCTGAGTAATAAAAAATTTTTACAAGAAAATGTACTTAATGGTTTTCTGTTAATCCAAAAAAAGTGAGGAAAGGTTTTGTTTTACGAAAACTTTAGAGTGAGTAGCGCTGGGCCGTAAGCATTGTGAATTTCAAAAGTTGCTTGTTTTCTGATTAATCCACTTTCTAAGTACAATTTTAAGCAAGTATAATGGAAATTGTTTTCTGTGCTTTTAGCTTACCTGGAAATTTCGGTGAGCTGATTTTCAGCCAAATTCAAGTTCTCCAATTTGGACAAATAATTAAAGATGCCGTCGGGCAAATGGCTCAAACGATTCTTGTGCAAATCCAAATTCACCAGATTCACCTGATGCTCCAGCAGCTTGACAGGCAGAGTGCTTAGCAGATTATCCATCAGCGAGATGTCTGTGAGCGCCGTCGAGTTCTCAATGAGATCCGCTGAGATTGATTCCAGTTCACAGCGCAGGTACAGGGTGCGCAGTTCGGGCAGATTGGCAAAGAGGCGGGCGGGCAGCGTGGGCAGTGGCACGCGATTGTTTTGCAGCTTCACCTGCTGCAGCTTCTGGTTGTGCTCGAAGAGACCCTCGGGCAGCGAGCGGAAGTTGTTGCCATTCAGATTGATCTCGGTGACATTGGTCAGCAGGGCAAAGACATCGGGCCGCAGCTGAACAATGCCATTGTTATGCAGATCGACATCCCTCACGGAGGTGGCGCCCTCGAAGTCGTGCTTGCTGAGATTGTGCAGCTGATTGCTCCACAGGTTGAGGTGCAGCAGCTTGTGTAGATTGTGGAAGAGGCCGCGTGGCAGCTGTCTCAGATTGTTGCTGCCCAGCTCGAGGAACTGCAAGTTCTCCATGTTGGCCAACAGCCGGGCAGGCAGCTCACCCAGATTGGCGGCACGCATATCCAGCCAGTTCAGGTGATGCATGTCGCGCAGCAGATCCTCCGGGACGTAGGGCAAGCGGCGGGCGGCAAAGCGCAGGCGCTGCAGATTCTGCAGGCGCTCCAGGTGCTTGCGAGTGACATTCATGCCCAGATCGTTGCCTTCAAAGATGAGCACCTTGGTGTCCTTGATGCCCAGATGATCCATAATGCCCGCTATAGGCGTGTGATAGGGCAGCGGACAACGCCTGATCTGCACCATATCGATGCTGCCAATTTTCAGCTGCGGCATCTGCTTGTATTCCGAGGCATCCGTCAGATTGCACTCGATCTGCACCGTCGAGCCGGGTCGTATGGTTATCTTGAACTTGGGATTGTAGCTATTGCCGGGACAGTTGAGCTCATACTCGGACAGAGCTGGTGCGCACTCGCAAGACGAGATGGTCAGATCTCGGCATTCGTCGCGCCCGAAGACGGCCACGCCCAGCTGCCAGTTGAGCGCCTGGAGAAACACCACCAGCAGCAACGTGGGCGCTGCTGCGCTTACGGCTCGCATCCTGCTGCACTTGTTGTCCTTTACAGGCTGTAAGCAGAACAAAACAAATGTGTTTTCCTTATTACAACAAATGTGCTATTATTATGAAGACTAACTTTATCTATGAATTAAATGGAAGCTGATAGGCTAATATGGTCCTCTATTAGAAAAGTTGTATTCCTGTTATAAATGTTGCAACAACTTTTATTTTTGTCTGCTTGTATAGCACAGTTTAAATATTCCGTCAAAGTAGTTTGTTGCTAAAGTGCTCAGTTAGCAATAAAGATGATAAATGACCAAATATGTTCGGCTAATTCTTCGACTTATATGCCCTAATATTTCAGGGTTGTAATATTCGGGTAATAAGCCTTATTGATCCAACGAACCGGTTCACATTTTACCCTTCTCAAGCCATAAATACATTCCCATATGGCGGCTCTTCCCTTGCCACAAAAAGTTTTCTTCATTTAAAAGTAGAAGGTTTTTCTTGACACTCCAATTATAAACCATTTTTTCAGATAAACTTAACTATTGACCATTTTAAATGATATTTCATTTTGAACAAATTAATGTAAAAATAAACTTTATTTAAAGTTCTCACAGTTTTTAATTCAAGTAACGCCCTTTATCAAGGCAGCCCTCATAGAAGACGCATAAAGCAAAGGCTGATTACACAGAAGTTCCACACATAGGCCGCCGCGTGTGACGAAAGTAGAATTTCAATTTAATTGTGGCACATGATGGATGGAACGAGTGTCGCGGCAGTTGTGAACGACAAGTCCAGCAGCTGGAGGAAAGGACGAAAACAACTCATCTGCTCCACAAAGGAGAGTACAAACGAGCTGGTCATGTGAGAGGGCCTGTGAGGAGTCGGCGCTATGCATCCTTCCCTTTCTCGTTTGCCCCTGTAATGTTGCATTATGTGTCTGGCACAGCCCCACGCACCTTCAGCAGTCACACCTGAAAACCTTTTGGAAAACGGGTTTCATCCGCAGCCGCAGCCGCATCCCCAGACCGGGCTCCACGAGCTCTCTTTGGCAACTCTGTGGTGTAATTACGGTCAGGGAGTGTATAAAATGTTGTAAAATGTTACGGGGTTTTCATTCTTTTGGCTACCGTGTGGGCGACGTGCACTTTACGGGCTTTGTGCATTTAATGAATTTGTCATGCACTCGAGTGTCGCTTAAAGCTTGAAGCGACTTTGAGGCGGCCGAAGGACTTTGGTGCTGCTGACAATTAAATTGTGCCCATTAGGAAGATTTTTGAAAGGGAATTCAATTAAAACTTTTCATTTGCCCTTCTTGTTGTCCTCTCGCTGTCTTCACTTTTGTTTGGCCATTTGTTTTTGGCCAGTTGGCTTCCAGTTAGCTGCATTTTGGCCTTTCAGCCGACGCTTTCGGGTCTGACGCCATCATTTTGTTGCCTACGACAGCTGCTTTTGAATGAAATTTTGATAAGCCAATTAAATTATACGCGCTGTAATTTGATTTCCAATTTGGTGACTTTTTGCTGTGAGTTCGCCGCCCGCAGGCGAACAATTTACTTGCCATTTGCTTTTAATTAGCCTACAACAATGATGAAATTTTCACTGGCGCCTCGGGCAAAGTAAATAATTATAATTACAGATATTGAATTTCCTTTTGCAAGTGCATTTTCTACGCTTGGTCACCTTTTAATTTCTCGTGAAATATTTTAAATGCTTTTAATGTTAAAGGTACAGTAGATTATTCCACCAATGAATGGGATAAGTTTAAACAGCTTTTAAGCTGCTTTTAAGCTGTTCATTTAATTTTAAAGCCTTTAAAATGAAAGCTCAATTTCTTAAGTATAATATAAGAGCTTTAATTTTGAAGTAACCTTTTTATAATATACTTAAGAGAGCTTTCAGGCGCTTAAAAAGCGTCTAATTCATATTCTCACAGCTATTAGTAAAAATGGACTTTATTGTATACGATTAACAGAATATAAGTGAGATTTATTGTTTATACCCAACAGGTTTGATTCAAAAGCTCTCATTTATATTGAACTCGTAATTCTTGAAGCTTTCAGTTTATACGTGCTGAATTTCAGCTAAAGCTCTCAGTGGATTAAAAAGCTTTTTACTGATATTGAGCTCAAGCTGAAGCCGTTTAATTTTTTAATTTTTTGTTTAAACGTATGTTATAGTTACGATTTAATCGCTGCAGAGCAGCTTTGGTTTTACTCGACGCAATTAATTCAAAAGTATTTAATATGTAATAAAGCTGATTAATGTTTGCTCTATTATATACGCTTAGCTCAATTAGTTCCATTAAAAGCTTTAATGCGCTTTAGAGATTTTACTTAAAGTCTAAAAATCAGGCTAAGTAGCCATTTGCGGTAGGCGTGCTTCCAACTTACGAATAGCCTGCGATCAGAACAACTTATGCAAGATTCAACCATTAGGCGCAGCTGGCTTTCAAACATTTTAAAATGTTTTAGATTTATTTGCCAGCCGGCTTAATTATTAGTTTTTGTTCACAAAATTGATTGCACTTAGCTTTTAAGCAACAGTTTACTGGCTTAAATACTATTGCTGGTCGAGGTGGCTTAAGTGCTAATCGGATGAGGCAACTATTTACCGATTTGCAGTGCCCTCCCCAATGAAGCTAAGCCATTAGGCGGCAGCGTTAACACGTACTGGTTGCATTGAGTATACGATACGTTCTACAGCCAATTGCAATGCCCAAGCGGCGTGTGCCACAATCCGTTTAAATCTCAACACCTGATTTTAGCATAGCCCCGGCTAAGCGAGTATATAGATGAATGTGTATAGATATGTGTTTGTATTTGTTCAAGGTGCTGGGTAAGCGGCTGCTGCTGCCTCTGCTTCTGCTGAATATTTGTGAAGCCAACTTCAATTTCGCATAAAACTTTAAGCACTTTTTGCCCGCTGGCGGCCAAGTTAACCGAGTCGCAACAACAGCTAGTGACCGGACGGGGCGTCGGTGGCAACCCAGCCTTATGGCCACAAGGCGCTGTTATGGCTTTTAAATTTGGCCCGGCTTATCTAAACAGGCAACACTTGCCAGGCCGAACGGGCAGTTGCTTCTGTTGTTATTCTTGCCTAGATTTTAAACATTTATATTCACTTAAGGAAATTACTTTTAACTTTTATGCTACGCTGCCCGTGTAAATAACCAACAATGGCCAACAGGAGCTGCTTCTGGCTGCGATTGCTCCAGCTCCTGCTGTTGATGCTGCTGCTGCTGCTGCTTTGCATTGATATGCCTCAGCGCGTGTTTTCCTGCAATCTAATCTAAGCGAATTCTTGTTGACAAGTTTTTCGAAAATGTTCAGCCAATTGGCAGTAAGTTGAACTAGCTCAAGAACGGGCAAAGTAACAATAACAACAGGGATAATATTTAATGAGGCCTGAGCTAAGCAATTTGTTTGTGTGTGTGTCTGCGTGTGTGTGTGTGCGTGTGTATAGAAACTGAAAGCCCACTTTCAGGCTGCCAATTAAGTTGGCCTCATTTTCAGCCTGCAACGGTAGCCTGCCCCATCGGCACCTCATTTGATCCTGGCTGGCAATTAAAAATAATTGTTAATTTTAAACGTCACACACGGCACACACACACACTCACACACGCAGACACACAGACAATATTATAAAGTCATATGGCCTGGTAGGTTGTTTTCTTCCTCTTTTTGCTCGCATTTGTCTGTTTTAATTAGACGCTAACGCTGCCAACCCGCTCGCTCGCCCGCTACCCTATTCACAGTTCGAGTCGTTAATAAAGGTTAACGAAGTTTTGCCAACGCGCAGATTTCTCACACATTTATACACACACACCCATACAGCTACGCACACACACTCGCACACGTGTGGAGATTCCTGCTAGAGTGCGCATTTTTGCACTCACGTGCTCTTTTCCGGTATGTAACGGTACTAAATTCATTAGGCACACTAAATTACAACCGCAGCGCATGATGAGACTGGGTAGGGGCGCAGGGGGAACAACTGGAGCCGAAGGAAGTCTGAGTTCAGTTGAGTTGAGTTGCGCCGCAGCGAGGCGGGGCGGGGCACGGTGTCGTGCCAGGTGACGCCAGGTTGCCTACAGACTTGGATTTTTATTGCCGACGCTCTACAAAGTGCTTCAATGTATGCAAACATATATATGTATATATATATATGTATGCTTGTGTGCGTGTGTGTGAGTGTGTGCATGTGGGTGCGTGCGTGGATGTGTGTGTGGCTGCTATTAAATAGTCGCACCGCCCGCAGCGCGCTTTGGAAAATTGGCTTTCGCATGCCTGCGGTGCGCTTTATTACTGCAAGCAAAAACAGCAACAATACCAATAAGTGAGAGTGTTTGTGTTGGCTGTGCTCGACTAGTAGATACCCTCCTAATACCTCACATAAAGTGTAACATGTAAATATTTGAAAAACATTAATAATTGTAATCGAGACTTTTTGTTTAATGTAAATTTCATTTCTTTTCTTTTCGAGAGGGTATCGAAGGTTCTTTCTGACAAGCTGATGTGTCGTATCAAATGTCTTTCTGTTGCGTCTGTAACATCCATACAGGTACATGTATACCCTTTACTTTTCACGCATTTTTAATGACTACAGGGTATAGGAAATACAATTTCAGGCATGCGATTTAATGCTTAAATTTCTGAATGCCTGACAGCTGGATTAAGGCAAAGTGTTTTAATGCCTTCGTCTTTTAATGACGTTGACATTTCCATTTCTGTGCGCTCGCGCGCTTCACAGAATTTTCCAATTTTCCAATTTCTTGTCATGTTGTGCGTCCGACCCCACCTACCCCACCTCCCCCAACACTCTGCCCGACCCACAAAAGTATGCTACAGCAATTGTGAGGCGCCTGTAGCAAACGCATTCATCAATCAAGTTGACTAATTACCACAATTGTTGGCGAGCGCAGCGCAGCTACTGTTCGGCTTGTTGAAGCATCGTTGCCACGCCCACACACACACACACACACTCCCACACACACATACATACACGCCCACACTGCCTTGGGGCAGAGAGAAACAATAACAGCAGCAAATAAACTACAAGTTGTTTAATAATTTCTTATTAAAAAATTTCGAACAGCAAAAAACAATAAAATACTTTTACAACTTCTTACACACACCCTCTCACACCCAGACAGTCGCATGTGCATGTGTGCACACACACGTACACCCGCATATACAATCCAATGCCCACATCGGTAGTAAGTTTTCAGTTGCTGGCCAACTGCTCTTTGCCCGGTTGTGGTTTTGTATCTTATAGCTGGCACAGTCAACGTTTCATTCATGTGTGTGTAGTTCTGTGTGTGTTTGTATGTGTGTGCCTAGCCAAAAGATTTCAATACTTGGAAACTTTAGCAAGTTGTGAGCCAATGTTTATGGCGCCCAACGTGGTTTACAACGTTTCTCCGGCAAACACATGGCCAACAATTCTGTGTACACAGAAGTGCCAAACTGGCAGCTGGGACATGTTTACATAGAGCGTAGCTGCCCAAAGGGGGTTGGGGGTTGGTGGGTTTTCCGGGGGTGGCTCAAAAACATAAGTACTTGTACGAGAGTATATTCGCACTGCTATGACTGAAGCGCTGAGTAAATAGCTGTGTTGCTTATTGGGTTTGGGCTGCACGCGTCGATGCAACTGTCTCGATATTGGCAAATACTCGAATGAGGGCAAGATACACATGTTACAGCTTATATTGAAAAGGGCGTTGCAAGCATGATCTATAAACATTTAATAAACAAACAGCTGACAAACATGTTTTCAGTTCTTAAGTGTTGCAGCTTATTCCCAAAGTTTTCAAAAGGAAACCCCAACATATATCCCCCAACATATATATAGAAATATATCATAACAACAACATATAGGAAATAAAGGCTTAAGCGCCTTTATTTGCTTTTGATAAGTTTCGTTCATAAATCTGCTCAGCTTATTCAGTTTTAATTGCAAATATTGACATAGCAATTGGAAGGAAAGTTAAAGAAATTTTCAAAAATTCTTAAAATATGTGCCACCGGGAATTTTACTTTTCATCCTTTTTAATTTTATGAATTGTGCAAATATTTTATTATCGTAGAGAGATATATGTAGGCCTTCACATGCTGCTCTTTGTTTATTATCCAATGTGAGCACAACTTTAACGAACGCCATGCTAATCCCTTTTAATGCGCCATTTAGCACAAGGATTCAAAGCAAATTAACAATTAATTAGGACAATTGTGCCTTTGGCTAAATGAGCAAACGACAACAACAATATCCCCACTAAACTTAGCATCAACCCGTGCGGCTGCTAATTACATGAAGTCTGCGCAAAACAAGATATTTAATCGGCTTTACATATATGAATGCAAGATATATGGATTCACGTAAATATAACTGTCTTAGCTTACGCTTCTAAACATATTTTCTCAAAGCTGATTTTTGTTTGATTTACACTCGAATAAATTTGAAAATCGAACCCAATTATAGGTTGCTTGTTCTTAGCTTCTTTTGCTGCTGCTGATGCTCTTGTGGCTGTAATCGGAGTCCACCAGACAAAACACGACTAAAAATAAATACAGGCTGCTTACGCTATAACGTCTCCGAGCCAACCTACAATTTGCACTCAAGTCGGCTGCGGTTGGGCAAAGTGTTCGTGCGGAACAGCGTCGCAGAGCGGAGCGCTGCTTGCGGTGGGAGTTCTCTGCCCCTCATGGAATGCTCATATTAAAATTTTTGCAATCATTTTTCCTACGAGCACAGCCTTGTGTTGTACATGATATAGCCTGCATCATGGTATACAATGAAGAATGAGCTAAGACTACAAAAGTTCTGCATTCATTGTATACTCTTTTTTCTTACATTTTTACAGGTATATTACGTAAGTTATCTTTCAATCAGGCCAAGAACTTAAGAGTCTTTCAGTGTATACATACAGATCTTATCTTTTATAACTATTTATACCAAAAACAAAACCAAATTAAAATTGTTAATTTATATCTCAGAAAAATTAGAGTATCAGGCAGTCGCTCAGTTTTGCTGTGCTTATACTTAAAGTAGTTTTCATTATTATATTATTTAGCAGCGCTAGCTGTTAATGAGATCTGCTGCACCACCGTGTTTACCAGGCATCTAATGAGCTGTGCAAAATCGGAGCCCAACTTCAAAGAGCCAGCGACAAAGCCATGAGATATTCAGACGCTCATTACTTGAACCAGCTGAGCGAGAGAGATAGAGATTGAACGAGAACTTGCGCTGAAAGCCAAAGATAGCAGCAAGAGTTCAAGTTGCATGCAGCTAAGGCTAAGCAGATGCAAAAAAAAATGGGGTTAAGACCCGATTTGCGTATGCTCGACAGCGAAGGGCTGCCGCCTGAAAGGCAGCGCATTGTCTCTGACTCAAAAGAAAAGAAAAGAAAAAAGGCATTCAACAGAGAGAGAGAGAGAGAGAGAGAGAGAGAGAGAAAGAGAGAAAGAGAGACAAAGAGCGAGAGCAGTCGCCAAGTGAAAGGCTTTGTAATGTCATTTGTCTGTTAATCATGTTGTCGTCTATAAGTTTCTGCCAAGTTTTTGCATAATGCGCTCGTGCTCAAGATAAATGAAGGAACTTGTTGAGCCTGAACTTTAAACGTAGCCCATGGGGCAACATCTGCCCCCATTCTGGAAGCCCTTGGCGCAGGCTCCACTCACTTTTGTCCCGTGTGCGTGACGCATTTGAGTTTAATGGGCCTCCATTGTGGTTCAGCCTGTTGACGTTTTTATTATTATTATACTTGCTGTTGTTGTTGCTCTACCCAACGCGGTTAAGTCTGACCAGGACGCGGGCCATGCGACTGGCTTGTTATTTACTCAGTTCAGCTCTAAGCAAAGTCACTCAAATGGATACTTTGCGGTCGACTTGTCTAGCAGCGACCCAACCACGCTTCATGCTCATCCGCCGTCCCTCACGCCTCATCCTGAGCACTTCCTGTCCACGCACTACTTAGGTTGCCTGCCGGCTGTCTTTTGCCTTGTTTAGTTTTAGCGGCAGCGCAAACATTTAACGAAAATTGATTTCCACTTTCAAGATACCGACAAACCACTCGGCACTCAAGTGGAGCGCAAGTTTTAGCCACAAAAGTTTTTGTTTTGTCCAAGTTTGGAAGCATACGCTTTCAGCATCTTTTCATTAGAGTAATTTTAAGATACAGCTCCGAACTTTTCAGGAGCTTCAATCGAAGTGCGCTTGAGCTTATTGATTGCGTGAGTACAAGAAAGCCCATTGAAAGATCAATGCCTTTAAATTGAAAATTTGCAGTTTAAATCTTGACTGAGTTAGAATTATGAGTCTGTCAATGCAAATAGGCTCTCTGAAAGCTCAAAGTGTGTATATATATATATAATACAATAAAGCTAACTTAAAGCTCAAGTTCAATTGGAATGCTATATTTATTATAGAATTAAGCTAACATAAAGCTCAATGATTTACTAGGGAGCTGCTGAACTTCATAATATCCGTCTGAAAGTCTGATAGCGGGATCTTTATAAAAGTTTGTAATAATTGTCGATGAATCTTTCAATAGTTCCATAATAATCAATTTTATGGCTGCTGCTGCTCCTTAATCTTCATAGCCTCAACTCAACTCCAATTTAAGCTGGACTCCAACTCATCTTGTCCAGCTAGGCATTGCCTTAAGCGTCAGCTGGTCAGTCACTTGCCATTTACTCCAGCCACTCCCAGTTAAGGAACGTTGCCTCTTATCAATCCTCTCGCTGCTCTTAAGCAGCTTAGCGCTCGTAATTTATGTGCAAGTGCCACACACACGCACACACATGCACGCACACGCACAGTCATTCACATAAATAAACAACTTGAAGCTGGCAGCAAAATAGAAATAGAAATAAAATAGTAGACCTGCAGAGTGGATGGGTCTGTCCAGTATTCAATGTCCAAATGAAAATGTCGCCCATTGCCTACAACAGTTTATTATGCAAGTGTAGCCACGCCGAGGGCAGTGGCTCTTCTGCGCTTATTGTAAATAATACAGCATAATGCCAACCTGCCAAGAAGTGTGGCCGGGACCAACTTGGCCTGATTGCCAGGGGACACCGCACCACAGCGCAACGCACTGCGCGTACTCTTCAATTACGAATGCCAGCAGCGGCAGCAGCAGCCAAGACGATGACAACGTTGAGGTTGACGGAGACTTGGCGAACGCCGCCTTTGGGTGTAGCGCTGTCTTCAATCTTCAGGGACTGGTTCTACAACTACTTAATTTTGTCGTGGCCACAGCACTGAAAACTGGGCACTGCGCAATGCGCGCTCAGCTGCCACAGCGCGTTCTCTGCGCGCTTTTATGCTTTCTTGAGTTCTGTTTATTTCTCTTTTTTTTGTATACCCTGTGACCGTGGAATATGATTGAAAAGAAAATGATTTACTGTGAGCGCTTTTGTAACAAGCCTGAAAAACCTCTTCGAATCTGCTGAAAAGTTTGGCACTATCTTTGAAGTTTTAGTAGATCTACCCCTTTAATATCAATTTAATTTTGTTGGGCGATGGAATTTGGCGAATTTGCTCTCATAACTTGTTAACTCTCATATTATTTCTTATAGTTCGCTATAAACATAATGAACTTTTAAAGATATTTAACTTAAACACCAGTTTTAAATCATTACAGGGCATCTGCTAGTCGCATACACAAAGTCTACAACGTTCCCACTCGTTCCGTTTGTCTCCTTTGTCTGCTATTGTCCAGTGTCCGGCCCTCATAATTTGCGCTTTGTTTTATTGCACGAGTTGCATGCTGTTTAATTCGCGGGTCCACAGCTCCAGGCTTATTGTTCCATGCTACACATACATACATAAGTAAGCAGATAGATGTATGTATGGATGTACATAAGCATAAGTACCCGTAGCTCCTATATATTTTGAAATGTGAGTCACGTTTAAAGTTTGGCGTTCTGTGCCCAGCATTGGGACCGTAAATGGGTTTGGCTGAACTGCAGCGCATCTTCCTTGAAAGTCTCGGGGCCCCATTTATAGCGCTAATTGCGCGCATTTCGTTGCGCTTGTTATTTACAAATGCACACGATTTGCTGGCTAGTAAGAAGTTGGCTAAGTGCAGCTATCGGGCAAAATAAGTTGCCGAGTAACTAAGACTGGCAACAGTTTTGGCAGCTTTTAAGAGCCATTAGGGTTATTGGGCAAGGGCCAATAATCAATTGCAATTTTATTGCCTTATTTCGGCTTGGATTCTATTAAGCCTGTTTTTAACGAAATGTTAATTAATAATTAATGCAAAAAGTGCACTTCGCGTGCATTGCAATACCCTTCAATTGTGGAACGAAGACTTGATTTTAAAGGGAAGTTCAATCGAACCTGATTTTAATAAAGTGAAACAAATACGTTGTTAACTTCAAGATTTGTTTTTACTTATTTATAATATTCTTTTTTAATGAACTCAAAAACTGTTCATTTATTTAATTTATTAGATTTTTTTATGATGTCTGTTGAAGAACTCTTAGGGTAGCTCGTAGTCACGCATTTCTCATTTCTTGTTCTGCAATATTTTAAATGCCCATATTATGGAATATTTATGTGCTGCTTGGATTATATGTGCATATTTGCGCTGATTGTGCCCTGCGGCGGATGTGTAAGCGTCGGTCTGACACACACGTAGCACACACACACACACACACACAAACACACACTCGCACACACAAGTACACGTAAATAGCAGAAGCTTCCGGTTATTTATATTGTACTAACACCAACAAACACAGCGAAACGCTGGTCGATTGGCGTCGTGTCAGGCGCGGAAAATGCCAAAATCAATGGAGATTAAAGCAACAAAAAATTAAAATAAAAACTACAAGTAAAGGCATTTAAAAAAAAAATTTGTTTTCAAAGTATTTCACTTTAATGAAAGCTCAAAAATGCATATGAATCTGTGGAAAGCGGTTTTTTTTTTTGGATCAATTTATAAATGTTTATATCTTGTGCATTAAAAATGCATAAATAAGCCCAGGCTGTACGTATGTATGTAAGTGCATTATGCTGTGAATATGAGTATATATATGTGTGTGTGTGAATATGCGTTACGCATTTATATAGACATAAACATTTATCATTGATGGGGCTGCTGCTTAACATATCGCCGCGTGGACGCAGAGGCGATAAATAAAGATTAAAATCTCTGAAATGTGCACAAAAGTGGCTGGCACTTCATTTCAATTTATGTATTTATACTGTATTGGTGACGCACACGCACACGCACTGACACTCGCACATACATACTGCAGGGCGTTGGGCATAAATCAAAAATGGTTGCATACTTTTTGGGGCCATGTTGCAATTGCAAATAATTTAAGCGGTCAACTTCGCAGCCAGTTTAAGTTGAAAGAGACAAACAAAAAAAGGCCAGGCAAAACGAAAAAAAAAAATATATAATAAAATTTAAAATTGTGCTGGCAGTGACATTGTGTATACGCACTGTGGTTCGTATTGAAATTCACAGCGTGCGTTTGAGATTTCGTATTTTATTTTTGAAGCACGCTTTTGCCACGCTTTTCCGTCTTATTTTTTATAGCCATTAAATCAAAGTACAAATAAAAGAAAGTAAATAAAAAGAAGTTATAACCTTGGCGCAGAACGCCGGGCAGGCATTCGCTGTTATTCGGTCTGGGGAAGTGTTATATGGCCTTTGGGTTCAAATGAAACGCTGAAATGTTGCCATAAAATCGCGAAAATTTCGTAAAGTGCACTTTACGCGCAGCGCTTGACACACGTACAACTACAGCAATTTTCCATGCAATGAATGAAAATGTATTGACGAGCGCTGTGTAAAAGGAAAAACTATTGAAAAAATGTGTAAGCTACAATATCGCGAAGCAATAATTATCGCGTGCGCAAGTGTTAAAGCAAAAACCAATAACAAAGTATACAATACATTTAAACATTTTGCATATTTAAGAGCCCAATTAACAGTTTGTTGCATAAAGTGCATACCGAAATTAAATACCAGCATGAAATATTTTGCAATTCTGCTGCCTAATTATATAATACAGTTACCCGACACTTCCTCAGCTGCACGCACATTCGCATCGAGCAGGCGGCGATGGCCTTTTAATTACATTTTAATATTTGTACCAAAAAATTGCAATAGCGCCATAATGGCACACATACATACTTACGCACTTACATGCATGCGCATACAGTATAAGCCAGCACACAATTTGGCCTAATTGGTTGCCACAAAATGGTAGAAGCCATGCGGCAGTTGCACGCTCCGCTGCCTGCTGCCTGCTGGCTGCTGCCAGCGTCACATTTGACAGCCAACAAAAAATTTATATTTTATATGTCATAGACATTCTGGTAAATACGCATATAGTTTTGAAAATAGTTTTATATAATAAAATGCCTTGAACCACACACACACACACACACACACACACACACACACACACTTGGACACTCACATCATTTACATGTGCTAAACATTTCAGTTGCAGGATCAGGCGTTTGCTCCTGTTGCCACCAACAGTTGCATTAATTAGTTGTTCAGCCCGCTGCTGGGCGGGTTCCGGATGGAGGAGGGGCTGTAGGTGTGTCTGTGTGTGGGTGGCTGTGTGGCTCGCTGTTGCGTGTTGAAACTATTTCATATGCAAATGTAAATTTAATGAGTTGTTGAATCTGCTGTCCCAGTGCATGGGACGCGTTAATTCTGCGCGCGCGCGTGTGTGTGTGTGTCTTCGCATATTTAATGGCAAATATTTTGTTAATTTTTAATTTTAATTGCAGTCGCTTGTTTGTAATTTTTGCATAATTTCGGATGCATGGTCGTGGCACCACCCACAATCAGCAATTAAATTATGGTATTTATTGTACAATCAGGCTATCTGGTTAATGTGGCATGGCAATATTCATATATGTGTCAGTTGATTTTAATGTAGCGAACGGCATTTAAATTAACATTTTATTGTGCATAAATAAATAAATGTAATTATTTATGCCATAAATGTGTATTAAATCAAATAAACTACGGCAAGTTGCGTTGAGTTGAGTTCACGTTGAATAATTCTATGCCAAAGTGAATGGCAAATGCAATTGTCCGTACAGCAAAACCCCAACCCGGTTTTCATTTTTTTGGCAGTGCCATCTATCTGATGGAATTCAATTAAGTGGGCATCTTTCACAGAACAAAAGCCGCATACACACACACACACACTTACACAAGCACATAGTGGCCAGTTGGCCGAAAAGCTCTTAAATGTAACATTCAGTTGGTTGCAGTTTGTTGACTTTTGATACCCTGCACCAACAAAGGGCGAATAAGACGGTAGTGTATCACAGAAAGTATATGTTGACTCGCCAAATATATAAATGCATATATGTATGAAGAAACATGGCGATCTCTATAATCAAAGCGTCAGGAATATACGTGTATTCGTGTATTCATTCTCAGAGATTCATTCAATTCACAAAAACGTTTTAATAAGAGAGACATTACATCCAGTTGAATATTTAAAATATATATTAATAGATTTACTGACCACAAACGTAAAGGAAGCTGAAATTTATATTAATTATATCCTAGTTGACAACTTATGCATATTATTTTTAAATACAGTACAGGGTATCTGTAACTCGTTCGCTGCAAGCTGATGCACTCTTTTTGTTGCTGGCCTTGTTCAAATTTAATTAAATTCTTCAGCTCTTTGAGCCGCAGGATCGCACTTGACGCATAATTTGTCTAGCACTTGAGTGTATTTTTTTTTTGTTGTCTTTTTTATTTTTTGTTTTGCAGCAATGTCAGTTGCGAGTTGCCGCTGGGGCACAAACGCATACAGAGGCACAAAAAAGTGTTGCATGCCGCAGGCGGTATGCGTGTATTTGATTTTGTTGGGGGTTGTGTGAGTCTCTGTGTGTGTATGTGTGTGTGGACCATGCCGAAGAATGTAAATTGTTGGGCAAGTTTATCTCACTGTTGCAGCAAAGAGAAAGAATAATTTTTGATTGCAACACCCACACACACATACATACACAAAATGGTTGGTCAGAGTAGTTTTTGTTTTGTATGCCACGCGGTTGCATATGACAAAAATATGATGTACTTACATTTATATACATGTGTCTGTATGTATAAGCAGATATACGTGTGTGTTTTTTAGTGTGTGCGCGCGCGTGACAGTGAGTGATAAAAGTTATGAGCTCTCTGGGGTATTCATTGCATAATTTACAGCTGATATTCACACTTCGCATATCCAATCCATGCTGAATTAAAGTCTGGCGTGCGGCTGCTTTCGAACAGTTAAGGGGGATCAAATTCAGTTCAGCTTTTCTCTCATATAAGGCCTCATTCGTTTCTTTTTTAATTTCTGGCTAATTTAAAGTTTCTATTTGTACAGGAACAGCGCTTGCCTACTTTTGTTTAATAACCACATTTTATTTTCTTTTGCAATTTCGCGTGTTTATTTATTTAGGTTTAATAAATAATATAGTTTATTTTTTGTAATTTAACCAACAAACCACAGAAACACGAGCATGCTATGTAAATAAAACATAATCATTTGCGTTTCTACCTTAGCATTCATTAATTATAATATTAATATTTATTTTGACTCACCTTTTTTTTTTTTGCTTTTGCGTTTGCAGTGGAAAATTACCCTTTATTTCGTTTTGTTTGGCGCCTACAGAAGTTTGTTGTACATTTTTAATGTATTTTTAAGTAATTTACTGCAAAGACAATGAGAAAAAAAAAAAAACAGCATGAAAAATATGCAAAAATAACTCGGAGTCGCAGTGAAATGTTGGCCAAAGAGTATCTATGTAAAATAAAGAGAATCTCTAGAGAATATGTAGATGAACGACTTCTTATTACAATTTCAAATGAGCGACAGGCGAAAAAAAAAAATGTTGTTCACAGCGATTTTTTAGCTTTGCCACTTCTGAGCTAGGAGTGGCTCTGTGTGTGTGAGAGTGTGTGTGTGTGTGTGTGTGCGAGTGTGTGTGTGTTGGTTTTATTATAGCACTAATTATGTCATACATATGCAAAAGTGGCAAATAAGGCGTCGTCCTGGCCCCCTGCTCAAGTATGTGTACATGACACGCTCGTGTAAGCCACTTAAATTTTAACGCATACCTAATGTCTATTCATGGGAGTCTGTGTGTGTGTGTGTGTGTGCGTATGCGTTTAATTTAATTAAGCTCACTGCTACTTAGCATTGCAGGGTGGTGCATCTGTAAAAAGCATTTGCAAGTCAAGAGCGTGTGCAACAGAAGGCTGCAACATGACCCAAGTAGGGATAAAAAAGCTGAGTGGTAATGAGTTGAGGTTGCCTCTTGGCATGAAACATGGCAAAAACAGCAATAACAAGTAAGAGGTTCTAGTCGGAAGCTCCCGACTAGGAGATACCCTGAACCCTCTTCTTCCAACACCAAATGCAAATATATATACTATTCTAGAAGCTACATGTCTAGTTTGGTGACTCTAGCTCTTATTATTTACCAAAGTTGCTCAAAAAACAGGATGTCGATATCGATTTCTATCGATTGCTTGGAAACGGAGTAAGTTATCTATTATCGGAAACAGACTCGATCTGCGTAGGCACTAGGAGGACCTACTGCAAGTCTCTAGCTCTTATAGGTTCTGAGATCCTTGCGTTCATACACACGGACGGACAGGCGGACGGACAGACAGACAGACGGACATGGCTAAATCGACTCGGCTATTGATACTGATCAAGAATATATATACTTTATGGGATCGGAGATGCTTCCTTCTGCCTGTTACATACATTTGCATTGCACACTAAGCCATTATACCCCTTTTACCCATTTTTAATGGTTTCAAGGTCTGTATATAATACACATATATGATGTGTTTGGTTCAAAATTGTAGCTTGGCTAAGAACAATATTCCACCTAACTTGGCTGCAGCTGCACTCGTATATATATATATAAATATAAAACCATTTGAAGAAAAATGTTTTTCTTTTATTCACTTTATTTTTAATAAGTTTTTCAATTGAATTTGTGTGGGTTTTCAAGTTGTTTTCTTAAATTCTATTCCCAAGAAAAATTTGTGAAATAATAAATACCAAACATCTAAATCAATGCAGGAAATCTCTCAAATAAATAATAAATTTATCATCCAGCTTCAGATGCAAAAAGGGGGTCAAGCTTAGTACATTTTTCGGTTGAGTCTTGTTTGCAAATACAATTTCGGCTGCTGCATCAATTTGAATATATATTTTTAGGGCTAGTCATAAATATGAAATCAGCAAAGTTTTTGTTTATTTTGTTATGTACATATAAATTGGAATGGTCGGCATATATTGCATGCCTTCGCCCCTTGCTGATGTTGTTTTCCTTATCAAGTAATGCAACTGTTTTTGTGCAGCAAAAATGTCTAATTGCAGGTCAGATGCAAATTTTGCAACTCGGAATTGTTTACGAATTCTAATTAGTTTTATATTTTTTTTTTTAACTGTGCGCATATTGAAGGGAGCAAAAAATATAAATAAATAAATAATTGATTGTTAAGTAACTTGGACAATGTATTTTGCCTTATGTACGCATAATTGCAATAAAGACTTGCTTGTAAACCATATTTTATTACTATTAATAGACTTTAAAAACATTTTTTTGTTTGTCATACAAATTGAGTACAAAGAAATACTTTCGATTTAAAAAGCAAGCAGTGCCGGAGGAGGCTCAAGAGAAGATCGTTCAAGGACCTCCTCCAAACACGACAGAGGAGACGCCCCAGAGTCTCCCAACTACCTACGTGACGTGGA
Source organism: Drosophila littoralis (assembly GCA_018903485.1). Lineage (NCBI taxonomy): Eukaryota > Metazoa > Arthropoda > Insecta > Diptera > Drosophilidae > Drosophila > Drosophila littoralis. The sequence goes on from JAEIGF010000593.1 coordinate 14,596,114, forward strand.
GCCTACTTCCAAAATGACCCTTTTGACCCCAATGCCCACGTTAAAGCCTTAGGACCCAATCAGGCTTGGCGAAACATCACCTCAGCCAACTGAGTTGTAAGAAAAATGCATGCCTTTTTTGATCCAAAATATTTCTATAATTAAAATAATTAGAATTATGTAAGATTTTGAATTATGGAATCAGAAATAAAATGTTTTGTGATTTCAATTATTTGAGAAAATCACAAGGCACCGTTTCCAAATATTTATTTTATACACAATATATTTATACAGAATATATTCAAAGGAGCCAGATGCTAATAACTAGCACGAAGTAGATAGATAATAAGATTTATTGTTACGCACATATCATCTATACTAACCTTATATCTTATCTCATCTTGTAGCACATTAATTTAACGTATTAGCTCGTTTATCCACAGACAGTCTCTTTTCGATGTCGTTGCCTTTAGCTATTCGCAAAGTCTTGCCTTAGGTTGATAAGTTACTTTAACCCAGACGCATTTGCAAACAATGTTGTTGCATTCATGTTAGCATTTAAGTATTTGCCACATCGTGTTGCATGTTTGTTCAAAATTAGATAGTTATAATGAAAAAAATGCATTTTGCATAAGCTGTCTGCTGGACATAGTACAAATACCAGTATCATAAGGCTTATTTATAGCAATTAATTAAGCCTGGCTTATATATAACAGTTCACGTTCGGACAGACTGACAATAAGACATGTTGTTATATATCACGTACATATGTATATACATACATGTATAGATACTTATATGTGTGCGTATGTGTGTACACTTGTTTGGTCTGTAAGCCGCAGTCCATTGCTACAGCTGCCTTTGTTGCCACACCATGTTGCAGTTGCAGCTCGAATCCACCGAAGCATGCAGCAATACCGCCCATTTCGCCCCCCTCCCACCAATCGTCTGGCTGTCTGCCCGTCTTGCGCTCTGTCTGTTCTGTCAGCTCCCTTCGCATGCATTTTCATATTGAAAATCACTCAAGTGGCAGACCGACAACAACAGCCGCGTGCTTTGTGTGGCAATTTTGGTTCTTTAGCGCGAAACAAAAACAAAAAAATAATAATAAAAAAAAGGAGAATCAGGAGGAGAAAAACAAAAGCAGCTTCATGTTAATTTCAATATACGACGCACCGTGATGCCGCATAATGAGTGCTGTTTAGCTGCATGCCTCAACGGATGTTAATAAAAGTCGGCACACATTATTTCTAAAGCACAACTGATGCCCTGCCACAGGGCCTTACAGCCGAATAGAGAGTCGCTAAGAGTGTAAGGAATGTAAGCCACATAAGCTTTATTTTAAGAGTATATCTTTTTCGGTGCTATCTATGCGTGTTTTATTTTTAGGAGTTTTTTTGTTTAGTAATAAAATGTGCCAATGTGTTGCTGGGCGCAGTCAACAGATGCACGGACTGCCTGCACTTTACTCTCCACACAACCCTATACACCACACACACACTCACACACATAAAAAGCTCAACCATTTATGTGCATGTGTGTGTGTGTGTGAATGAACGTATTCTATACCCGCACGCGCCCGGCATTTGTACATAATTTCATTGCAGCCGTAGGTATTTTTTTGTCTCCCTATTTATGCACAAAACAAGCGCGCACCATCACCGCCCCCCGACGCGTCGGTCCTGCCCCCAACCGTTGCTTTCAGGCACTTTGCTTTGTTTTTAGTTTAGTTGCTAATTTATTTGCTTCTATGCATTTGGGTTTCTGTCTGCATTCATGCAGCTTGTGGACTGCTTTTGTGCGCCTTTTGTGTGGCATTTTAGCATTGCCGGCTTCCCCATTTTTCGTCGAGTGGGGGATATATGTTGGAAAGGGGGGGGGTACCACGTTTAAGCGCATCTGCCGGATGCATGCAACCAGCCCCTCCACACAAACACACCCAACACACACACACACCACACACAACCCATATTAGCTTCTTTCTCTAGCTTTTTAAGCGCTACTTCTATTTACTTCTGCTTGAATATTTATAAACTGCAAAAAAATTCTTGTAATTACATACGTGCTGCTATTTTCTATAGCTGCATCTGTATCTGTATCTACATGTGTATCTGTATCTGTATCTGTATCTGTGCATCTGTTTTGGGGGCAAATGTATCTGATGGTGTGCGTGTTAGCTGCATGTGCATTATTTGCGCTTGGTTGCCTCTTGGCTTATGCATTGCTAACAATGCTAATGAAAGAATAAGCACATAACACAATTGGCTTTGTTAAGGCTTTGGGCCACACTTTGGTTACCAACTTTAAGCGTTGCTTTCTATTGCTGTGGGTGTTCTACTGTAGTCGTTGTTGTTGTTGTTCTTGTTGCGCTTGTTACTATTGGGGCTTCGATTTCCCATTATGAAAACTAGTTTCCCTCTTCTTCTTTGCTCAGCAACGGTTTTGCATTTCTTTTCTAATCAACTTGGCAACCGCAGCGGGCGCATTGAACCAGGAAAGCAGCTTTATGCATTCTTTTCCCTTCCCTTGTTGTTGTTGTTGTTGTTGTTGTTAGCCACAGTTGTGCAGCGTGTTAATTACCTTTTGTGCGGCATTGGGCCGCCACCGCAAAGTCAGCAAGTTAGTCGCACGCATAAGGAGCTCTCTCGAAGTGGCAAAGTTTTTGCCATCGCACAGGCATTTCTGCAGCTCGCATATAAATCATTTTTCATTAGCTCACGCATGAGCTGAGCTCAGCTCGCACATAAAGAATATCGCGCTGAATTTTTGGGACAGCTCTGCTTAAGTTAAGGCCGGAATTCTTTTTCGGCCAGTTGTTTATGTTTGTTCCCCTTATACTTTGCATGTTCAACTTTAATTGAAATATATGACTGGCCTCAAAAAGCAAGAAAAAATATGTAAAAAAGCCAAAAATGCCCTGGATATAAGCACGCAAAAGCAAGAATCGCGTTTTAACAATGCATGCACCTATATATCAAGTAGTTGGCATTTCTACAGGTACATAAACTGTTCACTTGACCTTTGTTTATGTACTTAAACAATTCAGGTAAAGTTCTGCGCATCGAACCTTGAAAGATTGTACTTTTTTTCAACCTATTTCCGAAATAAGTAAGCGCTGGACACAAAAATACAAGAATGGCACAAAAAAATAAATACTTTTTTGTTGACTCGCTTTTCCGCTTCTTCTCCGCATTTTGCGCTGCTCTTTGTAATCAAGAAAGTTTGCGCATAAATACGGGCCTGACCGATTCAATGGGATGCAAAAAGAGGGTAAATATGGCAGCAAAAGTTTAGCCAACAAGTAAATACTCTTGCTTTTCCGTAAAATTTATCTTTAGTCTTAAGAAAGCTATTAATGATATTTGCTGTTATATAAATAAGCATTAGGTATTTAGACTTCGTGATCTATGGTTAGCCGACATATTTGATATGTGATTATACAAGGTTTAAAAAGAATCATGATTAATATTTATATATTTACAGATTCTTCTTTATGTAAATCTATTTGATATGTTAAACTTAGTTTCATTATTATTATCGTTTGAAATCTATAAATATGAATAACCACCATATATACTCTATACTCTTCGTCGTAATCTAACATCTGTAGGATAGATCTTTAAGGGGAAAAGCAAAATTTAAATATTTTTTCCAATATTTCCTATACTCTGTTGCTTTATAGACTTTATTTTAATTTCTTATGAACTTCATCAACATCGTATATGATCTATATCCACTATATACACCCACTTAACAGTTTTGTGTGCCGGTATGGTAAGACTTGCGTACGCCGAGTACTCATTATGTAAAAAAAAAAGGCAATAACAAGGCGCTGGGCAATTGACGCGGAAATTTGCAAGGGCTTTAAATTAACAGCAATTGTTGGCAGCGGGGCTGTGTGGGGTAGTTGTCGCGTCGCAGTTCTTTTTGGGGGGGATGTGTTCTGTTGGGGGGTGTGGGGCTAAGGGGCCAGCACAACTCTCGCGCATTGTCAGCTGTCATCGTGTGGACTTCATTTTATGTGCCGACAATTTCTCATTATAAAAATTACGTCGCCAGCATCGGGCAGCGTAGCCAGGCAGCAGGCTGGCATGCTGGCAGGACAACAAACAAGGACTTCAATACGGATGCGTTGGGTGGATCCAGGCGCGCTACTTGAGGTGGGGCCGGGAAAGTTTGTTCAGTTACGGGCGGTACAGACAACGGCATGACAAACAATTCTGCATAAATGTCAACTGTCATGCTTGCGAAATTTGTTTTCTTTGCCCCTACCCACCCCCCGAAAAAAAAACCAAACAATTTATTGTCAGTTGCAGCTGGGCAAAAAATAAAAAAAATACTTCTCAAATTAATATAAACTTTAAATGGAAAAGTTTTCAAGTAGTTTCGGCTAGAGCCAAGCTCATTAGCGCCCTCTGGCGGCGGCGGCGGCGGCTGACGTTGTTGTCACTTGTCCAACAGCAGGGCGACATTCTGTCTGGCATATTTGCAGCGGCCACATAAATCACAGTCGCATGTCATTAACTTGCGATAAAGCTGTCATAAACAATGCAACACATAAATTGAGTGGGTGGCACGTGGTGGGTGGTGGGTGGTGGGTGGCAGTGGGCGTGGCAGGATGTGGGTGTAGGCCAGAACAATGACAACAAACAATGACAAATATGCAAATCAGTTGAATGCACAACTGAAATTTGCAATGAAAACTCGCGAGCTGCTCCTTTCCTCATTTATTTCTTATTGTCCCGTTAAAGTGTGCGTGCTTGCGTTTGTGCGTGTGCGTGTGTGTGTGTGTGTGTGCGTGTATTTGTGAGAGTGGAATGCGCAATTTTCAGCTTTGCATTATGCAAACTAAAGCATACTCTCGAGCTGCTGCGAAAGGAATTTCGAATATGAATTTCTATTTAGAAATTGGCGTCGAGAACACGTTAAGAGATATCGATATAATTATAATATATTTAACTTAACATAAACAACATTCTTAAGTAACATATTTTCCAGAAGTAACGATTAATGCAATTGTGAAAAATTTATTTCTAAGCAGATCTATTCAGAAGCAGCTATACGGATATCAATTTAATAACAAGATAAAATGGTCAGTCAGTATTAATTGATTTCCCCTTCCTTACATAATGTAAATCAGGGCTCGTGATCTTTGAGTTTGGTGGTGAAACAAAAAACTATTTATTACAAAAACTCCTGTCTCTATCGATAGTTCGGCTTAGAGTCAAGTTTGCATATAAATCAGCCCGATAAGATTGTATTGAATATCACTCACCTTCTAAAGTTGATTCTTGAAAAAGTATACTTATAATAATATATGACGTATTCCGATAGAAACCTGATATATAGAAAACGGCTACATGGAAATTTCTCATGTTTTTTCTAAAAAGGGTGCTTTCTATATTGCTCTTTAAAGCTGAGCAAAACTTGTTCGTGCCTTTAATGACTTTATTTGAAATGCGGGCACCCAAAAATGAAAACTAATATGTAAAATTAAGAGCCCAAGGAGCCATAAAACTAAAAATGTGTGGGCCATGGCACTTAACAAATTACAACGCTGTAAAAATTACAAACTGAAAACTATTTTGGCCAACAGCAAATGCAATTTGGCAAAGAGTGAAAAGAGAAAGAGAGTTGGGCTTAGCGCCGTCCGTTTGTTGGAAATCCAAGAATGACGTGACGCAGCGACGGGCTTCAATTACCAAGGAGTCAAGTTGGTGGCATTACGAGTATGTATAATGTGGTTCCATTGTTTGTGGTTTGTACTTGACTGCATTGACATGTAAATGACCTTTAATTGATGGGGGGCTCCTGCATTGATTGAGTGCTGGCCAAGTCTTGGGGTAAGAACTTGGATTTGCATTTTGCTGCAGTCCAGAGAAGTTGTAATGGCGCCATTTGGCCATATTGACACGCCCCCATTCTACTCCGCAACCCTCTGACCACTCTGGCTGGCTGTTTAAATATTTACGTGCATGTCGGTAGCTTCTGCAGCACGCTGACTGAGGTGGATGAGGCGAAAAAGCGCAGCCCGGCAAAATGAAAATTTATCGCGAAACACATACTAAAAAGGCCAAATCCGTAGCTTCAATCTTTGCAGAAAATACGTGTGTGTGCAAGTTAATGGCTTTTTCATGTGTGCCTGTGTAAGTGCGGGTGTATCGCATTTGCGATGTCCCTGTGTGCGTATGTGTGTGGTTGCGCTGTCGCTTCTGCACTTCCGCCCTGCTCCGGAAGTTTGCATGTTTCTGTATCATAGCCAGGAATCTAAAGCGCGCTAAAACGAGCGCTTTAAAAAGGCACAACAACAAAAAAAAACAGACCCCGACCATATCGAAAGGTTGCGCATTATTGTTGTTTGTTTATGATCTAGAATGGGTCGTTGCGGAGCAGCAGGGCGGGTTGAATGGGAACGACAATGAGACTGGGCTTGGTTTTGGCCACCTAACGGCTGGCCTGTTTAGCAGCCGCTCGCTCCGTTTGGCTCAAAGTCGATAACATGTCATTTGAGCGTCGCTAATGTCTTCATTTATTTTTAGTATGCTGCCGCGCCTCGTGCTGGTGGCCCCGCCAGCTGCCCCGCTAGCCGCAACTATGTGTAGTTGGCCCAAATGACCCGCTAGCTGTCGACCCAGCGGAGCTGACCATAATTGGACACGAGTTTGTGTGTTGTTTACACATGCAGCTGATGGCCGCATTTAACATGTCAGTTAGCTGCGAGCTGCGAGCTTTGGCCAATTCTATTTGAGGTTAATGTGCGGCTGGAAGCTGAAATATCTCGCGTTTTTATATGCTCTATGCTGCTCCATGACTCTATAAAGTTATGTGCTTGCTTTCTGCTTAACATTCAGGGCACGCGCTTGGCGCATAAACTAAACGATCAACTTCATCATTGTGGCCAAGATACACCCACATACACACAAATTTGTTAGCCAAAGTGTCGATTAGGCCTAGGCAGAAATGGCTGGCTGTACGCGAAGACCAGGCCAGAATTATGGAGTGCATAGTTCGTGGCAAACAACAAAACTTTTGCCAAAACTCTGTACTAACAATTGTCACGAACACACTCAAGAATCTCACATATAGCTGCTGGCTTACAGGGGCTTCATTTGGCCACCAAAAACCAATCGAGCTGGCAATGCGCTGCAAATGAGCAAATCGACGCACACGCAATATTCACATTCCCATCCACACACACCTACACACCAACGCTCACACACATACAGCCAAATACGCATCCACAGCCAGCACACAGCTTGGCCTTTGAGTGTTTTTATGGCACAAAAGACCAGAGTCCTCGACTTGGCTAATTTCTCAATCAACATACGAAACGTTGCGACCACCAAAAAACTTCTAATTGGGCCTATGCACGTGCGAGTGTGTGTGTGTGTGTGTGTGAGTGTGCGAAAGAGCTAGTTGTTAAGCAATTCGCAAGTTTTCCTATCGAGCACTACGAACTATGCACAGCAAAGTTATGTAACTTTGCCAAGTTTGCACGTCAAGTTCTATTTAAACGAAACTTTAAAACTTTCCACTTCAATAGCTTCGTCAGAACTAAACCGATTTCCATACCTTGCGTCATTTTGCTCAAGATTTGAGCAGCTGAACATTACACAATTATCATAAGAATTGATATTTGTAGCGAAAATTATTTAAAAAAATATAAATATATACATTTTTTTTCGCATATTAAATATGATTGCGGGTAGTCTATTTTTCTGCCAAGTCTCATGACAAAAATTCAAAAAGTTTTGTTTTATAAAGTTATCAAATTCGTATCAAATAAAAAGTCATATAAAATATGTTATCAAAACTTCAAGCTGTTATAACTTTGTCAGAACTAAACTGATTTTCGTGATTGATGACATTTTGGCCATGCCCTGACGCCTACTTTGATTTAATATCAAAATTGTATGGACCTTAAAATAAGTAGCACAAATTCCTTCTCCTCCTCGAACCTTCTTTTAGGCAGTAATAACTTTATTTAAGATTACGGCTCGCAAAATTTGATTCTTCATCGATTGCTTAAAACAAAATTAATTGTCAACAACAACGTCAGAAATATCAAATGAATGCCTGAAAGCATTGTCGAGATTCAAGATATCGTTCAAGATTGAACTACATTTACAATCTTAACCTATTTGTGCGAGTTTTGCACTGTTCTGTTTATTTCCTCTACATATGTTGGAATGTTTAGGTTGTATAAACAATGAGAGGTATTTAAGAAATATTTACGATATTTTTAGTTGAGTTTGCGCTGCAATTTGTCGCATATGAAAAAAACAACTATAAAAAGTAACTCGGTTGGCATGCAAATAAAGGGTTGAATACAAGCGAAACCTTACCTCATTTGGCGCACACACGAAGGCGTACACATGGCCCCTTTTGAGGGGAGGAAAGCTCAAAGTTGAACGGTGCTCCGCAAATGCCACAAAAGATGCGCAGCGCTGTTTGGTGCTGCAAGTGTTGGGCACTTAACTCCCAGCGAGGCGTCACCTAAGCTCTGCTTCACACACACAAACACACACATGCGCATAACAATCTAAGTGTGTGTGTGTGTGTGTGTTTATAATGTAAGCTCCATAGTACTACTGACAGTTCAAAAGGGCAACAAAGTACTAAAAATAGTGGAAATTACCGCAGGATATTCAAATTTCCACATAAAGAAGGTGCTTGGTGAGTGGTTGTGGCAACCCCTGCTGTGGCATATGTACTCATATATATATTCGATAGGGGGACTGGGATGAGTTGGGGTGTGCCAGCCACATGGCATGCAAGTGTGGAAAGTTGCGCCATAATAAACCTCAACTCAAATGCGAAATGCAAGCAGAAATGGCAAAAGAAAAGAATGCAAGAAAGAAAATAGTGAGCAAAGCGCTTGGAAAAACACTTTGTATCGAGGCTGCCTGCCAGTTGGCAGTTATTTGGCCAGGATCTGGCTAGAAGTAAGGAGCAGTTGCCAGTAGCCAGTTGCCGGTTGCCCGTTGCCAGTTGGTAGTTGGTAGCTGGCCTTTGGCATTGCGGGTGAGTTAGCGAGTGGGCGAGCGATAAGAATCGAATCCTTTTTGCATTGCATGTTAACACATGCAAATTGAAATGTCTAAATCATGCACATACTAACGCACACACTCGCACACACATGCATGCACACAGCTACAGTGGCTGGCATAACTCAAATGGCTATTTAATTGCTCGCCTGCAGGCGTTCGAACTATGCCAAGGCAAAAAGAGAAAGAGAGTGAGATAGAGAGAGAGAGAGAAAGCGAGTTCGGAAGAGCGGAAAGTGATTTGATTCTAATGTGCTTTGACATAAAATGCACATAGCAAAGTGCCAGCCACAAACACACAGACTCGCACACGCACACACACACACACGCACACACACCAACGCACATAACCACGTACAAAAAGAATATGCACTTCAAACATAAACTGAAATCTTTGAGGCATCATTTTGTGGTTTCTGCGGCCGCCTTTATACTCAACTTTCTACCTGCAACTCCCCCCTTGGAGCACTGTTAAATGCCGCGCAAATTAAATGAAATACTTGCGGCGTAAACTACACCCGCCCACAGCTGACCTATCTGTGGCTGGCGGCCGCTCCGCAGTCTACGCCTTCGCGTTTACCACTGCCTCTCTCCCACGCCTGGCATATAATTAATTATTGTCGCAACATCATTTATCAGGCTATGCAAGGACATACACAGTTGCGCTCAGCCCCAGTCGCATGTTTATTTATATGACTGTCTCTCACTCACTCACATTGCTGTTGCTGCTGTTGTTGTTGTTGTTGTTAATACTGTTAAAAGTGTCGCTGTGCAAGTGTCTGTGGCAGATTATGGTCACACTGCGCGAGTAAAGCTCGAGCAAACACTTAAGCGAGCAGCAGGAGCAGCGCCGAGTTAACCAACTGACTGATGACTGTCATGTGCGTGTCCTGGCACTGTCATGCATTCGTTCTGCCGTTCATCTGCCGCCCCCCTCGAGCCTGCGGAGTGTGTGTTTATGGCAATGAAAAATGATTTTTTTAATAAACAACACTAACAGAGGAAGTTTGTGTGTGTGTGTGTGTGTGTGTGTGAATGTGCTTTAACCAACTTCGCACAACTGTCAAATCGAAACTTCTTCTTGTGTCCAATTCATTTAATTAGAACTAAATCGAGGTTTTGAGGTTTCAGACTTAAATAAATTGGATACATTGATAATTAAATGCTAACTTCTTTGACAGTGAAATCTGAGCTTTATTTGAAATAGTCTCAAATGCAAAACTTTGCCTATTTTCTTAAGCGCTTGTCAAGCTTCGGTTTAGCTAACATGCGTTGTCAATACAATGTGACCATATTTCTAGCACATATCATACAGATATTTGTAAACAAAAACAATGCATGGACATTCTGCTAATATTTTAAGTTAAATGCGTTTTAATTTAAAATTAAACACAATTGAAGCGATTTTAGTATTTATGTGTTAAATATTTATACAATTTAGTCGCGTAAAACAAATATTCTAGTCAAATGGCATTAAGCCGCATTTAATTTCCAGTGGTAGTATCTGTTGTTGTATTAAAGATAATACACATTATGAAGTTAATTAAAATTATAAAAATTGCAAAAGTTACGCAACAATTTATATGAAAATAAATTGTTTGAATGCGTTTCTTTTTTTTCTTTTCGCAATTAATTCAAAGAATTCACTTAAAAACCCCAGAACGACAGCAGGAGCATTCATATTAAAAATTAATAAAATAAAAATACAAGTACTTTCATCTCTTTTGTGCGGAACTTTAATGATATAATAATGTTGTCCGCCTCCTGCTGCCGCCTGGTATGTTGATAAAATGTTGTTAATGCTGATAATGTTAATGATAATAGCCTGGCGTGGCTATAGCTGCCGCTATAGTCTGTGGCATAAAGTATTTAATTGTTGTTTCATGAAACTTTGCTTAAATGCACACAGCGGACTTGCCACATGCGACATGATGAACATTTATCAGCAATTAATTGCCCAGAAATTATTGAAAAAAAAATAAATAACTAAGGTGAGTGGCCGTGCATTAAATATAATGAATATTCGAGCTCGAGCCTTATGTGGCAATGATAAATTCATATATTTCATGCATGCAGCACGGGGCGTGGACGTCCTGGTCATAACCTTAATTGTTTGGCTATGTCAACGTGTTGGACCAGCGGGAATGGGTGGCAATTGACCGACATGAGGCGTTGCTGTTAGACACACACTACATCAGCGTGGGATCGGGTTGGCTGATAGCAATGGCAGCGGCAAAAATCAATTTCACTGTTGACCAAAGCCTAGCATAAATATTTCATAAAAAGAACCAAGAACACACACACACAGAGAGAGGTAGAGAGAGAGAGAGAGAGACAGAGAGAGAGAGAGGGAATGAAAGACAAACAGTGTGCAGGTCCTTTCCGGCATACTCATAGCTGGCTAGCCACAGCCAGCACACAGCGTGGGGTAGAGGTAGAGGCAGGGCCCTGCTGCCAAGTCTCGGTTGTCTCTGCATTTATTATTAAAAAAGGAGGAAAAGAAAAAAAAAAGGAGGAGGAGTTGGGCGAAGCAATTGAAAATCAGCGCAAAGTCAAACGAAATGAAAATCCATAAAATCAGATTTCAAAATCGACAAACAGATAACGGAGCATTGCAGCGATGCCAGGACACTTGACGCTGCCGGGCGTGCAGGATAAACGTCTGTCAAGTGTGCGCACTTCACTCTCACCGATTGCGTCCTGTTGCCATTGCTTCCTTTTCGCAATTCATTTATATTTTTGCATTGCATTTCAAGTTGTTTATCGATAAAAATGCAGAGAAGCCTTTGGCCAGAGCTCGACCCCCTGCCAAACGGTTGGAAGGGACGCACGTCTCATAAATTTAACAATTTATGCATGCGCTTGTGGTGGTGTGTCTGAGTATGTCTGAGTGTGTGTGTGTGTGTGTGTGCGTGTTGGCGGTTGTCCTTCTACGAACTCGAGCCATTTGTATTGGAAGGCGTATAAGTGTAATAATAATAACAATAATAATGGCTTAATGATTGTGTTTGTCATAAGCCCATTCGGCTACAGAAACGGCTCAGTCTAGGGTTTTATGAACTGCCGCAGGTTAGGTCTGGGCGGTTCCAAGGACTTCTCAGCAGTCCTTTTTCAGGGAATTATATAGCAGCAGGTTATTATATAATCTAGATGTAAATATAAAATTTATGTCTGGCACATAACACAGATATAATAATTAGTAAATCTTGCTGGGCTTAATTTAAAAAATACAACTGAGTAAAGCATTTTAGCAAAAACTTAAAGCTTCGGGTGAGCTTTGTTGTCTACGCTTAATGCAATTCAAGCAAATCCAAATAATTGTTCAAGTGTATCAAATAGCTGTACTACAAGCAGCTTTTTATTTTAGTATAGAAAGGGTTAATTTCCATGTCTTAAGATTTAAGTGAGTTTCACTGTTTCCATTCAAAAACATAATGTGTCTTAAAGCACTTTTGCTAGTTTAACTTTACTGACAGTAAGGAGAGCTTTTCCCATAAACGAGATCTTGCAGCTTTAATGTGAGCTTTAATGGGTACGCTCCTAGCATAACATGCTTTCAAAGCACTTGAATAGGAGTAGGAGTAGTTGACAAGTTTCAGCTTCAAACCAAATTAGGGCTTTAAGCAATAAGTGAGCTTTAATAAACATGCTCAACAGCATAATGTACCTACAAAGCTTTGGCTTGAATGGAGCTTCAAGCGAGCTTTCAGCTTTATACAATTATTTTTTTACTTAACTAATAAAGAAAATATCGAAATAAAAGTTGTGATCTACTTTTAAGAGCTTTCTTCTTATTTTACACAATGATTTACTCAAGCTCTTGTTACATTTTCATAAGTATGTGCATGTGTTTCCATATTTGTGTATACCACGATACTTTGCTTATTTTGGACATTGTGAATTGCTTTGCTGGTTTCGTTGTGTTTATTTGCGTGCGGAAATGAACACATGAAGGCATACAAATGCCAAGCATAAAAACGCAATTACGCCCACTTCCGTGTCCCGGGCAAAGGACTGAAGAGGCTGAAGGCCACATACACAAATCTTTCATATTGAAGTTGGCACATAAGTTGGGTTTTTATAGCCGCACTGATTTCTATTTTAATACTAATATATGTTTGTGTGTGTGTGTGGGTGTGTGTTCGATGAGAGAAAAAATATACACAAGTATATGTACTTATGTATATACTTGGAAACGAAATGTCATAATACACATAACTGATACATATATAATAAACCGCTTGAGGGCGCACAGCAGGAGCTGTAAACAATGCTATATCAAATGTTGACTTGCCCACACGCTCGGAGCAGAAGCGGCAGCAGCAGCAGTTGCTCTAGGCGGCTCCTCAGCTTTGCCTGACAATCAAAACAGAGCGCGAGCGAGACAGAGAAAGGGAGAGAGTGGAGAAAATGTGATAGGCTATAAGGCTGGCTCGTATAAGCATGTTAAGAGCAGCGATGGCGGCGGTAATGTTCATGATGAGCTGCTCAATGACACGTGCAGCCTATGCGGCGTATGTGTGATATAATTTGTTATCGCCTGCTGATGACGTTCTTCTCGTGAGCTCTAGCCTGCGACCAATATAATAATTTCAGGCTGTCGTCTCTTTAATATTTTCGCGCCTAATGAAAAGTAGATCCCCGTCTGCAGCACCACGTTGAGTCCTGTGCCAGGCATTTACATCATTTGTCACGACAGTGTGCGTATGTGCACATACAGACACAGACACAAACACACACACACACACACACACATGGGATTATCTATACTTTTTTTTCCCACTCCCTTTGAGATTTTTGATGTTTACGCCTGTAGCTGTTGGCAATTTGTTGTGCGCTGATAGCAGATAAGCATTTGATGAGGTTTATTATTAAATTAGAGATTTCTCCTTATGCGCATAGCAACCAGACCCAAAGACTAAAAGCCCGAAAGACTGAGGCCAGAGTTAGCTTTAAGCTGCTTATGGAGCACAATTCGCTTTACCCACCCCCTCGAAGTATTTCACAATCAGTGCAGAAAGCCGCTTATATGAATTACTGTTGAAATGAAACTTTCAAATTAAAAGAAACTTTTATAGAGCGCATATGGAGCAGTATTTATACATATATTATGCAAATGCAATCCAAAAAGAATAATTATTTCGCATATCGTTTTTTTTCACGCCATAATAAAAGTTTCGAGTACTTAAATTATTATCAAAATATATGCTTTAGTATGGAATATAGTCTAAATACGAATGCAGGATATGCGAAATATAGGATTCATAAAATACGCATGGATTCTAAGGGGTTTCTCTGGCAAATATTTATAATTCATAATATTTGCATATTTTGGGTTAATCAAACTCAAAAGCGCAGCATGAAATATTAAATTTTGTCATATTATATGAAATGAGCAAATGCTTTTGATATAATTAAAATATGGAAAATAAAAATGAGAAAATAAAACAAAATAAACAAAAATTTTGGAATTTAGATTTTTGTAATTTATAAAACTAAAATTTGTTTTAAATATTATTTGAGGAGTTTTGTCAATAGCAAAGTAAATATTTAATATTGCTTGTGACAATTTAAATTTTTTTTGCAATGCAAAAGTGAAATGTGGAATTCAATTAGGGCCGAAATACGTCCACAAATGATGTACAAAACGCCCATCTTAATCCAGTATTTGTTTCACTCACACAGTCAGACGAAGACAACTTTACATATATCGTGTGTGATGTAATAAGTCTGTTTTAATAATTCAAAATATAAATTGCCACAGGCATACATACATTTGAGATATTTTAACCGCAAGCAATTTAAATATTAAATGAGTATGGGCAAGACGCATACACACACACACACACACACACACACACACGCACACGCACGCAGCAGCAGAGCTGTTGCCAGATGCATGCGTACAGTTATACATTTGTGTGTCGAGTTACTCATGGCCAAAATCCATGGCGGCCCGCTGCAAAATCCCAACTCACAATCTCATCCACTCCCCAGTCACTTTCTCTTGTTATTCTGTTTCTCTAGCAACCACAGTACCCTGTTCTCACCCGCTTCCTCTCTGTTTCTCTGGCTTTCCATTGCGTTCTGTGTGTGCGCACGTCAAGTCAAATAAATTTAATAACGCATACACATACGGCATAAAAGCTACAGAGGCAAACTCTCGCACACACACGTGCCGACTGACGTGCTGGCATATGAAGTTACGCATACGCCAAGTGGGACCAAAACAGTTGCCAAGTCGAGCGCTGCTGTTTGCCTCGCTGCCTGCCTCGTTGTTTGGTAGGCGAGTGGAATGGGCAGGGGCCATGCCCCAAGACGCGTCAGCGACCGCAGCCCCGTTGCCAGCTTCTGATAACAATGCAAATTTGAACGCGGCGTATGCGCAATATTTGTATGTTGTGCGTGCTGTGTGTGTTTTTGTTGTGCTTCCTTTGCAATTGCGTTTGCTTTAACTTTGCATACTTTTGTGCGCTCGCAGCCAATGCGCTGTTTACAGTTTTAAGCACTCTACCAAATTGGTCATAAATATATACACACACATACACTCGCGCACACTAACACACACACACACACACACACACACACACACACACCTCTACCATTTGTATTGTATGTATTTTGTAAGCGGCTGCCCTGCATCGATTTTATAGCCGGCCTTTTGCCAATTTTACGTTTACCGTTTTAACGAGCCGCTCACATGCTGCTTCCATAAAATGCCTCGCTGATAGCCGCACAACCATAAACTTAACACACACAGACACACACCCAAGCACACCAGTTTTACAAACTCCCACACACATGCAGCCCATTTACACATCATTTGACTTGCGAGCTGCTTTAAATTTATCAATTGCGCCATTAACCTCCGATAAGTGCACAGTTCTGTCAGCTGGCAATTCTTACAATCATCGATTGGACATCTCCGTTGACACTAAATGCAAGACACTAAATACACATCGAAAGCGGCTCGAAAAGTGTATATATTTTCACCCTGACATTGACTTATTAAATGAGCTGCACAGATTCTGTGAATCTTGGCTTTAAATCAGATGTCAGCTAGGGCGAACCCTTGTTGCGAATGTCATCTATCAATATTTGACTGCTGTCAGAGTGGAAAAAAAAGATTTTTTAAACTCTGCTTGCATGTGGGATGAATCTTGCATGATTTTATTTTTCCTTAGCTTCAAGTTGAAAATATGCTTGAGGAGGAACGCTTCTTTTTTAAGCTCAGCCAACTTTAAAAGCTTGTTTCCTGCAACTATGCTGATATGCTAAAAGATGGTGTGTGGCAAAAACTGTCAGACTACATGCTTGTGTATTATTACAAGCCTTAAAAGCACATTAAAGCTTCTTTTCAGATGAGCTTTTTGCAAACATAGTGAGCTTACGTAGCGCTTAAAATTCAATTCTTTTAAATGGCTTAAAAGTAGCCAAATAGATTTTGTCGGTTCAAAAATCTTATAGTAAGTCATAGTCATCATATGCTTAAGGCTTCTTGGTTCAATTTGTTTTAAATGAATGTACTTCCACTTTTTAAAATTTAAAGCTCGTCTTTTGAAGTGGAGCTTAGATGTTGCTAGATGAAAAAAAGATTAGCTAACTATTACTACATACTTTATTGCTTGCGCAAGCAATATGCAATACTTAATCCGATATATAATAAAGCTCAATCTGCAGAAATCTCTTCACTCTCTTAACTCGAACATGGAAAATTCGTTGGCAACTGCAAAAGTGGCTTTAGAAAAACCACTTACAGCAAGTGTCATTATGCCGCAATCATCTATCGACGGTAATGCAATAGCTGGCAACAGAAAAACAGCCAAAATACTGCCAGTACTGTCGTCTGATGGTGTTTTCATCCCATGCGCGCATCATTAATTTTAGTCAAGTTTCAAAAGAGAGGCGTGCATTGTGTTACATCGAGAACAGGCTGCGTGGCTGGCTATATCAGTTGAAACTGCGGCAAGTAGCCCGCCCTTGCCTAGGCTGTTGTCAATCGATCAAACCCATCAATTTCTCGCACATAGTACAACAAGTCAAAGTCAATTTCATGTAATCAGCCGCAGTGCATTTGACAACTGGCTGGAACTGCCGTAGCAAGCCGAAAGGGGGCATCTTAATCATGCCTCATGGCGTGCATTATATGCAGCTCGATTTCACGTGGCACGTGGGTGCGGGAGGTAAGGTGCATATGGTGGGGCGGGCAGTTCTGGTTAGTTATGCATGCGCATATGCGCCTATGTCATCATGAATATGCGAATGCGAAAACGTTGCAAGAGCCCAAAATCAAACAATCAATGGCAACATTGGCTAGCTGTTCGGCTGGCTGTTTGCAGTTGCCACGTCGCGTTGCAGCGTTTGTTTTTAGCCAATTGTCTAAGCAATTTGGTGTCCACAGCAACAACAAAAACAATTGTGGGAAAGGTTACAGCAAAAGTCATGAGAAAACTTGGCAAAATGTAGCAAAAACCTCCGGTTGCTTTTGTTGTTGTTGTTGTTGTTGTGATGCTTTCACAGCCCACGACAGCCACAGTAACAACAACAACAACAGCAACAACAACGACAAATTTATTTGACAGTGTCGCGCGCTTTGAAAATGAGTTCAGATCCTTTCACTTTGTACTGACGGAGGCGGCTTATCAGCTGTTTGCCATCGCACACGACGCACGGCGCCATAATCAATAATTAAAACTCACCTGGTTGCATCAAGATAGACGCAAGCACCCGTGGGTTACGTGGAGGGAGGCGGTAAGGCGGGCTGTACATGCAATAACATTTTCTATTAGCCATGCTCGAAAAGTGCCATAAATATCATGTCAAATGAGTTTTTGTGCGCGCCAAGCAAGCAAACGATAAAGGATATATGTCGGTGTGCTGGGTATTTCTAAGGACTCAGCTGGCAGCTACACGTGGCAAAACTGTTGCCTCGTGTGTGCAGCATATGATGCAAATATTTCATTCATGACGCTTGTAAATCTTCTTTTGATTGCACTTAATACTTGTCACAGCAACAAAAAATTGCAGCACATACACCACACACACACACACACACAAACACACACACACACACAACACATACATGCGCATGACAGTCAACAAACTAAAAAAAAAATGAAGATACAAAAAAAAAAAGAGATTATATTTTTGGCATGCTGAAGATTAAATACCCTTTAATAAACACGGCTTAAAAATTGTGAGAAGAATTATCAAGCTAGGATTTACCTAGTTTGGTAAGGATATCTTGAAAGACACACAATTTTTCAACTGATAAGATAGACTAGTTCGAACCTGATAAGATTTAACTCTTGTATAAGTTGATCACTCGGTCAATTTTATAAAGCTATGTATATGATATACTGGTCAGGTGAGGTCGTATTGCAATATATATTTCACGACAAACAGCCTTAAGACTGAGAGATTAGTTTGCAAAGAGACAGGTAGTCGGACTTAGCTAAATCGAATCGTTTGTTAATACTGACCGAGAACATATATACTTCTTATTTTCGGAGCTGTCTACCTCAAAGCGTTACATATTTCATGACAATATTATAATACCCTCTACAGGGGTATGAGAAACCAGCCAACGGTAGAAGGAAATCATAATAATCCAACATGTTTGCATTCAAATTGAGAATTTCCACCGAATGTTCCATGTGTGTGTGCCTCTGTGTGAGATATGAGTAAAAGTTTGTGTGTGTGTGTGTGTGTGTGCGTATGTGTGCGCGTGCTATCTATAGGGAAATCTCATTTCATTTCCAGCATATGCAGCCATACGAGCAGAGCCTTTTGTAGTCATGTCTGCGCCATTCAGTTTGCCAGTTAAAAATCAGGTTTCTCGGCGTTTTTTTCAGGCTATCAGACAAACAAATCTACACCAACAAATCGCACACACACGCGCACACCCCACTTAGATATATATCTGAGCGAATGAGAGACACCTTTTGCCGCAATTTATCGTTTTGCTAACATCTTAAATCTCGCATTCAAGGACTTTGCTGGCGTGCATACAGTATTTGAGGCTTTTGTATGCAGGACATTATCTATGTGTGTGTGTGTGTGTGTATGCGTGTTGCCTTTACAATTCAGTTGAATTGCCTTTATATGTTGGTATTTGCATCCTGTTATTGCAAAGCATGAATTATGATATTTATTGAAAGCGCAAAATGACGCAAAATATGTGCGCAGCGTTTGTTGGGTTTGTTGTTTATTCATGTATTTGAGTTGACTGAGACGGGATATGTGTGTGTGTAGGGTTTGGATGACATATCCCATTTGCGAGCTTGTCAACAGGTGTGTCAAGTCTCGCAATTTTCACTTATTATCAGCTAATTTGCCAATCTACTTACAGCTCAAAATTCGAAAGTTTTCTGTCTTCACAGTCGCGAAATATTCAAATCGTCTGCTTGTTAACAGTCAGTCGGTGGGTGGGGCTGCGGGGAGGGGGTTTGGCGAAGACAGGGGGCGTGGGGTGTGTTAAAACTTTTCACATCTACAAATTGGTCTCGCCTCTAACCGCAAAAGTGCATGAGATCCTTTTGACTTCCTTTGCGTGCTTTTTCTCCTACTCCCTATCCCTTTCTCTCTCTCTCTCTCTCTCTCTCTCTGCCTCTCTTCTCTTCTCGCAAAATGAAGCATAGCAGGGCCAAAAAAACGCGGCTAACAATGCTAATACCCCAAGAAAATCCCAGCGAACAAAGAGAAAAGCAACTTTCACAGTCAGTTTGCAACTTCGACCTTCTGAACTCTGCCCAACGCTCTACTACTTATATACACTTGTATATATATGTTTATATCTATAAGTATGTATAAATATATGCACACCTTCTCCCTTTCGTTACGCCCCTTTTGGCGACAAACAAATCCAACAAGCAACTTTTGTGTAAAACTTTATGCATTTCACTGCCGATGAAAAGGCGACAACAAAAAAAGAATTGCAAAAAGCAAACGAAAAGGGAAAAAAGTAAAGGCAACTTTTCCTTGATTTTCAACTTAAAAAAAAAATCTCTTGTCAGACGGTGTTGGTGAACATGTGTCCTGCCTGCTGGTGCGCTGCCTTTCTACCCTGTCTTATTTGTTTATTTTTTTTTTTATTGTTCGCGCTTTTGTTTTTCTTGCAGCGCCTTGGGCTACACGAACGGCAAAGGATACGCCGCGGCGTTTGCGATAACTTTTTGATGTTTCACTGTTTACGGCTGTCAGGCCGTCCTCTCGCCATGTCAAAATTATATTATGAATTTCTGCGCTGCCTGCCACACCCCTTCGGTGCCCCAATAGCCCCTACCGTGACGACCAGCTGCTGTGTCTTTGTGGTGACTTTCGCCGCGTTCGTTAGGGTTCCTCTCTCGTCCGTTGATTTGCATAAAAATGTTCACAAATATTTTTCATTTTTTATTTCAACGAAAAATAAATAAAAAATATACTATATACAAAAAAAATATCATAAATAATAATAGCATGCAGGCAACAAAAGACGACAAGTGACAAGCGAAATTCAATATGTTTTATTTTTGTCAGTTCACTTACAAAGGGCAAGTGCCAGCAAATCGATGGATAGAAAAAGTCCGTCTGCAAAACCCAGCCTCAATTTCACGCACTTCGGATACTCTATTTGCAATATGAATCTATTGTATAAAGAAATGTTTTCTTTTGTTGTTATTTGGGTGTTAGCATTGTTAACATGAATTGCATTGAATTGAATTGAATTAGTTGAAAAGCCATAAATAGATCTTCACAGTAAATGGAGGACAGGTGAGCTTTTATGCGAGAATAAATGAATAGTATTTCTGCGTTGATGAAAGAGAAAAGTAATGGATGAATTGTAGTTATTTATTATTCATACACAAGAAAACTATGAAAATAAAATTGAATTCCAACTAAATGCCAATATAAAATATTTGAGTCTTCAGGCCAGCATAAGAGCCAGGTTAACAAAAGAGACCACAATTGGCATAATAAGAAGTTTTACGGCAAGTCGATTCAATCGCAAGTTGACCATTGAGCACATGTATAAATAAATAAACAAAAACATTTAGACTATTCCAGCACATGACTATGATTTAATCGGCATCTTAAAGCAGCGACGCAGCCCTTACTCGGTTTGTTGAATGCCCGGCGGGGCTGTAGGGGGTAAAAAAAAAAAATAAACTGTGGCTGCCTTTGTGGGGCGTTGGGCAAACAAGTCCCTTTATGTTTTTGTTTGGCATACGGGTATAAAAAATGTATACAAAATTCAATTTGTTTGTGTGAATTTCTTGACTCGCGACTGCTTCAAATAAAATCTACATAAAATGTCCCTTGGCCTCGGCCCCCCTTCGCCCTCCTAGGCCATCCCTTCGCTGCTCCCTCAAATGTTGTCGCTTGATTTGTTTGCTTTGAAGGCACCCAGCCCAGACCCAGACCCAGACCCAGACCCAGAACCCCGTAAAAGCCCACAACTTATGTTGCCCGCCCAGCTTTTTTGGATCTTTTGACACTTTGACTCCGCAGGCCCCGCCAGGCTTGAGATAAATAAATACAATTTTCTTGCGGTTGCTTTGCGGTACTCACGCCGTTGGCAAATTAATTGAAAATGTTTTTCTCCTTTTTTTTCGCTTTAAATACATTTATCAAACGCAAATCAATTTCAATTATAAGAAGTCACTAAAATGGATGAAGAGAAAATAATAATGGAGGATACAAAAAAAAAATCAATGGGTTTGCGTGTGATTGAATCAAATGTGTAGCGAGTGTGTGTGTGTGCGAGTGTGTGAGAGTGTGTGTGTGTGTGTGTGAGAGAGAGTGTGTGTGTATGGCTGCAATTAAGGCCATCTATATGGCTAAATAAGCCAAAGGCTGGCTTCGACAATTTGGATGTGCCTGCAAGTGAAATTGAGCCAAAGCCTCGCTCTCAGGCATTCCTGTCACGATTTTCGATTTGCTTTGCTTTTAAGATACAAGTGTGTGCCTACATCTGTGTGTGTGTGTGTGTATGTGTGTACTGTGTGTGTGTGCGCCTTATTTACAATCAATTGTGCCTTAGACGTATTGGGCTAAAAACTTTTTTAAAATGCCGCAGTACATCTTCAGCTTTGGGCACGGACCAAATCTTGAGAAACAGGCGCTTAATTTAATTTATTTTTTCCCCCACTCTTTTGTTGTTGTTGTTGTTGTCTTGTTGCCTGGCACGAAATGTAGCTCATTAATTTTGTTTTATTTCGTTTTAGAGCCGCTTCAATTGGCATTAAATGTTTGAGGATTTCTAATGAGGCCAAACCCGAGAAAAGTCAGCAATTTTTTGGGCCTTTTTATTGGCCTTACATTTTATGCAATTCACGTTTCTCATGCTGTCTGTGCGGAGTTTTCCAACTGTCATCAATTGTTGGCCAGCTGGGAAAAACATTTCTTATTGGCCGGACTAATGATAATTGATTTCATACTTGAGTTTTATCGAATCGATATTTCTCTGATGCGTCCGTTTTCAATTAGTAGGCGGCAATCTTCTTATCAGCCTTATCCGCATGTTAAACTGCATGATAATTTCAAATATTTTCCAGCTTTGCAATAAGCTTTAGCATTGCCTTTGCTCGTGGGAAAAATGGGAAGCTGTTAATTCCCATAAAGAGGGAGAAGCTGTACCACATTTCAAGTGCTTCTCCAGGTATTTGGTCTCTTTTGACAAATAATCTTGCCAAAAGACAGAAATAAAAAAAAAAATCATTTGTATAATGAGAGCTGGCTGTCATTTGAAATGGCATTAAATTTCAAGCAGGAAGCTCTTTTCAAGTGGATCACAAAAGCTCGGGCACCAAGTCCGGGCATTACTCACTCTATTGTTGTACAGCTCATCAAACGCTTACCTGCAAATAAGAAATAAAGAGTGGGTTAGCAAACAGACTACAAACTGATTGATATGTATTGCGAGTGTTGTGGGGCAAACGCTAATTGCTTAGCCTCTGCAGTGCTGCGGGACTGACAGGATACGGAGTACAAAGGTCCTGTCCCTGCAGGCATAATTGATCAATATTTAGCATGCCAGCAGACGTTGAGTGTCGACAGGCAAAATGGCAGACATGCAAACAAGTCATCAAGCCGGCAAAAGCGGCCAAACCAACTGCGTTCAGGTTTTGCCACGAAATTTAAGCGTTCTCGGCGCTGTCTTAAAGCAGAAATAATGGCGATGTGTTAAGGTTAAACTGCCAGAAATTTAGGTAAAGAGAGCTTGGAGAATAATTATCTTAGCAAATATTGAAAGGAATTAGCTAAAGGCCATAATAAAGCGTTGAATACGGACAAAAAAGCTGCAAGCTGAGCAACTTAAGTTCTTTACTGCATACGATTAATCTCATGGAGTAATAAATTTATATTTATTACTCAATGGATTAATCTGTTAAAAAGAAAAATCAAGCTATAAAAGCTCCTCACTGAAAGCTCTCCAATTTAAAGCGAGCTTTTTACATTTTATAAATATAATTAATATATGCGAAAGCTTTAAGTAGCTTCTGACCAGCTCATATTTACGATTCTTATTTTTATTAAATGTGATGCGAACCTTAAAACTTGTTGTTTGGGAAGCTGTCAATGTATTTATTCAATACTAAGATGCGGAAAGAGGCATGTCTCTGGATAAAGCTGTATAGCTTTTAGGCTAAAAGTCTGCGGAATGTTTTAATCACCATTCGAAATTAATCTGCCACAGCTTGAGCTTTCTTCCTTCTGCAAGTTGATAGAGGTACAGTTGAGGCCTATGCCGTAACTGCATTCTTATATAAATAAAAAATATATATACATTTAAATACTATTTTTCATTTTTATCCGTGTGCTGTGTGCAATGCGAACAAACAACACAAACAGTAAGTAGAATCGTCATTATCTTTTAATTAACTTTCGCAGTCATGGCAAATGATGAAAGTTTTTTATTTCTGTTGTTCTAACCGGCATGGAGGAGTCTGTTTTGTGTTTATCTTGTGATTGCTTTTAGTTTCGCCTGACAGTTTTCCATGCCAAACAGAATTTTCCTTTTCATTATGCTAATTTCGCCAGGCTAAATAATTACAGAGCGCAACAAAATGGGACGACGCCAAATGTTGAAAAGTAATTGTAAAGCCAGACATCTGGATTAAAAAAAGAATCAAAAAAGAGACAAATACAGACAGAAAGAACGAAATGTTTATTCCCAACTTTAAGCCAGTGTCTGTTTTTCCCCACTTGTTTCCCTTAAGCCGCTTAGGGGAACTACGAGAAAAGGCCGATTGCTGCTGGCTTTCCCACGCTGATTGAATGATTAACATAATCGAAATATAAATAGAAAAGAAATCCAAATGGGAAATATAATTTTGGTCAGCCACAGAATCGTATTAAATCAAAACAAAGCAACAAATTCGTTCGTTTCAAAGTTTCCTCTAGAGTGCCTAATTGAATTATTAGAATGGTTTTTCCTCTAGGCGCAGGCGCAAGCCACTCATGCCACATTCTCTTGCCACAAAGCCAGCTCTTGGTTGCCACGATCACGAAACATGCGACCCCGTTAGGCATGAGTAAGCCACAAAGTTATTTCCGAGTGCAACGTGCGGTAACAGTTTTTGGCTTCCAGCACTCAGACAGAATTTGTCAGACTTAATAAGTTGGGTTCTCTTCTAAGAACCTTAAGCTGCAGGTTCATTCAACCTGCCTGACGGGGCCATAAATTCGTTGCGCGAGCATAAATAGTCGGAGCGGTACGATATTGTTCTCTATTTACTCTCGGTTGGGTGTCATTAAAAAACATGAAAAGCGCTTTCGTGTGATAATATCATCATGCGGTTTCTTTAATAATTTATGCGCATTGTGGCAATAATAACAGCAATTAATGCGATAAGCAACTGAATATCCACTGCGACGAGAAAAACATTCAAAATCAATACGCAAGACCCGTCTCACAGGGCTGGCTGCCCACGCGTCTCGATTCAAAGACCATACTGAATCGAAAAATAGTCATTAAGCTAAGTATACGTCTTCGAAAAAGAGGTATATGTTTGGGTGAGAGTGGGCAAAACCCATAGACGAAGCAAAGCTTTAAATAAAACAAAGAAGAACTGTTCAGTTTTAACCATACCAGCTGCACAATACTCTGTTCTCGGCGTGCAAACAGCTTAGGGCAGCAAACTTCTTGCTTCTTAATTCTTCAGGTAAAATTTGGCATGGCAGCAATATTTACCATTTGTATTGATATTAATAATAATATTAAAAGGAAAATAAAACTTATCCAAAAACCTAATTTGGTGACTGCAAAACTGTAACTACAAGCCCGCGACTGCGACTCTCCAAAACTGTAGCTCCAAGAACTGTGGATTCGACACTTCAGCGCGACAATTGTGACTTGTAACCTGTGACTCCACAACTTTGGACTTTCAAAACTGTTACTCCAAAACTGTTAATTCCAAATCGTAGCTCTAAAACTGTGATTTCAAAACTGTGACTCTATAACTATGACCTATTGCCTGTGACTCCACAACTTTGACTGTGAGCCCACAAGACAAGACTATTCAAACCTGTGCTTCCAAAACTGTGAGTCTAAAAATAAACGTCTAAAACTGTGAATTGAAAATTGCGACTCTACATTTGTGACTCTAAGAAGATGACTCCAAAATCGTGACTCCAAAGCTCTTGTTTTATTTCTTTGAATTTAAAATTGTGGTTTTGGATCTTTAAGAAAGTCGCCTTGCTGATTTAAGCTCTTAAAAATAGTTCTAACACATCACGTGACGGGATTATAGAATAAAGAATTGTGCTGAAGCCCGCAACTAGCTCTCTATTATACTTATGTATAAAGGAATAGCCCCTAGCAGCACAAGCCCAGTATACTCTATATCCCTCGCTTACGAACAGTGTATTAAAATCAAAGAACAACAAAACTTAAAATCAATTTTATGTTTATGACACTTTTTTTTTTATCGTCTTCTATTTCTTTTGTGCTTCGGCGAGTTCTTGTGGAGTCGCGCCGCACAGCGGGTCAGTTTTTAAATGGCCATCCATAAACTTAGCTATATAGATAGAGATTAATGTGTGTGTGTGCGTGTGTGTTCGATTATCGCTGACCGCGCACCGCAGTTCCCTCTTCGCCTCTCGCTGCTCACTGCTGGCTGGTGGGTGACTCCGTAACAGGGTCATGGGTCGTAAAGCAACGCAACGCCGATTTTAATAGCATTCTAAGCAGCTCAGCCATTCGACCCGTGTCTCTATTTACATATGCTTGTGGGTGTGGATGTGTAGATATGTGTGTATGCGTGTGTGTGTGTGTGTGTGTGTGTGTGTGCGCGCATATATCATTTGTCTGCTAATGTTTAGGCAAATGCCATTCGTCCATGAGTCACACGAGGCATTAAAATTGCAGGCATTGGCCATTCCGCTGGCTGCAAAACTGATTGCAATATAATTTGAACTGTCCCCAACAATGGGGCCTAAATCATTCGAAATGCAAATGTGCCAATTTGTTTTCACCTCAACATATAGAATATTCCAACCGATTTGCTGCAGTCGCATTGCAAGCCTATCCGAATGAATGGACAGCAACATTTTCCCAGCGTCTGCCCTCTTATGAAGGGACAGTTCGCTGCCGGAGTAACCCACGCATTAGCCAGCCGAGCGTTGCGTGGGCAAGTTGAAAGGTTGCTCCGGGGACCTTGCTTATCAGCAGTCGGGCATCGTCTTCGCACAGTTTTTACCTATCTCAACGCCGCCGCTAATCAGCGGCGAGCATCTACCTCAGGTTACCCGAGTGGCTCCTCAAGTGTTTAAGGGACATCGTTCAGCCAGGCATGACGTTCGTCTTTTTCTCTTATTGTTGTTGTTGTTGTTGTTGTTGCATCCACATATGAGCGCTTGAGTGGTTCGTGTAGAAGCCATCATCATAATTCCTGGAGGCGTCGTGGTAAATGTAATTTGACTATGATTGAGTTCCGTTTTTCGTTCTACCTTACTGTCTGCTGCACTTTCCGGCTTGTCTTACTTTTCTTCTTCTTCTTGTTATTTTACCCTCTACTTTAATTCCCCTCACCAGCGAAAAATAGCTAAAAGGGTATTCTGATTTGTGCCAAATTATGCTCAAGAGCTGTTTTTTGCCATGGAAGATTAGGAAGCGGTATAATGTTCAATAAGGATATTTTTCTTATGTTTGTAGTAGGTTGTTTACCCATTGGGTACAGGGTAACTTCTAGTCGTGCACTCTAGGGCATATCGAAGTTGTGCAAATGTGTGTTACAGAGAAAGCGATTTCAACCAACAAAATCTCATTCCGATTAAGAATACATGTATACCCGATGAGAGTGGGTTGCTTACAGGGCATTTGCTAGTTGAGCAGTGAAACTTAGTTTCCCCTTTGCAGCAGGCTTAAAACGCAATCAAGCGTCCTAGAATTTTCCGTTTCTTATGTTTCCCATTGTTGTAGCCCCTTTTCCTGTTGTTTTCACATTCATTTTTAATATTGAGAGCGCATTTGGGCCTTGCCTCGGCGAGCATTAAAATTGGCTTTAATTTAAATTATGAATAAGTGCTCATTTGGGTCGGGGGCATAGGTCAAGTAGTCGCCGGGACACTGACGCCTGTCGCCTGTCGCCGGGCCTGCTAATGAAGTTCAAATATTTAGGGAATTAGGCCGTCGAAAGACTCGAATCTTCAAATTGGAAAACCTTTAGCATTTCATGCTAATGACAAATGCTTTTATCTTTGCAAACACAAAACGGCAAAATGATAAAAATAATAAAAGAAAAATTAAACGCAAAATTGTTGGCAACCTGCTGCTGTAGCTGCTGCCGCGGCTGCCGCTGCTCGTGTAATTATACTCCTTGCGCAGGGCATTATAAATACTTAATGAAGTTTGCCAGGCGCCGCACGAGTTTTCTGCGAAACTTAGCATTCGGCTGGCTTGAAAAAGTCTCGAATATTGCACAGAAAGAAACAGCATTAGGCGTCAGCAGCTATCTGCTGAGCTAATCAAAGAGGCTGCTTAAACAGCTTGCGAATTATAAGCACTCAGCACTTACAAATTGAATAACTATCAGACTTGTGGTACCTGTGCTCGTAATAGGCAGAATAATACGCCAAGAACTACATACTGAATATATATTCATGATCGTTACGAGCTTTCTAATGTAAGAAATGTAAGTTTATGGCTTTGTTAGAGTATTGACGCTTCGGCTTAGTCTAGCGTGTGGCTAGTTTTTTATTTTCGGCCGCCTCATGCTGACCCTAATCATTATGCTGGGCCTGGCCCGGCCCGGCCCGGCTAGCTGGCCATCTAGTGAAAAGCGTCAGCAGGAGCCGAGCTGGGTGTGGGGGAAAAGTGGCAGCTTGGGACCGTGAAAATTACACGTTTTTTGCTTTGAGGTTACAATATTACATGCCAGGTGGGTGCTCGAGTGAAGGGGATGGGGCAGCTAAGGGGAACTAAATTTATGCATTCTTTTTTTTTTTTTTGTTACGTTTATGTTGCTTTAATTAAATTTCTCTTTTTTTGGTCGCTAATTTCGGCATTTAGGCGCGTCTAAAATTTGTTTGTGGTTCTCTTACTTCCATTGAAACGAGAAAATATGCTGGAAATGTGAAAATACGGTACGTAGGCGTGGCAGCTAATTGGCCCGCCAGAGGTTTATTATTTATACATTCTTTTCTTTCCCGGAGGGTGGTATAAGGGGGTTTATGGCCATAATTTATGTCTTATTTACACAAAGCGCATGTGACAACAGCTGCCGTTGCTGGGCTTAATTACGAAATCGATTATTAGCCAAGCGCTAATCAAGTCACTCGATACGCTACGCTAAACAAAGGAGTCGGCTAGACAGGTATCGCGACGTACAGGTGAACGATTCTTTATTAAAATAGCGCACGAGCGACGACGGGATGATACTCAAAAGAAAATAGAGGCCAACTGTGCTCAGGTAGAGGCAGCGCGAACAATGCAGCCGAAGTCAAGCGATAGCGTCGGAAAACCTAATGAGTTTTTCATTTGTGTGCAGCTGATGAAGGCATTAGGCAAGTGGAAAATTGTGCATTTTATACAAGTCTAAAAAATAGAACGATAACCATAAGAATGTCGCAGCGTTTGTTGGGTTTTTACCTAAATGCATGATTAAGAGACGAAAACTGAATAAGTTAATTCAATTTCTACACGTTCGGCAGGTCTGGAGATCTTAATTAAAGAGAGGCCCACAAGTCGTGCACTCTTCTGACGTCAGCCCTTAAGTCGTGCGCTCTTCTGACGTCACACTGAGCTGAGCTTTGTGCTCTTCTACTGCGGAAGCGACTGCGAAGCACTGTACATTGATAAAGCCCCTTAAGACAGTGAGAGAGATATGAGAGAGAGAGCGAGAGAGGGAGAGTGAGCGACTTGCAATCAGCTGAGCTTGTCAACAAATATGGCGGCCAAATGAGTTGTTTTTGTGCGTTAGAGCAACAGGCGTTTGCTCAGCTGCTGAGTCATTGGCAAAAGCGCCAACTTTTGCACTGCGAGAAAAGAAAGAGTTCAATGACTGGCAACAAATGTGCTTAATAAAAATTAATTGTCCAAATCAAAATGAAATAATTGTACATGAGGAAAATAAGAGGAAAGTTTACAGGCATTTAAACGTTTTGTTATACTAGCTAAATTCTCGCAGTGTAACAATTGCTAAATTTCAAACACAGCTGCTATTCATTAGCTAAAAAAGAGTGAAAAAAGCATGTAAGAGAAAGAAACAAATGCTGTGCTTATTGATTTTGAAAGTTTTGCCTAAATGTACAACAAAGCACAACATACATGGGCATGTGTGTGTGTATGTGTGTGTGTGTGTGTGTGTGTGTGCAACAACAAAACAAACATTGTCATTAGCAAGACAAAGGCAACAAACAAAATAGTCAAAGTGTCATTGTTGCAAAAACAAACAAATAAGCAGAAACTAAATAAATAAATAACATTAAAAAAAAACACTCGCACACATACATGCACACATGCACAAATGTCATGTCGATTTACAAATGATTTTGAAATTTTTGCTGACAAACTTTTACTCGCCGCGCAGTTGGCCAAGACCGTTGGCTATAACCGCAACTGCCATTACAATTACGTCTACTTTCTACTAATGTGGCCCTAACTAAAACGCAAAAGGCCAAGTCGAAGCATCTTGAGCATTTCGAGTTGCCGTTTTTCTCGCTTCCATTGTTGTTGTTGTTGTTGTGCTTAGCAGACGGTTAAATGACTTCCGCACAAAACTGAAACTGGATTCATCTTCTTTTGGGCCATTGTTGATGTTGCAGCCGTTTTTTAATCTGAGATGAGCATGAAAAACAAACTGACCCGAATTCTGCGACAAGCGACTAACGGCAGCTTAGAAGGCGGCTTAAATCTTTAAAGCAAATGTTGGCTTATTTCATAAAAAGCAGGTACGCGGAATAGGAATAAACATGAACAATTGTACCAGAATATTTGGGGAAAATATGCCGTTCAAGATACTTATTGATAAGAGGAAGTATTGCAATCAAAACATAAGAATCGAATCTAAACTTAGCTCAGCTTAAAATAAACATTGTTCTGTAAACAAAGCTTCTTTAAGGGCTAATTTAACTTGAACATAGAAAACTATTCAATCTATAATTAATACATTAAATTACATTTATTACAGATTTATCAACAGCTGACGGATTATACATAAATATATTCTGCTGCAGCCCGCGATAGATAAACTCTGAACTCGCTCGGCTTATCGATTGCGATGCATATTTGAGCGCATTTCGAGCTGTTTAATGAGTTTTAATAAACACAACAATTGTTGGCAATGCTCTTGGATTGATTATTCAAGTCATAAAATATTTAATGTATATATTACACTGATAACATGCAAAGTACAAAGCTTTTGTGCCTAAATTGGAATCACTTAATATACAAAATAAAAAAATTCTATAAAATTCTTTGCTTCTAAAATTGTTTTTATCAAAAATATTCCTTTTTAACAGATTTAAAGGATTATCTGTTCTGCTTTCTGTCGATTTTCTTGGGCCCATCTGCATTAGACATTGGTAATAGATTTTTCTTGTAGTGCAACAAGTTATTATAAAAAAGCAAGTATTAAAAACTATATATAGAACCCGATTTGCATTTGAGTTTAAATAGAGCTCGAGAAGAATTACTCTAGAGAAGTATTATCTAGAGAATTATCTAAACAAAATCGTATTTTGCATGCAAACATAATTCTATTTCGCATTAACATCAAGCTCTATAAAAATTTATATGAATGACATGCGCTTATCACCTGGGGTCAAAGGCTAATGTCAGCCGATTATTTTTGTGAGTGTTTCCCGTTTCCCGCTGTGCTCGACACGCGTAGCACGTTAAGTTGGCTGCGCAACATGTTCCCAGTGAATCCCCAATTAGAACTTCATAATATATGCATTTAAACTGCTTTAAGCCAAGTCCCAGTTGCTCACGATACTCAGCGATAGAAATTCCCACCTTTTCTGGCCGCAAAAAGAGTGCAAGTAAAAAAAAACCTGTTGAGCGCAAATAAACTTTTGTTGTTGCCCCGCTGTTCTTGTTGTTGTTGTTTTTGTTGTTGTTTACTCTTAAACAGGTTCTGCAAAAACAAACACACACACACACGCACGCACATTGAGCGCTGATATGCGAAGCTTTCAGCTAAGCTTGCAAAAGCATGCGGCAGATCAAAGTTTGGCTTACAAAGAAGAGGACAAGAGACAGATAAAGAAGGCGAAAGACGCGAAGCACGCGTCAAGGCCAAATGCAGTTAGATCGGCGAAAACAATTCAAAAGAGTTTCGCGGAAATAATGCATAAATGCAAGAGATATAGCAAGTGCTCTGGCTGGTTGTGTAACTGTAACAACAGTTATTTTCAGCTTAGAGTGTGTGTAATGGAAGAGCGCAAATTCACCGTTTTATAGCGCTAAAAACAACAACAGCCAAGCACACACACTTACACACGCTTGGCTGATCTACATACAGGTCAAAGCGGGATAGCTAGCGTGAGCGAAAGCGAGAGCGACACAGACGGACAGTAGATTAGTAGATTGCCCGCCAAGCGAAGCTTAGACGCATAAAGCAAAGCACAAAACGAAACATTAAATATAATAAAAAGATCGAGCTAATAACGGGTTCAGAGAGTGTACTGTAATAAAATTAAAAAGCGCTTGCATGTGTATGTAATTATTTATGGTTGGAAATGCATACCGTTTTGAAAGATCCGTGGAATGTGTATACTTTTTTAGCCACAATTTGTTGTTGTCTTCAACTGTTTTTTTACGCACCTTTAATATTGTTAAACAAACAGCCAAACAGACACTTCAGTTGTTTTTGTTTTTATTGTGTTTTGTTTGTAATTTGCTTTTGGCAATATTCATTCCACACTTTCACACATTTGCATTAAATGGCGTTACTTGCTTTCATTTGTTGTTCAACGCATCACTTGCCAAAATCTTTGTTGGCCACAGAAAAACCAACTACCAATTGCTCGAAAACACACACGAATCACACGAGCGTCGGGGCTTAAAGAAATTCACAGATTTGAATTGTTTCTCTTTTTGTGCAAGCGGTTTGTGTGCACTCACGTCGGACACTCTGAATAAACTGAAGCAGCATAACCGTTTGACTGACTGTAGACGCACTTAACAGCGCTGAGAGCGTTAACATTTCGAAGAGAATCGTTAACAGTGCGTTGTGGGTGCTTGCGTTAAAGAGCCAACTCGGCATATGTTACGTTTAACATTTTGTTATTGTTGTGCCAAATACTTGATTGGACTTACTTGACCTATGCAAAAGAGGCTGTAAAAATAAACGTGGCTTGCCTTTAATATATTGTTACTATATTGAAAAAAATATACAACAAGTTTTGGTTATAAAATGTTTAAGATATGTTATAACAAAGTAAATACAAAATATTATTTGTTGATAGAATTTTTTAAAATTGAATCAAATCAAAATAGCATGCATAAGATATGCTCTTAAGCCTTGCCACTCTTAGGTTGAGGCGCAGAGCAAGAAATAAGGGTTTTGGTTTTTTAACAGTCAGTATAAGAGCTGCTGTAGCAGACTTTGTGTGCGTCGCAGTGGGCCTGCATGTGTATTTATAGACAACTTGTTTTGTTTTGGGCAAATGCCGGTCGTTGTTGCTGCTGTTGTTGTTATTGCTGTTTAGTTAGTTCTTGTTATGTTTATGGCCAAAACTCTAACTAGTTGGCAGCCCAGAGGCAGCGGCTGATTACAGTTATTATGGCATAATTGTGAACGAGCGTCCCACTGAGAGAATTTCAGCTCGAATGCAATTTACACTCGCGTGCGATTTGGCCTAAACTAGATGAATGCAATTTGAATGCTATTTGTATATGCTTTGTTGTTGTTGTTGTTGTAATTTGTGTTAGTTATGTGCATATATGTATATCGAAGGGAAGGGACTCTAAGGAGCTATGTATATATAATATAGCTGGTTGTGCTACCCGGTTTTGCCCGGGCCAATATTTCGTTTCCAAGGGAAAATCATCTGATCGAGTGGGTTTTCACTTAGATACTTACAAATTACCGGCAAACAAGTTGCATTTAACCGTTTTTCACCAATTTTCCACAGTTGCGGGTGGAATTTAACAAAATACAAGGTAACTATTCATCTCACTTTTCCACGTGAAAATGTCAGATCCTAAACTTTGTGAATAAATATAAAAATGCGAACTCTCAGTCGAGAATCATAGAAGGTTTATTCTGTGTTTGTAATTACTTAATTATGTAAATAGATATTTATTACAATAACTTGATACTTACTTGTAAAAGCAAACACTTTAAAGATGAATTCATAAATATTGTTGAACATGAATTGGCAGAGGCGCGTGCAAAGCCCACATGAAACCGAGACAGCTTCTCCGACGAGGTCATTTGCAGGCTACCAATACACGTGCGCAGATACAGATACCAAGCAGGACGCAGATACAGATACAGATACAATTTCAAAGACGCTGCTGTAGGCGCAGCTAACGGTTCGAGGAATGTTTCGATGTCCACACAAATATGAAACACTCGTAATTATCCAGATGCCAAATCTTGAAATGTAATATTGGCCATAAATATGTGTTTGCCACACAGCCTGTAGGCGCACAAAGAAAAATCCTCGACATGCCACACATTACTTCAATCAACAACACGCTTGGAAATGCCCCAGACACACACACACACACACACACACACGTATAACCCAAGATTCTAAGATATTTATTAGTGTACGAAAAAATTTCACTTTGAATTTGTGCCGAAAATTTAATTTGATTTCATTTTCATCAAATAGTGCAACAAATGAATTTTGTACGTGCCACAAATGCCAAAAATTTTCAAAAAGAGTGTGAGAGGGAGAGAGAGAGGGGGTGGGGGGTAGATGGAAATTTCGGAGGGCAGGACCCACATGTGTGTGGCAGAGGCAGAGGCAGAGATTTGTGAGCATTTGTGTGCGACGCTTTGTTGCGTGGTTGGCCACGATACACGCAGCACGCAGCATGCGGCATGCGGCATGTGGCAAGCGACAAGCGGCAAGCAGCAAGTGGCAAGCGGCACGAAGAACCATAAATTCCAGCCGCTCAATAAACTAATGGCAATTTGTATCTGATAGATACATGCGAGCCAGGTCCGAGTTCGACTGCCTTTCACGTTCCAAATTATTTCAGTGTACGTGTGTGTGCGTGTGCGTGTGTGTGTGTGTTCGTTATTAGTTTTCCTTCTTTTTTTTCCCGCTTCGTTTTCAATCCTTGTGACACTTTTATCACACACGTTCGACTCATCAAAAAGTTAACGACGATAATGACAAACATTTCAAAAGCAAACACTCCGCAGCGCATGCAACGAGCCTCCAGCAGCAACCAGCTGAGCCAGAAACACAAACAGAACCCGAACCAGAACCAGAACCAGAAATATCACTCGGTTAGGCTACCCTACCCCCACCCCTAGCCTCGACCCACCCCTCCTCGTTAAAGTCAAAGTCTGTGTGTCCACTGCTAGATAAATATCTCATTTATAAGGTCTGCCTTTGTTGTTGTGGGCAAACACCTTAATTAACTTTTTTTTCTTCTTGCATACCCTGTATGCCATATAGCGAGCAACGGGCATGCGTGACTGTGGACAGGGTATGTGATATGTGGGAAAGTGAAAGGCCGCCATATAATTAGATTGTGGATCAAGAGAGACCCAACATCATAGACCCAACATCATCATTTCCCGTAACTCGGAGGAGAATCTGGGGTTAAGACAGGCTTTATTATATGGATTTTTTAATGTCACTTTCGTAAGTTTATCGTCCAGGCAAAACGCCGAGATATGCTCGATTTGGAGCTCGGTTTTATTCTCTAAAAGTTACGGATAGTATTTTACAAGGCTTCTGCGTCCTGGTTATTAGCTCGTTAGAGGAAACTCCTTTTTTTTTATGGCATACTGCAACGGCAGCCGTACATTTTCGTGGGAAGATAAAAAAGCGATAGAAAAGCGATAGGCTAAAATAAGCATAGTAATCACAGTCCTATCTGCCGAATTGTGTAGAGAAATACTGCAGACAGTCCAGGTGAAGATAAAATAGCGATAAAAAAGCGATAGGCCTAAACTTTATAGCCAGCTCTATGCAGGGTATCTGCAAGTCGAGCAGGCTCGCGTATAGCCTTTTCACTTGCTCCATGAACACATCTTTGGTCCGGCAGGCATTTATGTAGCTGTTCCTGTTGTCTGTGTATTAACTTGTAGCTCCCCGAGACTTGACTTATTTATTAGGGTTATTTGGCTAGTTATGCTCGTGTGTGTGTGTGTGTGTCCTTTAACACGCATACGTTCAACTACCTGCTCATTTTCACCTGAGTACGTGTTAATTTCGTCTATTTATCTTTCTTTCGGTTTCGGTTTCGGCTTCTTTTCTTTTTGATTTTTGTTGCTGTTGCTGCAGTTAAATAGAAAAACTTATATAAATAAAGCTGATATGGGGGTCAGTTGGAATTGAAATTCCAATTAACAGTTGTCAGCCGTGTCAGACAGTCCAATGTATCTGTATCTGTGCTGTGGCTGTATCTGTATCTGTAGCTGCACGTTTAACTTTGACGTTGACTTTTTTCGGTGGTTCGACTCGGAAGTTTGGCCATATTTTGGGCCAACGTGGGAAATGCAAATGCCTAGTCAAGTTTCAGCTTGAACCCAAAACGGAGCGAGAGCGAGCGAGAGAGAGAGAGAGAGACTGTGTAAGACGGGAACAAACAAAGGCGTCGATTTGTATCTCAAGTGTACACAAATTCAACTTGCAGTCGAGGCCTTTGTTTAGACAATTCCCTTTCCATTTCAGCATTATTGTAGTTATTATTTCTGGTCTTCCTTCAGTTTTAAGTTTTCTGTTTCTGTTTTTGTTTTGTTTTGTTTTTACTCCTAAGCATTTGAGCTGCTGTCGGTTTTTGTTTTGTCTTCGACATTTGATACGATTTCGCTGCCAGTTGCTAAAATTACGCTCGTTGTTTTCATTGAGAGGCGTCGAAATGTGCCACGCCCCATTGTCTCGCCTCTCAAGTGGCCGCTGGCATATGCAAAGCATGTGTAACTACCAGTTACCAGTCGGCAGTCGGCAGTCGGCAGTTGGCAGTTGGCAAATGCCTGGCCGGAAGTGTGTGGCATCTCTTTGTGCCGCATCAGTTGCAAGCGCACGTAGCTTGCCTCATGTGGCAGCGAGCAGACGCAGCATGCCCGAAAGGTCTTCAGTTACTGGCTCGCAGTAATTTTATAAATAATCTCTGCCTCTGCCGCACAATGAGTGAGAAATATGCAGTGGGAGCATATGCAACATCGTGTTGCACGCTGCAGTTAATTCAGCGGCACATGCAAATTGGCCACAGCATTTGAGATTTTTAAATTGTTGCCAGGTCATGTATCTGCCCGCCTGTCTCTGCCTGTGTGTGTGTGTGTGAAATGAGACACATACGTGCAGCAGATGCCAGAAGAAGCGCTGGCTGCTTGTTAAAGTGCAACTTGCAGTGCCATCCAAACTGGTTTGAGCCTCTTCAAGCTGGGCTCTCGTCAAGCAGTTGAAAACTTTACTCTTCGAAGTTTCCAAGAATTTTCAGCTTTCCATTTCTAAGCATTTGTTTGGCAGAGCTGGTCAAAGATTGAAAGTCAACTCAAATTCGTAATATTATTTTTCTTTTTAAATATTTATTTGGTGTGAAATTTAATTTCTGGCAGTCTGGCAGCTCTGGAATTTTAACTGCTTGTTAAATAATTAAAAATCAAATTAACTTCCTGTCAAATTCCTGCAACAAAGTTAAACTTAATAAGCATAGGAAAATGATATAGGCTTTGACACCAGGTTAAATCAGCTGTTAAATTTGAAATTAACTTTTAGCTTTGACATGTTGCAGTAAAATCATTTTCGATCCGATGATCTCAAGCAAGGAAGAGTTTGCAAATAATGTTTCTTAAAAACCAGAAAACGGCAGAAAATATATATTTAAAAAAAAAATCCAGAAAGCAAGGGAATCTTTAGCACGCCGAAGATTTAATACCCTTGTAGGCATTTCCCTTTTGCAGACATGTCAGAAAAGTGAAACAGAATATTTCGAGCCTGCCAGAATCCACTTTGCGACCGATCGTACCTGTGGCAGCTATATGACAAAGTGGTCCGATGTTAATAAGATTTTGTATGCATATGAAGATCAATATTGGAAATAAATACCGAGTTTGCTCAGGTTAATTCATAACAAAAGGCCAGAACCTACTTTTCGACAAATCGTTCCAGTGGCAGCTATATGATATATTGGCCGATCCGGCCGGTTTCGACGTACCTATGTACTGCCTGCGACATCTTAAGACAGGAACAGACAGACGAACGCACGGACGGACGGGCGGGAGGACAGGACAGACGATGTCAACTCGACTGGGATGTCTCCTTGTATGCGTTTCAGAATTCATGACATAATTATACTATCTACTCTCTATTATAATACTCTATACAAGTACAGTTGCTTCGAGTTGTTTCTTAACAATATTATGCTTCATTTTGAATTGAGTTCCATTTTGCTTTTAGGAAAACTAGCTGATTTGAAGCTTCGGTTCTCAGTAAAGAAATTGGTTATTTCGGGCTTAAGTCCGGTTTTCAGATTTATAAAATGCAGGCCACACACTGGCCCAACTATTGAGTTTGAGCACATAAATCGTAGGAGTATGTATTTGGATATAAATTCAAGCAATTTGTAAAAACTGGGATATAAATATTCCAAATGAATTTCTGAACTGCATCGCATATTCGACATGTTTGAATTGTAAATCAAAATAAATTAGTTGCCAGACATGATTTAAACAATTTGTAAAATCTGAAATATAATTAAGGAATTGTTTTATTATCATGGTAGGCGTACAAATGCCGAGCACAATCCAGGTTTAGTTCCACTTTAGCTGCATTTAGTAGCACAATTTGAATGCGAGTCATAAACATCCTGTCGCGTGGCAGACCAATAATTTATGGTAATTAGAATCTGCAGACACGTATAAACAGAATTAAAGGCGATTTACGCAGTTCAATTAGCATTTCATAAATTTTTGGAATGCCTAATTGATGTATCCGCCGCACTCGGGGCCGAGATCAAGGCGCCTAATTATAAACACAGAAGAGGCGCAGGCGACAGGCGACAGGAGGCAGGGGCACGGGTAGGAGGCAGGGGGGGTTGGAGAAAAAGTTGTAATTTATATGAAAATTTATGAAATCAAATTGTGCGGCACGCCCCATTTGCAGAGGCGTTGCCAGTTGCAGTGGCGTGGCAAGAAAAGAAACAGAATGGAAAACTGAAGGGCAGGCACAAAGTGTGGCACAGTCAGGCACAAATCCGCGTTGACATCATTCGTGCCACATGTGTGTGCAACAACAGCGGGTGCAGCGGCAGCTGAGAGCTTCAGCGGATTCTGTGGAAGCTGCAGCTAAAGAAATTATAAATAAAAATGCGCTTTAAACACGTGCGAGCGCGCGGCGTGTTGCGGCACTGCCCGGTGGCATGATACGCTGTTGCGGCAATCAAGTCGCTCCCCTCGCCGCTGCCCCTGTTTATCTCTTGGGCTGGCGTTGGCGTTGTGGCTGCCACTTTGACTGACAATTAATTTCAATTGCGCATTCGCGTTAATCGCTCTAAAAAAAGGGACGACAGCAGCAGCAGCAGCAACAACAACAACAACAACGACAACAACAGCGACAACAACATGCAACATCTTTGTTTTGGTTCTTTTTTCCATCTGCTTTTCTTTTGTTGCACGCAAAATGTTTTTCCCTGTCTCGCTGCTATTTTTAATCATCTTTGGCGTTTCTTTTTTTCCAGAAATTTTCAGTGTGTCGTCTTCCGCTGCATGAGATTAAAAATATAAGTGACAGCCAGCTACAACCCCCCAGGCGTGGCATGAAGCGGAGCTGCTGCTTCCAAAAGGAAAATGTCAAGTTCAAGAGTCGTTACAGCTGCTCCAGCTGACTGAGGATGCCAACTGAAGTGCGAGGTATGCGTGGAGCCCAGATGAAGTAGACGAAAGTAGACGGCAGACCAAGACGCCAGACTGAAGATTAGAAAAGCTGTGCAACTAGGGGGGGAGGGAGCAGCAACTGCCAGCTGGAAGTGGATTAATTTTGACATTTATGATGTAGGCTTAAAGTGTTTTAATTGCTTTGCCTACTTATGTTGCCTGCTGGAAATCAGGAGCAGCAGCAGCAGCAACAACAACAACAACAACAACTCTCCACGTAGCAACTGATGATAATGCAGAATGGGGCACGTGTCTATACAATGGGCAACAAATTGAATTAAGTGCATTGGCCGCATAAAAATCACGCACAATCTGTTCGCAGTGCACTGAGAGAAAATAGCTGCTAAATTAATGCGAGTGTGCTATACCCTTTAAGCAGTGCAGTGAGTGTGAGGGGTATTATGAACTGCTCGAAGCATATGCAACCTACATACTATAAACGAAAATATAAATAACTAAAATAAGTAAAAATAAAATTGTACAATATTACAAAAATATATATATTACTCAAGAGCTAGTAAGATATAAATCTTCTAACAAAAACTTTCAAGAGAGATATTAATATTTGTTGCTCACTCCCAAATCCTAATCAGAAATTAAAACTTTATTGATTATATTCTTCTATAATTATTATAATTTTTAGACATTTATAAAAACTTCTCGAGGTTCTTGAAGCATCTTAAAATGACCTTTTGCTCATAATTATTGGTTTTATTTACGAATTATTATTATTACGCATTGTGTCTTATTCACATACATCATTGTGCATCATGATGTATTGATGAATGATGACCCTTACAGGGCATCTACGAGGCGAGCACATTTAAAAAGTAAATTAAATATTGTTAATACATTTAAAAATATATTTTCAGCAGGTTTTGCGCCGTGTACTCAAACAGCCGCTGCTTGTTAAGGCATTGGGTGTTCAGGTGTATTCAGGTGTGGTGTGCGTGTGCGTGTGTGCCTGCGTGCGTGTATTTTGAGGCATTCGGGAAGCCTCTGGAGTAACACAAACGATGCCGCTGTCGCCTGCAGTTGTTTGTTTGGTGTCCTGTGCAGCATTGGCATGTCCTTTCGCCGGCCTCTCATTCACGTCGAGTGCGCCGTGGCCGACCTCGTTGTTCGCCTCTCACGTTTCGCGTTAAAGTCACGTATTTTCCAGGTAATTTACGTTGGCGAAACTGTTGCCACCAATATTTCTGGCCGTGTTGGCCGTTGATTTTAGTTGTCGGCTTCTTTGCCAGTTGTTGTGTTTGTTGCTGAACCGTTTGTTGGTCTTTTTTTTTCCCCAGTGCATGAAATGCGTTTTTTGGCCTTTGTACGTGCGCGTTGTCCTTTTTGCGGGCGAGCTGGCTCCCAGTTCGCTTATTGTTTTTCATGCTCCTCGCTGTCCTGGCGCAAGTGCAGCGAAATGTGCATAACGTGACCGGGTTTCTTAGTTGGCTTTTACCAGCCAGCGAAAGTGCTGGCCAAGTTCGTTGCTGGCCCCGTTGCCAGGGTGCAAAGTGCACGCGGCGCGATGCACTCACCCGTCCGCTCCACCCACCCACTCGTCCGCCCACTCTCTTATTCACTCACTCACACGCGCTCTTCCACTGATATTTCACTTGAAAAACTTTTGCAACTTCTTTCGGACAGCTGCAATGGATACGGTTGCGGGCACAGATACAGATACAGATACTGTTGCAATTGTTGCTGTTGTTGTTGTCGTCGGTTGTTTGCGGTAAATTAAGTTGCGACCATTGAAGCTCCACTTGAGTTAATCGTTTAATTAGTGCCTGAAAGTCTTGTGGGTTGAATCCAAACGTTTCAAGCATCTCCGCCTGTTGGCCTCAAAAATGACTTGACTTGAGCATACTTGAAGAAAGGTGCTTACAAATGTTTCGCAATAGCTAAACACACTTTTAGGCGCGCGGCCAAACTTTATTCAAGCAGAGATGACAACAAGCTAAATCTTAGAATAATGGAAATAATTTCATTCTCACTAAACGGAAGAAGGAAATTCCAACATCCAACCGATAAGGAATATTTATATTTACTTCAAATTATTCCATCCATTTTGATAGTCAAAACCTGGCTTTTCTTTGTTTCAATATTTTCCAAACGCAATCGTATAAACTAAAAACTTTTTGACTTTAATATTGACATCCATCTTAATTATTCTGGCTCTTAGCATTCCGTTTGCCTGATACACACACTCGCACACCCACACACCTACACCTACGCACATTGCTTATGTGTCAAAGGCTACGCATAAAAACCGAAAATGTCATTTTGTAGCTGTTGTAGCCAAGTTGAAATTAAAATTTATGGCCTCAATATGCGTTTGTTGCTACCAAAAGCTGAAATTCATTTTACGAGCATTGCAAATAAAAATAAATTAATATTTCATTTGTTTTTACCCACAAGTGGAGGGGCTCCCCTCGTGTGTGTGTGTGTGTGTGTGTGTGTGTGTGTGTGTGTGTGTGTCCTGGCCACCCACAAATAAAAAATCCTTTGCTGGTTCAACTAACTTTGTTTTACGACCCAACTGATGATGGTCATGCCTGACTGCCAGCCTGTTGGCAGTCAGCATTTGTGGTTGTTGTTGTTGTTGTTGTTGTTCTGTTGGCTCTTGCTTTTTTTATGATGGCTACGTTATTTTTAAATTCATTTTATACGAAGGTATTTATGTGCCAGAGCTGCGTTTTTAGATGACGCTTAAGTGTTTCCAATACCCTGCAATAATGCTGCCAACGCAACGGGTGGTCGCCCTTGTGCTTGGCTTCTTCAGAGAGAAAAAAATACTCTGCCGAATTTTGTGATTTTACAAAGAAAAGCATTTATAAAAACTGTAAGCAGACAGACTTTAAGATAATAATAAATAAAACTGGCTAGTTATGAGTTAAAAATTATTCTTAAAAGCATGTTCCATCGGAATCTACTTCAAAGCTTCAAGAAATCTTGCTTCTTTTACTTGAAAGAAGATTATATTGGCCGCCTAATCAACATAATAATAAGAAAGTGAAGCTATCCAAATATTGATATATTAGAAGTATTAGTCAAATGCTGCTGAATCTAAATACTTTCTGTTAATAACTGCCAAGTCTGGGTATTCTGATACCAATAGAGTGCTAGGTTGATCTCTAATCATTTTCATAAATAAAGCCTCTTTTGATTCACACACTATGTCCAAACATCCTACTGCAACAAGTCGTCTTTTATGATACCCCGTAAATCCTTATAAATATAAAATATAATAAATATTTATATCACAAGTGCACACAGGGCAGTTCTCTGTCGTCTTAACTTTATTACAATTTTGAAAAAATGTTTTATCGCTTAGCAGTTGAGATGCAGCACACACTGACTGAGACACACACCCACACACACACACACACACACACCCACACACACAGCGTGCCACACATGCTTTTCAATATGGTATATCGATATGAATTATAGAGGTGGCAAGGAGTTGAAGCGAGTGGCAGCTCTGCCATCAGATCGCATTAAATATTTAAACAATCAAGCTGCAAGTGCTGGCAAATGGGTGTGGTTAGGGTTGGTAGTTGATATATATGTATATATAGGTGGGCATGGCAGTAGCTATACGAAATGGCAATGAAGCCGGTTTAATCATTGTTTGCACTTTTGCACCTGCCAACTGCAAAGCTTTACTCCCACTCTCCCCCTCACACACTCTCTCTCTCTCTCTCTCTCTCTCTCTCTCTGTCTATGTCTCGCTATCTTCGACTGTGCTGCTATCTCTGTCTGTTTTTGCTTGTGAGTGGCAACGTTATTTAGCAGTTTCCGTTTCCTTTATCATTGAGCACAGCTGGCGCATCCTGGGCGTGCTTCCTCCAGGCGCTGACTCCGACTCCGACTCCGACGCTGGCTCTGGCTCTGGCTCTGGCCCGGGCTGTCTTTTGCAAGTTTAATGCATTTAATTCTTACATTGTGCCACGAAATTGGCTAAAAATAAGTTTTTGCCGTGTCTGTCGATTGCATTGCACTTCCGCCAGGTAAATTTGAAATGCACTCGAACTGCAACCGGCAAACGAAACGAAATCACATCGCAAACAATTTAAAGAACACGAGTTCTTAAAGTAACATCTGCTGGCCGGATTAAGAGCCAAGCAGTACACCAAATCGACTCCGTATTGCGGTTGCATTGGGGTGGCATTAGCGGCTAGTCGGTGGCCCCGCTGCTCGGCTCGGCCATTGCCAAAATTGTCACAGCGTGTGGCCACATGCTGTGTGACCCGCGCAGTGGTGTTTCGGTTGCGGCAGACAAGTCAAGTGGGCGGCGAGGTCAATGGACGCCTGCCCGAGCGGGCCAGACGGGGCCAGATTGGGGCAGTCAGGTTGTCAGGATGTCAACCAGTTCCTTCAATTCCAAGAGTTTCCATTATTCCAGTTTGTAATCTGCTAATGGCTGGCAGCTCGCATTTCCAATCGCTTTGCGGCATCTACTTTCCAATTATGTCCATTATGCAGCCTCGGCAAGGACATTTGTCATTCTCGTTCGCATGCTCAAGCTTCGCTCTCACAGTTGTTTGTGCAATTTCATGCTCGATGCTCCAAGCGCCAGGACCATCAGCAGTTTTATCAAAACTGTCCCAGGCAAATGTCGGAAACGGAACCCCAACAAATATGTTATGAAAAGTTTTCAGTTCAGTTTCCAGCCACAACACGCAAATGCTGGCTGGTCAGCAGGAGCCGGCGGAAACGTAGACGATATTTTCAGCTCAAGCAGCGGAAATGATTTATTAAAAAAAAAAAAGAAGAAATATTTTTATATAAATATAGCGACTGCTCTGCCAGTCGAGTGAGGACTGAAGCATT
This sequence comes from Drosophila littoralis, assembly GCA_018903485.1. Classification (NCBI taxonomy): domain Eukaryota; kingdom Metazoa; phylum Arthropoda; class Insecta; order Diptera; family Drosophilidae; genus Drosophila; species Drosophila littoralis. Next base: position 14,640,461 of record JAEIGF010000593.1, read on the forward strand.
ATAACAATGAATGTCAGAGATAAAACTGGCGATTGTCACACAATAAATCGCATGGAAATCAAAGCCTCCACAAAATATCAAGATTGAATACAGCAACAAAAAAATAAGAACAGAAAATTGCTCGACAATTACAGACAGGCTCTGACGCAGTCGTGGAGCCTTGGATTGCTATGCCCAGTGACACAGAAACGAAAAAGTCTGCTCCAGATAATACACTGGAGAATAGACAAGTGGGAACAAACTAATGCACGACGATGAATTACGCTGTATCAAGGTTCAAAAAATCTCTACGATATAAAAAATTGTTGCTTTAAATAGGAAATCTGTAGAAAATACAAAAGTCTCTTTATATATTAATCATTATATAATAACCCCATCGGCTATTCCTCGGCCTTTCCTGAGACCAATTTTGTACTTTATCAGCCAGTTCTCGCCTGCCTCTTCAAAAATAGGTTCGAGCCCCATCGCATAGAGAACAAGAGTTGAAATCAACGGGTTTCGCCCGTCTTAGTCTTGTGGTAAGAGTTTCAACCCGATCAGACGGAAATCAAAAAAGTTTCAAGTTTCTTGCCGAAATTCCACAGTTGCGGGTGGAATTTCCAAAAAAGCTGAAACCCGTATACATTAAGTTCTTATGTAGGACAAAACCTAAAACTTTACACAAAATATCTTTGAGTTTTACTTAGGAATCATGGATTCTGCGAAAAGTGTGAAACACATCTCAAACTGATTTTCATATAAGTATATTTTTAGTTTCTTTTAAATTTGAACACGAAACATCACCCACCAAATTTTTGACAACTTTTTCTACCAAAAAGTGTGAGATACCCTTCAAATGAATTTGAAATGAGTCTGAGGCAGTCGGATGGTAAAGCTGCCCCAAAAAGTTTTTCGCGATTTTTTCACAATTGAGGGTCGAATTTTCCAAAACTTCGGGTTGAAGTGAACCTTCATCACATAAGATAACTACAGTCAAAACATCAGCTTCCCAGTTCTTCCAGTTTGAGCTGTTCGTTGATCCCCAGTCGGGGATTTACTTAGATTTATTCACTCTCATAGATAGAGACGAGCATCTACAGGTTTTAAGTGCATAGACTGTGATTAGCTTTTAGTTCATTTTAAATGCTTCCCCAACTCGTGCAGGTAAATGGAAACTCACAAAAACTTGAGCACTAAACTTTGCGCCCAGGTAAAGTGGCTGGCAAAAGGCAGCTGAAAGCCTGCGACCCATTGTAATTTATAATGCATGTGCCACAAGACGAGCTCCCAACTTGAACTTAGCCGAATGCAATACGTGGAAACTGTAAAGTTGAGGGGGCTGGGGCGACCCAAACAAATGCATCCGCATCTTTGAAGTGCACTTCGAGGTAATCTCTGCGTGCTTAATGATTACATAAGATTCATATAAGCGCCACTTGATTCGCCCAACTTTGACTTCCGTGAAGAGCATTTCCCAACCAGATGTATGTAATTTCATTTCATCAATTAGCTCGGGCTGCCAGTTCTTGTACGATATTAATTTGGTATTAACGTAGCTGCTGCTGGGGGCCCACTTCCTGCCACATGCCACACGGCGCACACACACACACACAGAATCATGTTTTCGGTCAGCGGCACAACAAATGTTGCTGCCACTTTAACATGCTGTTTCCTCATCAATTAGTCGGAAGTGTATTTATCATTAATTACTCCTAAAGCTGCCCAAGCACAGAAGCATCAGATCTAGATTGATCTTTGAAGTTTTTCTCATCTGCTTACGGAATAAATAGCTAAGTGGAGAATTCTAAGAATTAATATGTTTTTAATGATGTTTTTATCTATTAGATTTATCTTATTTGTTATTATTACTAATAAATATTTAAATATTTAAAATCAACAAACATTGAGCACATGATAAGAAGGAAGAGTTGTTATGTAAAGGCTTTTTTTATGCTATAATACTCCAATATTGATATGATTTTTCCAATATTTCAATTGAGGACACGAATATATATGCAAGCACACCAAGTAAGTATACCCTTTGGCAGGGTTGACTAATATATTTAATTTAATATGAAGAAAATCAATTTTTCTTTGGACTAAGTACTTTATCAATTTATTTTTGTACAAAAAAGTATGCTCTCCTCTGTATTTTGATAATTAAATATGAATCTAATGAATTTAATTTTGTGGCTGAATATTTTTTGAAACAGTTCCAAATATGTTTCAATACAAGGCATGGGAAAGGCTGAACCTTGAATCGGAGCTCGGAAGAACCCATCAAAACCCCTGAATGAACGTTTATCAGCAGCCAAGTTTAGCAGCCAAGTCTATGGAGGCTGTTTTGGCTTTGATTAGGCCAGGCTGGGGCAAAGCAAAGCAAACCACCAGCAGCAGCAGCAGCAGCAGCAGCAGCATGCGCTTTGGAAGCAGATACTCTATGTGTTTATGTATGTGCGTGTGTGTGTGTGTGTGTGTGTGTGTGTGTGGTTTACATTTACCAGCTGCAGTCATAAGACATTAAAATGCCACAAGCCGCACAGACGAGCTAATAAATTTCACTATAATCTGGCATTGTTGCACTAAGTACTTTGCATATTCATACAAAATATATGCTAGGTAAATGTGCCTCTCCTCCTCTAACTCTCTCTCTCTCTCGCCTTTTCTTTCACATTTCTCTCTCGCTCTGTGCTTGGCTCATATGCATAAATGCAAAGGCAAACGTTCTGAAAGCCTGGCCAAGTCTGGATAGTCAGGCCGACAGCCGGCTGCCTGCCACATGACAAATAGGTCATAGAGAAGACGTTGCGGAGCTGTCTGACTCTGTCTGTCTGACTGTCTGGATGTCTTTCTGTCTGTCTGTCTGGCTAGCTGCTCGACGTTAACCACATGTGAAAACAAAACTTCCGGTGACATAAACACTGACAAGAAGCTTGCTTAGAGTTCCCAGCCCTGCAACCGAAAAGTAAATGCAGCCGCACAAGCAGCTAAAATATTCAAATGAACAACCAAAGCAAGGCTGTAGGCAAGTCTTTGCCACACGCACACACAGACACACACACACACACCCAGACTGGTTGCAATGAGTGACTGTGGGCAGCAGTTGATTGCTGCGTGTGCCAGTTGCAGCTGCAACAAAACAGTTGACAACAAAGGCGAACATTTGTTCATCTCACAACTTGCAACTTGCCATTTCTTTGGCCTGATTGTTGCCACTGCACTGAACTTTTCAACTATTTCCGTTCAGTTTCAGCACAGTAGCATGCATCACATGATGCACAACGGCAACAACAGCAACAACTTAATTAATAGCGCACATGTTTGTGATGCCTTGCGGCAGGCACTAAGTAAGTGCAACTGTTGCCACTGGCAACCTTTTTGACAATCAAATTTCAAACTTTTGCCAAAAGGCAGCTGGGTTGCGCATACGCCATGTTATCATTAAGTGTTGATTAACAAAAAAAAACAGAGCAGAGAATATTAAAACTCCGACAGGCTGCAGCGTGATGGCACTTCCGGTTTATGTTGGCCAACTTTCAGTTTGCAACGAGCAATTTGCCACTTGTCACTTGCCACTTGCTCTAGCGCCAAGTTGTCGCTTGCATTTTGATTAGCAGCAATGAAATTGAAAAGGGTTAAGAGCCCAATTGAGCCGATTTGACTTTATCTGACAACAGCCAAACGAAAACGCCAAACGCCATGTGCCATGTGAGATGTGGACTTATGGGTCGCAGCTACTTATAAAGTCATTTTGGACGCCTTAGAATTAACTCACAAGACATTTGCCAGAGACGCCTTGGCTTGGCCTAGTTTAAGGCGCCGCGACGCCTGCGAGATTCATTGGCTGCGATAAGAGAGACAGAGCGAAAGAAAGCGTGCGAGAGGTAGAGAGAGCGAGCAATAGAGTGAAAGTCCGTGTCATTTGCTAGCTGGCGGCATGTCATTGAGCCTTTGTGGGATGGGGGTGGCCAAAAGCCGCTTAGCTGCTCGCTTCGTTGCCTGCCACGCCTGCTTGCGCCTCAAGTTGGGGCGTGGCGGGTGCACAGAAAATAAAAATTGTTATGCCGAGACGTTGCCGTATTTGTGCCGCTTTACCGCAATCAAAATTGTTACTTTCTAAGCCAATATGTTTTATGATGTATGAAATTTGATGTTGCGATAACATTTTACCCGCTTGGCTGCCTTTGAATTTGGTGCGCCCCCCGAGCTCCATACTAACCCCAAGCCGCACAATGGCCAACAGCGAGTGGACCTTTTCTGTGTCTGTGAGTGAGTGTGTGTGAGTATTTTAAAAGGCTCCGTTAAAGTGTGCTTCAAGTTTTAAGCAGTTCAAGTCTTTTGACGCCCAGAAGCAGGCCACGTTTTCTTTTTTATAGAAATTGATAAAAAAGGCATCGTGGTTTTGTGCAAATGTTAGTATATATGAATATTTGCTACGCCGCAAAGTCTATACATTCTTGATACTGATTATCTAGCCATATTTGTCTACTTCTTCAAGGCGTTAAGGCTCAGATACTATAAGAGATCTGGCATTTTGATCAAAGATTTGCCCAGCTAATTTCAAATCATCGAGCAATTTCCTCCAAAAATTATAAAAATCAATACAGAAAATTTGAGGGAAGAAAGAACTATAAACACCTTAAGTATTCAAAAAGGAATATTCATTGGCGTTCAGGGAATAAATATCATAAGTTGATGCGTGCTAGAATGTTTCTAGCGAGTATCTTGCAGTCGGACACTCCCGCCCAGAGCACTCTGACATATTGTCTCTCGTTTTTATTTTCGCCCGCCACAATCAACAACAAAGTTCACAGGGCAACTGCAAATAAATTTGCCTTTTGCACAGTGAAATATTGTCAATTTCAAATCTGCCAAGTGTGCATGTGTGTGTGTGTGTGAGTGTGTATTAGAGTGGGAAAAGCGTGCCAAAGTGCAGTTGTTGTTGTTGTTGTTGTCACTTTTCGTGCACATGCAATTGGTTTAGGCACGCAGAATAAATCATTCAGTTTGCAACGCAGAGAAAGAGCTGACAACATGAAAATATAGCGAAAGCAATTCAAGAAACGAACCGAATGCGACATTCGCAGCTGGTTTCCCCAAAGCAACATTTACAGCCGAATGGCAACGTTAACATGTGACTGACAAATGGCAAGTGCAATAGGCTTAGAAGGAACTCAGGCCCTGCCCTGTAAATAGCTAAATTTCTCAAGATATGCATCTTATTTGGCAAAGTCAAACGTAAAATTCATATTGAAAATTTGATTTACATGTGAAAAATACATGTTCATATCAGACATTAGCCTTACGCAGCGGACTATCCTAATTCGTTCATATTTAATTATCCTAATTCGTTCATATTTATTTCTAAATATGTATACAACAAAACAAAATGATACAAATGTGACTGCTTTTTACTGAAAATCTATTTTGCAGTTTAAGTCCGATTAGCGCTCGCAGCTCATGTTACGAGTGTCTTATATACCCTGCATAGATCGAAAGTGGTTTTTGGGAAGTGCGAGAGCTTGGTGCGAATATAACAGACACTATGAGGCATATAAGATTCTTTAAAGTATATGCTTTCATTTCAGGGAAAGAGCTGTGTAATGCCTGCGAGCATTGAGCTTATGACAGCCTAATTAAATTAAATCAAAGATTCTCGTGAAAAACGAGATGAAGTTTGTTTATTTTCAAAATAATTTGAGCATATTCCAAATAATATAAAAGATATGGACACCATATGTATGTAGGTTCTCGTATGTCTTACACACTTCCCAATTATTCTATTATTATATCTTTCAACACGGCAAAAAAAATCATTCTTCGTGCTTATACTTTTGGCAGGCATGGTCCTCTAGCCGGGCAGCTTGAATACGTTACAGCAGCTCGGGTGAGCTGACTACAGGGTATCCAGTAGCCCGACCAGAGCACTCAGACTTGTTTTTCTTCTTTTTGTTGGCAATTGAAATGTGACGCCATTTTGTAGCATTAAATATGTGGCCTACAGCCATAGCCAGGCACCACACACTGCCGTAAACCAAGGCCTTATCAACATTCTTTTTTTTGGCCATATTCTATATTCAAGCAGCGTTTAAGCTTAAGCGCCTGCTGCCTCGTGCGAGCTGTGCTCTTCTTCTTTTATTTTTTTATACTGGCTTAAACATTTTGCCTCTCTTTTTATGCGCTTTGGACATTTTGATAATGCGCTCGCCGGCGTTTAGTGGCATTTTGTTTGAAATTCATGAAGCGCAGCGCGCGGTTTTGTAAGCAGCTTTCGACCGGGCCAAGCGACGCTGCGAGCTGCTTCTGGGCAAGTTATTTAAACGTATTAAATGCAGCAGTTTTATACAATTAGCCCAAGGGCATCTTAAAACTGTTAAGTTAGTTTAACTTTTAAATTTTAAATATGACTCGGCGTGCTACTTGTTTAACGCCCCGATGCGGCTGGCTGCAAATGGCATGTCCTTGATTCGATAAGGATAAAGACTTGCCAGACTGAGCGCCGTCGAGCTGCTGTCACAGCTGCTGCCTTCACCTGTCTGTTAGCTATTGTTTATTTATGTAAGTCAAACGCGTGGCTCTCTGTCTGTTTGTGTGTGTGTGTGTGTGCGCGCGCGAGCGCGTTTCGTGTGAAATTGTCACGTCAGCGACAGCCAGAGTCAAAGTGTGACAAAGCGGGCAGCAGGTGACATGTCTTTGCCGTTTGATGTCTGCGCCCGACATTGCCTTTGACAAGAAATCAAATTAACAAGCCGCAGAATGCGGTCGAAATGCTTTACTTACGCTTCTTGGCTGCAAGCAGGGGCCGCAGCGTCATTTGCATCTCTGAAATTACTCATACGCCGCGTGTTGCTTCAAGCAGAGAGAGAGGGAGAGAGTGAGAGAGAAAAGCGCTCGACATTCGCTTTGCATAGAGCTGTTCCCAATGTGTGTGTGTCTGTGTGTGTTTTTGGTGTGTCCGCCTTAGTCTGTGTGTGCACGGCAATTGACTTGTGGCCGCATGCAAAGTGCCACTTGGCCAAAATGCTGAGCTCTCAGCCCGACCACTCAACAGCTCAAACAAAAGCACCAACAAACGCAGATCGAGAAGCAGCCCATGCCAAATCCGGGCCCCGCTCTTGTAAACAAATGCGTTTTTATGTGCCTCACAATTAAGGCCAAAAGCGCGCAATACAAACACACTGCAAAATCAGTGGTAAAAAGTGCCTGCCACATAAGCCAATCATTTGTGGCAGTCGGCGGGCTTTAAAAACTCTTAAACATATTAAGTGGAAACGAATTAAATGAATTAATTATGAATGCAGTCGCAAATTATGAAAATATGGCAGCAAAAACAAACGCATTTGTACTCCTTCGCTCTGTATGAAGTTTTAATAGCATTATGCATTATAAATTAGGTGGACAGCGATAAGGCTGAACGGAAAATTTGCCTCTTTAGAGGAGTGTTGCGGCGCCTGGGTTTAGCAGTAGATAATAGGCAATAAATACACCTGGATGTGCTCCTGAACGTCATCGATCTACTATATACGACAACTAAGCAAATTCAGTCATTCGCGTTTTGCCTTGTGAGCTTGACTAATGTCTTCGCTTCTGGTGCTCTTTTAGGGCAAATAATTAAACTTCGAGTATATTAACGCTGACTGCTGGGTTGCTAGATTTGTTTACATTAGATCAACAAAAAAAAAATGGGTAAGAAGGGTATAGTTGTTTTGTGTAGGTGTGTGTAAAAGTCAGAAGAGGTTATTTCGGACCCCATTCTTCATCAAGACGATCGATCTAGTTGTTTCCGTCTTTCTGTCGCGTCCATCTGAAAAACTTAAATAGCTAGAAACTTTTCTTTTGACTGAGTTAATGCACCATATTTTAATATGACCAAAGTCATTTTGTCGAGGTCGAGCCTTTTAAAGTGTGCCGAGAAAAAGGTTTATTTATTCACGAAAAGAAAACTAAGCTGCGCTGGCAACTTGACAGCCATAGTGAATACCCTAATTGATGTACAATGCAAATGCAAACTATATATTCTCGGTTGCCGTAGAAACTATCCTTGAAAGAAGAAAGTGCATTTAAATAGTTTTGAGCCCCGCAACAATTGTTTGCTATTCAAAGTTTGACGAGCCGTTCTCAATCGTTCCGTTAGCCTTGCGGCCAGCTCGGAGCCGTATCTCAATGGACATTTTTGTGACTTTCTGGAAACGTGTTGTGTGTATTGTTGCCGGTAGAATTCGAGCTGTGTTTTGATTTTTTTCCTCCTTTTCTGGCCAGTTGCCAGTCACATTGCACATTGTTAACTTTACATTTTAAGCAGATTACAAACAATGGACGAGCAGCAGCACACGAAGGGGCGGGCTGTGATCTATGTATGTAGGTGCCCAAATACAGTCAATATTGTTTGTTTTTTCCGGCGAAAAGGCTGGTGGGTGGGGCTGGCACATGTCAACCGTGTGCCCATCAGCTACAGGCTTTGTGTGTGCGCGCTTGAAAAGGGCTGTAATTGTTTGGCAGCCACTGTCAGTGACATGGTGCCTTCAATTTATTTTACGTTTTTATTTATTTGTTTTTGGTTGCCTTAGTTGGTTGCAACAACAACAACAAAATAGAGGCAAAAAGGACTTAATGGATGTCGGATTTTAGCATTCAATGACCATGCGAGCAACGTCCCAGCGACTGCCAACAATCAGCCGGATCCATGCTCCGGTGCTCTTACCTCGATAATTGTTTAATTAAAGCCAACAGCGGATTATTTTTGTCGCTCGTTTAAGGTCTAATTTCGGTTAGCTAAACCACAGCAGCAGCGGCGGCAGCATTTGATTTTTATTTGGCATATTTGATTGACAGTTTGCGGTTGGCTTACAAAAATCTATTTGATAATGGTAAATTGTAATAAAATAAAATTTTAAATGTCTGTTCAAATTGTTTCAGCCGCAGCCTGCCAAGCGTCAAAGAATACCGCAAATAACTGATTCTCATTTCTGGCATATTTAAATACTTAAATCTGCAATTGGCTCTGAACATTAACTATAATTGCACTTTGGGATTTTATTCGATTGCCGTTGATGGCTTAATTGACAAAAGCTGAAAATATCAATTAAATTACTTTGTATACCCTGCAATATATGAGTTTCATGAGTTTTAAATGGCACCAATGGCCGGCTCAAATTTGCTTATTTCATTTGAATTTTATTGCTTATTTAATTTATAGAAATAAGTTATTATAATAAGCTTGATTACAAATTAAAAGGCAAATGCCTTTGTGTACAACATGTTGTATTCGACTGCATTCTAGGATATCTATAAGCTCACCTTTCTAATTCTTTAATTGCATTATGTAATTTAATATTTTTCGGCACTCGTCGCCTGTCATTTGCACTTTTTCACATTCCATTTGAGCGTCCGTCAAATCAAATATTCGAGCACACTTCAATTGAATATTTTATGGCGCGTTAAAATTGTTGCTCAGCTTTGGACGTTGATTGGCAATTGGGGGTCGCGGTGCCCATACCGATTAAAGCCGCTTAAAAACCCTGAGATAAATATATTTTATATCTTAATTTGATTGCATTCAAATGCCACATATAATTTCATTATCATTGCATTGGCCGTCGATGTGCTTTACGTTGCAGCATGAGCCGCATTCCGATTCCCACACCCCATACAAATGCCAGCCACAACAGCTCCGATATTTTCCACATTGTTTCGGTGTTTGATTTGATGCTGATGAGCGTGCGCATCATTTTATAATTAGTGCCAGTTGGCAAATTGCAAAATTGAGCAAAACAGAGCAAATAACAATTCAAAATTAATCAGTCGACACGGCTCGACTGCAACATACCCTAGTGTGTGTGTTTTGCAGCAAATATGATTTTAAATAACTTTTACATTCGAATGGTATTCAATTTTCATGATAGATCAATAACAGGTTCAATCCCATAAGAAAAATATGGAATATTATTTTGAATATGCGAACAATTCACAACTCCAGTGGTTATTTTCCAATTGCAATGAAGTATACAGATAGAACAAACTACAATTTCAATATTATAAAAGAAAATGTTTTTTAAATACCAAACAGCTCAGTCTTAATGAGAGGCAATCTATCTATCCCCAAAGGATAAAGGTGTATACGTATAATTGGGCAGTCGAATGTATAATGTGGAATAGACGCCAACGAACGCGATCTCCGCCTAACCAAGGTCGCAGACCAAATAAATTTCTTCAGCAGCCGCCACGCCGACGAGCTGCTGCGGCACCCAAACTGAGTTCATAGTCCTGGCTAACCCCATCACAAGGAGGCGCCTCCAAAGGTCATAGACCTACCTACGAGGCAAATTTTATCAATCCTTTTCATTGTTAATATTCAATCATTGTAATACCTTATGAGATACCAGAAGTTGTAGCTAAACTAAAACTTAAGATCAGAAGGTATTGATCGATTCCAGCGCATACTAAAAATGCATAACAAAAACAAAGATTGTTCTGTTGATACTCTTTAACATATGCATAAACTTAATGACGCCAAATTTACAAAAAAAAAAAAACACAAGAATGTATGAAACTATTACTTTATTTTCCCTAGATTGCAGGGTATAAAAATATAAAAGCCATGCATATTGAAAGTCTTTTAATTCAATTGATGCTGCTGCAGCTTGCATTTATAGTTGCATGCAAATGTAGCCAAGGTGAAAAGTCATTTGGTAAACAATACAATTTTTCTCGCACTTCAATTATTTGGAATTGAAAGCACAGCCACAATTTTCTGTGTGTGCCATTTTGCATTTGTCGGTTTAATAATTCGGCTTCACAAAAATACGTTTGATCATTTGCATTGGTCTGTTTCAAATGCGCACTCATTAACTCAATTGATTTTGGCAAATTAAATATTTCAAGCCAATTTAAGCGGTAGCCAGAAAATTTGTTGCATTTAAGCCGGCAATTTCTGGTTTCAATTTAACAAAAAACAAATGGAAAAGCGAACGAAAATGGAAATGGAAATGCAGCTGACAATGGCATCGAGCAACTGTATATCTACCGTTATATTGCACATTTGAAAAACAAAATGGCGCCAGAGCACGAGCGCGCTTATGAGCGTGTATGCGAGTGTGTGTGTGTGTGCGTGTGTGTGTGTGCTGCAATAACTGCCCGCATAAATTCAACTTGTGCGAGTTTCGAGCAGTGGCAGCGATTATTGTGCGGCAGCTGAAAAACAAGTGAAACGCTATAAAAACAACAACAGCGCTGGCTGCCACTGCCACTGCCACTGCCACTGCGGCTGGGGCAACAAGCACTTTGCCCCGGCGCCCACTTTTGCCACTACAGAGTGCAACAAATGCCAAAGGCAGCTTTATGTTTGTGTTGGTTGCACGGTTGCCACTGTCCAAATGCAGCCAAATATTTGTTGAATGTGGCTAACACCATGAGCTGTCATACGGCTCAAAGCAGCCTATGAATATGCCTAATTTGGCAGTCATAAACATATTTGTTTTTTTCTAAAGATAATATTTTCCTTTAAGACGTTTTGTTAATCTTAAGTATTTAATCATAATGAGAAAATGCCAAAACTCGTTTAAATGTGTTTGATTATTTAAAACATTCAGGCAAAAATTAGATTTAAATTAAATTAAAATATATTCATGTTTAAAAGAAATAAATACACAGTTCCAAAAAAAACAATTACAAAATTGAGACAAAACCAAACAATTCTTAGAGGAAACGTAATGAAAATATATATTACCATATATTTTTCATTTAAAAGCAGCAAAAACATTCATAAAAACTGATCCGCGTTCAATTTCCAAAAAAAAAAATAACAATAAATGTATAAATTATATATTTGTCAACAATATTACTAGAAAGAAAAAAAAACTTAAACGGTTTAATGGATATATTACAAACTTCAAAAACGCAACTCTTATGTTTCTTATGGGCTATAAAGTTGCACCAAAATAAAAGCGAGTCAAGGTTTCTCTGTCCGTCTTATCAGACCTCCAACCAGAATTGCCATATCTTTCTATTTAAGCATCCCTTAAATGTTAAATCATATTGTGTTTAATTGTTTTTGAAGGGCTTAAAGTGAAAGTCAATGAACTGCGTGCATTGCTCAGAATGAAAACATGGCTCAAGTTGGCAGCCGGCTATGTGTGGCAAATGCAACATTTTGTTGCAAGCAATTTGCTTCGGCATAATCATATTAAATATTCTCCACCTGCTCGGTTAGCTACCAGCTGCAACATCCTGAGGGCGTGCGCTCATCTTTTTGTCTAGCGTTTTGTACCTGGCATCGCCCACCGCTCTACCTCCGGCTCGCCTCAGCACCTGGCTTTGCAAAATTGTACTTAAAAGCTGGGCGCGTCCTTTCGGGACACACACACAAAACGCCGGGGCGGAGGCAGACAGTCGGCAGTCGGCAGCATGCGTGTAAAAGTCTACACACCCAACTTTTTAAGCTGCAGGCAAACACTTATGCACAAGCACACACACACTCCCACACACTCTCGCACACACACACTCACATAGTTTTTACTGTTGCGGTGATCGTCCTGTGCTGGCTCCTTTATTTTTCTTAGCATTTTTTTCTTACAGGTCGTTGGCTTTTTGCCTAACATGGGCGTTTTTATTTTCTTTCCCCGGCAGTTAGCCAACTGCAAAGGCGTTCAAATTACATACAATTTCTTTCATAACACACGTAACACCCATCTCGCCCAGTACCCACATGGCTGACCGTATTTGGGCTCCGTTGCGCCATTTAGCGGCAGCCTCATGCGGGCATATGCCATGTCTATGTGGGTGTGTGGTTGTTTGTGTGTGTTTGCACACCAACCAAGTGCAATTATAATTTCTTAGCCTGACAGCGCCGGGCGGGGCTAATTAAATTTCTAATCAGGTAAAAGGCCAGACGATGTCTTCGGCTTTGGCTTTCATGTGGGCTGTCTGGCTAGTTCCTTGCCCTTTTGTCAGTCTAAATAATTAACTTGTGCTGACATAGGCAAATATAAAATTCTATTAAATGGGAGTCTTATGCCGCGAACGCAAATGCAAATCGGGCTGAAATACTTAATATATGTTGTAATACTTTTGATGTCGAGTATACAAAATACTAAAATCAATTGAAAAATACCTTCCAGCAATACCTGTGTACAGCTCTTTGTCACAAGCTTAATTAAGTTTAAAAAAAAGTGAGCTTACCTGCAAGTATAACAGATATTACTTGCCTGGAGAGTGCAATCAGCCTGATTGATCCTACAAAGGAGCCTTGAATCGTAATATTGCTGGCAAATGCAATCAATAACCTGTCATTACATTTGTTGCCAATTCTGCATTTATCAGTAAATTTAATTACCAAAAGGTTTGCGTTGTTTACAACTGATTAATGCACTCACACACACACTCGCACACTCGCACACACACACACACACACTCACACCAATGCAGATGAGTGCACAACCGACTGGCTTATTTATTTACACACACACATGCGTAGGCGAGGCAGCAGTGAGTGTGCGGTTGACCAACAACGTACAGCTGCCATTAATAAAAGCATTTTAAACATAAGCAAAAGTTCGACTTACCAGTTACCCTGTTAATCCTTAAAAAATAAATCAATGGCAATGGCTGATATCTTATTTCATTATTGAATCCAATCGATAAGAAAACAGAGTTAATTTACATTAAGTAATCAATAAGAGTATAGGATTGACATACCCCTTCAGGCACTTAACAGTTACAGGGTATGCACATTAAGAACGAAAAAATACAAGATGCCTTGGCCCGGCATATGCAACCGCATTAAGCTCATAAATGGATAAACATTTATTGCAGTTTATTGAAAAATTGGCGGTTTCCATGCACAGAAGCTGCGACAGCAGAAGCCCAGAAAGTTTGCGCGCGAGTTAAGCGCATCAATTTCACAGAAGAGACGCACAATTTAATGCTCTACACTGCGCTGAGTGAAGCATATGCGTTCAAATAAAAAATTTACTCGCATTCAACGGCGCATTACCAGATCTAAAGGCAACCAATATTTGGTGTTGCCATATCTTTAATACAATCATAAGGTGGCAACAGTGTAGTGCTATGCTCCTGTTAAATATTTAACAGCGTGCAAAGCTACCTGTTAAATGAATCATCAGATCAAGTAACAAAAACAAGATGACAATATTTCAATTCAAATTTAACAAAATAAAAGCATTCTTTAAGGTGGAAAAGTTTTTTTCGTTGCCTTATAATTATGAGCCGGTACAATTTATCTTTCTGTTAATTGATTAAGAATTTGTAAAACTACCTGGCTAAATAAAAAAAAAGAATAGCAAGTTCTAATTGCAAACATTGCCTTCTAGTATGGAAGGTGTAATTTTATCTTATTGTAAAATATTCAATAATTTAATTTGCAGGTTAACAAACAAAACAAATTCTTTGACATGTTAAAATCTAACAATCAACCATTTAACAACATGTTAAAGTGAATATCAACCCCAATAGAAATATGGGAAATCATAACAGAATATATTAAATGCGAAATAAATTACTTCCCCCCAGCAATATCCGCTGCTTAATATGTACTTAATGAGGCCACAAGAGGTTAACTTAATATGCTGAATTTTGCTGATTGGACAACGAAAACAGCTGAAGCATTAAAATAAATGTATGTCAAATGTCGAAACAATATCGATACATTGATTGATAAGCGCAGCAAAGCTGAGCCATGTAATTTATGCGACTATAAATCTAGACAATGTTCAATAAATTGCTGGAGCATTACCCATATCGGGGAAACCGACTATGTGTGCACATAATTTAAGCAAACTAACCGTTTTCTCCGTTTCTCCTACCATTTATACCCTTGTAGAAGGTATATTGATTTTGTCATGATATTTATAATGCATAGAAGTAGGCAGATGCAACCTCAAGTATACACTTATTAGTTATGCTGCACTCCATAAATATATGAGAAATAAACTAAAATCAGAGCACAATATGAGCAATCGGTGAAAAATTAAGGATTTCCAAGTGTTTTCATTATTTCCCAACTGTATTCAATTATATTATACTTTATATGACTCCTGTAAGACTAATCGGCCGCAGATAAAGCTTTTGTAGAAAAGAATTTTTCATTCACATGTCTACAAGGGTATTTAATCTTCGGCGTGCCGTAGATAGCTGTGCTTTCTTGATTTTTTTTTTTGTCGATTGC
Organism: Drosophila littoralis; assembly: GCA_018903485.1. Taxonomy (NCBI): domain Eukaryota; kingdom Metazoa; phylum Arthropoda; class Insecta; order Diptera; family Drosophilidae; genus Drosophila; species Drosophila littoralis. The sequence continues at coordinate 14,655,621 of JAEIGF010000593.1, forward strand.
CTGGTTTATTTATTTAACATTTTATATTTGTGCTGCCTGCCTGCATTTTATGGCCATGGACTCACACACAAGGCGCTTGGGCTGCAGTAAATTAAGTCGTTAATATCTTGTTTATCATGGCCACCGCTGCTGCACAGTGCAGGCTCATATGTTGCAAGTTGGGGTCTGGCTGCCCCGTACGTGCGCTATGTGCATGTTAATTACATGATTTATATGCATAAGTACATACATATGTCTGTGTGCACTGGTCTTGATTTATGAAATTAATTAAAAAGGATTTACGGCGATCGCCTGCTGCAGCAGTTCGCGGCATAAAAAATATGTTGCATACCCCAAGGGCGCAGGCATTGAACATGGCAAATAACAAATATTAGGAACACACCACAAGCGACACACACACACACACACAGACACACATAGCAAGCCAGTGTTAATCACATTAACAAGCACACACGCTCACACATGCCAGCAGACTTTTACCAAGATAATTCTATTTTCTATTTGATTGAGGCATAGTTTGCCTTGCTGCCGCACGTTCGCCCTCGCTCTCCTTCTTCCTCTCTCTCTCTCTCTCTCTGTCTCTCTCTTTCTCTCTTTGTGTATCCTTTCAACCAGGCCAATTGCCGCTCGTTACTGCCAACTCATTATAACAGTTTTATTAGCAGCCACCGTAGACAGCAACCACTTGCCTCGCAACGCAACACTCGCTGCTCTGAATTACTTTATTAGCCTAATTAAATGCGCCACTTGTACGCCAAATGGCGGCGTGGTTGGCAAACTAAACACAAGAAAAAATATATTAAAAAAAAACAATTAATGAAATTAGTAAAAGTGTTTCGCATAAGTAGCGGCAGTTTCTATCTGAAGCACTTTTTTTTGCTACTAATTAATGTCGCAGGAGCTCTGCTCATCAGGCCATTTTAAACCGCAATTCAAGTTAAAACGATGCTAAGTCCACGTTTCGATGGCTTTTATTTTTACCCCTTTTGGCATGTTCATTTCAGCACATTCATCATGAAATACGCTCGTTGCGGGCACGCTTAGACCCCCGCAGCAGCAGCAACAGCTGCAATGGGTTCATAAATGTAAACACAGATGCCAGCGGCAGCAGCATCCTGTCCACCATTGCCATATGCTGCTGGTTAGCATGTAAAGGTGATCCAGTCGGGAGTGCCCGACTAGGCGATACCCTGAAGCCAGCTTCGAAGTCACACTCACAAAAATGTTAGGGTGCCCAACTAACCAACAACCTAATACTCTTCTATGCTTCTTCCTCTAGCCTCACATTATAAGAACTGCGTTCTCGAATAACTCCGCTGTTTATTTTCCGAGCTGTTTGATATTTTCAGGTCATTCAAGTGTATGTAAGCTCCAGTGCCATGCTTTAACATACAAATATGAGTTTTTAATTTTGGGAGAGAGGAGTTTGCCACGATAGTGTGATTTATGATCCGGGTATACTCTAAGATAGGCTATCTCTTAATCAAAATTATATTTTATGAAAGTGGAGTAAACTAGCGATTAATTAAAAAAAGGATAGTCTGCGCAGGCAGATATCAAGTCTCTCGCTTACATAGTTCTTGATGGGATCGCAAATGCCTCTTACTGCCTGTTACATACATTTGCACAATACCAATTTACCCTTTTTTTAATGCGTTCAAGGTATAAAAAAGGGCGATGATATGTTGCTCAATGCCTATGGCACTCACCTGATACCGAATCTTCAACTGCAGCGGCAAGCAGGAGTACACAAATGTACATATACATATATAGCCTGCGGATTATCTTTGCACTCTGAAATCCCCAACTGTCAGGCTGCTTTTACTTTGGGGCCAGCGGCAAAAGGAAAGCCGCAAGAGCGAACGCAAAGTACAAAGTTTATTTTTTGCTGTTTTTTTTTTTCCTTTTCTTAACTGTCAGCCGACTACCTTTTCAATATTAACACATATTCGCATGAGGGCGGGCCAATGTGTGTGTTCAGGAGCGCATTGCAGGTGAAAAGGGGCGACAGTTGCAAATACTCATAACTAAACCGAGTTAAGCGTACTTTATTTATTTTCTTGAAAATAGAAACTAAGCCAGAAATATTGCAATGGTTCTCCGCAAGAAACGAATTTCAAGTACGTTTAAGAATATATTTAACTAATAATTAAGTGGAGCTCAAAAATATAAAGGACTTGTTTGATAGCTTGGCTACTATTTAGGTATTCAAATCCAAATATTTAGGCGCGCAACGTGGGCCTCTCTTAAAAATAAATAACAATTCATTGCATGCCAGAAATTGGCCCAACTGTTCGCCCGATACATCTGATCTGTTGCCAGATTGCTTTCGTCACACAGTAAGCCGCATTTTACTAAAGGAAACAGCTTAAGGCTTTTCCGCTTGGAATTCTCATATATCTCAGGCTTAAGCCATTTTTCAATATTTTTTCTTCTGTTGACGTTTTTTCTTATCCTGTCGCATATGTACTTGTATTCTTTTTTAAGAAGCTGTATCACTTTATTAAATTATTAAAACACTTTTGCCTTAGTTAGTTATCATTAATTTACTTCTTACCGTATTTGCACTAGCCCAAAGCCAGCCGAAAAGTTTATAAACTTGAGCGGCAAGCTGCATAACATAAACTTTGGCTTATCTGCGAGAGTGTAAAAGGTTTAGAGATAAGCCGAGAGCTATGTATGGTTAAGCCACACACTCCAGGACAAACACACACACACACACACACACACACATACACAAGCAACCAAACATACCTGCGGCACACGCTGCATGCATTGAAATATTTTTGTTAAAAAACAATTTTTGCAGCGTGCAGCAGAAGAGAAACAACAATGCAGTCCACCCAACTACAACCACTATGTAACTTGGTTAATCCTATTGATTTTGATTTGCATACAAATTAGAATGTGCAGGTAAAAGTCCCTGGCGAGAACTCTGTCTGCAATATGGCAAAAGGATTTTTAGCTGAAAACTCCGAAGCTGGAGCTCCTGAATGGGAAGGCGAACAAGAAAGTTGAGGCAAAAATGTGTTTAACATGTGTACAGCCCAATTCCATGGATTATGCCATGGTATTAAATTTCAATTTAAGCTGCAAGCAATAGGGGGCATGGCTGCCAGGGGGCAAAAGGGGTAGTGGAATACTCGAGAAGCGACGAAGTGCGAATGCCTTCTAAAACAATTAGCATGCCGTCTAATTGTTTGTGGATGGAAAGAGAGAGCAAGAGCAAGTGCATAAATGTGTGTGTATGAGTGTGTGTTTGTGTGTGTATAGATGTGTAGATGTGTTTTTGTTGTTGCTGTGTAGGATTTTAATACGTTTTAATGAAAAATAAACTGAGCTGCTGCTGCTGCTGCCGGTGGGTGTGGCATGCAAAGAAAATGTGAAAAATAAAATATCTTAAAATATGATGAGATGGGCGGCTGCCAACAGGCTCGACCATATTTGGCAAGGACTCACTGTGCATTCGTGTGAGTGCGCATTTTAATTTCGCTTAATATTTTATTGCGTGCGAGCCTGTGTGAGTGTGTGGGTGTGTGGGTGTGTGTGTAAACAGAAGGCATATGGCAAGCCGTACTGTGCGGCATGGAATTTCAATTAAGATTAATTCGCGCATGTTTTGCCAGGCAGTGTGGGGCGACAGGTCGTGCCCCCTTGTGCCAGCCCCACCCGACAGCCCCACAGCCCCACACGGCCTGCACTTGGCAGCTGCGGTTTTTTCACTCAGCTGCACTCGGGTAGACGCTTGAGCAGCGATGCGTTATGAAGATGACGACGCGACAACGCAGAGCGCAGGTGAAACACTTGAGCGCCACAAAATTGTGCCACTTAAGAGAGGGAGCCGCGGCAGAGGTAACAACAACAACAACAACAACAAGAAGGAGCACAAAAGCAGCGATAACAAACTTGCCAGACCCAAAGGCAGCAGCAAATTACAACAAAATCAACTTTAATCATGGCTTGGCTAACAAACTGCAGCAGTAGAAAAATAACTGTAGCCTGCTTTTGTGCGCCAAAGTAAATGGCCGTGCATTAAGTGGCGCATTTCATCAACATCATAGTTACTGTTTTTCGTCCTTGTCACTTCGTCATCGCATCGCATCGCAGCCAACTGCCGCAGTGGATAGCTGAACCCTTGACGAGCAGTAAATATTTTTATTCAAGTTAATAATGCTGCACTGCTTTTGGTCCGTCGCCGGCTGCCCCGCTGTCCGCTGCCCGCTGCCCGCTGCCCGCTGACTGCTGTCAGTTTGCTATCATTTGGCTCTCGTTTGAAGTTTGTTTTTGCTTATGCAACGCGCCCGTTTACGTGCTAAGTCCTTTTAGTCCTTACTTCCTTTGGCCCAGCTATTTGCCAGCGCTGCTGTTGTGCTCTTGTTTACTGTGGTTTTCATCATCCGTTCTGTTTGTTCATTAGCCGGTCCAAGGCAACACCAGAAGCCAAAGCACAGCAGCGGCTACATTTTTACTCGCCACTTGTTTTATGTGGTTTCAAATAAATTGCCAACCCTCATCCCAAACATTAAACATAAATATTATGCCGCACTCTTCAGGTTCGCTTCAAAATGAACTAGAACACTGACACTAGCCGAAAGCCCCGAATCTGAGTAAGATAGATATGGATAGATCATTCACAATAATCATCATGCTTCACATAACCGAAAAACATTGTTTTTCGCAAAAAGAAGCTTTCATATTTTTGAAAATATCTTATTTAATTGTTTGATAAATTTTCTTAAATATAAACTTTCAAAAAACTTCGAATAAAATTGCAATAATAAGAAAATTTTGTAATTAAATCAATGAATCGAATGTGACATAGAAATCTCTAGATATTTTGGGGACGTTGGCAAATCTCTGAAAAAATCCATCAGTGACATTGGCATCATTATGTTCGGATAGGTTTGAGCTATTTTACTTAAGATTTTGGGAAATACAATTGAATAAAATAAATTAAAGTGAAAAGCGTAAAACCAGGCTTACTGAATTCTCAGAAAATTAATCATCATTTTACTGCGCTCATTTATTTTAATTAATAAATTTTTTTCAAGACTGTTTTTTGGCTAAAACTCTTGAGAACATACTAAAGTCTTCAAACTAATTGGAATTGGTATTTGGTTGGAAAATATTTCCTTTTAAAAATAAATGTTATAATAAGTTTGGCTAGGTAAGCCAAAAAGTGCATTTTTCTAAAGAAAATCAAGTGAATTCGGAAAAGTAATCATATTAATAAATCTTGAAAAGAAGATGTAAAAATGGATAAATTTTCCAAAAGAAAAGTCTGTTTGTTAGAGCATTGAAAATATTTTCAAAAATGAACAAAAATTTATTCATGCCATTAGAATACATATACAAATTTTCAATTAAATTAATACGCACTTAAAGAACTATCAAAAAATTATTTCTTATTTAAAAAAGTGCAGAATGTGATTTTAAGGCAAGATTTCAGCCAATGTCATTCGAGTATAAATCTTACATAACTAAAGTGTATTCAAGTGCTTTCAATTCCTTGCCAAGTTGTTGCTTAGTATTTATGGGCCACGTTTTGCTGGCTTACTTTGGGTTAGCATTGGGGGAATAGAGCTGAGAATCCAGCTGCAATTAAATGATTATTTGCGTTCCTTATGCCGCCACCCCAGTTTCATTTTAATGACGCTGCAGAAATCTGTTCGCTGTTTGGAAAGGAAGGGCGGCTACTAAATAAACCAAAAATAATGACCAAAAACAATTAGACAGCATTTAGACGTCAATGAGTTGTGGACGCAAACCGCAATTAATATCAATTTATGTGTGTTGTTATATAATGTTTCCTTGAATACCTCACCTACATATATCATAATTAGCGACTGGTCGACCGACTGCGACCCGGAGACAGCCTTGTGCGGGTTTTCATAGAGTTTTTCTTTGTTTTATTTTTGCTTTTTTTCTTTAGCCTGTTTTGCTTTCTTGGAAAAGGTGCAACCATAAAATAAAATTTACATAGTAGTCAGAGTTGAGCACTTTAATGTCTTTGTCTTGGCTTTTGTTTTAGGCCAATTCTTCTGCGGTTCACTCTGTGATATTGGGGCTCGTTGTCCTTTTTTTCGCAGCGAGAGTGGCCTCGTTTGCATAATTTTCTACTTTGTGCTTTGGGTTCTTTTATTTATTTTGTTTTTTGCATTTGTATTTCTAGCTTTGTCAGCGGCTCAAGTGTGCTAATATTTGGCTCAGTCAGAGATACAAAAGGCCGGAATTTGCAATTCCTTTTTAAGGGAATTGCGATTGTACGGCATGATTAATCTCTTTGATTTATAATGCGTTGGATCAATAAATACCAGGAATGTCCTTGGCTTACCCGTTCACTCGAAATGTCTGCTCAAACAGATTCGTATCAATAAAAGCAAACATTTTATTGAATCTACACAGCAGGATGCAAAGGATATGCACTCAAATCAGTTGGACAATCATTGACTAAATGACTGGATGTCAGACTTACTGATGAATTGGGAGAGAGTTGAATAGGTGAATGCTACTTTGATTGCTTTGATTTAATGAAATGCTAGGCAAGCTCATTTGCAATTTAAACATACCCGGTAATAACTTGCGCAGAGATGCACACACACACACACACACACAAACACACCCCCGCACACACACATCTATGAGCCCCTCCAAATACTCCCTAGACATTACTGTGGCTATTGTCGCATACGTGAGTGCGTTGGATAATTTGGTCGTATATGTAAATAGACACACACACGCACACACACACAGACGTACACTCACTTACACTCAAGCAAACAATGAAAAGCAATTTGCACCACCTCAGCGTGCATGCATCTACCTCTTAACAAAGCCCACCTGCCTTGGCTCCTCCATATTAGTCGTCGCTTCTTCGGCCTAATTGTTATTATTATATTTGTATTAGTGTTGGTAATTTGGATGCATGCACATGCCCGTATAGATAATCATAATATGTTAGGTATATTTTCTTTACCTTCCTGACAACATATTAATTTTCAGGCAGTTGCCTGCTTCTTAGGTAATTTGATTAGCAATTGCCGAAACCTTAAACGAAACTCAGGCAAATATTAAACATTGCATTAATTAATGAAATACACATATTTACACAAGCCGCACATTACTTCATATTTTTTGGGAACGCATGTGTTGTTGCATTTAATTACATTTAGCAAGCTGGCTTCTATTTTATAATTTCGCCAAGTCAGCATTAAATTTCATTTTGGCTTTTCAGGTTTACAATTGTTGTGTTTTACCCGAGGCTACGCTTAAGTTTATTTAAGCTTGTTTAATTGAGAATTATTAATGTTGAGCAGTAAACCTTTGTTCCGACTGACTGACTATCTTAGTGATTAGTGATTATTTAACAGTTGAATTAGTTAAAATCTAGTTGAAATGTTTACAGTGGTTTACTTATCTTATGATAGGTTTTGAGAAGAAAATCGGGGCTTGCATCTTATGCAACATTTTTATTTACGATCCGATTGGCCTCCAACTCTTTGCTCAAACTTATTTGAGAGGGGTTTCACACTTTTTGGAAAATCTAGAAATTCAGAAAAGACGGCCGAGTCCGGCCAGACAGATTATGTATAGATTTCAGATTAATCAATTGTAGGCGACGTTTGTTTTAAATTGATTTTCTAAAGTACGTTTCGTTTCAACAATTACACTCATGCTACTTGAATCCCTTACTTGCAAGATTTATATGACTTTTTAATTTTATGTGTTTCAAGCATGATTACAAATTTATCCTTTTCTTTATACCGTTTGGTTTAGCTCGCTACGTGCAGAAAAAAAGGCCTTTAAATATATGGGCGCATTGGAAAGTTGCAAAAACCGCTCAATAAAACTCTCAAGTGTTTGGCCAAATAGTCTGCTGGCTGCTCTGCCAAGACCCTAAAACCCAACCACCCACCTGTGCACCATCTGCAGCAGCGGCTCCCCTAATGACCGCAATGTGCGCGGCCATTAGTGAAACATATGGCCAGACGCGGGCATTCTTTAGCCAACTTTTTCGCCAGGCCAAAATGTAACTTAATTTTTGGTCTATGCCAGAGCGAGGCGGGTCAAAACCCAACTTGTTACCGCTACCTGTCCCGATGCCCGATGGGGTAATTGCTCCCCGGAGTGCTGTAGCTACTTAGAGACATTTGGTGGGTTCAGACCTGGCACAGTTCGGCGGGGTCTTCGGCTGTAGCGCGTTTTACTTTTTGTCAGCCATCTAGGCTTATTTATGGCACAGGCGACAGCGATAAAAAAGGCTAAGCATTTGGCTTATGTAGCGTTAAACTGGCTAACACTAAACTTCTGCCCAGCGAGCCAAACAGCGAAATTAGCGACAGTACTAAATTTTATTTCCGAAGTGATACGCAAAAGTTACGGGTAAGCCGCTCGCGTTTTACAAATTTAGCCAGTTAAATGGGTTTAAGGTTCTCGAGTGAAAGTTCAAAGAGCTCAAGCTGATGATCAACTTACCATCTCCAAGGTAACTCGGCAGAGCAGATGCCTGTCCAGATGCGGCCATGCGTGAGTCCCACGTGTGTGCGAATAACAGAGAGTGTGCGAGTGCGTGAGTGTGTGTGTGTGTGTTTGTATAGTGTGTAGTGTGTGAGCCTAAGCCAAGTCAATTTAACGCCCAGAGGGCAGCAAAGTAGCAGCACAAATAAAGACGCACTGCGTTCCAGGGATTGCTAGCTCATAAATAGTTAAGCAAGCGAAATGAAAGGCAAAGCCTCTACGAGAAAAAAAAGAAGAGAAAATAAGTATATCTCCGGCACACCGAAGATTTAATACCCTTGTAGACATATGCCTTACGGGCATAGCTTGCTTAGAAACAGACAAGCGGACACACGAACAGAGGGACTGACGGAGAAGGCTATATCAAATCGACTGTTGATGTTTATCTAGAGTATGGGGTATGAAATGTCTTCCTGTATGGGTTACATAATTCATGACAACATTATAATACTCTCTTCAAGGGTATATGAAAGAAGGACACGGCACAGAGGACACACACGTTGGACCCTAAATGAAACCAAAGGTGTGCGTCGTCTTAACAAAAGGTTCAAGCGCATTTTATGTATTTGTCAATAAAAGCCAAGCACACGCACATACACACACACACACACACACAAGCATGCACAAAAGCGTAAGAAAATCAGGCTAAGTGTAAGCGTATTGACCTTCATCAGCTGCCGGGCCAGCTCCCAGTGGACTGGCAGCCGGCAACTGCTGAGCTAAGCAGCTCCCAAGTGGCATGTGTGTCCTTATAAATGCGTAAGTATGTGCGCCATTTGCAGTCGGCAACACACACACACACACACTCACACAGTTACGCTAAGGCCCACCCCATCCTACCCTACGATATAGCTGTGATTTAATGCGCGTTTCATGTGCTTCGATTGCTTTGCAATTAGCGCTACTTCAGCAATTTTCATCCCGACGTCCTGTGCGTCCCTGGGCGTCGCTAATGACTCGTTACTGCTGCATATGAAGGCTGCCCATGTGCTCATTGATTTGTAACAATCGACGACAGTTTTGTAAATGTGCGAGCGGGTGAGTGTGTGTGTGTATGTGTGTGTGTGTGTGTGTGCTCATAAATTTGTAGTGCCCGTTGCACAACGCGGCGCATACGTAATGCGCTTGGCATACGTATGTACGCATATGTATAAGAACGTCAGCTCCAATTAGTCGTGTTTTCAAGTGGCTTTCACACTCACAACTGCCTTTGTATTTGCCACTTGTACGTGCCACAGCAGTCTTGCATGATGGCCGACTAACGAGCTAAACGCCAACAGCAACAGCAACAACAGCCAACAACAGCAACAACGGTTGCAGCAGCTACAACAACAATGGCTCGCACCAAATGTGGCACAATGGCTGTTGCAAGTCCGCGGGCGCTGCGTCCTGCAACACTTGGCGTGTGTCAACACTAAACATTTAAACATTTCTCTTTTCTCGCGTTTTTCCTATTTTATTATTTCTTTTTTGTTTTTTAATTGTGACATTGCGAGTGGGGCGCATTAGAGTATCTAAGGCGGCTTGGGTGTGTATAAAATGCAAATGAGGCACAAACAATGGAGCCGTCGCTCATAAACATTAAATAAACACCAAAAAATAACAATAATAAATAAAACAACAAGGGAATCAAGCACAAAATGTTTACGGGTTTGATGGCAATAAATAAGCAAATATGAAACGCCGCAGGACCCTTTTATTTTGATGGCTGCTCATTTGGGGGCCTGCGTGACAGACAAAAGCCCAGCGGGCACAAATTTGAAGCTGTCAACAAATTTTCGAATTTATTTCTGGTGTTTTTTTTTCACAAAACATTAACAAATTACCAAAACAAATGCCCAGCTGTGCGCCAGAGATATACAGCGCAAAACGAAAGCTGAAAAACTATCATGAATATTCAGCTGGAGCGCGTGTTCCGCCATTGAATACACTATATTTAGCTTTAAAGTAAACTTTAATTCACTCTTACTCGACATTTATATATAAAACTGTTTGACCAGACTGACTGCCCGATGGACTGATTGGTTGATTGATTGACTGACTCACTAATTGGTAATTTCTGTAGAAAAGAAATAAGGGAATATGTGTTTCAGCAATATCTTACAATCCACCCCAAGGTCCGAAAGTAAAGGAAAAACAGTTGATTGCATGTTTTTGTTTTTTATTCTACTTAAAACTTTTCTTCAATTTAACTATTTAAATGTCAATATCAATTTCAATAAAGAAAAATGTAGGAAATTGAAAAGGTTTTGTCTAAAATGTAAGGAAGAAACTTGGCTCATGCTAACCAACCATTAACCATACATAGACAAATTAAGGTTAATGTTGGTCAAGAGGTGAGCCATGCTCTAAATTGCCTCAAAACTAGAAAGAGGGATAACATGAAAGAAAGAGAAAGAGACCGTTTGAAAGATTGTAGATTAGTAAATTAATGTAATCGACTCCACAACGAACGAAAGCTCGTGAGTCTTGCTTGACCGCATGAGATTCGCATAGAAGGGTGATATTTACATACACTTTTTATTTATATACTGCGCAGCTTGAATTTGACTTAAGCAAATACATTAGATTAGAAACTTATTATAGCACTTATAATTAAAACAAGGAAATATGGATACATGAGAATCGCCTAGTAAGGCGATACTCAAAAGTTCAATTTACTTAAATTTCAGGGCAGCAAAGGTAGTTTTCAAAAAGTGAAGACAACGTTGCCTACATTTAGTAATAGAGAACATGCCAACGGCCCTTTTCATCTCTATTCCAGTCAAAAACAAAGTTAAAATACCATCCTTTCTTTAAAAATCCTAGGATATAATTACACATGTTACATGCTAAATAATGTCCGCAACTTGTTTTAACCCTATCATATTCATTGAGTTAGTAGCTGGGACATATAATTAAAAACCTTTGAACCTATGAAAAACTTAATTATATATGGATATAATTATGATTTCGGTTAGCCATGGCTTAACTAGCGAATTGCTTAACTTGAGCTGTAAAGTACTTAAGTTAATTTTAATGATTTTAATTTTTTAATAAACGTGCAGCGGTCTGCTAGTAGTAATTAACAATATCCAGACTCTGTCATGCAACAGGCAACTGCACTTTCAACTGCTGATAAGCGACTCCAAAGCTGCAGCACTTAATGACTTCATTTTTTTATGCAGTTTTTAAGCCAGTTTTGCTAGTGCTACGGTAAATTTCCGTAGGTATTGGAGCATTCAGCAGAAGTGTGAATTATAAACACGCGAAGCCTGTCACGGGGCGTCGTTTAATAAGCGCTGCGCGTGTTGTGGCTACAGGAAAAAAAAGTTAAAGACCCCCCCAAGCGATAATAATCTAGAAAATGGCAAAAAAAACTTGCGCTAAAAATTGTTCAATTAATGCGAGCGCGCTTGTTTTTCCATGCTGCTAGCCACAGCGAAGTGTGCCACGTTTCTAACGTGCATAATAGTCACACACACACACACACACACACACACACAAGCCCAGCAACCACATAGCACACAAACACACACACACAAACTAACGCATGCCTGTAACTGCCATGTAATTAAGCGCATGCCAAAATGTATGCAGCAATAATGTTGCCATGCAGCACCAATCAATATGTGGGCGTCTCGGGGCGTGGCAGCTCACTTCAATGGTCGCCTTGTCAAAAACAGGCACACAAAATGCTTTTTACAAAAAATATGCTACATTTTTTATGCTGTTGTTCTTCAATCAATGGTGGGCCAAATTACGTATACGCCGCATTCGACAGCGGCAGCTAGCAATGGCGCCGCACAAAAAACAACCATTAAAATGCTATTATATTATTTTATGTATTCCGTTTATATTTTTAAAAATATCCTTAATATAAATATTAATAAAATATCGTTGATGTATAACAGATTTAATTTATATTCAATAGTAAATCTCTGCTGTTTATTTTCCCTCGAGCAGAGCAGCTCGTCGTTTATTAATATTAAATTAATTTTAATGGTTATTTAAGCCAGGTAAATCGCATTAATGTTTTTTATAAACATACATTTTTAAACAAATACAATTTATAAAACTATTCAAAAAATATTTCAATTATTTTTTTTTAATTTATGGAAATTATACAGTGCAGCCTATAAGTCGCTTTAGGCTTTTGTATATATACATATTAATAAATATTTGTTACCGGTCTAGTAAATAAATACGAATAAAATGCATGTGTGGAATACTTACGCATATTTGCATACGCTTTATTTTTATAAATTTAAGAGTTCGTTTAAAATTAAACGTTAACTGGGCTCTATTTCTAGATTGAACAGAACTTTCTATACATTATGATACATTTGATAATACTTTCTACACACACTTTTGAAGAAAATGGAGCTGGAGCACAAAGTAAGTCCAAGCATGTACTTGAGATAAAACCACTTAAATAAGCCACTTTGAAGATTTCTTCAAATCAACTCGACATGTTTGTCATTCTACAATATACATTTAAGTATTTAAGTAGGCGAGAATTAACCGATTGATATTGTATGCCGGGTAATATAGATTTATCGCGAAATACACATAAAATAGTATACATATTCTTATATATCAGTATCAGTACATGAAATTACAATCATTCACTTCGATAACGCTAATCTTGACTAAACTCAACAAGTACGAGCTCTACAATTCGGTCTACATATATACAAAAGGTATTTAATTTTTGGTATATTGAAAATAACTATTTTTCTCAATATATCTACAACTCAATTACGATCAGTCCGCCAGATCCACCATGCGGCAATATAAGAGCCGAAAGACAGCCAATCTTTAGTGAACGCTTAAGATTAGCCAACTTTACTTCATCGTTCAAGTGAAATAAATTTAATAACGCACACACAAAACTTTAAGCACACATACACATGGCGCATAAAGTGAAAAAAAAGCGGAGAAAACGTAAAAAATGATAACCCGACAATAATAAAAGTTAAATAGGGTGCAGCATGCGATGAGCAGCAGAGGGACAAAGGGAGCGGCAGCAGGAGCAGCACCAGAAGCAGCATAAACATTTTCCATTTAGCTTAAAATTGTTTACAAAATAACGTGAAAATGGCTGCCAAGCATGTGTTGCCTTTCGGCGCACATGCGTGTGCGTGTGTGTGAGTGTTTGTGTGTGTGTGTGTGTGTCAAACTGGCGATAAATGTTGCTAAACGAGAATAATAGCAGCAACAACAACAACACCCCCTAAGTTGTGTGCCTGCCAATCTATCCCAAAACTGTTTAGCCTTAAGTACGTACATTTTGAAGTACCAATAGCAATCATTAGCCCAAAGGGCTTATTGCATAACGCGAAAATTACGCATACGCAGTATTAGACGCTGCACAAAATGTCGTTTCGCGCTGCTTGAGTTTAGTTTGGTATTTTACACATTTTCTTTCATTTTTTTTTTGTTTGGTTATTTTGTGTTATTATTGAGTTTTATGGCCTGTTAAAGGCAGCCTTTTTATATATTTCACGCACATAAATAACGATTATGCTGCAGGCAGCCATGCAGAAGCTTTATGACTTTTAGCCAAGTCAATTGGCTAGAAAAGGCATTGGCTATGGCTGCATAAAAGATTATGCGCCCAAGCCAAGTGGCCAAGCGCAGTGAATTGCTCTTAAATGGCTTCATTTTCCAGCTAAATGCCAATTGGCAATTGCCAAGCAACGCGTATCTCAACTTGAGAAAACTACAATAAATGGAAACTTTTATGCCACATGCGAGTGTGTTAGAGTGTGTGTGTGTGTGTGTGCGTGTGTGTGTGTGTGTGTTGGTGTGCCTTGTTGTGTCTCCTTGGGTGTTGCTGTGCGGGTTGGTATATCTTGTTGTGTGCGCCGCATCCGCTAAATTAATCCAAAGTGTTGTGGTGCAATGTCGCGACAGTCACCGCAACAGAAGTCACTCGCAAAGTTCGCAATTTAAAGGCAGCACGAGCAACAATAACTACATCAACAACAACAACAACAACAGCAGCAGCAGCAGCAGCTGCCACAGCAAATGGCGCCAACAGACGACGTTACCAAAATTGTCGCTGCCAGCTGCAACGGAAATGCAGACAGGCAACTCCAAGTAAATGCCAATTTGTGTGTGCGTGTGCGAGTGTGTGCGAGTGTTTGTGTGGGCTTGTGTGGGTTTGTGTGTGTGTGTGTGTGTGTGTGTGTGGTGTGCTGCAGTTGCTGTGTAATCAACACACACAGCCAGTTGCCATGACAAAAACCTCAAAGTTGCAATATAGCGAAAAGTCAATTGTGTTTTGATGTTGCCTGCGCCGCAACAGCAGCAGCAACAGCAACAGCAACAGCAGCAGCAACACCAGCAATTAAATCACCAGCAACAGCAACAGCTAAAGCAAAAGCAGCCACAACACATTTGCAGCAGAAGTTTTGGCCACACGTTGCAACAATATTCAATTATTTACTACAATAATGGCCTGAGGTTAGATGTACTTGATGTTACATTTGCCTTTCGAGCATGAAATGTTGCCGCAGAGTCTGCACTCGCATGTCAGCTGCCATAAATGCAGACCTTTTATGCTACTTTCTGGCCAAATCAGTTGCATAAGTAATTATACACTAAGAAAATAAGTACAATATTTTAAAACGCTTGAAATTAACCTGCCACCCCTTATTGATTATACGACAGAAATAACTACTCAAAAAAGTCAATTAATTATAAGAGGTTGCATATCATATTTGTTAAAAATCTGAATTTTTAGCAGAATATACGTTTGCTTAAAATCACAGTTTTAAAGGCACTGCTTTAGTTGGATTCCGTTTATTGATACACCAACTCATTAATCATTGCTTTAAGTCTTTATTATGCTATGAAAAGAGTATTGAGCGTTCGTTTATTTTATTTGTCATTCAATTCCTTTGCATTTCTGCCAGATTATTAATGCAGTCCTAATAATTTGCAAGCAAATTAGTCGATGAATTAACTCGATTAGTTTTGAAATGAAAATTATTATAGTTTAGCTGAAAATGCGGCCATAATGGTTGCAAAATATTATATCAAAAAAATGGTAATCCAAGCGTAAAATGTATTATCTATTTTGTAAATACAATTAATCAATAATTTGCAAAGCATTTACCGCTCGATTTGGCAGCTAATTAAAATTAAACTGCAGAAATTTGTCAGAAAATAACTGAAATCAAGGTACAAACAGGTACATTTGTTAACTATTTTGGCAGCCATTTATGCACATAATCGAATAATAACTCGCACAGAGAGAAAGAGAGAGAGAGAGAGAGAGAGAGGGAGAGGGAGGGGGAGAGTCAATTAGTCAAAGCTGATGTTTTTAGCTGGAACTTGTGTCCAATTATTGCCATTTGCTGCACTTGGCCCGTATCGTGTCAACACCTTGACAAACTTTGCTTTCAATTGGCAGCTGGCTAGAACCTGCGACAACTATCCTTAACGTACTGTTCCATTGATGCATGTCAACCGACAAATGTTGTTTTGCTCTTTTTGGGTTAACACGCGCTTAAATGAAAAACGTGCTTCACTGCCAAAAACAGCAGTTGGCCAAGTTAGTTACCAGAGCTGCAAGTCGAGTGCTGCTACCTGTTACCTGTTACAGTCCGCCTCTTATGGAGTCCTTCACTCGTTGATTTTGCAATCTTGATTGACATGCAAAGTGCACACAACCCCGGCTTGAATTGACTCTGTTTGCAATTCATTTCGTTTGCAGGTAGCTGGAAAACACTCAGTCGGGTGTAAAAGGGCTTTTATTAAAGAGCGAAAAGTGTAAGCAACAAATTTACATTAAACAGCTTGGATTTAATATTTATTTAATTTTTGTTATTAAACAAACTAATTCAAACTCTACTTCTTTAAGCCTTAAAAAGAAATATGCATAAATCAAATTTGTGGCTTTATATGTGAAAGTACGAATATCAAAGACTGTAAAACGACAGCAACAAGATGTGACTTCACCAACGAAAAGTTCTGGGAACAATTATTTAATTCATTTAATTTACAACAATAGATACATGAATGTAATAAACTGGCCAACTGCCTAACGAGTTTTCTTTTATTACATTTTCATAAGCTGCATAAATTGGAATTATAAATAAATTATTTGAAATGCAATTTACACGCAATTGTGTAACGAAAACTTGGCCAGCGCTGAGAATTTATTAAAATTTCATACTGACACATTTTATGTTGGACGCTCATAGGGAAATATTCAGTGTTTTCCATAGAATTCAATTAAAAACTTTTACGTCTGCCGCAGACAAGCAGCTCGAACGCCCACAACCAAAGAAGCCTCAAACTCCCGAAATACTTCAAAAATGACCCCATGTAAATGCCAAGTGAACTTTAGGCTTGTTCGACATTTTGTTGCCTTACGGCCTTGTATATGTTGGTGTATTCCTTCATATTGAATAACAGTTTTCTTAAAGACCCAAACAGGGCCAGGCTGCAGGCTAAGTCGATTTATTTAGCCTGAGCATAGAACTTTTTGACAACGGTCAACAAATTTTTGGCAAATTTATTGCACAAATTAACAATGACACATTAATCATACGCTCAGTGCACCAGCTGCCCGCGACCAACATTTTTGTGACATGTCTGAGAATTTTAAATTCATTCAGTTTCTCTGCTGTCATATCAACTGTGCGCTTTTCTCAACTTGACTCGATTCCGCTTCAGTTCCTTGCATTGTCAACTTCAACGCCCCACCTGCCGCCCAGCTCCTGCAGCGGCTCCTGCTCCTTGTCCTGCTCTTGCTGCTGCTGCTGCCTGCTTCAGCTTCAGCTTTTGCTGTGGCTGTGGCTTCAACTCAACTCGACTCCAGTTGACTTGTCATTTTTGCATGCGCCGTGCAGAGTTTGAATTATTGGCAACATAAAAACGTTGACAGTGAAGTGCGTGACTTTGTGCTGGAAATTTTATTTTTCATGCTCTGTGTCTATGGCAGTTGGGGCTTTCCAAGCGAATTGCTGTCCATTCAATCAGCATTTCAAGCATTTGAAGTGACAATCATAATGCAGATATTGCCAATGCAATTGCAATGGGGAATTTGCGTTCGTACCCAGTGACAAATGACGGAGACAGCCCACACTGACACAGATAGAGATAGCAGCAGGCCCAGGGGTAGCTAGTTAGTTGGCCAAGGCCCGTTGGCTATCCTTAAGCTACAGTGCACAATGCAATTGGGCGACTGGCACTAAGATTGCTGTTATATAGCATGTAATTGACTCACAGCACTTGGCGCTGTTTAACTAACGTACTTACTTACTGGCCAAGGCCAAGGGACAATGGACCTCAACTTGCCACAAAAGGTCCAAGCAGTGACAGCAATAATGGGGTGACTCGAGCCAAGTAGAGTAAAATAATTTATTTTAGATATTAAATAAATATAGCCGATGACTTAATATTGAGCAAAATAAAAAGTATATAATCAAGGCAAAGCCAAAAATTCACTGTATGTTATTTGAAAAATATATTTTATGCTTATAACATTGAATCCTATTCACAGTTTTCACACATAAAAGTACGATTAATGCAACATTAATCAATTTTTTTGGCATTCAGAAATACATTTAAGTGCAGCATATTTTTTGCATATTATATTTATTTGTGTGGAAACATAAAAAAAGTAGTATATTTTACAAAACTGGCCATATCAACCATATTTAACCTTGCAGCAGGAAATGTGTTATATGCAGTAAGACATGTCAATCATGTCATTTCTTAAGTAAACATACCATATTCACCAGCCTGTTATGTTTCTTTATTTTATTAAAAAAATTAGCGTTTAAAATAAAACGTGGAACCTATCTTGATATATATCATCCATATACATAACACTACTTCAGTTATTTGTCTTATGCAACAAAGCAGCTCCTCAATCATAAATCAATCGAAAAATTCAAATACCATACTCATCCGCATACTACAAGGTTTATTAAGTCGCATCGCGTGAATACCCCTACTGGTGTACTGCGCCTTGCTTCAACAGGCAAAAACTTTATGGCCAAAAGCCGCAACCCACACAAAAGCAGCGCACGAGAAACCTGACAGCTCAAATTGCACGTAGCCAAAGTTGTTCATAGTTGCGCGCAGTGCTTCTTCTGCTCGTATTTCTATTTCTATTACAGAGGTTTTGCTTTTCTTTATTTTTCTTCTTTTGTGCTTGCCTCTTTCTTTCTTACTTTCTCTGTGGTATGTTTTTTTTTTTTTTGGTTCTTTGTTTTTTGCTTTTGGTATTCACCTAGAAAAGCCACAGCCTTTGTGAATTTTTGTGCTCGACGCTGTTTATTATTTGCTCGGACCACATTTTTCTAGTTTTTGCACGTTTCTACTTTATTACCGTACATTCTGCCCTCTTATTTTATGTGCTGACCGATAGCAAGCAGGGCTCAGAGCAAGGGCAAGAGGAAAAGCAAGATGAAGAACAAGACGTGGCAGATAGTTGAACTACATCAAGACGAGACACATCCACAGACAAAACTGCGGTCAAGCGCCCATGTTTCTATCTGTATTTGTGTATTTCTTTGTACTGTGTGAGTGTGTGTGTGTGTTTGTGTGTGTGTCTTGTGGCCTGGGTCGTGCAATTTCTAATTTTGGGGGTGCATTTACAGTAGAATACAGTAAAAATAACGTAATGTTTGCTCCCCAGAAACCGCACAAAATGCCGATACGACATAGATAGCTTAACAACTTAATGGCAGGCCGCAACCAGAGCAACTTTATAAGAGGCTGTGGGTCAGACGAGTAAACAGGATATAAAAATCTTGCGGATGGCAAAACCAAAAATCAGACAACAACACTTTGCTCTACATAAATCAATTTGTCGAGAGAGGCAGAGACGCAAACAGAGAGTGCCTGAGAGGGGGGCGAGTGGGGGCCAAGTTAAGTAGTTTACTTATGTCAGCAAAACAGCTGCAGAATAGGAACCTGCATTAGCTGCAGGTGCACCAAAGATCAACAATGGTTTTGCCACACCCTTGCTACATGGCTTGCCACGTGGTGGCGGCTTTTGCAGCTCATGCAACATGCAGGCATTTGCAAGTCAAGTTGCATGGGCCATGTGCTGCAAGTGTTGCAAGCTCTTGGCCTTGCGGCTGCTACCAAACCTGGTCAAGTGTAAGCTGTTGGCTTAAGCCGGCGGCTAAAAGTTAGTCAACTCGAATGGCCAACAGCAGCAGCTAGCCGATGGATTAGAAACCATTTGGGCTTCCGTGTGCGCTCATCAGGCGCTCGTTGGGAGCCAGCGAATCACTGTCATCCTTGTTGTTGTCCTTGTGTGCTTGTGGACTGCGGGTTATACAGAGGATTGTCTGAATATTTTTAGTGAAAACAACTTTATGGTGTCGTGATTTATGAACGTTTCAACTTTGCCGCGTTATCAGCAAAAACTTTTGTTACCTCCATGCAGATCGAGGGCCCAACCAAGCCTCCCATCTGTATTGGTAAAGGGGCTTTAATATCCGTCCACACACACACGCACACACACAGAGCCAAACCAAGGACAAGTTGTGGGTTCAGGCCATTCAAACTTTGCATACAACAAAATTTCAAAACATTTTATCGTGTTACGCTTTCAACTGGCTATAAAAATGCATGCGCACCACGCCCCTCACTTCGCGCCTTCCTGCCTGCCTGCCTGCCGAGCCTGACATGCAGCGCCCACAGTGGCAAAACAAATGGAATGGGCGACTGGGGGGGTTTACAAAAATAATGCCCCATTTCAGCGCTAAAATCGGCTAACAAAGCAAAACAGCCAACGTGGATGTTGATGTAGCACCAGGCAGCCGGCCAGACTAAAAGCAGAAATGAGTTATATGGTGTGTTTACCCTTTTCAAGCGCTGACAGCTCCGTCGCTGATGAAGGCTCATTGGTTTTTAATTTAAAATCGAAGCAACATTGCTGGCAGTGTGTATGAGCCCTTCATGAATTTTACTAGGCTCCATCGAAAAATATGTATTAAAACCAATCAGGTCAAGCCAAAAGAAAACAAACGTGCAAGCACATTAAAGCTTTAATTAAGTTGAGTGCATATAATTAAGCTTGCTAAGCGCCAAAAGTTCCTATGAGCTAGAGTTGCATATTTAACTGCATTCACTTTTAGTTCTACATGAACAAGCCGTGCAAGTGCATTAAAGCTTTTATAACAATACCTGCATGCAATGTACTTAAAGCTTCACCGACTGCTCGACTCATCCTATACTGGTAAGGGAAGCCACTAAGACTACAGACTTTCAAAGCACATAAAAGTTATCGACCACATTTGGAACTTACTTAGTTTAGAGCTAAGAGATTCTACTAAATCGAGTGCTTTCGATAAGCCTAAAGCTTCGCCAGCAGC
This sequence comes from Drosophila littoralis, assembly GCA_018903485.1. NCBI lineage: Eukaryota > Metazoa > Arthropoda > Insecta > Diptera > Drosophilidae > Drosophila > Drosophila littoralis. The sequence continues at coordinate 14,676,470 of JAEIGF010000593.1, forward strand.
ATACAAAATCTTATTAAAGCTTTAAACTTTAATCACTACACAAACAAATTAGACGCAATTGCTAGCATTGATCTGTTTACAAATTACTTAACACACTGAAATGAAATATGAAATATAAAACTTTTTGTAATGCGATCTTTCATATTCTATTAATTTAAATCTCGAAATGCAATCCTATTGATGGTTTTACATGTACTTAACATATGCAATTATCACGTGACCTCAAAAAGACAAACATTCGAAACATTCACAACAAATTGTGCCATATTTTATGGCATTGTGAAAATAAATTGATTTTTAAGCATTCAAACTGAATACGAAATGTTTTGTACATACTTTATAGTAAAACTGCAAACACAATTACCAAACTAAATATTGCATGCAGTACAATAAATAAAATATCAAATTAACACCAACAACAATAGCCACACACACGCACACACAGTGGCACACACGCACAACCAAACGGACGTACTGGCTGAGGCCGCAAACATTTGTTGAACAAATGCTTGAAGGCAAAAACAAATGTGGACACATGGCAATACAAGAACCAAATAATTGCAATATTCATGACAATTGCAAACACACTCGTGCACCCACACCCACACACACACTCACACACACACACACACAGCCACGAACGCAAAGTTTGCATTTCCTTTCCATAAACTAAAATGATATTTGGCCAATTCAAGCGTTAATAAAAAGAAAAACTTTGTGCATACGATATGTAATTTCATGCTTTATCAAATTTCACAATGTTTACTCACACATACATTCGATTATACAATTATAAAATATTTATGCTTTGCGACTGATTGTGGCAAAATTACATCAAGTATTTACAACTCTTTTATTTTGCACTTTTCACTCGCACAAATCAACAGAATGTGTTACACAATTCAATTTAATTATTTTGCCAAAGGTAAAGATATAACTGCCGTTTATGTTGCTCGATTATAGAAATTAGAGCTAGGAAGTGGATTTTTGATATCAGATTATTTTGAATTGTATGCAATTTAATTAGTTCATCTCGAATTGTTACTCTTATCTCTATCATTTCTTGAATAGTTACTAAAAACACACATGATTTCTAAAAATAAAACAAATATGAATGCCCTAGTCGAGAGTGTTCGACTAGAAGATAGTCAGTTCTCAGCTAGTCAATTAAAATAAAAGAGTTCAACTTGTTCAGTTTTACAAATGGACAAGCTGATATGGACGGTAATCACATCAGCTTGTGGATTTTGCATGAATGTAGGGAGCTAAGTGAAAACTTATAAATGGCGAGTTTGATCAAGATATTTTGAAAAACAAAAAAAGTTTTCCATAAACCAACTTAATTTTCGACCAATCCTTGCTATGGCAGCTATATGATATAGGGGTCTGATGTTTATAAGACTTTGCATATATGTGAGACGCATAGTAAAACTAATAAATGCCCAGTTTAGTCAAGATATCTTAATAAACAAAAAAGTTGTTCATATAATAACATACTTTTCGACCTGTCCTTTCTATGGCAGCTATATGATATAGTGGCCCGATTCTGCCGGTTCTTCTTTACAGTTTTAGGACGATGGCTTTAAGAGACTAGTTCGCAAGGACACAGACAGACGGACATAGATATATGGACTCTGCTGTTGATACTGATCAAAAAATATATTCTTTATAGGGTCGGATTTATCACCTTCCATGCGTTACACACTTCGAGCCATAAAATATATAATACCCTCTGTATAAAGAACATGGCAAGATCAACTCAGCTCTTCGTCCTGATCAAGAAAATAGATATCTTATTTAAGTTCAAGATGCTTCCTTTTGTATATTACAGATATATATATTATTTTAAGCAAAGAAAAAATGTAAATAGCTTTTCAATTGGTTTTCCATCTTCTCTTTCACTATATTTATTCAGCCACTAGAAAAATAAATCTGCGCACTGTAAGCTCGAAATGGCTGTCAATATAAATCAGCTAATTCACAATGTGCTAAACAATAAATACTAGTGGACAAAAATACATTTGTGGCATGTTGTTGTTGTTGTTGCTGTTGTTGTTACTGTTCACTCGAAGTAAACAACTTTTGCAGTCGCAAGGCAAGAGCCCTGGATGTGCTTTGCTTTTGTGATTCGCCATCGAAGATAGAAAATAGCTGGTGACATAAATTGCCTTCAGTCAGGTGCAAATTGCCAACAATAAATTGTTATTAATGATTTATGTGGCGCTTTCTATGCAGCAAATAAATTACACTATTCTAAGAGTATATATGTTCTATGTGACTAAAAAGGATTCAAGATTAGTTTCATGGACCACAAAAATCGAACTTATATGAAGGATACTTTTCAGTAATTCGTTGTTTAATATTTCTATAGCTTATATCGGGAGTTCGAACAAGCTTGCTTCAAAGCCAGCCCTGAAGTGCAAAAAATATATTATATAAAATTAAAATTTATATATGTATAATATAAAAGAGCAGAGCATATAGTTTGCCTCTTAGCTCTTTACTCCTTCTATTTACACTCTTAATATAATGAGCACCATAATGAACACAAGGGGGAGATAGGGTATCAGCCCAGTCGACTTTTTCTTAATTCACTAAAAGAATTTCCGCTCGTAGCGCTTGTCTAGGATCAAGTAAAATGTTCGCCCCACATTACATAAATAACATGAATATTTCAATTAGGGGCGTGATTTTCATGCATAACTCAGCTTCTATGTTAAATAAATTTTGATTAGATTTATGTTGCCAGGCTGCCAGCGAGCCTCTACTGTTTGGCAGTTAAGCACAGGTATATATAGAATACACTAAGTATACTATATTATCAACCAATTTCCTAAATGTAGCTGTAATTGAGGCGCCAAGCGGCACATCAGCGGGTTGGCGCTATTCCTTATCGGGTGGCTGAGCCAAAAGTTGGCTAAAACCAGGCACGCAGTGAATCCAGGTGGAAGCCGAGTGTAAATATGTTGAGCTTGGGAGCCTTTTGCCCATTTTAATTAAGGCGCATACGCTGGCTGTTTGCTTATTTAATTGCACAATCGGTAAATGCAGCCGAGTTGGTTGATTTTTTGTGCCTTGGTGTTTGCCTTAACACGACGAGCTGAAAATATTAACTGAGGCTCGTAAGAGACGGTGGGCGGTAAGCGTTGGGCGGGGATATGAGCCAAGCCAACATGAAATTCAATTTCGTTAAAGCAAACAAATGGAAGAGTAGCAGGCAACATGAAAATTTTTCAGTTGCTTCTTCAGCTCGTTGTCAACGAGGATGAAGCCAGCAAATTGCAGCCTGCATTTTATATGGCCTGAAATTACATGATTCTATAGAAAAAAAAACATATATATATTTGTATGTATATATATATATCAGAGACATGCAGTCCAGGCAAACCAAAGGAACAGCCAACAGCAGGCAGTGCCAGTCTGAATGACATGCGACAACGTCGTCGTAGTTGTTGTTGTCGTTTTCGTTTTCGTTGTTGCATAGTTGTCGCTGGCATCATTTTACGTCATTTATCACAATCATGGCATGGATGACTGGAAACCTGCTGGACGGGCATGTGTTACCCTTGCCGGCCAACAGGCAGCTCGGCCGGACATTGAAATTTTTATAACCAACGTGGCGTATACTTCATATAACCAGATATCCAGCTGGAGCAGCAATCAGAGACGATAATAATGTTGTTTGCCGAGGTCTGATGAGCAAATGCAATTACAAGAACTACCTTAAATGTCTTGTAAATTGATTTCTCTTGATGACCCTCGATAACCACTTGGACGTGTGTAGTTTCTGCAGTCCCTGCAGTTGTCCTGGCCGAGAGATTTATCAACTCTGAATGGGTTGCTTAATTTAATTTAAATCTCGCAAATCGATTAACTGTCTGTTAATTACTTGCTATTCACATAAGCTGTGCTTACATGGGTTTATTCAACTATTAATTAATTGAATTCAAGCTGTCAATTCGATTCTAAATCAATTTCTATTTTGGTTCGTTTCGAAACAAGCTTGTGAAACATGTTCGTTGGGGATTATTTCTGCGCTGCTTCAGATGAAGAAAAACATTTTTTATAAATAAAGCATGCGAACTACACTTTTGTATCTAATTAAAATACTTCTAATGATATCAATATTTGTTTAAAAATGCCCGTTTAAACCCGGATTATACATTAATTTATCATAAATCGAGCCGTAAACTAAATCAGTTCGTTTCGTTTAAAAATAAACGGAAAGCAATACCATGATGAATATTATTTTCGTATTATCAGTCATGGATTACATAACAGTTCAATTTTTTATGGATCCTTGTTCATAGTTCAGGTCGAAAGTTTTTACATATATGCGCCCTTTGTGACCGAATGATAGTACCCTCTTGACAACCATAAAAGCCCGACTAAAAGCAAACTAATGGCTATGCGAATAACTGGTTAAGGCAAACAGACATGAACTAGCCATGAACCATGCTATTTATGTGTATCTAAATAAACACAAAAAGCACATGAAAAACTAAACAATTTATGTGTGTGTGGGGTGTTGTCTTTCAGGGGGTATCTTTTTGCTGGGACAATTCACAATTGAAACACATATTTGTATTGCAGTAACAGCTGCTCCTAGTATCTAACAAACACAACAGTTATTTTTCATTTACATATGTATATGTACATACATACATACAGAAAAAGCATCATAATTGCTGGTAATATAACGTAAAATGCAACTCGACCTTTTATCTATGCATTCGTGTAAATTGTTTGTTTGTGTGCAGCAGAGTTATGCGAATTGTTTTGGCAAAAGTCCAAATTTTACAAAACTAAACATTTAATGCGTCACAAAAATAGCCACGCCCTTAACCCAGTCTGCGTGATTCACATAATAGCAAACAAATACAAAGCATTGCCTTTGTTTCTAGACAAGGCTTCAAAATAATTGAATTTATTTTCATTATGCGACATGTAAGCGCATTCAAAGGAAAACTTTTAATTGGAATATCATGACGAATTCCTTACAATTACAATTGTGATTTGATGCTAAGTATTATACAAATTGCTAATCTCTGGCAATTATTGTTTTTGTACATCCTTTTGTCCAGAAATGTTTAATGCATCGAACGAAGTATCTTTGACCCCGTTTATTTATTGTATTCTTGAGCAAGAGCAAGAGCAAAGTTGTTTTAGTTTGGAATATTAATGAAATTCCGCATAACTACGTCTTTTACTACTTTATGTTATATAGCTGTTTTTAAAAAGACTTTTTTGTCATTTAATATGACACGCATCGGACTACTACTTATATTATATACCTGTCATACAAACTATTTTAACTGGACTGTAGCTGTTGCTTCTGTCAACCAACGGATAGTGCTCGAGAAATTCTTATATGATTTGTATATACATTTTCAAGAAGAATTCTAAACAAATTGCTATATTTCAATTCTACGACTTTTTTGGACTTCCCAAACACTTCGCTTCACACAAAGAATCTTCTCGTAGAGCAAACATTTTAATTTATTATGTTTCACACATTTTTCTTCCAACTTTAAGCACAGACGCATATTCTGTTTAAGTTTAGTAACTTACAGAGGCTGCATTATTATTAAAAATTCTTTAAAAGATTCCCATTTCATATTCTAAGATTATTGGTCGATTTTAAACCCATCCCTGACAATTACGAGTATTATTATTGAAATTATAAAAGAAAAAATTATTTAATATAGAATAAATAGCATATGCGACAAACTAAATTTTTTATATTTTTTTTTTATCTATTGTTCCTTTGTTTTATAACTAACGATCAATCACTTCCTACGAAGTGTTCATGCACTTGCACTTAGATATTGCCTACCTCAGACCTGATGAGCTGATTTAATGCAAATGGCTTGCAATTAAGGATTTGGTTAACAGTTGGCTGAGCTTAATGGAAAAACTTTAGCCATTACTTGAATGCAAATTAGAAAATTATGACAGTTTGCATGCGCAGTGAGACTTTGCGCTGACCGCAAGAATTGCATTTAACTTAATTATGCAATGTAAGCTAGAATATAAGGATTATTGTATTTGCAGTAAGCAGGTGGAAATTCCCAGGTTATTTCTGCTTGCGCACATTTTAATAGCTATTGGCCCCTAATTTATAACTAACAAGTCACACCTTGCAACCTGTAACACATCTGTGTACATATCGATGTGTGTGTGTGCAGCTTAGTTTTTGCTGAATATGCTGGTCCTTGGTTCGATTAGCAGAAGGCAAGCAACATGAAAGCCTCCATGGCATGAAAGCCTCCATTATGCATATTTTCACGTGCATTCAACAAACTACAGAGCACAGCATGCAAAATTGGTGACGGCAGGGCTTGGGTTCACTCAAAGTTGCAGAGCCAACAAATTGTTGTCCATGTCAAATCAATGGTCTTGGCAATGGTGCATACAAAGTTATAGGCTCCCATTTGGCCTGTTCACGATGTGGGTCTGGTATTTGCCATGAATTTGTGTTTAATTAAAGCTCTGCCAGACTGCAGTAGGACTGTGCTCTATGGTCCTGCTGTTGCTTCTGAGAATTTCAGTTGTATTTTGTCAATGCGACTTTTGGCCCTGTGAAGCTTTCAATCATTAAATTGTGCCTTCTGGCCAACTGTGACCTCAAGTGTGGCTTTAATTTAGACGCCCCACTCAGCCGGCTCAGCACACTTCTGGCCAAGGCTGTTTTGCCCCAAATCATAGTCGGCCATAGTCAGCCCCCGAGTTGCGTTGTCTGCTCCTTGGGCGGACGTTGCTGAGCTTTTTAATTTTAATGAGATCTCACTGACAGGCTACGTGCCTGTCCTGGGCACGGCCAGAGTCGTTGTTGGCCACGCCTCGCCCACTAATTGAGGCAGCTGAAAATGCTATAGCGCTGACTTGGCGCTAGACAATTTTAATTACAAAAATATGCATATTTAAAGATTTAATGCCAGCGAACAATGCCCGCCAACCTAAATTACAAAAGTGAAAGGAAAAACCAACTGATATGAATAAATATGAAATGCTTTCACCAAATTAATGAATACAGTACAGTATTGTCAGTGCGCTGTGTGTCCTTTGGCTGCGAAAAAAATGAAGAAAAAAATGCTAATTTAATGGCATGTATCCTTCAGCTAATGCAAAAAACCACTCGAATTTAACCAGCTCAGTTCGCCCGAAGGTATAAACCACAAAACAGATTGATACATTACGTGTGCAATGTGTTTCAATGTATACAGCCAGACTGACTGGACCGGACAGAGCTGGCCTGAACCGAGCTAGACTGGACTGGGCCGGGAGCTGGTGTGAGCTGCTGCTGCGACTGATTGATATGCTGGATTCGCTAGCCAATTCGAATTTCAACAAATTGGGTTTTTGCATTTTAATCAGATAAAAAGCTTTACATATTTATTGGCAAAAGAGTGCAGCTATGTATGTATGTATTTAAGTGTTTGATTGAGCGTGTGTGTGCCTTGCACGGGAATCTGACCAAAGTTGTTGCAGCTGGTCTTAATGAAATTAAATAATTATTCCGAAAGAAAGCATTTATGAAGTGAAACTAAATAAAAAAAAAACTTAATGTAATATTTCCTATATCTATTAAATAAACCACACAAACCTATTTTTTTTTTTAAACGAATCAATTAATAAGATCAACCAACAATAAATAACGATAAGAAATGGCACTTCGGCGCGTCGACGATTAAATACCCTTGGTATTTCAAGCAATTGTTCCTATAGAGTCATATAGTTCATTGTATTAAATTATATATTATCTTATATTAATACATTTGTCATGTTTGTGGAATGCTGTAGTTCGTTATTATTTTGCTAAATAAAAACTCGTTTTTCTATCAGGTTTTCCTTTAGGTAAAGCTAAGGTTGGTCAAGATATCTTTAAAAATAAAAACAGTGTATTCATATAAGACCATAATTTGTATAGAGTTAATTAGAGTAAGCTACTAGTCCGATTCCAGCCGACTCAAACCATGATTGAAGTTAGTCTTAAGACTGAGAAAAAGGTTTACATAGAAACAGACAGAGAGACGGACACGAATCGACTGTTTAGCTGCTTCAGAATATAATATATGAAAATGGTTAAGTAAGAATTATACCTATAAGCATTTGAAGAGTTTCATTAGATTATATTATGTACTTGAAACGCGTTCTGCTAAAGCTAATTGCAGTCCAGCTAGTTGATAGTCTTTACCAATATTTCGTTGGTTTCTGTTTGTGTTCATTTTGGGACAGTAAACAAAAACGCAGGAAAATCTAAGTCCAAATGCAGTGCAGAGGATATATTTGGCTTCCAATGACAATGACAGCAGGCAGCAGGAGTTGGGCGGCCAACAATTGTAACGCAGGACAATAGCGTTGCATTTCCGTTTCCGTTTTGCCTGCCGGACGCAAATGGCGTAAATGAAAACTATTTTTCCGCGCATTTTTTACAACTTTGGCTGAAACCCTTTTCGCTAGCCTCTGTTTACACTGTTTTTGTTCTTGACGGCCACAGCAAAATTTTAAGCGGCAACCAAAAGACCACCACAAATTAAAAAAACTGGGCAGAGCCAGCGAAGTATGAAATGTTTTCGCTTGCTAAAATAGTTAAAACAGAAGTTGACGTAACTCCAAAGCTAACAAAATTTAATTATAAATTATTTATTTATTTAAATGAAGAGCCAGAGAACAAGGACTAAGATTATTTATTCCCGCTTTGCTTATTATTGTAGATATGTTACATCATATATTATGAAATACCTTAGTTTATTAGACATATGGAAAAATGATAATTAGCCAATTAAAATGTCACAAAACTCTAGTAAAAATGTCTCAATATGCCTACCATACATTAAATGATTTGTTAGACCAATTTCCGTTGGCTTATCCCACACAGAGCGACAGAATGGGCACCTTTTTATATGCTTCCTTATGCCGCGATGCAAAACGTGGCCGGGCCTTCGCATAAGCGTTTGCATAAATTGGCTGAAGCATAAAAACTCAAGTGGTTGGAACAAACAGAAAATTCAATTTGGATTTGGTGCAAGCGCAACTTTTTTATGCAGCTCGCCTTTGTCATCAGTGGCAAGGCCCAGCAGTGGCAAATGCAGCAGCGGTGGCAGCAGCAGGGGCTCAAAATGAATTCGCCACTAAGCTCGCTGCCTGTGCTAACATAAACAGAGTCAAAGCTGAGCTTTAGGGGAGGGTTAGTGCCAGTTACGCCCACGACTTACGGCCAATTTTATGTGAGCCGGCCAAGGCTAAGGCATTTTTGCCAATTTCTGTTCGGGCAGTTGGCCTAAAAAAAGAAATGCGATAGAAAAAATGTTTGAATGTGCGCTCTTAAATACTAACATATGCAGGCCGCATGTGGGCGTGGCTGCCATCCTGAACCGAGAGCACAGGAAGCTTAGAGAGTAACGTCAACGACAGGTCAGGATAACGTTTACAGGAAGCAAAGGCAAAATGTAATAGAGGCTGCACCAAGAAAAAATAAACCATAAAAAAGCAGAGTGCTCAAGTGCCCGACTAGAAGATACCCTGAATCCGGCGCCGAGCTGCCTTTCTAATACACAGGCCGGCACGGATGGTCATGGTGAGTTCCAATGGGCATTGCTGCTATCCAAGAATATATATACTTCATGGGATCGAAGATGCTTCCTTCTGCCAGTTACATAAAACTGCACAAAATACCCATTTTATCTATACTCAATGAGTACAGGGTATACAAAATTGCAATGCAATGCAGCTATGGAGCAGAACGCCATGTGTGGGAGTGTGGTTGTGTGAGTATGTGGGGCTGTGTGAAATCCCACTTTTATGGGACGGCTTTCCTCCTGACGCCCAAAGTCAGCTCCTGCAGTTTCGGAGCAATTAAAACGAACACAAAACCATAAAGGAATATGAAAGGACCTTAAAAAATAAAGATAATTCGTGAGAATACCAAAAATATTTAAGCTAAATTTAATATAAAAAGTTATCCATAACGGGTCGAAAATTGAATCCCCTGGCAGATAAACATTGCATTACGAAACTTTCGGCCGAACGGGTCAATTTAAGCAATATTAAATAGTACTACAATGATAAGAATTTGTTCAGATGGAATCAGCCTGCGTTATCTGTCCATTAGCCAGTTTTTATGTTTGTATTTTCTATATGTGGCTTTGATAACTTTCATTTCAATATCACAGGCTGCTTGTAAGGCTATCAAAATGCATACAGTTCTAATACAGTCCTTCTTTCAGGCAGTCAAATCGGATGCTAAAACTTGATGGGCATTAACAAATATTACCTACTGTAAAGCCCTGATAACTTTTGCTGTGAACGAAAACAATATAATATCGATTATTAACACGCACACACATACACACACTTCGGGGGGCAGGCAACAATGAGCACATAAAGAACATCAGCTAATAACAACAACAACAATAACAACAGCGACAACATCAGCAACAATAACAAGCCAAACAAAGGCAACACCCCAGAACCAGCGAGCGGCACCAGTGAAGCAGACAAGGAAATAAACACAGCGCCACGGCAACAGGGGCTATACAGAAGAGAGGGGGCAGCAGCTGAGGAGTGGGACGGGACAAATTTTGTTAGTCCAATTAAAGCAATTTTGACAGCTCCACTGCGACCAGCAGCTGCAAAAGATTCCGCGAAACAGCAGACAGCAGAAAGTAACTGCGGAGAGCGCAGTGTGAAATTAATGTAGAAAATTTTAATTAAGCATAAAATTAATAATGCTTAGATTTTAGAAAGAGAGCTCATTAGATATGCAAAGTAAAGCTGTTAGCATAAGCCACAACCTAGACAGTCGACAACCATGCTGATGATTGCACCGCTAGTTTACGGCATAAGCGGTAGCGGTGGCAACCCTAAGCCGATTACCATCCACAGCAGCATTCACAATGACCACGCCAATCTGAATAAACAGGGAAAAAATAGCAAAACCACCGCATTGTGAGTACATTGTCTGCCACTGCCACAAAAGTTGCATTGTTCGCACGTCAATATAGAGTCGGGCGAACAGTTCCGTCAAGTAGAGTTGAGGGTTTTCCATTTCTAAAATCCGATTCGCAGCTTGTTGTCATCAGCATTATATACCCTGCGGCCATTTAAAGTGGGTTACAGGGTGTTATTCACAACTTTAATAGCTGGCCAGCCACACACTTTTCATATAGCATTAATGTGCATATTTGTTGATTGAACATTTAACTTAACTAAAGCATGAGAAGAGTCTACTTGACCAACAGGCACTAACTTTAGGTAAGCTCACGTATGCCATATACTAATCTTGACAATCTTGTATATGTTCTAAGATACATTTTCCCTTTTTAAAGAGGACATAAGTCGATTATGTCGTTTACCCAGCCGACTCGAGCCGGGATATCCAATATTTATTTACCATGCATCAAAACATAGCCAGACCAGTTGCCCAAAAAAACCAGCAATAACAATATAACATTCTAGAGGAACACCCAGCACGAAAGCGTAAATACCTTGGGTCCTTACCATACCTTACAGAAGTTCATTTTGTAGAGATCATGTTTGGCGTTGAGTAGATCTTGACGAATCACGAGCGAAACTTAAAGGAGCCGACATGAGCCGTGATTATATGATTTTAAAAAGAACGTTAAAGAGAGGTATATAGCCCCTAATTTGGGCTTTGATTTATTTAATGCGAACACTTGTAATATTTCTATTAGAATAGAAACCTTGGAATCTAGAATGTATTTAATTTGCCTGAATTAGAAAAAAATGTACTAGAGCGCAGACTTCAACCAAATTGTTTCATTAAAATTTACCAAAATTGAATAAGCCTACAGCTTGAATGGAACTATTTCATAGGTTTGTAGTCAACAATTAGGATATAATGTAAAGTAACAAGATTTATGGGAAACAATACCTACTAGTCACTTTGAAGCTTGTATTCAATTAGATTAATTTCATTTGTTTAAGTACTTCGAGCCAAAATCTATAGATAATGATTTACTTTTTATGCCCGCAACCAATTGAAAATGGGAAAAAAGGGCACAATGGTTGTGTGCAAATGTATGTAACGGGCAGTAGGAAGCATCCCAGTTCCCATAAAGTATTTATATATTTTTATCTTTAACAACTTGATAAACAAAAAACGATAAATCGCAAAACAAAATCCTTGCAAATTGTAAGGAGCATGCAAATGTATAAGTCGTTTCTTGTTGTAGTTGATGTTGTTGCTGTTGTTGTTGTTGTTGTTGCTTGTGTCTGTTTGTTGTTTCTGTTGCTCGTTAGCTCGTGGCTGATGCACGTTCAATCGCTGAAATTATTGTGTACACGCAATCAGCTGTGTAATGAAAGGCAACTCGTGTAATCAACGGCAAAGGTAAGAGCCATAAATCTGTTGGCCCACTCGCTTATTCGCCTGGCTGGTCGCTAATGATTTATGCGACTGCCAGAGACAAGACAAATGCCCAAGTAATTGAATTACAGAGCCAAAAACGAAGATAACTTGCTGAGTCAGCCGGCACTTATGCAAATTGAGCATGGCCAACGAGCTGGCCCAAGTGCTGATAAGGCCACTTGGCTAGCAATAACAACAATGGCTACAACAACAACAGCAGGCTGATTGCAAAATCAATGGCTCAAAGCGAAACTAAAAGTCAGCTAAGCGACTTCGATAAGGCCCAAAAGACTGCCCAAGTCAGTTGGCCAATGTAAAATGCAGGCTTAAAGCGCACAGCGCAGAAAAGTGTGCTATGTTTTTGGACTAAAAGCGGAAGCGGAAACGCATGGAGCCAGGGCACTAGAAATGGAGATGCAGTTGAAGCTGAGAGCTGACTTGAATAGAGTCATGGACATTATTTGTGCAAAATTACCTTTAACGAGGTGACTAGCTGACTTTCCTGTTGCATTACCATTACCGCAATAAACTGTAGCCAGAGACGCCTCCGCGGGTGTCTAGTGCAGCAGCAGCAGCAGCCAGTTACTTGCAAAATTGCACTTGACTCGAATGCCAATTACATGGCCCTGCAGATGTCAGTTGGGCCCAGTCGCTGGCCCAGGCAGAACGACGACAAGGACACCGCCATTGGGGTGTTCGGGTGGCCCATGACACTGCAGCCAAGCTGGCTGGGTCTGAGGGCAAGGCATAAGTAGAATTGGCATAAAGTGGATTAAATATGAATAAAAGATATTTGCGCAAATTGCATTAGTGTGGTGCAGCGCACAAGGGCATAAAGATTGATAGTAGAAGATAGCGATAACACAGTGCGAAAAAAATCCCAAACTCCCAGAGGTCAGACTGCATTAACTCGCTAAAGAGTTGACTTTCGTCCTTTTGATTGGTGGCAGCTGCTACCAGAAATAAAAGTATTTGACTATAAAATAATATAAATACTTTAAGTAGTTGCAGCATAAAGCCAAAAAGTCAACGCCGGCAGCTATGAAGCCTTTTTAAACTATTTGCAATTTTTTCAAGTATTTCATTTAATTGCAGACACACAAAAACAAGTTTTGTACAAATGTGAAATGTGGAAAAAAAACCCCACTTTGACCAAAACGCAACCACAAGGGCGTCCACGCGTGCAATGGCTGTTGTGCTGTGCGTGTGTGTGTCTGTGTGCTAGTGTGTGTGTGTGTGTGAGTGTATGCGCGTGTAATTAAATTCCATGCCTGCAAGTGTAATAGCAATATTTGGTTTTGCGGCTAGCACTGCACAACCCCTCAAGTACGGCCCGCACAATTTCCTTCAGCGGTAGTTGCAGTGCAACAGGATATAGAATCTAATTTGATTACGAAGTGTGCCACCCACATGTGTTGTTAACTGTGTGTGTGTAAGTGTGTGTGTGCCTGTGTCCCTTTGTGCAAAAATGTTAAAATCCCATTAGCGCATTTTCGAGCGTTCGCTAAAAGCGTAACGAGCCAACGAAAGATTTCAATTGTTTTAGCCAATGGATAAGGATAATTAAACTTAATTTTTAAATGTAATGTAACAAAACAAACCATTGGATTTGTTGAAGCAACATACCACTGTGCATCGCCTTAACGAGTCATAGACCATTGCTTCTGAAGGATATTTAATATTTAATTAATAAATCAATGCAAATCAAATTAATTAGTCATGTCAAAATTCGTTAGACACAGCTATTTAGTATCGCAAATTAAATCTTGCTAATGGATGCATTAATAATTAATTAGAATCCATTTTAATCCCTTTATAACTACCAACAATTATGTAATAGCACCGCGTGATTAATGGTCGGCTTAATTAAAGTACGCAAATTCAATAGCTGAAAGACAACATACTCTGGCTGGCATAAGCCAGCATAAGCTGTTGAATCGATCTAGTCATTCATAAATTTATTACCGATTCAGTCCTAATGAAACCTCAAACCTGATTATATGGTATTAACTTGCAATGCTAGATTTATAACAGTTAGTGCTTTAGTCGGGAATGGCCGACTAGGGGATACCCGAGCTTCAGTTAAATATATATATATATACACATATATATATATACTGGCGGATATAACCCGGCCTTGCCCGTGGCACATATTAAATGATTTTTCTCAAAGATCTTTGAAAATTAGTTAGTAACCGATCGGACGGTAAAAAATAGTTTCATACAAACGTTTTTCGCGAGTTTTCCACACATACGGTTGGAATTTCCCCAAGCCCCGTCTTAACGTGCACCTTCATCACATAAGGTTACTGCAGTGAACATTTCAGCATCACGGTATGGGCTGTGCGTTGATCACCAATCAGTCAGTTAATCAGTCTGTCAATAAGTCAGGAAAATATGTTTTATATGTTATAGAGTTAAAAATTTAAAATGAATGGGTACTTGTTTTACGTATGGTATACGAGTATGATTTAAGAGAATATATATATCAAATGATATGTCACAAGCTCTAACAGTATTAAAGATCGTTACCTTATTGCAGACTGATAGACGGGTACACCTGGATCACCTCAGTTCGTCGTGCTGATCAAAAGTTTATATATTTTGTGGAATCGGAACTGCATGATTCTGCCTGTTACATACACAAGCACGGAAGCACTATATCCATTTAACTCACTTTAAATGGGTTCAGGCCATAAAAGTCTAAAAAAAACCTTCATTAAATTCCCCTTTGATATTTATGATTCACACCTGACTGCAGTTAACCACACACAGCCCAAGCATATACTTTTATTAAATAGTTTTTAGCCGGCCCGCATGTAGCTCAGTGAATGGGCTTTGCATCGGCAATCACTGCCTCTATTAAATCTGCAAAACTTTTTCCAGAGCTCTACATAAGTTGGCAACAGTTAAAGCTCGATGCTGGATCTGTGTGTATATATGGATAGATATACATTTTTGCGGCCGCTATCGAGTGCCACAGACATGAAATTTTCACAAAGTAGTAAACTTTATGCCGACACCGTGAACGGGGCTTCCCACACACACACACACACACACACAAACACACACACACACTCACACATATATACAAACACACAACTAAATTGAGTTTAGTTGGATAGCTAAAAAAGAAAATGGAAAAAAATAAAAAACCAGCTCACAACTTTTTCATCCACTTTTTTCTACATGTATCTGTATATTTATGGAACTTTTTCAATTTGGAAATAAAGTTTTGGGTATTTCGCGCACATTTTTATTCATAACAAAGCAATTCGTGAGCAGCCGAAAAGGCCCACAAAAACCACATTTACATGCCAAACGTTTCATTAAATAATGACATGATATGATTCCCCATATTCAAAAACAATTAAATCTATTCCGAATCATGCAGCATTATAGCATTGCGAAACATTTTATTCACATACGCTCACGTGGCGGATGAGTAATAAATTAATCAACTGCAGCTTGATATAGAGAAATGCGCTCAAAGACAATCCGCTTAAAAACTTTGTAAATTCAGTGGAAAACTTCATAAGAGTGGGAAACGAATTGTAAAGAATTTGCAATGTTAATTTTAAATGAGTTTTCTGCTTGTGTTGAAAAGATGAGTGAATGAGGCGAAACTGCGGCATTCAAAGTGCCGAAACTTAAATACCCTTTCAGCAGAGTTAACCATGATTGGATTTAGATACTTTGAATTCAACAATGTTCAATGGATAAAAAATATAAATAATTTTTATATTATTTTTCCTTTCCTTTTATGAATATATATTCATTCCTAATAAATAATATTTTAAGAGTATTAAAAAGAAGCTTTTCATAACAGATAAGTTTTCTGTTTTCACACTTGACAGCTCATGACTGAGTTCCGTTTCTGTTCTTTTTCAAACGAGTACGCAATAAAACAAACTTAACTCTACATATACGTACATAAAATTCAAATTGTTTTTAACCATTTTCCTGGAAAAAAGCATTTACCTTATAAAAATGTACACTTAAAAGGCAGCAATGCTCATCGACTTGAATGCAAAAAGTCTTTTGGGGAATGTACGTAGTATGACCTGACATTAACAGATCGTGTTTTAAAGTATTCCAACATGCTCTTATTACAAAGTGTTCACTTGCATTTATATGTTGCAGTCTAGCGGCTGTCATTGGCTGTCATAAAAAGCATAAAAATGCAGTTGCATTTTAAAGCAGAAGCTCTTTGTTAAATGGCTTGTGCATTTAAATGCACTTAAAACAAGTAGTCGAGGGCCCGTGCATTGGACAGCTGCCAGCAATTAACAAACTGACGGCTTAAATTTAATGGATAATGCGCATGGGCAATGTACGAATGACCTGTGTAAGGTTTGAAAAAGAGATGAGAAATATATTTATTTATAAAATAGAGAAATTTAAAAAGGATCGAGTTTGAATCTTAAGTGCAGTGTTAGATGTCAATAAAAATAATAAGATAAATTATAATGTAAATAAATTTGAGAACTATAAATGCAATCCCAATAATAATTGTCATGATGATGAATGATCAATTTTAATAATACCAAAAGAATAAGGATAATTATAAAAAACATAATAATGATAATTATAAAAATGATAATGTAAATAATAAAGATTACAATTATTATGACAATCAAATTAATTATAATATGTACTTAATGCCCACTCGAGAGAAATTATTTTATTCAATTATGGGATTCCTTTTAGATTGTTTAAGCCCCAATATCTTTCCTTAAATATAATTAACATCAATAAACAGCAGGTACTTTTCAGCTCAGAAATATGTACAAATAAAATCTGTCTAAGCTGTACAAATACTTAAAAACCAAGATAAATTCTACGAATGAACTGGTAGCTCCCAGTTCATACATATTTTACAAAGTTGAGCATTTAACAAATTCCTTTAATATTTGTTAATTATTATAAGTATAATTGTTAAATTGTTTCAACAATAAACACAATACTTTATTATGCAATTGACAATCGATTAATCGTTGATTGGGCGGTAAATATCGTTTTGGGCAAACAATTAAAGACCTATAAATTACAGTGCTGGCTGCAGCTTGAGTACTTATGTTCATTATCCACAAAACACTTGTCATCATTTAGTATTAATGTATCTAGCAGATACATATGTGTGCCTGTGTGTGTGATTGTATGTGTTTGTATGTGTGTATTCCACATGTAATTCAATTCATTGTTGAGCGTGTGAAAGCGCTTATAGGCACTGTTCGTGTGTGTGTGTGTGTGTGGTAAAGGTGTCTATGTGAGGGAGTATCGATTGTTTAATCCTACAAATGTGTGTGTGTGTGAATGTGTGCGTGTGCTTGGCATAAGTACTCATTAGTGTAACTCGCCCGGCTACTCTATGCCAAAGTGCCTGCTGAGTGCGTCCAAATTAGAGTTCAGTTTAGCCAACATCGAAATTATTTGGGTGCCACTCAATTGAACCGTTCCGCATGTGCAGATATCGATATAGATATTTGATAAGGAAACAAAGCAAAATTCCAAAATGGAAGCCTGGAAAATCAATCAAGCTAACAATGCGCACGGCACAGATTACAAAACCAAATTAAGAAATGAGTACCCTCAGGGAAGCCAAATGAATGTGGGCAAGGACTAAAGCAGAGCTCTCGCATCATTGTTTAACGCTTATCTGAAGTATGCCATTTAAACTCGTTTAGAAACAAAAAACACATCTAGACGTGGACCCAGAAGACACCCGGCCCCAGGCGAATCGAGTTGAATTTTAGTTGTCTGAAGTGAATTCAGGCGCACAAACAGGCGCAGCTAATGCAAATTCAGCCATGCAAAAACTCAACATTAAACGTAATTTTCTATTGTTGTAATCCTTATTAAATGTTACAACATCTTGTGTCTATGTCTGTGTGTGTAAATACAGATTTGTATGGTAATATGCTTGCGAATTTGAATGCGAGCGCTTTGTGTGTGTAATCAAATTGAATCCCTTTTTAAAGTGTTAAAATTACAGATTTCAACCATTTGATGTCCTTGTGCCGTCGCGTTACGCTCTGTTAGTCCTTTTATTTGACGCTGCGCACCTTTGAAATCGACACTGAGTCTTATTTCAGAGAATCCTGTGCGCCTCATTAGGCGCACAACAGAGCTTGGCATATGCAAAATGGCAGCGAGTGTTTGCCAAAATTTACATTATTTATTTTCAATTCTGGGCGCCACTGTTTTGGCAACCCATTCGCAATTTACGCCCCCGCTCGCTGCCATGCAATGCGCAGCCACACGTTGCGTATACGTAATGCGCATTGCGTGCATTTGATATGCAAAGTAGTTTTGTTTGCCACAAAAATGGCTGCCGCATAATTGACAAGCGGCAGCGCTGGCGGCGACATATTCTGCCTGCTGTCGCTCATTTGCATGCAACCTGTTCGCACCTTTATGGGAAATTGATGGTGGTCGGTGATTCAATTTCAATTATAATTATAAAGCTCGTTCGGTAAACTTAACAAGATATGTACAGTTTATATTAAAGCAAATTTAAGCCGTGTAAAGTTCGATAGGTGATGAAATTGAACACAACTCCTATTTTGAAACCCTTTCTCAATTCATCAGAATTGCATAGAAGGGCGTGTATAACACTTTACTATCCACATAAGAATTATTTGATGCCACTTTAAAGCGATTCTCATTAGCTTGATGTCAACTTATTTTATATTCCCTAAACGCCCCAAGCGCTCGCTGGTCGCTTTAAGTGAATTGTACAAAGTGGCACTTTCGCTGAAAGTTAACAACATTAACAAGAGCAACAATAACAAGGGGTAAACAATTCAAATACGGCAAGCAACAACAACAAGCAGCAGCAAGTTGTTTGCCTCAAAACTTTGCTAAGCCTCAGCGCTGTGTCTTAAAAGAAATGAACAAACAATAATTACAATTTTGTTTCTCTGTCTCTCTTTCTCTCTCTCTCTCTCTCTCTCTCTCACTCTCTCCCTCCATCTCTTTGTGTATGTGCAGTCAAATATTATATGAACTTTAAGCAAAAAGTTGTTAAAGGGCTTGGTCGAAGCGCCTGCCCTGCGGTCCTTGGCCCCATGCCGCTGCCATATTGGTCCTGACAAACGGCTGCGTTTGTCATGTGTTAGCCTGCGAGCAATATTTTCAGGCAGACGGCAAATAAAAATCCCCAAACTTATGTTGCCAAGTGCCGAGTGCCAGACGCCAGCGTCGACGTCACATTCTGCTATCAAAGGCAGCTGTAGCAGGAGCTTTCTGCATAGTGTGCTGGGAATTAACAGCACATTGAAGTTTTTTCTCGGCTTTCTATTTTATTTTTTGTCGTTTTAGTGGCCCGGATACATGCATGCAAACGATGCTTTGGAGACATTGCGACGTTGATAAGTTTCCATATAAATTGTGACACATGCTATATGGCGGGCGCAGAGGCGAAACATATTTTAAAACTGCTCGAAGGTGGGGCCATGGCAACGGAAACTTTATTTATGTGCTGTGCAAAACTATTAGCTGAGATTTTCATTAAATTTATAAGTAACCCTCGAGTATATTGGAAAACTTTGCGAAGCTTTTCAGCTATTTGCCATAAAGTCAGTTCATATTCTCTGTCCCTCAGCCTTCGTCTCTGTCTCTGTCTGCAACCACGCTGCGTATGAGTAATGCATGTTGGCGCACACAATGTCAAAGGTTTGAACTTTGCCACACATTGCCAGAAAATGACAGAGACAAACAGCAGCAAAGCGACTAAGCCCCATTCCGGAAGCAGCCACGCCCCCCGTTCAGCAAGCCGTCTGCTAGCTGCTGCTGCTGTGACATGCCCCTAAAGTTCTCCCAAGTGTCTGTTGTGTCGCATTGAATTTATTGGAATTTTTGTTGTGCTTTCGAGCCGAGGACAACGCTTGCTATTTGGATCCTGGCATGTTCAGTTATTGTCCTTGTTCCCCCTGCTTTAGCAAAATATTTCCGTTATCCTTCTCAGCTGAAGGCAAACCATTTTGTTAATGTCTCGTTGCCCAGTGGTTGACATCGGTCAGCCGCGGGCAAAGCTTCAGTTGAGACAAATATAAATATAAATATAATATAAGGTTTACTTTTTCTAAAACATGTAGGTGTCCCCCTCTTTGATGGGCATGGTTGTTGAGTAATTTGCAGCATATCAGCCAAATGTATTATTTATTTTTATTTCATGTGAATAGTTGCAGGCCGTTGTAAAAAACTGTGGCAGTAGCTGAAGATATACACAATAACATAAACAATAAACAACTCTTGGGTTGTCGAGAATCTATACATAAACAATCTTGAAGGAAAAATAAATCGATGCCTTTTAGTTATGAATACATAAGTGAGTTCATTGAGTACAACTATAGGTTAGGGGGCACAGCTTGAATAATATGGGGGTGGATCGATTACAGGGTACTGGTCAGCACATACGACAAACAACTGGCAGGTTGAAAACTGAGAACAATATTTGGGCACCTGCAGCAATAAGCTGTCAGCTATCAGGACGTGCCGCACGAATTAGAAACCTGCTCCCCAGGCAATTAGCCTGAGCAGAACTACTAAATGCTTCTATGCTGGGCTAATTGCAAGAAAAATATTTGAAATTAAAAAATTTGTGTGTTGGAAATAGATGAAATTAGAAATATTAAATCCCAAATTTCAGTCCAAAATACGAATATAACGAGCAACTCTTAAGTCCGTTTAGAAGTGTGGCCGGGTAACAGCTGGAAAGTAAAATCAATTTCCTGCTTAAATGAGGAATGCGTTTAAAGGGTTTTCTCGGCTAACGATTGACCCAATGCTATTTAAGCTAAATTCAAGTAGACATCCTTACACATATCTCTTTCAAGCATTCAAAGGAGCTTAGTATACCATATTATCCTTTTGGTACAGAGCTTACAAATTGTTATTACAATTCCACGGCAGAACTGGACAACAATGCGATTGTGGTCAAGTTCTGTGGAGCGAACTGCTGTTGGCCAGACATTTGCATAATAAGCCTGGCGAATGGACACGGCTTCTGTGTTAAGCAGTGCATGAAATTGCTGTGCTACCTTCAGGTTAGACACTGTCCACGGCTCACTACCCGCTGGCCAGGGCCAGCCCCCAGCGCCCAGCTCCCAGTTCGAGTAAAGTAGCTTAAGCCAAAACGGAAAGCATAAATTCTCATACGATACGAGAACAGCCAACAAACATCCGCACATAAATAAATCATAAATATTAAATGAAAATGAAAATGAAAATGAGAAATGAAAAATGTGCAACGTAAGTTATGGAAGGAAGCGCACAGAACCTGTCAGCGAGTGCCCAGAGTCCTGTCCCCTGCGTCTAGGGCATAATAATGCAGTGGCCACCTCCAACAATGCAGCGGGCGATCGCATGATTAGCAGCAATACACTGCAGACTAGAAGCCAGGCCAGGGTGCGAACGACTGCTCTATACTCGCTCATGATCCAATAACAGGCTACCCGCCCAAATTCATTAAGATTTATCAAACTGTGGCAAAATACATTTATGGAAACATTCATTTATAGAGACGAGCAGACGGGCATCAAGACTTTGTAAACGAGTATAAATGAAACCCATATACTCTTTTTACTTTATAAACGAGTATTAACAATACAACCAATACACTCTTTTCACGTTGTGAACTAGTATTAAAAGGAGAACTGAAACCAGGCAAGTGCATCTTTCGACTCGACGGGTTTTTGTGCTGACCAGCATGCCGGTGCCTTGGGCAACGCACGATATTCACACAATGTAGAAAATTACTAAATTCGATATGCAATTTATAAGAGCTACCTCCCAACCCCCTCTTGCTCCCTCTTTGCCTTTTTGCCTCACCTATCTCTGTGCTGTCTGTTGTCTGGTCTGGCGTGTAACTACTTGTGTCTAGTCGCTTTTGGCAATGTTGCCTGTAGACGGATTTGGTAAGTACTGCTTGCCCGATATCTAGCCAAGGCTTAAGTGCACCGAGCCACAACAAAAGCCACTGCTGAATTTTATGCTTTAATGCGATTTGGGCCAAATACAGAGGGCCAAATAGTGGCTGTCTGTGAGCTGAACTGAGCTATATACATTTCCAACTGCATTCATTTTGAATTGTTTTCTTCCAGATTGTTCAGCATAACTGGCATTGTTCCTAAGCACAAGAGCTGAATTCAATTTTAATTTATTTATTTATTTTTTGTTTTGTTTTATTTTTTTCAGCTCATTTTTGTTTATTTATTTGGCTCACAAAAATTACAACAAATGATGAAATTGTTTCGATTTAATCTGTTCCTAAAAAGAACAAGACTATTTGTATCTGACGGTGTCAGTGTCTAACGTCCTTTTACTCTAAGGTATGTAAGCCAAAGTCACAGTTAAGAAGTCTGACATTTTAATTGATGTATTAATATTATTAAAAAAATTTAACACAGTTTTATTTCAATGCAGTTATTCAAAAACAATTAGTTTTTTGCAAAAAATATATTTTATTTGAAATTTTTCTTACTTTGATTTTTTTGTTACCGATTCCGAAGAAACTGATATTTATAGTTTTAAGAATCTTTATAACAAAATAGATTTTTAAACATTTTCTGCAGTCAAGGTCTCAACATTTTAAATTTGTTTGTTATCAGTACAATCTTATGATCTTGCATAAGAAATCGATTTTTGTTACGTTTGTTTGAGAGTCTATAATTAAAATAGCTTGATTGATGCGTATAAAATGTGTCTTTATAAATAAGGTGAAACTTCAACGTAAAAGTTTTCTAAGCAACATTCCAATTTTTATACCCTTGCAGAGGGTATTATAATTGATCAGCATCAACAGCCGAGTCGATATAGCCATGCCGTCTGTCCGTCTGTCCGTCTGTCCGTCTGTCCGTCTGTCTGTTTCTATGCGAACTAGACTCTCAGTTTTAAAGCTATTAACTATATCATATAGCTGCCATAGGAACGATCAGTCGAAAATTAAGTTTTTGTATGAAAAAACATTTTGTTTTTCAAGATATCTTGACCAAACTCGGCATTTATTAGTTTTACTATGCTCCTCATATATATGCAAAATCCTATTAAGATCGGACCACTATATCATATAGCTGCCAGAGGAACGATCGGTCGAAAACTAGGGTTTTGATTAAAAACCTTTTTGTTTATCAAGATATCTTGACCAAACTCGGCATCAACTATTTTCCCTGTGCTTCTTAGCAAAGCACTATGAGCATTATGAAAAGGTTGGGTCTGCAAGGGTATTAGATCTTCGGCGTGCCGCAGATAGCCTTTCTTTTTCGTTAATTTAAATATTATTATGATTATTATTATATATATTTTATTATAATTAGTTATTAATAATTATATTAAAAATAATAATAATAAAAAATATTTAATTATAAATATCAATTTTATTACATACAAATATTATTATTATTAACCTGGCTTTTTTAACTGCATTCGATACCGGATCCTCGGTTGAATTTATTTGCTATATATAAATTACATATAAGTATATATAGAGTGATTTTCATTGCGTTGTTGTTGATGTTTTTGTAAGAGGCTCTGTGGCTCTTACTCCATTATTTATAATGCCCAACCAACTTACCAAACCACAAATCCCGCTTTGGCCATTTTCTGTTTAGCAATTTAGTTTAAAGCCCAGGCACATAAAAGTTTCATACAAAACAAGCCAAGGCCAGCAGACAGAAAATAAACGCGCCAGATGATTTAAAAAGCGTTAACATATTTTCAAGCGCATATTTCTCTAAAGCCAGGAATGCCCGTCGACCAGGACGAGGCCAGGTCACAACCGCACAGACGCACGCAGTTTTCGGCGAAAAATAATCATTAATCATTTTTTTAACATGCCCGACGACGCGATGGCCGCCAACGGTCTGGCTCCCGCGCCAAAAAGTTTGTATGCCGTGGGTGGTTGGATGTGGTTGGATGTGGTGCGGTGTGGTGCGGTGTGCGGTGTGCGGCACAGGTTGGGTCATAACGCATTAACTTGGCGGCGCACTTGTTAAATCCGCATGTGGTTCATACTAACTGTGATATTATCAAGTTGAAATGCGACCGCATTCAGCACTCGCCCACTTTGTGGATGGGACACGAACGCGACAAATTTGAAAAATGGCCCAAAGTTTTATGGGCCAACCCAACACTCGCCGCACACCCCCCACAGTCCACCACAGCCCGCACCTGGCCGTGACATACGAGCTCAAATAAATATATTCGCCTGGCATATTACAAATGCTTTGCGTCTGTAGTCCGAAAACTTTGTGCGAGCGATTTAAGAGCTGTAAAATGGCCAGATAAAGTTTTTAAGATTCTCAACGTCATTCGCTTTGAATAATGCAGCGTTTTCAGAAATTGCTATTCAAAAATTTAAATACTTGCCGCACACAGCAACTGACTTCCCTGTCGACTTCGACCCCCTTGACTACGAGTTTATATCTATGGAATTTCTAGACAAATTTCATGCATAAACTTTCAGATGACGTTGTGCTCCGCCCCCGCCAACAGCTCTAGCCTACTATCATAGTTGCCAGACTATCATCAGCTGTTAGCCGGCTCCTTGGGCTTGTGGTGTGCGCGTGTGTGTGTGTGTGTGTGTGCAGTTGGGGGCTGGCTGTTGGTTAAGGTGCAAATCCGAGCTATAAGTCGGGTTTAACTGGCACTGTTCGTATGCAATGTCAACAAAATCTGTGAAATACTGGTAATCTTAGCCCATCTATACTCGCTTCCTCTCCATTTACCTCTATTTCAAATTCTCTTTCTCACTCTCTTTTTAACTGGTATAAGAGAGACTTTTGCGCATGCGCATATTTTGTGCGCTTCAACAGCTTTCGTTGTTTTTATTTATTGTTTTTGTTCTTTCAAAAATGATTTCAATTTTAGATGTGTTTGCGGTTTGCATTGAGAGCACATTTACGATTACACTAGTCAACATGGTGCTCAGCAGGCGGTAAATACACGAAACCTAATCAAGGACTCAATTTTTGACAGGCGCTTTGTGCAGTTATTGTTGGAAAAGGTCCTACGGTGAATTTAATTTGATTTGACTGCAGCAGTATCATAATATTATTAGCTTTACTATGCTGGGTATGTATTGTACAGCTTTCACTTTAGACGTTCATTAGACTTTATCTTTGGATAAGTCTTTAACGTAACAAAGACATACTGATTGGTCAGGAAAATCTGATGGAGAAACATGTTTCTGAAATATGGCAACATATGTAAAATATTTTGTTTTAAGATTTCAAGTATCCCAAAACACACCATTTCTTTCATTTGGGTGGTTTCTCAGACTAAAAGAACATAAAAAAACAAGAATCTGATTAAACGAACAAGTTCGTGTGCTCGGCAGTGCCCGACTAGGAGATGCCCTGAACCTATCGCCCAGCTGCCGTTACAAAGATTTGTATCTTCCGCAAACACACACACATACACACACACACACAAACACACTAACGAGCAGCTAGCTTAACTCTAGTGCTTATGGGCAGATCTTAATGGAATTTCCGTATGCTGCCAGATATCCTCCCGATGTGTGTTAATGCCACAACTGGATGAGCTGTCCAAAAAGATAAATATTCTGGATCTGCTTATACCATACGAGATACTAGATGATAAACTGGGTGTTTCCAATTCTTATAAGCTCAGAGACAAAGTCAAATCGATTTCATGAATAAAATATATTCATCATTTCAAGTTCCAACTCTTATAGTTCCCGAGCTCAAGACGCATTCGTAAATTTGGACAGACGTTCATCACTAATTCAACTGAGCTCGTCGACCTTATCAAGAACACATATACTTCGGTCGGGGAAGCCTGCTGCTGCCGGAAACATACATTTGCGCAGAATCATTGAACCCTACCTATGAATACTCGGCAAAATAATCAGATCTATAAATATTTGCAAGCACTTGAGTGCCTCGTATATACTTTAGTTCCGTAAAGCAACTGGATAAAGTATGGTCTCGTATGCTCACAACAAGTGCAAACGTTTGCACTCACTTGACAAAAGTTAAATATCGATTTTTCAGTATCTTGTGAATGTGATAATAAGAAAAGTACACTCACAATTTTATGTCGCTAAATTGAGTAGAACTTGCGGGGCAAACGAAAACTTCTTGGCCAAACATCAAATTCACGCTGATTTTTGTCATTAGGGGAATGCAAAAACTTGAAGAGCAACTCGACAGCAACAAACAAATGACAGCCCCTAGCCAGTGGCCGCCCGCCCCCATAGAGCCTAGCGCAGAGGGACCAATGAGCACTTAGCCATTGCGCGTTTTTAATGGTCAAAACTTTTATGTTTATTGTTTATGCGTTGAAGCAAAAATTTTCATGAACTTTTCATTGTTCCGGTTTGCCGGCACAAAAACTTTTAGCATACAATGCACTTTAATTTCGCCAACTGACACACCCACCGCCAGACCATCCGCCCACATCAACCCCGCGCACAAAGAAATGCGACAAAACAATGCAAAGGCAAATGTTGCAGCTAAACTTTATGCCCCAAAAAACTTTGCCAAATGACAGTGACATGGTCAAAGGGCTGTGGCGGAGGTCGAGGGGAGGCGGCAGTAGCAGCAGGATTCGAACCTCAACTCCGCTTGTTACATTTGCGCGTAATATGCGCATTTCAACTTTACTTTATGGTCTGCCAAATGAAAATTTAAAGCTTCGAATTTCAGTTTTTTCCTTAGTTAAGCTCCATGCTCAATATCTAGAATAAATGGATGAAATGCAACAGCAGCTAGCGGTCACATCAAGTCCAAGCTAGTTGACTTGAGTTCAGTCTTTCTTAGTTAAGGCCTTTGTCGAGACGACATAATAAAGTCGCTTTTCTGATCTCCAGAGAGCGGGAACTTCTCCAACATCCTGGAGCTTCACTTAGTGTGCAGTTCTTCTTGTTAACATTTATTTTCTATTGCACTTTTTTCGCCCTGCAACGGGCAACGTTTTTATTACACTTTAAAAGTTACCTAAACTTTTTTCGCATTTTCATTGTCCAGCAAAACTTTTGGTTCTTTGAAGCAGTTTGTTAGCCAAATTTTGGGCAACTTTTATGCCAGAGATTTTTCATGAATAAATCTTAAATTTTTTATACATAATAATGTTTTAAGATTTGTGTGCTCTATATGAATACAACGAAGCGCTGCCTTTTTCAACTCAGGAAACCTTGTAGTCACATTTTCTAGTAAGTTAACCACATTAAATAAATCACTAAATAAATATGGTTAAATTAATTATATTATTAATAATTGAAAAAATGGCCCCTAAGCTCATGGATGTGGAAAACCAAGCTTGGGAGCTGAGCCTAAGGCCAAATATTTTGTACATTATAATAATAATTAGCCTTATCCTCCAAAGCAGATAGCTCGTATTTGCATCTCACACACAGTGCGCACACACTCTGCTGCTACAAAAGCTTTAAGCACAGCCGTGCCAAGAAGAGCAATGCGCGCTGAGCTTTTCACTCAAAAGCACACTAATACATGCTCACGGATCACGCACACACACAACAAACCTAGCGGCATGCAACACATTGGCATTTGATAGGCCACAGCTGCTGCCTTTCGTGGCGCCAACAAATCGGAGTCAGCTATTTGCTTAGCCCGTCGCTCCCATACGTACACCTTAGCTTATTCCCGGCATATACTTAAGATTAAATGACATAATAAATTGCTGCAAATGTCGACACGAAAACAGTGTTTTAGCCAGCACACAAAAACATGAGATTTTGCGCTTTTTGAAATTGTTTTTTGTATTTTTCTCTTTTTTTTTTTTGCCCCCACAGCACTCTCTTCTTAGATTGGTAAAATATTTTGCCGTAGCTGGCAATGTGAAGTGTAAATTTGTGCAGCAGCTGCTGTCAGCGTCGATGTTGTTGCTGTTGTTGTCGCTGTCAGTCACATTTGTTTGCTGCTGCTGCTGCTGCTGCGACTGTTGTGTGCAGTTGGCCTTAAAAATCATTTGAAATTTTTGCGAGGTTTTTAGAATAAAATATATTTAAATAATTTATGGGCTAAAGCTGCCTGTCAATAATTGAAAAGTTGTCGAAAGCCATTGATAGCCATTTTTCTGGAGCTGCATGCAGCGATATGGCAAACTATTCAGGACTGCCACAAGAAAATTGCCTCGATTCTGACCCAAAAAATTGCATAATAATACCTTATGGTCGTATCATGTGCACACGAACAGCGGCAAGAAAAATTGTGACACAAAGTTATGACAATGACGAAAAGGAAACGACATAGACGAGCATTGGGGACGAGCACGGTGCCCGCTGCTGTTGATGATGATGATGAGCCGCAGCGGAAGGAGCAGCAGGTCGTCGCCTCGGCAGCGTTCCCACACTCGCCAGCTGCCAACGTTGCAAATAAGACATTTCTATCTCTTTTTGCTGGCATGTTTTACTTTTTGTACTTTGCCAGCTATGCCACAAAGTACAATTTCATTTTATATCCCTTAGATGTGACTGTGTCTGTGTGTGTGTGTGTGTGTGTGTGTGTGTGACGAAATTTTCGCACATTTACATAAAAAAGATGTTGAATATGTGGCCAAGAGTAAAAACAGGAAAGGAGAAGAAAGCTATGGCAGCAATGCAGTCAAGTTACATGGCTCATGCCGAAGCTAACGCGCAAAATTTCCCATAAGACGGTTGTTGCCTTACATCTGGCCTTAAGTCAAGCATATCATATTCTACAGGTGCTAGGTTCAGGTATTCTATCTGCAAAGTTCTCAACATTCAACTTTTGTTAAAGTCCAACAATATTCCATGTTCAATATAATTTTGGTCATTCTTTAAACTGATGCAAATTTTAAAAAGAAAATATGAAAATAAATGATTGTTATTATAAACTTCTATATGACTAGGACAGATGGGAAAATGCAGAAAATGCAGGTAATTTATTATTTCAATTTATTTATTTTTATGTCAACTTACAAAACGCAGCTCATAGACAGTTCCTGCATCTCGAGTCTTGTTAGCAGCGCACAGAGACATTTCTAAGACATTGGAAGAACCATCTACGAACAGCTCTGCTGACATTGCATACTTTCACTAACTTGGCTCAAGAGGAGTCAAATCGTCAGAGAATTTGCATGCCAATGCAAAAGGGCGCTCAGTCATTCCCTTAGTCAGTCATATGTGACATTGCATGACATATAAAATGGTGGAAAAAATAAAAAAAAATATATACATACATGAAGGGGGCAGAACAACTTTACGAGTTGCAAATACACTTAAAAAGTAATAAAATATTTTATTACAGCGCACAAATGCGAAACGAGCGCCACAAATGACGCAACAGCAATTGAAACTATGAAAATGTACTGAAAAATATGCAAATTAAATTTGTTTGCGCAGCACTTGCCAAATTGAAAATAGAATCGTGTTTCATATGTTGACTAGAACAACATCAGTGACAAGTAAAATATTCATTAGAGCTTAACGCCAGCGCCTTGTCATGTATTTGATTGGGCATCCAACGGCATCCTTCAGCCGTCTTCAGCGCGTGATCCGCTAATCAATAATGTGCTCCACATGCCTCTGCCGCTGGCACTACTTAAGCATCTCAAGAAGTTAATTTCATCGTGGCAAAGGCAGCTGAGTTAAGTGGCCCGCAAGCCAAAGTCAGCCCAGCCAGCAGCCAGCAGCCGGCAACGCTTGTAATGTGCGTGTCACAATGGGTTATTGGCGGTTAGGAGGTTTGTCTGCGGCACCATTTGGTTGCCACCCACAGTTGCCATCACAGCTATCTGGCAACGCAGTTCATCAATCAAATCACTGGCTGTTAGTCAAGCAGTCATGTGATTTGATTGATTCACGCTAAAAATCTGCACTCAAACACTTGGACAGTCATTCATCCCTACGATGTGAATATAATCATCTTCAATTAATATATTTTTCAAATTTTTTTAATAGTTAAATATAATAACAAAAATGTATAGAAATTTAATATCTCTGAGAATATCTATCAGTTAATTTGTAAGTTAAGACCTTCTTATGGAAGAAATAATGAAATATTTAGGATAACAAGAAATAAAGCACAAACAGATCTTAAAGTAAGAATCTGTTTTTTTTCATCTTGGCCAGATTGATTAGGGCACAAAATAATTGAACATTTTTTCTAACTTTAACCTTACTACAAATATTAAAATCTATTTAAGTTCGTCATATGCTAGTTTGACTGTATAATGAGTATACCAGCTAGGCATCCAGCCAGCCAGCCAACCATCCAGCCAGCCAATTCATCCTTGTCTCTGGCATTTAGCGACGCTGCCTTTGCATTGTTTATCCTCAGTCATTGTTAGATACTGTGGCAGACGCCCGCCCAGACTGAAAGTGCAGCGGTAGCAAACAATGTTTCAACCGCAGCTGCCACTTGCATTGATTTCAGAATGCGGCTGCCACAGAGACTGGTGGCAAGAAATCGATAGACTTTGCCACGGTTTCAGCTAGAATTTTGCTGGCGACAGCTACTTAAGCAGATCCTTGAACAGCACGAGGCATTCATTTGTCACTTGGCTCAGGCAGCATTATAAATTATTTACACAACACACTATCTGGGGCTGAGCTGCCCCAGCTTGAGTTCAGTTCAGCTGGCCCAACTGTTCCCTAGTTGGCATTTGGCATACAAAGTTGTTACGTCAATGAAATTGCCCAATTTTATGCTCAATCAATAAATACTCGTATGTCGAGTGACGGTTACGTGTTGGCTGCCTCAATTTATTAGATATTCATGCAACATTAACATGGATTTTTATTAGTATCATTTTTTGAAAAGGGTTGCCAGCCCCCAAACACTTGCAGTTAGACAATATTACACGGCCGGGCCTCCTGGTTCCGGACTGAGGCCACTAAAAGCTTAGCACTGGCTAAGCGAATTTATTGTGGAGCAACCTTTGGCAATAAAAAGAAAGGCAAAAACAAATGAAATTAATATCAAATGCAGGCTGCGACTACCAAATACCCCTTTACCTTATCTGAGTTGGAAGTATTTGCATAAATAAGATAATTACTCATTGTAAAACGAAAACTTGCTCGAAAGCTTTATAGATAAAAGCTTTTGCTTACTCCGGAAATAATCCAAAAATATTTTTTTGGCTATACCATTCTAGGAATAGGTGTTCCGAGCTCTAAGAAACAAGGGATATACCCCATTGAGTGCTTACACTTAAGGTATCGAAAGGCAGGCAGGTAAAATGAAATGGCGGCAGGTTTTCCCTCTGGAAACTGGTCTGTGACAGGTGTACGTGACTGGCTGCCTTCGGTTCAGCCAATGCCCCTAACATCACCAGCCGTTGTAGATGTACTAGGCATAAAATACAACAAATCAATACGCCTCTTTGATTGGCACTTTAAAATTTAAAACATAAAACTAAACTGGGGGCAATTCAAGTTAACTTTAGACCCACAAATATATAAAGCTACTATTTTAAGCCTTAGGTGGACGCCATTCTAGTTATCCATACAACAAACCCCGTTTATTTCTCGGTTACAAGATTCTCACTACAAGACAAATATGATGAAAGGTGTCGAATCCAACTAATGGTTCCTTATTCGATGAACTATAAACATATTTTCAAATAAAACTAGATTGCAACATGGAATTAAACTTTCCACGGAGCAAAACTAGGTGAATAACTAATATCAAAAATGTGTGGCATAGGCCGAGTAATAACCGCTAGTATTAAATACTTATATTTAATTATGATGATTATTTTTAATTATGCTTATGATTAAATCGATTGTTTATTAAAAGTGTTTAACAAACCTTTATTTATGAATTAAATAGGACCATCTTTGACCTTGGGCCAGTCAAGCTATTTAACACAATAAATGTCGCTTAAGCCACCCGTTATATTATTATTTTAATTCCAACATTTAAGTGGTTAGACAACAGACAAGCTGTTAAACTAGCCTTTTAATTTCACAAAATTCGTAATCTCCTACCAAGCTTTAATTCTGCTCTTGTGCACAGCATTCAGCTCGGTTGAATTAATTAAACTCACCTTGTAAGACAGCTGAGGGGCGTTTTGTGTTTGAAATACACGCAGAGATCCACCTTAAAAGTCGCCTCAAAGTGGGCAGCAAAATGTTTCGTTTGTCGGCAGCTGGCTGCTCGGGAGGCAGCAGCTACATAATAACCAACAAGTGTCTCAACTTTTACTTTGAGTTAGAGCGTTGAGGCCGGGCCCCCCTCCTCTATATATGTACATTTAACCATGGCAGTCCGAGTGCAAACATAAGCGACCCTTTGGCCGGCTTAAAATGTCTCACGTTTCAGCCACTTCGCCCACTTCACCATAATTAGAGCCAAGAGCAATTTGAAAAACACTTGATGCTGGCAATTATAAAGTTGAACAACATTTTTCTTCAGCTGTTTCGCCTGGCCATGGCGCACCGGTCCCGCCGTTTGCTTTTCCGACGCTTCCGGCTGCAAGTGTAATTAATTTGTTTTCAATTTCACTCAGCTAAATATGCATAATTTATGTGCCGGTGACTGGCCTGAAAACCCAGCCAGGCAGCGCCCAGCATCCACATGGCCATAATAAAATTTACTAGCTATTACTGAAGTTAGCTCTTGGCAATTTTTTTTATTTCTCCTTTTTTTTTGTATGCACCCTTACATACTTCTAAACGGGGTGCCATTAAATGTTGCAAATAGATGTGCCGGCTAAAAGATGCCAATTATACTTTAAGAATTTTATAATAATCGTATGAGCGCAGAATGTGGCATAAATTGTGGAATATAATATAGAATTATAGATTATATCGCTGCGAATCCTTTAAAGGCTTCCATAGCTAATAGTGCGGAAGATAGTCTGGCCATATTTACCACAACTTAATTCAACGATTTCACCATTTTAACTTTACAAACAAGATTTTAGTTTTGTCTTGCAGCTTTAGCAAAAACATTTTTAATTGTAAATTACTTTCAAAGAAAGTCCGTTCTTCTTTCAAACGGAAGGTGATAATAAACCGATATCACAGCCAAAAGCTCAATACAATACATTTTCACTTACAGTAAATTGGGCGCCATGCCACAATCTTTGTTTTCTCCTTACATTATCATTTTGCCAGTTAAGAAACTTTAAACGTGCTTACAGGGTAACTCCATGTCGTACAATTGCGCACACAATATCGGTTATACCTTGCGCGATAATTTGTGCGCCAATTGCTTTGTTTGTGTGCGAAGCGCCGTGCGACAATCGCAAGGACAACACCGGCAGATGCAGCTGCAGTCGCTGGGGTCGCTGTCTGAGCTTCCTCTATTTCCGTAACAAACATTTCCGTTGCACATTGCTGTAAATTTATTGTTTCCTTGCGGTTTTTCAAATCGCCCGGCGTACTTAAAAGCTGACTGGCTAACCATAGCATACTTTTATGCGCGCTGGAAGTATTCAGTTTCTAAGGATGGCAATATCCTTTACGACAGCAGAGATTAACAATGCGACCACCAGCCCACCATCAGAAGCTATCAGCTTGCCCAAAAAAAAAAAAAACAGCCGACAGGCAAGCGGATGTGCTGCTGCTGTCTCACGCACTGGCTGCGACTTCCGGCCGGAAATACGCATTTAGTTGCATGTAGAATTGTTACGTTTTTGTCAACAAGCAAATTATAGGAGTATTTCTTATTTTTCCCGCCGTCCTGGCTACGAAAAATGAAACTGTCGTTGCTAATAAATCATTTCGGCAAATTCCCAGTGACTTTTGTTTACTTGTTGTTGTTGCCGCTGCCGCCAACTGCTTGTACTTATTTCCGTTTCCGCTTTGCCTGCTAGCTAGCCGTCGGCGGCGAGGCCGAAGGACGCGGCCATTTTTCTATAGCTGCCCTTCACCGTTCTGTATATGCAAAATGCAAGCATTTTCTGCGCCGTCATTTCAACTGGCATAATTAATTACCAGGGCGCGCACATTTCCCAACGGCATCGGCGATGTCGTTGCGTGTGCCCCAGTGCCGAGGCAAACGGTGCTAGGCCCTAACCTCAATGCCTCACTTGACAATCAACACCCCGGAAACGGGCCCGGACTCAGGTGCGGCTGTTGCTGACAGCTGCCTGAGAGTTAAACGGAAGAGAATATGAAATAAAAAAAAAAACGAATGGTAATTGGACGCCTTTAATTATATGAATTAACGCTGGGAGCTGACAAGGCGTGGCCATGATTATCATTGTTAACTGATCGAAAAGTTGATATACTGCATTTCATTTGCTCGGCCACTAATTAATCGTTTTTAATTAAAATAATAATGAGCCTTCTACCCAACCACAATCAGATCTACAATTACACAACTCTTAAATTTTAAGCCATTTTAAAATGTATATTGAATTGTCATCAAAGTACACGCGAATTAAGCTAACTTTTGTCATTCACATGTTCACGTTAAATCAAATCTGATTCACAATAATTATCGATGCTGCCAATATTTTGACAGGTGGCAACGCCGCCCAATCTAGCTTATTTAAATACAACAGTTTTTAGTCAAGATATTGGCATTGTCTCTGCTTAAATGCATAAATGAAACCACAAAAATGTTTAATATCCCTTTTATTTATGACCGATCTTATGTTTCATTTGTATTGATCTGAATCAATGGACAGCTGACAAGCCAACTTAACTAGCTTTTGCCGCTCTCCCGAACAACACTTTTCAATTAGGGTCCCCCACACGGCGCGACGCGGCTTGGCTATCAATACTGTCAGTCGTTATCGCAACGCAATTCAATTAGATGGCGCTGGGCTCATGGTCCCAAAAAAGATGCAGTGCAGCAAATGCAATATGCTGGTGCCACAAATTCCACTTTAATGGGAGTCTATGTGTGTGCATGCGTGTGTGTGAGTGTGTGTGTGTTGGATGTGTGCTCGTGCACATTTGACACCATGAAATTGAGTGGGCTGCAGCTGTAGCCGCACGACTTGACAGTCTACACTTGGAAGAGGCAATCGACCTGCACAGAGCACGAGCTAGTTCCTCCGGCTTGGTCACGATTTGTGTGTGCGCTGAATAAATGGGGAAGCGCCTCAATCGTATATGAGTTATCACCTCGGGCACTCTGATTTATGCAGTCGCCGAGAAAGCGACCCGCATGGCTGCTGAGATAAGAATTAATTGGCAAGTGCAGTGTGCAAATAAATTGCATAGCCCAGCAATAGGCGATGCTGGGGTTACTGTATATGGCAGTCGGAATATAGATATATACAGTGGCTAAAATCCACCAGAGCAACCACAGCCTGCATTTGGTGCACGCCCCCAGCTGTGGGGCAGCTCCTGTGCGACGTTGCGTTGCTCTTAATGTAAATGTGACAAATGTTTTACGACTGGCTGCGCCTGCATCGACGATGACTCCTGTTGACTCTGGGCAAACACCTGTAAATGGGTTTATGCCACACAACACACACACACACACGCACGCGCACACCCAACTAACTCCGTCAGCTTGTTTGCATTTCACGCATATTTTAGCCAGCTCTGGTCCCAGCAAAACCCATCCATTTGCATCCATTGCAGCTTACGTTACATTTTTGTCCACGTTGGAGCTTACATATATACTCCCACATGAAATCTCAAACAAACCCCCCACCGTATCCCAACTGCCTGTGGGTAGCCCTCAGTTAATTAATTGCTTCTCCTGCCTTAATTCCAGCCAAACATTTTAAGTTATTTGCGCAAAATATGGAATATCAGTATTATGTGCCCTGCGTTAGGTTAATTGCCAACAAAAATGCCACAAAATCCATTATCAGTGCTAGCCAAACTTCCGAAACGGGGATGCGTTTCCGTTTTGCTCAATGAGCACAGATCATCGATTGACTTGCAAACAATAATTTACTCATTTTAATTCAGTAAATACCAAACTTTATTTTATCAAGCTGCATATTTAATGCGAAAGCACAAATATCTTGCGCACGCCGCAGTTTAAGACTCTTGCAAACAAATAACGGATGTTCGATTTAATTCAACAACTTGAAGTGCTTACATACAAAAATTCTGAACAGGATTTATGCTATTATAGTCCATTGTTGATTAGTATTTGGTTTAGATATAAGCCAAGACAGTTTGTCATACAAGAACTCAATATATATCAATATTCTTATATATACGATTATTTAATTATTTTCTAGCGAAGAGCAGCTAATCAATAATTTATAAATTAATAAATTGTAATCATTTGTGTGACAGAAATAAGCTTCTTTTGATCATCTAAAAACTTGTCTTAAGTCAGGAATATATTCTGTTTACTAACTGCTTGAAGTATTTACTTCCGTAGTTGTAAATTGATGCCCGGAAATCGCTTTCTATAACGGGCGTATCATTTCCCCCATAAAACTTTGTCTAAGCCCAGCTTTGCAATTTGAGAAAGTATTATAGACTTTACAGAAACTGAGGCTTACGTTAATTCTTAGAGACCCAATTTAACTCTGGACGATAAAAAAAAAACGCTTGATTGCCGGCGTCAAGAAACTCAAAGAGCAGCTACAAATTGAACATACATTAAGGCCTGATCGGGGCCGGGCACCTGTCGCCGCATTGGCCGTAATTTCCTGGCATGGCAAGCGATCAAAGAAAAATGCAATTTCCGATTAAACGCGCTGCCCCGTTTTCCTTTTTTTTATGTCACAGCCAGCAGCATCCATGTTTTACGGCCCAGGCTTTTAGCTGTGAACGGGACTGCAGCTTAACAGGACTCAGGTGAAAGCCATGCGGGCTGCTCTCTTTAGCACACACACACACACACACACACACGCACACACACAATTGCGCGCGTAAATTTATAAAGGATGACAAAGCAAAAGAGCGCATCAAAGCCAAAAGTTCGTCTCAACTGAAGTCCTGGCCATCTGAAAAGCGGGTTGAAAGGGTTTTTTCTGTTTGAACCTTTCGGGTGTTAGCAGGGAAACAGGATATTATTTTGAAATAATGGCCTGTACCTTTGGCCTATATGCTAATGGCCAGCTGCATCCTTGCCTGTATATATCCGCAAATTCATTTTCCGAAAGCAGTGCACTGAGAAAAATTGTAAATGTACAAATTATATTTGAGCTAAGGTAGTCTATGCACAGAAATGCAGAACTAAGATACATACATATTCCAAAGTAGGCGAAATACTAACACTGCAATTAATACAAACATTCTGTATTTTGTTGTCCAAATCGGTTTTAAACGGAATCGATTCGAGCTCGAAATTTCCCCAAGAACCAAACCTTATAAAAATTAATGTCCACAAATAGCTGAACCGCAACCTGAGCCTAATTAACATTTTTTTTATTTTGAAATCTTCAAGTATTTTTCCAATATTTTACATTTTGCGAATGAACTTTCTGAGCACGTAAAATTGGCTACCTTCGATAAATTTAAATATGTAAAATTAACGAACTGAATTGTTTAATTTTATGATTGAAAAAATTGTGACAAAACAAGCTTCGAGCAAAAATTCACATTCATGAGCGTGCAAAATCGGTAACACAAGCCGCAGGCGAACCGCGAATCGAACCACCGACCACCTTTTTTTCTTTTGTGCTTGCAGCTGTGATTGCATATTATCATCGCATAAAGTACAAATTTGAATTTCCATATGCTCTGCTGTCAGGCTAATTGTTGGATTTTTGTGATGGAATACCCAAGCCAATAAGAATATATAAATTGAAATACATGTAGCACATATAAAAACAGTTAAATTTATTTATATTTAGCATCACTTTTCAGTTTCGTTTGCGGCACTCGTAATTTGATTCAATTTTTGGTATTTCAGTAACAACAAAAATAATCACATTTAAATATAGATATTTATATACACACACACATAAACACATTGTTTTTCGGCCAGGTTATTATTATGCATTTGGACTACATTTCATATTTCATGTGCAGCCCATATGGTTTTTTTTTTCTGGCATGAGGGGTTTCAGTTCAGTAGTAGGCCTCGCATTGCATCTGTCGGCGCCATAGTGACCAGTCCGCACAGCCCACAGTTTGCACGAATCCTTTGCCGGGTGCACAGCTGAGCAGCAAGGGCGCGGAGTTAACACCCGGACACATATAGAATTGATTGGGATCCAGCGTGGCCCATGGCTGGTCCTTTGCGTTCGACTCGCTGCTGTTGCAGCCGGCCGCCAGCTGGGCGGCCAGCAGCTCCACTGTGGGCCGGCAGGCTGGCCACTGGTCATAGGGCAGGCAGCCCAGATGGCCGTGGCCATTGAAATAACCACGCCCCTGTGGGCAACGCAGCTGCAGCGGCATTTGGTCCGCCACAGAGCATACGTAGAATATGTTGGGATTCGGATCGCCCCACATGTTCGTGGCATGTTTGCATGTTGCATTCGTGGCCGCAACGGATGCGTCTGCAATCCGCAGCAGCACCAACATCATAATCATTAACATCATCATCATCGGCATCATTACGCCATGCCTCAGATGCAGCTTTACTCGTTTCTCGACATTCCGTTCATTTCTCATAAATAATTTCATCAGCAACTTTTATGGCACAACACTGTCGCGAATTCCCTTTATGTGGCAGATATTATTGTTATTTGTTATTCTTTTACAGCTCTATAAGCAGTGTGTGTATTGGTTCATAAAAAAAACAATATATATGTATATATGCATATATATGATCTGATATCCTTTAAAGCCACGTTTTTACTGTGCACCACAAAAACATTGACTGATTGATATGGCGCCATTGTCATTCACTTTTATACCCATTGCAGAGTTCTCATTGTGCCCGCTTTTATCTACTGTTTTATCATTCGCTCTGGTATTCCCATTGTCACATTGTCAAGAGTTTGGGAAAATTGGAGTTGTGACGTTGTGCAGCTGTTTGCCCTCTGGGTGGCTCTCTACATTTATCTTTGTGTCTGTTGAGAATTGGCTGATTTGATAGAAAGACTGAGTTCAGTGTTTGTTCTTTGTATGCTCTACCAAATAAAAGTTTTAATGACTATCAAAACGAAATATTTTAGTTTAGGATCTGAATTTTATATTACTAAACTTTCTTCATATACCAAATTTCAAGCGCACTTAACAAATTTTAAATGTAATTGTAAGTAATGTAATTTAAATGTAATTGTATATTCAACATCATATAGATCAAGTTATTATAAATATCGCCCTACTATGTGATTCTCACGAATTCAAGTTAGGATTAACTTTATCTCAGCTCATCTTCTGGCGTTAACTTACTCTATTGCATGCTCTCACCTCTCTCCCTATTTCTCTCATTTTATTCTTTTTATTTGCTTTTCATGCTTTGTACTTAACCGGCTTTCTTTCTCTCAATTTATTCTCCTTTGCTCTTCATGCTTTGTACTTAACCGGCTTTCTACTTCCTTAGTGCATATATGAAAGTCAGTCCCCCTTCTGCTAATAGATGGCAATACAAATATTTACATATTTCTATGTTTAATATAAATTTATACATTTAAATGCTTGTAGTATACTAATAATTATGGTTTATACTAAACATGATTATACTAAATTATATCGATGGGTTTCGACTTTCTAACTCATAAAATCTATGTAATACTTCAATTTCTGGCGTCCACAAGTTTTGTATAAATCGTGAAAATGTATGGAAGAGAAATAATTGATTTAACTAACAAAAAATGAAAAAAAGAAAAAGTGTGTAATAAATAATCGCACATTTCGGATATTTCCCTAATTTGTCTATAATTATATTTGGACCAGTCCATTCAATTGCTTTTGCCTTTAAGTACTTGGTAGACTTAGAATTCCATTCAATGTGCGTCAATACATATTTTATTTACGACGTGATTCACAGAAACTGAAATCGAATCGCCGTAAAATTCGACTACTGAAAGAGGCGCAAGAGCACAACCAACTGAGGTGACAAGCGTCTTATCAATGCGATAGCATAACATTAATTGCCTTTCAAATGAAGGTAAATTGGAAATTATTGCTGCAGGGCAATCAGACAAAATTTAATTACAAACTCTAGCTACATGACAAGCACCAGAAACGTCTCGCTGTGCAGCCCTCTGCAGGTGCAGCTGCTGTCAAAAGTTCTAATTGATTTCGCTTACAGCAAAATTCCACATCGCGAACCCAGAACCCCAATTGGGCCCAGCTGCGGACTTGGGCATAGGCCATACTAAAACCTGGAAGAAAAAGTTCTCCATTTGCCTGCGCTGTGCTTCTTTGTTGTTGAGTCACGTTGTCAATTGAACTTCTTTCCGGGCGTTCCGGTGTCGTTTCTGAAGTGGCATCCGGCTCGGTGGCAGCCACTTTTCGCAGTCTATTTTACGCGCACCAAGTTTAAATAGGGAAACTTCTGGCAGCAAAAGTTGACAACATTATCGACATAAATTCCAATAGGCATGTGGCCTGAAATTCTATTAAAACTTTACCCACAGCACATGCGCAGCAGCTGATGAAAGAATTTCCTAAGAAATGCCCATCAAATGGGTTTTTATTTTGGAATTTGCCATGCCACTTGAGATGATAAGTGTCCAACAACAAATAACATATAAATATATTTGCTAAAAAAAAATAATAAGGAAATTGAGCCTAGAAAATTACAGGCAGTTATCTATTTAGTTGTGCCTCCGATAAGCGGCTCACAGTGCGTATAAGCAATGCGCGGCATCTATAGACCATTGTCAACAAGCTATTGAAAATGATATCAAGTGAGCTCCAGATAAGTCGCTTGATTACATTTCCGAAAATGTTATAAATTCGTTGGAAATAGCTAGAAATCAGTTTAGTCTATTTTCAAGTGTGCAAACCCAAAGTAGTGAAGCATTTAATTCAACATGCTAAAAGGTGAACTTAATGTTATGCTTTAGAACGTTAAGTGAAAAAAAACTTTAAATTGTAAAAAAACAGTGCAAGCAATTCGGAGTATATGACAATTAGAAAACGCATCCTTAAGATAATAGATAAGGATCTGTTGCTAGTGAAGTGAACGCAATATATATATAATAAATGTGACAAAGGAGTTTATTAAAAATAAGCATTTAATAAATATTTTAAGTCAACTGCAGTGAAACATTTCATTCCAAATAGATAACTACCTTTAAAAATTAAAAATACTAACAATGCTTCTACCTGTGCAGAATCTCATCCTTCCGTGACGTCAAATCACAAATTTTCGATATAATTACGAGTATCGTTTCTTAAGTTATTTCTAATGTATAAAAATAAAATAAATATATACATTAGCCAAAAACCTGTGGCTTTTTATTAGCCCAAGTATTGACGTAATACAATTTCTGTTCCGCCCACAGTTTTTTTGATATTTCTTGGCCTATTAGCGCTCGGCAGTGCTGCCACCCTCTACGCGGATGCGGAGGAGTCCACATTAGTGCCCACAGATACAACCACTGCGCCCGAAGAATGTTTATATGAAAGACAACCCTGGGCCGCTGTTAATCCGCTTCAATACTACATTTGTGTGGACAATAAGCCAAAAGTTACGAATTGCAACGAGGGCTATTACTTTGTGAGGAATGCAACTCTATTCGGCTGCATACCCGCTAAGAAGATGGATCCCAACTGTGTCAACTTGGATGTAACTGTGGGTCCCTGCACCGGCATCAATCTGAAGCAGCCGCAGGCCAGCCAAGTGCTAACCAATTTCTGGCTATGCACTGAGGAGAATGCCGCGCCCGTTGAGCTTACATGTTTGGATGACAAGGCGTTCGTTAAGCGGGACGGTTACCTGGGCTGCTTTGACTGGGAGGTCTGGCGTGCACTGCGCGGCTGCAATTAACCGAAAGGCAATTGAAAACTATCTGGCCCGAATGATAATGTCCAGCAAGCATTT
Organism: Drosophila littoralis; assembly: GCA_018903485.1. NCBI lineage: Eukaryota > Metazoa > Arthropoda > Insecta > Diptera > Drosophilidae > Drosophila > Drosophila littoralis. Next base: position 14,718,614 of record JAEIGF010000593.1, read on the forward strand.
TAATTAAGTTCCAATTTTTATGCGATTTTATCATGATTAAATTTTGCCAAAATGAATGAAAATTAATTTTCAATTGATTATCAAATAATTTACCATTGTTCGATAAGATACAACGGATCAGTTGACGCTGCTTGATAAGGGCATTAAACTGATATATAACACGATAAAATGCAATAGACTAGAATTTCTGGTCAAAAAACAAAATTACATTGAGAACAGACCTCAATGTGAAAGGTTAAAATGAAAGCTTTTTGCAGGAAAAATTTCAGAGCTGCAAGCTGAAGCGCAAGCACATGTGTACGGCGTGTGTGTGTGTGTGTTGTGTGCTGTCTGAGCTAGCAAAAAAAAGAAATTGTCACCACACATTTTACCCTCAACAAAACAACACGAAATGGCAAATTGCAGAACACATAGCGTTGAGGGAAGCGGCCAACCTGACTCGGTCAGCAAACATATGTATGTCTAAAATAAAATACACTTTTTCTGTGTGTGCGTGAATAGCTGTGTGTGTGTGTGTGTGTGTGTGTGTGTGTGCTGTGTCAACTAACAGCGAGTTCAAAATGAGTTTAAAGTTGGGCATTGAAGCGCATTAGTTTTGTTTCCCCTGCTTTGTTAGATTTATTTTTGTTCTTTTATAGTTTAAATTGAAAACAAGTAACAGCGCTTCAGTCGGAAGTGCCCGGCTAGGAGATACCCTCCATCTAGCGCCAAGCTGCCGTTAGAAGCTTCTTCTAAATACAGAAAGAGACACATATGTACAAATATAGATGCTGTTTATTGAAAATGCCATCTATGAGAACTTTGATGCTTATTGTCCGATCATTTCGCACTACATATAAATAAAAAATATGGCATCCGAAAAGTACACATATTCATAATATGAGTACTTGGCGCCTTTTAGCTTCGAGCTATGCTTATTTTACATTTTGTACATGGTAGCGTCTAAGGGTATACAAAAAACTTTAGGAAATGACAGAGATGTGAGTAATGTTTTTTTATTGTTTTTTAAAAACAAAATAACATACATATCTTATCTAATGTGTAGCTGTTGCTATTCAACTTTCTCTTTCCGTATCAAAATTAAAACATGCCAGCTGACTATTTTTATATATTTCCTGATAGAAACATCTTGTTTGGCACACTCAAAAACAAGGTAAACAGCTGTGTATACTGGAAAACTGATTCGAGAAAATATTTCAAATGTTATAGGTGGTAAACACTTTATGATTTGAATTTTTGTGCATTGTATATATTGGAATCAGCTAATCGGACAACTATATCAGCTGCCAAAGAAATGATTTTTCGAAAATTGAGCGAGATAATATTTAGTTTCAACCAAATTCGGTAACCACAAGCAGTTTGACCGACCCAATGGTCCGTTCTTCAGGGAACCCAACATATTTTAATTAAATAATTGGAGAGATTCGAAATATCCAACAATAAATAGCTACCAAGGAAACCCAGTTTTTTCCGCTTCCCCATTGGGATAACTGCAGAAGAAGTCGTTAAGGGGGGACTAGGAGCCCTAGAGCTAGTGTATAATATTGGTGATCCTATCTAGATTTATGTTCCTTAAGAATCAAGAGTCTTCTCAAAACCGAAGTAGTATATCATAGAGGATACATAATAACAGTTAGTCGGATATAGAAATAGTGTATTAATATGTTGCTTATTGCCTAATAACAATTAGTCGGATATAGATATAGTGTATACAAATATTCCTTATTGCTTATTATTGGAAGCCGATTTTAATCCTGTTTGACATATCGTTTGCTGTCTACAGCGACAGCTTTAATAATTGTATAGAGCTTAAATTATCATTAGCCCAATTTGCTTTATATATATATAGTATGTATCTGTTTTTCCCTGACTAGCCCTCAAGCAGTTATCGTTGAAGATCGTGCGGCCAGCTACGGAATTAGTCACGCTTTGCCGGAGGAAAGATGCATCCAACCAAAAGCTAAATGCTGTCTACAAGCGACTCTATTGCCTAGGTAATAAATGTCTGCTGGGTGCGATACAGTTCGCAGCACACAAACACACACATGCACACGCACACGCACACACATGTAGATGTGAAGTTGGAGTGTCAGTGACACGAAACTGCTGCAAAAGCGCAACAACAACAATAATGGCAACTGCGACAGTGCCCCCAAATGAGTTAGTCAGGAAATTGCATTATTTGTCTTTGGCTGTTGTCCCTTACCCAGCCGACCCACTTCCCCACTTCCCCCTCGCACCCTTATCCGTTTGGTTTAGCTCTGCAGCCAACTGCCGAGCACTTTAAAACGGCGCTGGCCATCTCCGCTGTGACACTGTTTCTGTCACACATGCGAATTTCAAATACGCTCTCCTAGTCACAGAAATTTTTCTGCACCATTTCCGCCCGTTGCTGCTGTTGTAACTGCTGCAGCTGCTGTTGCTGCTGTTGCTGCATTTTAATTGCTTGGCTTGGTGTGCCGGCCTGGGCCATTAATCCTGCACAAGTTGTGCAGTGAAACTACGAAAAGGGATTTTTAAAGTCACAATTGTCGTATGTTATCAACACACAAGCAAGCACACACACACACACACACACACACACAAAGTGAGTGTCCAGCTGACTGTCGTGTCGAGAAGTTGGCCTCTAGCTAAGGGCCATGAAGCTGTCGCAACGGTGCTCAGATTTAATTGAGTTTGCAATTGTTCTGCGGCCTGGCCAACTCGAAGTGTTTCGCCAAGTTATGCATTTGAATCGCCAGCCAACGAGCTGAACTTTGACCCAACAGCACGGAGTGTTCAGTCAACGGAACACAACTTCCGTTTCCACACATTGACGGACACGGGTCAACGATGTTGTTGCTTTAATTACGCTTGTGTTTGTGCGTGTGTGTGCGTTTGGCTACAGCAGACATAAACATAGCTGCCATAAACCATGCCAGCGACCTGCGCCAGACAGACACGGCGTATACGCAATGCGCCCAACAGTATGCAACAATATTTCAGCTTTTGCTTGTGCCTTGAGCTATTTGCACGGCACTTCCTGTCGAATGGCCATAATTGGCGTTTTTTGCTCGTCTTCGTATTTTTTGTTTTTTTGCCTGCACATTCCGCTCTTGAGCGCTGCGACAGCCACTACACAAGTCAACTTAAGCGGCACCAGCCACAAAACCACTTGCACCCACACCATGCAACAGCAAGCGCCGCCGTAGCCGGAGAGCATCCCTTATTGGGTCTGCTCTTTGGCTGATTTTCAGCGTGCGCATTCCTTGCAGAGGACATGCTCGGGCATGGGTGGATGAATCATGGTGTTCGCTGTTAAGTTGGCTTAAACTTTTCCACTTGAATGGCAACGGAAGGTTTTATGAGTCGCCTTTCCCCCATCCTGCCCCCTGCACTAGCCCCTTCCCCACGCTGGTTGCCACATTGTGTTGCAGCGGCGCATGAAAGTATGCAGCATGAAATTTGCTACGCTGCAACAAATAAATATTTGACCCAGCCCAGCCCCCTTCCCCTAACCGACCCTACTTTCAGTACGTCCCTTACGGCCAACCCGGCGCCTTGCATTTGTATTTTATGGCGCCGCTGAATTTATATTTGCACTTAACAAGCGACAACAGCAACAACAGCAGATTAAAGTCGAGGGTGCAGCAACTAGACGATACCCTGTACGCAGCGCTCGGTTTTTGTTTGAGAATACGGGTATCCAAATTTAATTAAATGTATCAATTATTTAAAAATCGAAATCGACAAAGAAGATATTAGCTTGGTTTGCAAGTGATGTACGATAACATATATTTCACATACTGTAGCACAGACAGTCGGGCAGCCAGACGGACGGATACTGTATGGAGTATAAGGTGTAACTTCCTCAAAACCAGTATACCCATTTTCCTTGCATATTTTTAATGGGTATAACAACAACTTTGCAGTTCGGTGCACCAAACTTTGTTTGGCTTATTTTTCGGTTACAAATCAAATCCAAAATCGCATTAAAATTGCATGCAACAAAAAAAAAATTTAAAAAAAAACAAGCCACAACATCGCGTTGCCAGAAGCCAGAACTCACAGTATGTTGCAAAAGGTGTTGCAGGAATGGGTTACCTAGTTCCCGGACACAAACTATCCCTTCCGTACCCCCACCCCCCCTGGGGGGTATCTGCTGTTTATCAAGCATTTCACGGGGGCTTTTTGCCATTTCAATTGAATGTTCGTGAGACGAAATCACTTCAACGCCTTCGATTTCAATTTCCGCCACATTTCCAATTTGAGTTTTGTTATTGCATTTGCATTTATTTTGTTTATTCGTTTGTTTTGTTGTTGCATTCACTTGATTGCCGTTCGACTGTTTTGCGCCCTGGCTTGTCGACGCTATCCAGGTGTAATCCTTTCCGGGCTCCAGGTGTGGCCTAGTTTGGACTATGCAGTCATGGGGCAGGCAGCTAAATATTAAATAGACAACCAATTCTGCTCTATTCTGTTTCAGTTCAAATTTATCTACATAATAAATACACTCTATAGTAGTTGAATTATTTGGCTCATAGCCTATTTTAGAGATAGTAAACCAAACTGATGAACATGCCATGCAATACATTTACCTAGATATAATTATGCTATATTATTATTTTGGCACTTCACATTGTAAGACTTTTGTTTTTCCATTCACTTAAATTTCATTTTGACACATCTACGTGAAATTTTATTTACGTCCCAATAGACCAACTGCGAAAATCATCTCCGATGACTGGAAATAAGAGTCCAAAGTAGTGAGGAGATATTCAAGTTTTTCCACGTTCGGAAACTGTATGTATATTTGAACGTTAAACGTATATATGTACATACATATATAGTCTTATAGCAAAATTTAACAACAACATATGCCCAAATATCGCCCTATTATGCGATTCTCATGAATCTCCCGTTTCCTTCCGTTTTTAAAAGTGAAAGTTATCTAATAAACTTAATGTCTTCTCTCTCTCTAATTACATAGCGCGACTGGGAAACCATCCCAATCGTCTGGCTAGGCGTCTTCTAAGAAGGCTTAGAATTGGAGGAGTCCGAACGCGGAGGAGATTGCAAAGGTCTCACTCAATCGATCTCCCCGATCGAATAATCCCCTTGTTAATTTGTATATTAGACTTACCAGTAGAATAAGTAGTTTATATATATTATATAAATTTAATTTATGTTGTGCCTCATAATAACAGAAAAATTAAAATAAAGCAAACAAAAATGTTAAAAAATCGAAGGCAAATAAAAATGCTCTCTCTCTCTCTCCCTGTAAGAGATACAAAGCTGAAAAGATGACCGGAATTTCTTTTTGGTTCGAAAGTTACCAATAAGAAAAGATTTTGAAAAACCCGGCCTCCATGTGGGGGGAAATGCAAATTAAGTTTGCACGAAGAACATCCAAGACAACGCAACCTTATATATATTTACAAGTAAGACGTCTTGGGCCCTTGTAACTTAGGTGTCTAGGCAACCGACTGATAATCGCTGGTTCAAATGCAAATACAATTTTCATTTTTTTATATATGCTTATTTTGAATTTAACTAATAATTAATCGTAGGTTCCAAAGACACAGAGGCGGTTGGAAATGCCAGGATGATTTATGTTTTGTTATGTTTGTCTTTAAATTAAAGACTAAAAAGCTTCGCCTAAGATAACGCAATAAACCTACTATAAGCATGAATCTAGCATACTTTGACTTTATTTCTGTTTAGGTCTTTCCGATACTTTAATTTTCTTTGCTGCAGCCAGTTGTTTTTTAGCTTCCAGGAATCAGTTGCAATTCGCACTTTATAATCTGACACCTCGACTGCAGTTTTTGTTTAGCTTTTAATTCTTACTTTCTGACAGTTTTTTATAATTTTTATTACGGCTTCTGTCAACTCTTCTGTAGCTTCCTGTCCCGCGCAGTTCTTTCTGCTCTGCTTTATACTGTGTCAGCTTTTTTTTTCCTGTCCGCTTTCCAATTGGAAACGCACTCAGCATATCCTTAGCGGGCTGCTCATTTTGCATTTGCTTATTTTTTTGCAGCATACCTTCAGGCTGTGCGCATTTAATGAAGGCTTAACATTACGGAAAGGGAGCACATGGAAAACAGGAGCAACCAATACCGAGAGGCGTGCGTGATTTATGTCAGATCAGAGGAACGCTTCTCTCGAGCTTGCTGCTGCTGATATGGCATCCATAACCCATTTGCATTACATGGCGCAGTCAATAGCGGACACGTGTCTAAGCATCTAGTTTGCTGTCCTTTGCAACTGGGTGTGTGTGCATGTGTGTGTGTGTGTGTGGGTGTGTGAGTGTATCTGAGTCAAGCCTAAGCTCCGTTACATGTCATTGTAATAGTATCATGCTGTAACAGATTGCTGTTTACCTTGATTTACATAAGAACAAACAGACACCTGCTCAGCTGGACGGGTGTGGGGGGCAACCGCAGCAGTGCAAACAAACGACGCTGCTCTATCGCAGTGGTATTGTTGTGGTGTTGTGGTGCAGTGGTGCACAGTGGCTAGTAGCAGGTACGTCTGGCACACTGATGGGTTACAAATACACTTAAGCATGCACTTAGTCTTTGCGCCTTTCACTTCAGTTCGTGTCGTTGTTGACATCGATGTCTATGCATGGGCGTGAATAAGCACATTGTTCATTGTGTGTGTGTGGGTGAGGAATGTGTGTGTGTGTGTGTGGGATATATGCAAATTTGTGTGCCTGCTGACGTCTTGGCACACAGAACAGCAGCAAAATGAGCCAACGCCCGCTGACGACCGTTTTTTTGTTAACAGTTTTCCATTTTCTTGATTTTTCTTTTGTGTTATTTTCATTCCACTAAGCAAATAAAGTTATTTACATGCGCAACCAAATCGATTTGTGTGTATCAAATTGTGCCGCTCCAGAAACAATGACTGCCTCCGCGCAGCTGTTACAGGGAAAAACAGCCCAGGAGGTGCCAGCAACTTGGCCAGAGGTGAAGTGCAGCCAACATTAAACAGTATTCAGCGCTGAAAGCCACAAAGTTTGTTCTTTGTTTTGGGCTTATTTCAAATTATTGTACAAACTTTACCTGCATGGTGCAGGATATATGAGAAACTACTTTTCCAATTCTGCTCCAGCTGGTCTGGACCTAACGGACAGATTATTAAAAGCAATAAATTTTTAGATAAAATTTAACAACAACTTTTTAACTTTGTAAGTAAGTAACTTTGTAAGTTTGTATGCTATTAAAAATAAATTGAAAAGTCAATCAAGGTGACAAAACATAAAACAAACAAAAATGGAATTCTTTTTGCAGATCGTTATTGGCTTATGTTCTGCATTTATTTAACAAATAAAGAAATAACCATCTCAAAATGAATAAATACACACCATTTTATATAAGTTTTGATACTCAAAATCGAAAAATATAATACTTTGAGAATATTTGTTTATGAAATCATTTTCAACGCAAAAAACGCATTTGAGTCGAAAAATGTTATAAACCAAAATTAAACAAAATAAGAGAAATTTTTGTTAATTTAACATATATTTATGAGAAATAATTTAGAAATTTTTTAAATGACATTTTTATAATTTAGAAATTTTTGATCTTTATTGAATTTTGTTTTCGTTGCTCAAAGAAATAAAAAATAAAATCCATTAGAGTAATAAAAAAGATTATTTATAAATAAATTATCAAATTTAATATCATGAATATGAGCAAATAATTATTTGTTAAGCTCGTAATTTTCAGGGCAAGGTTTATATGTAGGTTAGTTTCTGCCTAAAGGAAAAGCTCATCTCTGCATTTTGTATGGAAATTGCGAATGGAATTTTATTTAAAATCTAGGCAAATCTAGAAAGGAAACTTTGGAAAGGAAACCAAATGATTGAATTCCTTCGCGACAAACTGACCAAATGATGCACAGTCTGAACAACTGAAGCTAGAGATTATGTTATTCAATAAATACACACTATATAGTTTTTTTTTCTCTCATTTATTCGTTATCATTTTCATTATTAGTAAATCGATAGAAAACGAGCCCAGATCAAAATGTAGCATAAGTGAAACTGGCTTTGTTTTGACAAAGTCAGGTCAGAGAGGAGCTTAAGCCGGATGCTAATTGAACATGGCCTTTGAAGCATTACAAGTCAAATGTGTTCAAATTCAACACTTTTGGCCCCTGGCTTGTAATCGAAGATTAGCACACAAATAAGCAAATGAACTGTTGCCTAACCGAACTGAGCCGAGCCGATTTGGTCGAACGTTGGAATGCGCGTGCGAGTGTGCGAGATTGGGGCGCATGGTCTGGCACCTAGGAGCTGCCCACAAGGCCCCATAATTAAAGCAAAAAATTGTCGGCAATTTAATTAAAAGCAATTTTTGGCCTGGGCGTTGTTTATGCTGTCAGCGGGCTGAGCATGGGCCGTGGGCGAGCGGTTAGCTGCAGCCAAACGGGGCATAAGCCGCTTTGGGGACACAGCGGACCCACACACAGCATGTTGGCCCTGGCAAAGGATTTGCATTTGTTTGTTGTGAAAATGACCTCCCCTACCCCAAGCGCGGAACAATTACGCAGAGTGCGTGGTCAAATGCACTGGAGCATGGATTGTGGGCGTGACTGGACAGCATTTGGTGCGGTCGCGCAATGGCTCCGCTTAAATCCTACGTTATCCAGCCGATGTGTAACAGGGCCAGCCTGACCCAGCCCATTGCGCTCCATTGTTTGCGTAATTCGATAAATTGACGGTACGTTGGCCTCCATGGGCTTTAAGCCCAGTTGCCCATTTTAATAATTTTTAATTAGCAGCCGCTGGCTGACAATTTTGTGACCGCTCTGGCAAAATTGGTTTTTAATTAAGTTCATTTCGCGTCGCCCCAAAATCCGCTAAATCTAATGAATTCAACAGTTGAGCCACGAATGTCTGTAAAGCGAAATTTCGATGCACGCCATACAGGAAATACTTTCTGTTTTCATTACAATACAGGTAAAGTATTCAGCTGGAAACTATATGGAAAATATGTTCGTCAAAAATCTGTCAAATTACGACGAGTAGATAATCCAAATTTGATGTCTCCCGCTGCAAAAGCGAAGGAAAATAATTGCAAGCACGCAGACAGACGGAAGGACTGCAAAATGGACATTGCTCAAAATTAATGTCGCTTATTGATATATTTACAGAATATTAAAACGTTCAATAATTAATTATTCTTTAATTCGGCGATATTTCATTTATATTGCCTGCACGCAGACATACTTCAAATGTACATTCTTCTAAGCTAATATGCCTCTCTTACTTTGTTTACAGAGTATAAAATGACTATATAATATCTTTAAGTTCTTATTTAATCAGTATTGCTTGCGCACAAATGAATATTCCTCTTTTATTATGTTTACAGAGTATAAAAGAAGAAGAATACAAATATATCCCGGAATTCTGTGATATTTTATCAGTACACTGCTCAAAACTAATATGCTTTTACTATATTTACAGTGTATTACAAATAAATAATAAAAACAAACATCCGTAATGCGCGTCAGTTACCACGAGGCGTATACATAATAAAAACGGACTAACTTCACGTGCTCAATTTTTTATATTTTCTTGCATATTTTCAAAAACAATTCACAAAATCAATCAAAAAGTATTGCCATTTAGATCCCGGCAGCAAGTGGCTGACTTGGTGGAGCCACCGTTGGAGTCCAATACCATTGGGCAAAGTACACACAGTCCTTGGCGTCATCCAGCCAGGCCTGGGCAACTGGACAGGTGGCCAGCGAAGCGGGCACACCCAGCGCATGGCATACCCAGTACTGGTTCTTTAAGTAGTAGTGTCGATAGGAGCCCACGGCGATTTCAGCCTCCGTCTGGCAGCCGGGCTGGCCCGTGGGCTTGTCCAAGGGTATAGCAATGGAGCAGCTGACCAGAGCCAGGCACAGAGCGAACAGATACGGATAGTTCATGATTGGAAGACGTTGATCTCAAGACTGACCTATGCTAATGCCAAAGCGCTGCTTTTATAGAGCAAAAACTTAGTTGTTATCTTATCAATGAAACGGAACTAATCACAAAAAAATAAGTGTGGCGCGATGCTGTAAACAGTTACGGGCTCGCCTTGTAAACAGGGCTCCACGCAGGGCCTGTTGCTATTTGGCAGACAGTTTATGGCCCTGTTTGTTTGCGCAGCGCTTGGCTGCTGGCGAGCTGAGGGAAGGGGTGGAGGGGGGACGGCAACTGCCGGACCACCCGCTGGAAGAGCTTGCATATTCATGACATCAGCACGCCTGCTGTAAATTATTTCGAGAGATAGCCCTGGCAAGCCACAAACAAGCGGACCAACAGCTAATTAATTCCAAGCGCTGCCTTAAAGGCAATTTTTGGTCGCAGGCCAACGAAAATTTTCACCTGGGCAAATGAGTTTGGATGGGAACCCACTTTTCGACTGCCTTTTTGGGCCGCCTTAAGCCATATTAGGTCGCACACACTTGAGTAATTGCCCTCGCCAATGCACGGTGGCTGCAGTCGAGCCTCGACTCCTGGCGCTTGGGGCCGGGAGGAGTTGGCGGCGCACTTGGCTTTGTTTGCTTTTGGCCATAAATTAAATCAGGTTATTAATGTCTGCCATTAAATGAAGCTACAGGCTGGAGCTGGAGCACAACGACAGGGACAACTACAAGCTGGGCATTGCGACCGTTTTGTGTGTTATCCTTGCACTTGCGCCTTGCTTGGCCAGCGCCTTGAGTCCAGCTTTTGTTGATTTATGCTAATTCGTGCGGCATTTCAAGCATTTTGAAGTTATTTCCAGATTTTCAAACACAAGTGCACAATTTGTATGCACTTTTGTCTTCAATTTGAAAGCAGGCTGAAGATAAATGGATATTAGAAGATAATTTATTCGGCCGAGCTTTAAAACCAGCCTGAAGCACGAATATTGTGATTCTTGAGCGAGCAGCTCCAGCAAGGCTTAAGGTCCTTAATTTCTTTGCTTCCTGTGATTTCTTTGCTGACAAGCTCACTTTCTCCTTTCTCTCTCTGAAGCACGAATATTGTGATTCTTGAGCGAGCAGCTCCAGCAAGGCTTTAGGTCGTTAATTTCTTTGCTTCCTGTGATTTCTTTGCTGACAAGCTCACTTTCTCCTTTCTCTCTCTGAAGCACGAATATTGTGATTCTTGAGCGAGCAGCTCCAGAAAGGCTTAAGGTCCTTAATTTCTTTGCTTCCTGTGATTTCTTTGCTGACAAGCTCACATTCTCCTTTCTCTCTCTCTCTCTCTCTCATTTTTTAATATGTTCAAATTCCTCTCTCACTTTATCTCTTCCTCTCTCTTAATAAATATCCCCTAGTCGACCCTCTACTCTTTTACGCATGCCATTTCTCGTTTAATTTTGCCAATTAAAATAAAAGTCAAAAATGGCTATTTGCTCTTTTGATATTGTGGCCTCTTTGAAGTGAAAACCAAATTATAATTAAATACAAATACAAATATGTTTCGCATAGGTTTGCATATGATGCAATTACAATTTCCAATTTTTGCGCATTTTTAATTCTACTTTTTTAACATGCAATCATTTTTTAATATTTTTCCCTTTTTGTGTTTGCCACTTGCACATTCGCTGCAAAAAATAAAGATAAAAATAATAAAAAAAATAAACCATAAAAAAAATGCGTTTGCAGCTCGTTTTATTGATGTGCTCGTTTCGGGACTGACTGACAAAGGGCTTGACTGAAAGCTGGCAGAATGCAATATAAAAAAAAAAAATAACAATAAAATAATCAAAAAGTGCACATTTGTGTTTCAAGCCAAAGCCTGCGCCAAGTGGAGTGGAAATGGCAATGCAACTGGACCAGTTGCCAAATGCACCAATATTGATTTATGACAAATGTTTTCGGTGCCGTCCAACATGGATTTAAATGTCACTGTCAAAAACTATCAACACTTGCGATTTTTGCGAGGCGCGTGGGGCGTGGGGCGTGGGTCGTGGGGCGTGGCACGTGGTTCGCTGGGCGTGTCAGCTTAATTGCTGTCATAAGTCAAAAGTCTGTTGACCAATGAAATTGTCTCTGTTTGTTTGCATCTGACACACACTGTGCGAGACACGCACTCTGAGTCATCTCTGAACAACACGCCCATTAACAGATAGCAGATAGCTTATCGCTCAATTGTATCTGGCACTTGACATTGCATCTTTAAACACGATCAGATAAACAATTGTTTAGCGGCAGTTGACTTCCCCGTCAAGTTGCAGTTGACTGATAAAATTTGTCTGCAAATAAGACGCATTATAAATCTCTTTAAGTCCAACGGATATGGCATCGGAAATGCCCAAATGTCCATCGTATATCTTTTGTATCTCAACTAGAAAACCTTAATGTGCAGGGGGCTCTGAAAAAAAGCTCTGATAATTTATGGTGCTTATCCGTCTATCTACTTAGTAGCTAGAAATTGTAATGCATAATCATTGGAAAAATGTCCCTGGTTGGAGTACACTTGGAGAAAAAGTGAAAACTAAAACTAAATTTGTACTTTAAGGGTTTTTCTTAGCTCCCTCAAGACATTTTCTTTCTTTTCTGACATTCAATTTTAAGAATAATTTGATACTGATTTTATTTCGCTCATACTGGTAATCGGAGAGACATTCTGTTCTCATCAATAAACATTCGATTTCTTAAAATGACCGCAATCATTGCTGATAACAGGATTGCCAACCAGTTGGACGACTTGGTGGCTCCATACAGGGCTTCCACACCCAGTCGATCCAGGATATGCATGCGTTTCTATCCTGACTGAAGCCCGTATTTGGCTGGCACTTGAAAAGCTCGGCCTTTCCATTAAGAGCCGAGCACATCCAATATTTAGTGGGATCAATGCAATTACGCTGTGGACGACCCACCTCCACGGGCAACTTGCAGCCAGGCTCATATGCGTCTATGCATTGGCCAAGCGCGTTTGAGGCCAGGCAAAGGCTCGCGGCCAAGAGCAGTAGCAGAGCTAAAAAGGACAATAAGAGTCACTTAGGTTACTTTATTTGAGGCCAACGCAATGGTCTTACCTGCAAATCGCATTATGGATAATGGCACAAACCGCTAGCAACTGGAGCTGGTCGAGCTGCGGTGCAGCAGTTTTTATAGACAGCTTAAGTGCTGGGTGAAAAGTTCAGTTCATTGTACTATGTAAAAGCACTTGCTTCTATATTGTTTACATACTTGTACTCGACATATCGCTCAAGTGCCAGCCAAGGTCACGATTACTTCGAGTTTTCTCACTGATTGTTTTTCCAACAATAAATGACTTGGTGATCCCCCTGTTCAAGCTGTTGTCCAGCATATAACATGCCACTCACGCATTCTGCAATGGCTTAAATGAGGAAAAAAATGGACAAAAGAAAACAAAAGAAATCCCTTCTCAATGTTAGCCACAAGGAATGCAAGCTTTGGCAATAACAACTGCATTTGGAGCGACAGTTCCACAGAAAAGCGTTGCCCTTTTCCAATTTTCTGGGACATGACAAATCCATTCCTGCGACCCCATACAAGTCAATTGTGCTGCAGTTCAATTGCATTGAAATGATTTCGAAGCTTATTAAACTGCAAATGTTTTTAAATTTCTTCATTCATCAGAAAAGTTATGCATGCTTAAAAAAAAAAACAGCTTTTGTTAACACCAAAATGGACATATAATTAGCTACAAGACCTGCGAATCACATTGCATCTGACTGTTTCTCACGTATTCAATCGCTGTGATTGTTTTGCCACTACAAATTACTTTACGGCTTTGTGTAGAAAATTGCATGCCACTCATACGTCTTGCAATTGCCAAGCTCAAACTGAATTTGTACGTACAAGAGCTAGCTGGCAGCGTAAAACTTTGCCACATTTCCCACACACTGGCAGAGTGCAGCTAACGGTCAGAAGACGTATGTCCGAAAACGTGGAAAACTTCATTTAGAGCAAGCGTAGCACAGAAACGAGCGAACAAAGCATTGCCTTTGGCCAATTTTCCAAGACATGTGAAATGCATTTCCGTTCAGCCACAAAAGGCAGTCATATATGGATGAAGGTTAAAATGAAAGAATGCAAGTCACTGGTAATAGCAGTTCTACATTAAACCAGACATATAAAAAAGTATTTTTGCCATTCACGCATACCATAGAAGGCTACTGAAAACAAGCGTAACCAACTACAAATAATATTTGTTCTATTTTGATCGCGCGCAAGTAATTCAAATTTTATAAGTGCTGCCAGACTACATGCACTGACCAATAAATATGTAAACAAAACAAACAACGTTGCCATACGGCACAGTTAACAGGGCTGCAACGCACTGCTGATGCCGAGCTGTTAACATCTGTGCGCACATTACGAGTCACTTGAAGTTAGCTGCGCTCGAAAAAAGCAATGCTATCGCCTATCGATAACTAAATAGTGGCAGCGAGAGAAAAATAAAAATTCCGCAACAACAACACACAAATTGAAGTGTAGTGAAGAATTAAATCTAATTATAACAAGCGACGCGCAAGCATTTAGAGCACGCACACACCGATTCATACAAGCAAAGCTAGTTAATTAGTGGCACAAAACGACCAATTTTGAAAACAACACAATAGCAAACGGGCAGGACAGTGCGGCAGCGGCAGCGGCAGTGACAGCGGCAGTGGCAGCGGCAGGTAGTAGCCCAAACAGTTGTGTGTGATTGGGGCGCGCGCGCGGCATGGGTTGAGGTGTGTGTATGAGTGTGTGTGTGTGTGTGTGTGTGCGCGAGTGTGTGCTGTGTGTCAGTGTTTGCGGGTGTGATGCAAAGAGCAGCAACAGCAGCAGCGGCAGCAACAACAATAAGCGGCGCGAGTAACTAAACCGAACGCCTACGTAATGGCCAACCAACTGGATGCCAATGTCAAGGACGATCTGAAAACGCAATTTGTAACCCGCGAGGGCACCTATCGCCTGCTAACCTTATCCGAATACTCGCGACCCAATCGCGTCGGCTACAGCAACAATCAAAGCTCGCCCCAGGTGCGCGTCTCATTTGTGACGCTGCCGAATCCCAGCAGTAAAAACAACAGCGAAGCGAATATAACGGCAACGACAGCAGCAACAACAACTACAACAACAACAACAGCAACAACAACAACGAGTGATAAGCGCACGCAATTGCATTCAAATGGCGCAACAACAACAGCAACAACAACAACAACACCTGCTACACCAACAACCACAGCAACAACATCAGCGAATACATTAAACGGCAGCGGTGCCGGCGGCGACAGCAACTACAACGGCAGCAGCACCGTAGACGCTCGCCTGGGCGGGGGCATCTCCATGCACTCGATGACCAATGGCGGCGTCCTGGACCAAAATGGTATGCCCACAAATCAAATCTATGGCGGAGATCGAATCTGCTTCAATTTTGGACGCGACCTCTATGTCTATGCGTTTCGTGGCGTTAAAAAGGTGAGAAAACATGGCTTTTGTCTAATTTGCATATATTACGCACACACACACACACACACTCACTCACTCACACTCTCTCACTCTTTCTCTCCTCTTCGTAACAAGGTGACGTGGCGAGACTCCCATAGATCTTTCAAGCAGCCTGTTATCAGGCTGCACGCTGATAAGCTGGCAGCGAATGCCCACGCTCTGCCTTGCAGTCTTGGTCATGTAATAGTACCTCGTCGCACCTCTGCACTCCCGCGCACCCCCGCACCAATTGACAGTGACCACTTAGTTCGCAACTGCGTACGGCCCCGGGCTGACCCCCCACACGTTTTGGCACAACGTATCCAGTTTCTCCAAAGCACACAAAACGCTGCCTCAACACACAATCGCTTAATTTGTTCCAATTCTCGCAGCGCTTGTTATTTAGTTGTTGCATTGTATTTTGTTATATTTGTTTTTGTTGTTGTTGTTGATCAATTCGCTTGCTAAGCTTTTATTTAAATGTGTTTATTACGCTTGAAGGCAGCTTTTTCCGCTGGAAATCGTCCAACTTGTCAGTTCTGTGCGTGTTCTCTTGGAATACCCTTACGCGAAGTGTCTTTAAACAAGCTCTCCAATTGTTATTGTATGTACCCTTACACGGGTGGGAATATGTGTTTTATGCTCTCAATTGAATTTGTCCGTTATTAACATTGTTATTTTTGGGTTTACCCTTACCTGTTTAGGGCATCTTCGTTTTGTGTCTTGGCATGAATTGTTACCATTACCTAAGCTCCCTAGTTCTAGAAATTAGCATTCTCAAGAAGTTTAAAGTTGTATATCAAAAACGAAATAAAATTCGTTGTGATTGGAAATGATCAGAAATGATAAACAAATCCAATTGAATACTGCAGTTAACGAGGATAATCTTCAAGCCAAAAGAAGTTTGACAACCTCTGAAGTGTATGCACACTTCGAGTCAAATAAATGCATTATTTGTCTTATTTGCCAAGCAGCTGTTTTGTATTCTTGGCTTTTTAAAGTACACTACTTACCATTTGCCTGAGTTTGCAAGCAATTTGCAAAAACTTGTTTAGGTCTTCAATTGGTTAGTTTTATTTTAATTTGTGACGCAGGGCTTGGTATTGGAACCTTTTGCATCAGCTGCCCAACGAAAATTCTGAACAAGCCGCTAATTTCCACAAAGCCAACTGAATCGGTGCTAATTTCTATACCCAATGATCGAGTGAATAGCTTAAAGAGTTTGTACAAAGAATGCGATTTCTAATGCTTTCAAAATCATATTAATCTTTAGGCGGAGGCATGCTGATAACATTTGTGGGGTTCTTTTTATACATTGTGGAATAAGAAAGATATAGACGCAATTTTATAACGCTGTGAGATTTCTCATAATAAAATCTCAATTTCTCTTGTCAATAAACCCAAATACGATCTTTAACTTGAAATGCCGTTGCATAAGAATGAAATGTAGGAAATTGGTTGAATATTCTATAATAGAATCCCAATATTCCCACACAATTTGCGATATATTTGAACCTTCTCTATATTTATATGCATACCCTTAGTATTATATAGGGAAAACTCTGAGCAATAAAGTCTTAAGAGGGCGTTTATTTTTAATCTAACTGATTGTAGAATTTTTTTTGTTGACTCTCACATCAGCTGAGCTTTAATGCCACACCGCAAATGCCCACCCACAGGCATTGCAGGAATACAATTATGACTAACTTTGTTTGCTGATTTCCGATTGCTTTTGCAGGGCACCGAGATGAGCAAACCCATCGATAAGAAGTTCTACAAGGGCACTAATCCCAGCTGTCATGATTTTAATGCCAATGCAGCAACGCCAACTGGGGCACCGCTGCTGGTGGGTTTCACAACGGGACAAATACAGCTGGTATCGCCTCAGCAAGGGCTACGCGAGCTGCGCAAACTATTCAATGAGGAGGTGAGCAACAAGTCTTGACAATAAGCTTATATGGCCACATGCTTAGTGTATCCCTTCCACTTCGCTTGCAGCGCCTGATTGACAAGACCAAAGTGACCTGCCTGAAGTGGCTGCCAAATTCGCCGCATCTGTTTCTCGCCTCGCACGCCTCGGGCCATTTGTATCTGTATAACGAGGAGCTGCCCTGTGCGGCCACAGCGCCCAGCTATCAGCCATTTAAGGTGGGCGACGGCTACACGATACTCACCTGCAAATCGAAATCGACGCGCAATCCGCTTTACAAGTGGGTATTTAGCACCGACAACTGCTGCATCAATGAGCTGTGCTTCTCGCCCTGCGGCTCCAATTTGGCGCTGGTCTCACAAGATGGCTTCCTGCGTGTCTTTCACTATGATACAATGGAGCTGCTGGGCATTGCGCGTTCCTATTTTGGTGGCTTCCTTTGTGTCTGCTGGTCGCCCGATGGCAAATACATTGTTGTTGGCGGCGAGGATGATCTGGTTACGGTGTGGTCTTTGCACGAGCGACGCGTTGTTGCTCGCGGCCAGGGCCATCGTTCCTGGGTCTCTGTGGTGGCCTTTGATCCGTATACCACCTCCTACACGAACTGGGATGGCGGTGATTTCAGTGACGATGAGAATCAGCTGAATGAATACACTGCATCCAGGGAGGACCGCTTCTCGGGCGACTCCACAGCCAATGGTGGCTTTGAGGGCTTCGATAAAAACTCAACGCCGCTGCACACGAACCGAGCGCATCCTCACTCAGCTTCGTTTCGTTCGGACGCCTCATCGGCGGCGCTGACGCCGGACAAACTGGCCATTAGCTATCGCCTTGGTTCAGTCAGTCAGGATACGCAAATCTGCCTGTGGGACATCACGGAGGATGTGCTGCGGCATCCGTTGACGTTGCGGCAGCGCGTTAACAGCACGCAGCTGAACGATAGCAGCTTCATGAATGGTGGCCTCGATGCGGATGGCATCAAAGTGATACGACCGGTTGCCATGGGTCAGGCAAGCAACTTTGCCGACTCCGGCAGCTGTAGCCCCATCAGGGAAACAGCGGGTGGTAGCGCCGTCGGTGCGACAGAGCACAGTAATAGCAGTTCCAGCAAATTCTCCACGGCCAACTGCACGATATCTTCGCAATCATCTAATGCCAATACGCCGCCGGATGAATGCTGTGACACAGAGCCGGCAACAGCTGGAGCAGCAGCAGGAGCAGCTGCTGCTGCTGCGAATGCCACGTCCACATCCAAAGGGACCAGCAGGTCGCACGGCAACAGCAACTCGATCAAGTTCCCCAATTGCATCAGTGCGACCAAGTCGGACAGCATCGATAGCGGTGGGCCGCGCGTTAGCAACTCCAATTACTCCACATCCGGCTATAATAGTAAAAATTCCAATAGCTCGACCAAAACCAACTCCAATGTGGGCGGCAGCAGCAGCAGCAGCAGCTTCAGCGCCTTCAATAGTCTCACCCAGCGTTTATCCAATTTTAGTTTTCTGAGCAACTCGGACAAACGATCGGCTACCATTGGTTTCGAGGGCAGCGGCTCGACGGCCACGAATCATCGCCAGCACCGCAAGGCGATGAACATGCTGAAGAGCTATAATCAACACAATCACAGTAATCACAACAACAACAGGAGCAGCAACAGCAGTTCCACAAACTTCGCTCACTCCACGGCGCTGGAGTCGGGCTCGGGCACAGTCATTGGTAGCAGTGCGACAGCGCACAGCTTTGGCTCACTGAAGCTGAGCAAATCCTCACACAACTCCTCGCTGACAACGGCTGGACAGTCGTCGGCCAGTGTGAGTAGCTATGATCCCATGAAGCTTATTGGCACGCCCGCGTGTCCACGGTTCGAGGAGTGCCCGCTGCTGGAGCCACTCGTCTGCAAGAAGATTGCGCACGAGCGCCTCACGGCGCTTATATTTCGCGAGGATTGCTTTTTGACGGCATGCCAGGATGGTTTTATCTACACATGGGCGCGGCCGGGTCAGACAACGGTAAGTGGACACATTTGGCTTGGCAAGCTCTTCTAAGCTCATTTTCCTTCTTTGCTTCACAGCACGTTGCTCAGCACTTGTCGCCCAGTCAAGCAGCGCCTCCGGGCGGCACGGTAATATAGTTCGTTAAAATGTATGCGATTAACTATCAGCGTAATCTTGTCAAGCAGCAGGAGGCGGCGCAGTCGGTGATTTAGGTTAGAGCTAGCGATTGATTTCAAATTATTTCCCTAATAGGCAGAGTCTTAAATTGTTTTTTTTCTTTATTCCAATATTATGTTTTAACTATGTTGCGTCTTTTTTAATTCCGATTTTGAATGAACACACACACAAAAAAAAAATATTCAGAAGAAAAGGAGAAGAAAAATCAAGAATATATACGAGATATAGTTATGTAAAACATAACTACGATTTATATGCAACAGCAGCAGGCTACAGAACAAAAACAAAACAAACAAACATTTATATAAACACGATATACATACATATATATGAATATATATATATATAAATTGATCGATATATATTTAAATTTGGATTATGATTAGTTGTAAATGTATTATTTTTAATACATGGAATTTGTTAAAAACAAAGCAAAGCATGTTTATAACTATTTACTAAGCGCTAGCATAATACACAATACACGTTAATAAAAAACAAATAAAACAACAACAAACACAGAAACGACTACACACACACATTGCATTAGTCAACCTTAAAGAGGATTATCGAATGAAAGAAATAACACCCGAAAACGGAAGCTAAGCTAGCGAATTTGTATGCAGAACTTTTTCACATTTGTGCTATGGTACTGAGTTGCAATTGAGGCCCCAACTAACGAACTACTTATACTATACATATACAAGAAGAGAAAAAAAAAAAAACTAATTAGTATGCAT
Organism: Drosophila littoralis; assembly: GCA_018903485.1. Taxonomy (NCBI): domain Eukaryota; kingdom Metazoa; phylum Arthropoda; class Insecta; order Diptera; family Drosophilidae; genus Drosophila; species Drosophila littoralis. The sequence goes on from JAEIGF010000593.1 coordinate 14,738,872, forward strand.
TATTACTAAATAGAAGCAAAGCAAGAACGAAAAACACGAAAACTAATACCTAATGTAGGAACTGTTATCGTTATTATGATTATTATAATTATTTTTCACGCTATTCGAGTGCAAAAGTCAGCCACACATAATATTTATAAAATCAAATAAAACAAAAAACATTCAAGGAAAATAACACACACACCCAACAAATTAGACTAAATGCAAAACAAAACAAAAAACAGATAACAAAATAAAAATAAGAAGAAACATATTTCATACTGGCCTATATTTTATAAAAGCGAATCGTTACGCGTGTGAAACTAGTGAGAAATTTCGAAGAACAGATCCAGAGAACATTAAAACAAAACGTAGCCAATAAGTGAAGCAGTTAATGAAGGAGAACGAGGCGACATGTTAAAAAAAAAGAGAGTAAAAAACAAACAAACAACCAACCAACAACACGTTACAGTAATAAAGACTACAAATTTCAATAAAAACTATATACTATATAAAAAATAAAAAAAAAAAACAAGACAAAAACAATTAAAACAACCACAAAGCTCGTTTCAATCAAAAGAACCATGATTCATTTCTGGCCATCCTTAGTAGATAAATAATTCAGGCATTGCAGCAACTGAAAACCATGATTATTTTCTCAAACTGTGTAAGTATAATGTTTTAACCAAATTTTAACCATCATAAAAACGTTTTGTCTGCTCTTCAAATTCTTTCAAATGTATTTCGTTGCACGGTTCAAAGCCTAGTTTCAGATGAATCTGATTTTCCATTTCCAGTTTTGGTTTGAAGCTTGGTTTCTGTCATTTTAACCAATTAAAACAAAACATTTTTAACTATATCAAATATCTTTTGTTTTAAACTAACGACTATCGAATTCTTCCTGGATGACCCAATTATTATATTATATTATTTGCTGTTGTCCCACACAGTTTTTCAAGGCTCGCTTAGATTTTGGGCTGAGCTTTTTAAAAGGCAACTTGTTCGATTTTAATAATTAATGGTTGCATTAGCCTTAATGCAAACGGGAAGAACATTCTCATATGTACTTCTTCTCTTAAGAAGACAAGTAATAGTTTGTAGCTAATTCTATGAAATAAATATTCTGTTTTTTCAAGCGTTGTTTATTTATAAAATGTATTCATTTTGTTATTAACAAAAATATGTTGATTCATCACCTACTGCAAATCTCAATTGGATGTTTCGCGAACTTTAAGTCTCTCTAACCACATAAACTACTAAGACGATTTAACATTTTGGAAATGATTTTGCATTGGTATTTAAATAAAATTTAACACATCGATTTTGAGGGTTAGTGTACTTCGCGCACACACACACAAACAGATACACCCACACTCACACACACCAATGCAGAGGTGTGTGTGTTTTTCATTGCTCCGGTTAGTTAAGTGAGTTTCGAAAATTATACTATAGATTTTTAAAGCGCCTTCAGCGTGGCCAACGGATCCACACCGGGCAAATACAAATGCTTAGAGAGCAGAAACGCGAACAACATCTGGCCGGCAACCACAATGAAAAGAAAGTAGAGCTTCCGCTTGCGACCGCCGCTATAATCGAACTGCTGGGGATTGCCATAGGGATCATAGTTAATGGCACCGCTGGGCGCAGGCGGCGTATTGTCCTGCAACAGTTTCGTTCGCAGCGTGCGCAGCTGTTAAAGAATTGAAATTAATAATTGATGACCTCTCTACATAGCTAACGATGCTCACCAGAAAGAAACCAAAGGAGAAGCTGGTATAGGCCAGTGCTATATAGTAGCCAGAGCGAAAGAACATCGCGCTCATCAGCAGGCAGACGACTATATTCACATATTTATAGCCCGTAAATGCCAGCAAATCCAAAGTCTTAAGGCTCGTCTTTACATTCATCACATACAGAGAAATTGAGTAGATGACCAGCTCGAAAATGCTATATGCCAGCGCACTGGATGCCTGGATGCCCAGCTGTTCGGGCGAGAAGCGATTCTGCATGCCCAACAGCAAGCCGGCAACAATCACATACGTTATATAGCCCATAGTTGGCAGATAGAGATCTGGGGCGTTTATATCATAGCGCGGCTGCACGGGATGCTCCTGATCGTATTTCAGGGACCAGTCCTGTAAAAGAAAAATATAAAAGTTGAACACCGGCCCAACACAGTCATAAACATTAAGCTAATTTAATTAAATGTAATTTCAATTGGACAAAAAACAAAAACAATTTGCAAACTTCGTGCCTTTAAATTCGGTTTCGTGCGTGCTCGAAAAGCAACCATCTCTATTTGCACTGCTAACACGCTGTTAACAGCTCTGTAAGGCCCTTAACAGACTGTTGGAACAGAGTGTTAATCCAATCAGCCTGCCGTTTTGCACCAATTGGTCTTACCTTGTGTATATAAGGAAAGAAGAGCAAACGCAGCTTGCGTCCCACGTAGGCATTATCTACGGCAAAATAGTACTTGAGCTTGGCCACGGGCACCCACTTCTCGAACTGATTCTCCACAAGCTGCTTGCCCTGGTCGGCCAGGCGCTGGCCATACTGCATGGCCATGTCCTGCACAATGGGCTGTTGGAACATGGCAAACTGTGGATACTGACCGCCCGGCGCCGCGCCGGGAGCAACACCATACGGCGGCGGCTGTGCCGCGCCCAACCCATACGAGACCGGTCCAGGTGGTGCGCTTGCCTGCGGTTGCATTGGCTGTTGTTGTGCCGCTGGATAACCATAGTTTTGCTGTTGCTGCTGCTGCTGCTGCTGCTGAACTGGTGCCGCTGGCGGTGGTTGTGCATTGTAGCCATAACTGTTGACCTGCTGTGGGGCCGGTCCGCCGTACATGTTGGGATCGAACATGGTGGGTGCAGCCGTTGGCGTCATAAAAGCGGAGCCACTGGGCATTGGTGCCGTTGGGCCCATGGCATTCAAATCGCTCACCCGTTTTATGGGGCGTGCACGTCCGCCGCCTTGTGCTATTTTTGGTTGAGCAGAAAGAGAAAATTGCAACTATTTATTGGCCATTCCAATGGGATTGGTGGGATGTGGGGTGAAGTGTTAGGGGAAAAAGGTAAAATCAAGCTACACACGCAGTAAACAAACTATAAACGCAACAATATTAGTAATGCAGGCTGTGCTTATCAATTCAAAGAATTCAACAATTGAATACGAGAGACAACTAAAACAGCCGCCAGCTTCCGCAGAGGCGGCATTGGCAGCAGCTGCCTTCGTGGTATACTTGCGTAGCCGTAGCTTGTTCCTTACAATTTTCCCACTTACGATTCCGTATACCCGCATTTGGATTGTAGTTCATCTCGTTGATGTTGGGCCCTGTCACTTGCTGTGTTTTTTGTTGAGTAAATAGCTCTGTTTTGATTTGAAATATCAGCAAAACTTTGGTTTATTACACATCACCACTCGGCTGAAATTCGTTAAGTACACGACGGGTTTGTTGTTGAAACATCGATAAGTATCGGTGTACAAATATCGAATATGAAATAAATATAGCTGTATGGTGGCCCTTAAATCCTTATTGGTTGGTCCAGTTCAGTTAATTCATTCATAGCAAAGCTAAGTGACTCAATTTATTTCATTTAAAAATGCATTCGAATTTATGAGCAACATTTATCGTTATTCTATTGTGCTTGCTAAGCTTACATCTTTTCGTTTGAGTATTTTAAGAATAGAAAGTGTCATGCTAACATGAGCGCCAATTAAAAATTATGCATTGTGTTGGCAACTCTTACACAGGAGTCGCATGCGATTGTTATCGCTTATCGCCTAGCTAATCGTGGCTTTGTCGGAGTTGCGTCTAGTTTTTGTTTTTATTTAATACAGCCTTAATTTACAAGTGTTTTGTGAGTAATTAATGCACATTGGTTAGTGCAACTTAAAATTCGGGACAAACTATGCTTTTAAACTGATAACAAACTTGGCCAAGTGCCTTTACTAGCACTAAAATTCGTGGCTCTAAATTTAAGGTGTGGTTGGGCTTTGGTTGTTTGACTAAGCGCAGCTTTGCTCAACTTGGGCGGCGGCCCTGCCAACTTTCTTAGGCTGTGTATCAAGAAAAAGTGACAAAAAATATAATTAAAACAGTAAATGTTAAATTGAATTATATTTATGTTATAAATGTTTGTTAGTTTAATTTATTGTTTTGTAATTATGCGCACACAAGCTCGAAACCACGCCTAAAGCAGCAGCAACACACATACACAGACACATATTATCTTCTATTGAGAGCTTGCACTCTCACACGTGTGCGTGTGTGTATGTGTGCGCTTACTAATACAACCGTTAGAGGTCTGACTAATACAACTGATCTGTTGATTTGTTTATATTCACTGTTCATAAATTGATTATTGCAAATAAACATTGTCTATTGTTATGTATTTATAGACTCTACGAATTTCCAATACGAAAATGTGCCTTTAGTCTTCGACGCAACGCCAGCTGGAAGAGTTCTCATAACGAGCTCCTACTTAAACTAAACCAAGTCACTATGTCAACATGCAGCAGGCTACTAGTCTGCTGGCTAGTGCAATTGTTGCTGCTGGCAACGGGCAGGGCCCAACTGCCCAGCGACTTGCAACAACAGCAGCAGCAGCAGCAGGGCCAGCCGCAGTCGCAGTCGCCGACGCAACTGCAACAGCCGCAGTCATATCAGCCCAGTTATAACAAGGATTACTCGCCACGCTATAATCCATTGTACACGGGCCAACAACAGAATCCCGACAGCACACAATACGATAATCCGTTGCTGGACTTCAACAATCAGCCAAGTAACCCAAATTATGGTGGCGCCGGGCTTAATCCAAGTAACTACAATGGCTACAACAATTACGACGGTAATCGTCCATTGTTGGGCACTGGCAGCAATATTGGCGGACCAGGCAGCATTGGCAACGCGGGACCCCAATACGATCCCTTCAATCGAAACACTGTGACCGGCAACTCGGGTATCGGCTATAGGGACATGTTCACCGATGAGGATAACTTTTGTCCCGAGCATTGGGTATCGTTCCGGCAGACATGCTATCGCTTTATACGCTCCCCCAAGCGCAACTGGGCTGAGGCGAAGAAGATATGCAAGGCCTACACGGCGGATTTGCTGAATGTAGACAATGTGGAGAAGCATTCGTTTATTTTAAAGCAGTTAATCCTGCAGAATCAGCGACAAAATCGTTTCTTTATCTCGGCACGCCAAACGGGTCCACAAAACTGGGTGAATGATGACAATACGCAGCTGGTGCAGATTGAAGACTCTTTTGCCTTCGATGAGCAGCAGGCGCTCGAAAACGAGGATCTGATTGACAATCGTTTCCTTGTGCAAAACGATCCAAACAATCGCAACTTTAATAATAACCCCAATCAGTACTACAATTCGCTGCAGGGCACAACGAATGTGAATCAGCGGAATCAAAACAATCTGCGTGGCTACTTTGGTATGAGGAAAAATCAGCAATTGCAAATACATATATTCATATCGTTTATCCATTACAGGTCCAAATCAGCCCTATGGAGATAATGGCTATTTGCGGGATCGTGTGGTCTATGCTTATTCGAAAAAGCGCGATCGTTGGATGTTTATGCCTGCGTACGAAATTGAAATGAATCTCTTTATTTGCGAGTCCAAAGCGCTCTACAGCCCGGACAATGTCAACATCAAACTGGATGATAAACGGCCCTATACCTATGGCCTGGACATACGAGATCTGGAGCGCATACCACGTGGCCCGTTCTTTGTAAAGCAGCCGAATGACACAACCTTTGATGTGAACAAGAATCGCTTGATCAACGATGTTTCGCTGAGCTGCCTGGCTGGAGGCTATCCGACGCCCACCTACGAGTGGTTTCGCGAAGTCTATGTGAACGATACGTTGGAATACCATCGAATTGATCCCTTGGTGGACGATCGCTACACCATATCGGGCGGCAATTTGATTATATACGAGCCCAAGCAGGCGCTGGATCAGGGCGCGTATCATTGCATTGCGCAAAACAAATTTGGTCGCATCCGCTCGGAGAGTGCGCATCTTAATTTTGGTTTCATCATGGAATTCAATTTGAAACGTTCGGCGGAATCGAGTGAAATGAACTGGGGCAAGTCCATATTCTGTGATCCGCCGCAACATTACCCGGCTATTAAATACTATTGGGCACGTGATTATTTCCCCAATTTCGTGGAGGAAGATCAGCGTGTTTTTGTCTCTTACGATGGTGCCCTCTACTTCTCGTTTATTGAGACCGTAGATCGTGCCAATTATTCTTGCACTGTGCAAACGCTTGTCTCAGATACGGGTCGCAATGGACCCTTCTTCCCGCTGCGCGTGACGCCCAACAGCAACTATCAGGCGCTGATCTTTGCCAATACTTTTCCCAAAGTCTTTCCGGAGGCTCCAGTTGCCGGCGAAGAGATTCGTTTGGAATGCATGGCTTTTGGCTATCCTATACCTGCGTACAATTGGACGCGCAATGGCCAGCCGCTTCAGCGCAATGCCTACACGACCAGCTATGGACGCGTTCTTATCATTAGGAATGCAACGACCAATGATAATGGCCAGTACACGTGCAGTATTACCAATCCGCGTAAGACTCTGGAAAAGTCCATTTATATCAACATACAAATGCGACCTGAATTCACCATACCGCTTAAGGACATGATCAAAGACTACAACAGTGATGTGACCTTCATTTGTGAAGCCTTTGCCATACCCGATGCCAACTACACTTGGTACAAGAACGGCGAGCGTCTTGATCCTTTGAGCATTAATCGGGACCGCTATGTTATACAGGACAATTTGCTTACCATTAAATTCCTTGAAAAGGACAAAGATGAGGGCATGTACCAGTGTGGTGCACAGAATCAGCTGAAGACATCCTACAGCTCGGCTCAGTTGCGTGTGCTGTCCATGAAGCCATCGTTTAAGAAGCATCCACTCGAATCGGAGATCTATGCCGTTTACAATGGCAATACGACTATTGTTTGTGATCCAGAGGCTGCACCACGTCCCAAATTCCAATGGAAAAAGGATGGTCAATTGCTGGGCTCCGGTGGACATCGTCGCATTTTGCCCAGCGGCACTCTCATCATATCACCCACATCCCGCGATGATGAGGGCATGTATACGTGCGTAGCCTCCAATCAGGCGGGATCGGATGAGTCGCATGCTCGAGTTATTGTTCTACGTAAGCTATAATTGTGAATACTAGCAGCATGCAGTATCTGAACATAAATTCATATATTTTTGCAGAGGAAATCCGCTTTGTACAGAGGCCACCGCAGCGCATCGTTTCCCGCGAGCATGACCTTATTTATCTGCACTGCGAGGCTGCCTACGATGAGCTGCTGGACATTGCCTATGTTTGGAAGCATAATGGAGAAGTATTACGCAATAATCACGACGGCACCGAGCGCATAGTATGTCTTTCCTTACTCCATATTTCAAAATTATAAACTCTCTATAAATGCTTTTGCAGATTGTCGATTGGAACAGCTTGACGGTGCACAACACAACGATGCGCGATTCTGGCGATTATGAGTGCGTCGTCAAATCAGCTGTCAATGAAATTAGCACCACGACAAATGTTGTCATTGAGGGCGCTCCTGGTGCGCCAGGCGGGGTGCAAGTGATTGAGATTAGCAAGACCAAGGCCATCATTGAGTGGGTGGATGGCGTTAACAATGGTCGTCCTATACGCTACTACCATATACTTGGCCGCACCAACTGGAATCGCACTTGGACCAACGTTTCCATGTTTCAGCAGGCGCGTGAGGTAGATCGTTATACATCGCGCCAGCAGACTGAGGTCGGAGATTTAACGCCATGGTCCTCATACGAGTTCAGCGTCACGGCTGTAAATGATCTGGGCATTGGCACACCCTCGGCCCCATCGCCCATCTACAGCACCTACGACGATAAACCGTATATTGCCCCACGGAAAGTGGGCGGTGGTGGCGGCAAGATTGGCGATCTGACCATTACCTGGGAGCCGTTGTTGCCACAGGAGCAACATAGTCATGGCATACATTACAAGGTATTTTGGAAGCTAAAGGGTGCCCTCGATTGGGCCTCGGATATAATAAAGAAACAAGAAAACGTAGGCGTGGCCGTGGTAAACATTCCGCTCAACAACTATTATACCGAGTACGAGGTGAGAGTGCAAGCAATCAACAGCGTTGGCGCGGGACCCATAAGCGACACGGTTGTCATACACTCTGCCGAGGATATGCCACAAGTGGCGCCGCAGAAACCATTTGCGCTGGCCTACAATTCTACCTGTTTCAATGTTTCCTGGAGTCCCATTGACATGTCTCGCGAAAATATACGCGGCAAGCTAATAGGTCATAGGGTAAGTTAAAGCTTTAAAATTGTGTTGCTATAGTTGGTTTACTATATTCGTTTATTACTCCAGTTAAAATATTGGAAAACCACGCATCAGGAAGAGGATGCCGTCTACTATTTATCGCGTACCACACGCCCCTGGGCGCTTATTGTGGGTCTGCAGCCGGATACGTATTACTTTGTGAAGGTCATGGCATACAATGCGGCCGGCGAGGGTCCCGAAAGCGAACGTTTCGAAGGTGACGTCAATTTAGCAAAAGTTGTTTAGATCCGCAAATACTTATCGTATTTATTTTATTTATAATAGAACGCACATATCGCAAGGCACCACAGAAGCCGCCGTCTTCAGTGCATGTCTATGGCATAAATCCGTCCACGGTGCGCGTTGTGTGGCGTTATGTATCGCCGGCGCAAGATGAGGAGCCCATTGAGGGCTATAAGGTATAGAAGGCTGTGAACATGCCTTAGGCAACCATATATAAAATGTAATTCTCTTTTTGGCAGGTACGCATTTGGGAGACAGATCAAAATATGATCACTGCCAACAATACGATTGTGCCTATTGGACAGAAACTCGAGGTCTTCATCAACACACTGACGCCCGGTAAGAGCTACAATATGCGTGTGCTTGCCTACAGCAATGGCGGCGATGGACGCATGTCCAGTCCCACTCTGCGCTTCCAAATGGGCAAGACAACACGCAATGCAGCGAATACGCGACACGGCCACAACATCAATACCGCGCTGATCATGAGTGTGTTATTGTTTATCACAACCTTTTTTTATACCAACGCCAATAATTAGTAATAAGGTAATATGAAATCAAACCGTCCGAGTTTTTTGGCAAAGCGTACAGCTTTACAAAATACACAGAAACTCAAGAGTCTCGTTTAGATATAAATCAGCAAACATTCCGTCTACTAGCGAAACCTCAGCGAATTGAACATATGCGAAACAAATAAGAAAGTGACCTTAAATATATAAAAAATAAGTAGAGCATATGAATTGAGAGCAATGTAAGCACACAAATCTTTTATAGTTATAACATATGTATATGTATGTTTTATTTTGAAATTACCAACGAAAGTTTTATAATTAGCATAAGCACAAAGCTATCTATCCATTTTACAACCCTATTTGTGTTTGTTCGTCCTTGCTTACGATTTTTTAAGCATACACTTATACAATGTATTGAATGTAATTGTGTCTATTATACAAATTTTTGAGCAGCTATTTTAAAATAAAAATTAAAATCAATTCTAAAATAATAGTATTTAAGACTGCAATTTAAAATATTGGAGCGCTCAGTGCAGGGCGATTGCTCTGCAATCGCTGTTGTTATCGATAGCTTATCGATAAAGCAACTCTGAAATTTTAAACAGCTGATCGCATCGGCAATTCCATATGTATTTTTATACATATATATATGTGTGCGGAGAAACCAATGATGATGGCTCATAGGAAAATTCAGTGAAAACGCAAGAGCAACGAAACGCAAGTAAATATAAAATGCTTTTATAACGGCACACATGACAGTCCAAAAACAGCTCCCTCCACTCAAAAGACGCTCGCTCGCAGTAAAGCTAAAGGATTCAGCAACCGAAACAAAATGGAAATGGCAAAAGCAAACGGTTGGGCGGTTGTTTGTACCACCAACACCACCGCAAGCACTGTTCCCATATATTCAAAATATACGCGCTGCACGGAACTGCGGCGTGTCGATGACAACGACATATACAAGTTGGCCACAATTCTCGATGTGAACGGCTGCTGGCGCAAGCTGATGTCCATCATACCGAAGCGCCTGGATGCGCAGGCCTGCAGCGCACCGGGTGCGCTCAACTATCAGGAAATCGCTGCCAAGGTGGGACTTAAATATACCGCCCAACAAATAAGCCTGATTGATGGCACCGCAGAACGCTTAACGCCCGGCCAAAGCATATCACAGGTAATGATCGACGAGTGGAAAACCTCAGGCAAACTAAACGAACGCCCCACAGTTGGTGTGTTGCTGCAATTGCTCGTGCATGCCGAGATCTATAGCGCTGCCGATTTTGTGGCATTGCATTTCCTGAATGGTAAGTAGCGTGAGCAATATTTTAATTTCGCCATATCGAACAGGTTTTACTTTGTTTTAGAGCCGAAACCAGATCGTCCCACCGATGGACCTGCAGCGCACATAAGCTTGGATTTGTGCAGTGAAGATCTTAGCGAGGACATGGACGTGGAGGACGGTGCCAGCTACCAGCCCAATACATCCGCATTGAATGCAGCCGCTGAACAGGGCCGTGGTACTGGCATGAATCTGGATTACTTCGATAAGCATATGGTTAGACGTGACAAGAGCGTGCCGCAGCAGCTTGAGAATGGCACATCCAGTACAGCGCCCGTACCTCCACCACGAGCCGCACGATCCTCGCGGCTGCTAAAAGCCACGGCCAGCCATGTCGCACCCACAACTGCAAGCAATGCCCCATCTGCCTCAAACACAGCCAACGTGCCCAATCTATCAATTCTCAATGCAAGCAGCAAAAAGCTGGCGTCTTCAAGCGTACAAACAGTCCAGCCGCAAAATATACCACACCTATCCATACTCAATGGCAGCTCCGAGGCAGTATTAATGGCAACAACATCCACGACGCTGGATGCTGGCAAATCGGACATCGCCAGCAATGGCCGCAGCAGCGCAAGCACATCAACAGCGACCATACCAAATGTGCCATTGATAACGCTTTTAATTGAAAATTCCAGCTGTGAGATAAGCGGCGCATCTGATGCGACAGCAATAACATCAAAATCGACCGCTACGAAAACAGTAGCAGATATAAGCACAGCTAGCTACAATAATTTGCCAGCGATAAGCGCATTAAATTTGAATACTGCCAGCGGGGCTGGCGAGCTAGATGTCAATGGAGCCAAGGCTCGCGATGATAATGCGGACAACAACAGCAGCGGCACAAATAGCCTGAGTAATGATGACGACGAGCAAGAAGAAGACGACGATGACGATGACGATGACGATGATGATGTGGGAGATGTGGATGTGGATGACGAAGAGGCGGATGTGTCACTGCCAAATCTGAGCAACTCCGATCATCAGACCTCTAATAATGACTCCAGTCTGACAACAGTTACCTGTACCAGCGGCGAGAATAGCTTTGAGTTTACCAACGACTCCAGTTCGGCCTCCAATGATGATTACACCAACAACATTCCGAATCTGAGTGAACTCCAGCAGTAGAGGAGTAACCGTCCACTAATACGCACTAGTTTACTTTTTGCAAGCCACACCCACGCACACACACATTCCGTTAAGCACTAATATAGTGGTCGTTAATGGATGTGGTTTGTTATACTAATGATATAGATATAGAGTAATGTATATAATGTCCGCATAAGACAAATTCTAACGCAAGTTGTTAACTGCCTAATTTAACATATCGCTCTAAATCAGACACAGCTTCCATGACACCCAATGGAATGTTATATATTCATTTGACGCAAAAGATTACATATTTGCATTTGTTTTCATCATTAAACTACAAGCACAAGTCAAGCAATCAATCAAAGCAAGTTTTGTATTAAAACAATTTTACAAAAAATATACATTTATAACATATAACACTGAAGAATGGTTTTTATAATCTCCGCCATTAATTTCATACTGGATTATAGTTTATACCTTATTCCGCTGCTACCACTTTTGATAGCACTGAGGATTTCAAAACATCGTCAGGATACCCTCAGCTATTATCAACCGAGGAACGAAAATACAATTTGAAATTGACAGGAATATGTCAGTCGCGCTCAAACAAAAACGGAAATTTAAACTCATCGATTTATCGACCACAGCGAATGCAACTCTGTGTACGCGACACATCAACAACAATTGCGCATCTCTAATTTAGACCCTGGACTTGTATATTTTATTACTGGTTTTTCTTGAATTTTTCAAAATTTTTCGCAACATGGATGAGTCGGAACTGCTCTTCAATTTGTTCTACTTCCTATTGTGCATGTGCGTCATTTATCCGCCCGAGGAATTTCAGCGTCTGGGCTTTACAATCGAGCAGGTGTTCTCGCGGTTCCTGGGAGAGGAATATCGTGATTTTGTTGGCTACCATTTGCGCCGCACATCACTCAATCTCTTCGTGCACAGCTGCCTGCCCGTCACCTATTTCATGATACACAGATTGAAGTTTTCAGTTTTTGCCACGCAACAACCGCTCGAGGATAATGAGCTTGACCCGGATTTTCCCATGCCGCAAGAGGCAGTGGCCTTTAAAACGCTCACCTGGAAAATGGCGCAACGCTTCAGCGTGCTGGCTGTATTGGCCGTGCCGGCTCTGATCTTCAATTGGCATCAGCAAAACTGGCGCCGGCATCCCATAAACAAAACCCTGGCCAAATACTCGAATACTCCAGGCAGTTACAGCGTCGTAGCCAGCGACATTGGCACCGAGTTTCGTCGGCAGGATATTTACAAAAAGAAACTCAACTCCATTAGCATGGTGATTGCCACAGAGAACTGGATTATCAAAACAACCATGTATAATGTCAACTTTGCGCACCAAGCCAACACTTCACTCAGCGTTGCCAAGGTATGTGTATCGGGTGCTCCCCAAATTTCTATAATTTGTAGCTAACTAAAAAACTTTTTTGTAGGCGGAAACTTACAATATATCGCACCACGATCAGAACGATACCTTGCAAATGATTAGCATTGTTGTGCGACCGATGCGTCAAGGCGTTTCCGACTTTAACATTCGCATCAATGCATTGGAATTTCGTAGCTTGGAGGATCGCCTAAGACGCCCTATTACCATACCCTCTAACATACAATTCCATCGAAGCGTCATCGATCGCTTTGTGGACGTATTCAAAACACAAGTGGCCCTCAATCCGATCTTTAGCTCGGAGCCCATTACAGACAAATGCTTTGCCTGCATGCTAGCCGAGCCCAACATCAAAATAAACAAGCAATGCTCCGATTTGAATCGGGCAGGCGCGCCTCTAACAGATGAGGCATGCTGCTCCAATTGCTATTGCCGGCCCATGTGGTGTGTGGAGTGCTTGGCGCGCTGGTTTGCAGCCCGCCAGAGTGACATCGATCGCGAGGTATGGCTAGAACAGAAGTGCACATGTCCCATGTGTCGTGCCAAGTTCTGTGTGCTAGATGTGAGCTATATAAGAGCGACAGTGACCACCAGCGAAAACGACGATGATGCCTCATGATTTAGTTAAATGAATTAAACGTTTAAGGAAAAGGAACCTTATGCTTTATTTGATTATGTTTTAAGCATTGAATTTTTACTAAAATTAAGACAAATATACATATGTATATATATACTATTGTAATATGTATAGTTAAAGATATGCATATGCGATTTAGTGCAATTATCACGTTTTAATACTTGTACAATCTAAGCAAGAAAGAGATAATAATGTTCATATATTTACTTTATATATGTAAGTACAATCGATCTATATATATATATATACTTATATGTGTTTATATATATTTAGAGAATGTCTAAGCTAACGCCCAATCTGTTCTATACTCTGCTAAAACTAAATACCAGAAAACTAAACAAAAACACACAAAATAATCTTTATCAAGCCGCCTGCGCAAAAATTAGTCTACTGTGTTGTTGCAGTTATTGTTGGTTTTTTCGTCGTGTTCTTTCGTTTTTTTTTTCTTTTTGTTGTGAATTTTGCACATTTATATAGTCCACACGTTGTGCAATAAACTCTTAGGTTCATTTAATAAAGCGTAATACAAATGTTATACATATAGTGCATACATATGTCTATACATATACATATATATATATATATATAAAGGCTCTTTATATATGTACGTAGATGCATGCATATGCCAGAATGTATATAGGCCCCGGCCACTATCTATAAATTTGTTTCGTAAAAACTTTTATAGCTCTCCGTTTTGTCACGTTGATTTCGCACCGATGACGTTCCTGTTGTTGTCGCTGCACTGCCGCCAGTTGTTGTATTTGTATTATAGGAGCAGGATGATTTGGACATGGCGCTGCTTGTATTGCGCGCTGAGATCTGCAACATAAGAGATGTAATAAATTTAACATATAGTCAAGCACTCTTTTTTTTTTTTAACATTATCAGCTACAATTTGAAGTCTATTTAGATTAGGCTTTCATTTGGCTGCCAGCAATCAGAGACACTGACTTTCAAAAAGTAATCAAAAGACATGTTCCAAAGTCATATTTTTGATTTAGCACCTGATTTTAATCAAATACATGCTATCGACATGCACTAAATACATACGAATCTATGTATATATACAAGTATAATTCTCTGCTGGAGCTGTTTTTTTTTGACAAGTGGCGGCAACACAACAGTCGAAGCGTGCACAACCACTTACCTATATGATATATGTACGTACATATATAGGTGTTTTTCCCTATATGTATAACAATAAAAAAAAGCACAAAAAAAGGTTTGTCTCTGTTGCTGTTGCTTTTGCTATTGTTGTTGCTTGATAAGGTTTTTGCGCTGTTAAAACGCAAAGAAGAAAATTTTGCAATATCTGATAGAGGTATACAATATTGTTTGAGTGCTTTAGTTGGTAAAACCTTGGTCATAATTCATGCCTTACTATCATAGTATATAGACACGGATATATAGACCAGACAGGGGCTTTGCTTTGTTATACTTTAAGCCAAGACCACGTCACGAGATCTATGAATACTGGTTAGTTTTTGGGCTAGAGAAACTGTTCAAAACTGGTCTAGTTTTATTTTAAAGATAAACAACGCAATTCTTGGTATGTTTTGTAAAGTATAGCTGAAATCCTTGTTTAAATTTGTACAGCTTGAAAATTGTTGTGGGTAGGTTTTCAAATTAGTTCGATGTTTGTTTTTCTTAAATTACGCATACGACATGTGGTACAGCCAGAACATGACCAATCTGGTATAATAAAACAAAGCGAGATTTTTTTTTTTGTTTTTGCTTCCCAATAACAATAACATTAGCCAAGTTCAATGCACAGACGACAATGACGCGGCAGCCAATCGATCGCTCACTGCATTTGTTGCGTAAGAAGGCAGAAAGGAACACACCCTCACCGCCCAGCTCGCCCCCAGGTCGTGGCGTGGCATTACCCCTTCTCCACTGACTGACCGACCGGCTGGCCAAAATGAACAAGATTCGCGTGCCGTCCGATACAACTTTTTTTTTTGTTTGTCGCCCCTGCGACGTACGTATTTGGTTTCGTTGTGCGCCGTGTAGATAGTTGCATATATTTATAAACGAAATTCGAATGTGTATTATATGACAATATGCTAAATTTTGGTCGGTTTACTCATCTTACGCTGGCGCCAAACAAATACAGATGTATCAAATTTCCAGAAAGGTGTGTTTGTCGGTCGCTGTCTCTATACATACAAACATGTACGTAAATAAATATATTTTTTTTTATATATATGCGTAAAAAACACATTGATCTTACTTATTTTGGCTTGCACACGAGTGAGTTCTGTTTTGTTTTTTGTTTACTTTGTATACTTATTTTTGATAATTTTTATCCCTTGCAGCCTTATAAAAAGTATATACCCTGAACCCATTAAAAATGGGTAAAACGGGTATAATGTTTTTGTGCAAAATGTAAATGTATGTAACAGGCAGAAGGAAGCATCTCCGACCATAAAGTATATATATTCTTGATCAGCATCAATAGCCGAGTCGATCTAGCCATGTCCGTCTGTCTGTCCGCTTGTCCGTCCGTCCGTCTGTCCGTATGTATGAACGCAAGGATATCAGAACCTGTAGGTCCTCCTAGTGCCCGCGCACATCGAGATTGTTTCCGATAATCGATATCTTACTCCGTTTCCAAGCAATCGATAAAAATCGTTATCGACATCCGGTCTTTTGAGCAATTTTGGTAAATAATAAGAGCTAGAGTCCCCAAACTTGACATTTAGCTTCTAGAATAGTACATATCTGCATTTGGGGTTGGAAGAAGAGGGTTCAGGGTATCCCCTAGTCGGGAGCTGCCGACTAGAACCTCTTACTTGTTTTTTAATTCAAAAGTATGCAACCCTTTTGAAAACTTACAAAATGTTAGGTTCTTGAGCAGCAGGCCAAGATCTGCGACGCAGATAGTACTTATAAATGGAAAATTGCAGTCAAGGCTATGAATTTGATAGCAGCAAAAGTACCCTTTATAATCTTATCTGTTTTATAGTAGCCAAATTGCAAGCAAGAGGATTTTGCACTAGTTACGCCATATCTATAAGTGATTTTTTTAACTAAGGCATGTGGAGCTGGAATACCTTAGTATAAGGCCAATACTAGATACTACGCGCGCTTGTCTCTGATTTATATTTGAGCTTGGCAACCTTTTAACTTGTGCTCATAAACGAGTTTAAGCTTCATCTTTTTTCTCTCTTTTTTTTTGTGTTTTTTATCCGAGCAACACTTCTCCTAATTGCTTTTATTACGAATGACTAACGTTAAGAGGTTTTTGTATAAACATTTCACAATTGTATCGCTACTTTTGGCCTTAAGCAGCGTGCACGTAAAGCACTTGTTTAAGTTTTGCATATATCGCAGGAAAAAGTGAAAATTTGTCATCAATTGGAATACAGATTCCTGTGACTGACATTGAATGCGATATATAGGGAGAGCAGCCCATAATCATCATCATAAAGCTGACTGCACGCCGTCTTATCATAATAATACAACTTCCGTTTATTATTAATGAGCATTTCCGTTTTATTCTGTTTATTTTTTTCTTTTCTGTTATTGCTGTTGTTGTTTGTTCAATTCACATGAAAAAGACACAGCAAAACTTATTTATATCTGACGTTTGGACTTTCGAGCCAAAAGACCCTTAAGACCCACGACGTTGCTAGATTAACACATATATATATTTATATATATATAAATCACGTTAACGTGAACGCACACAATTTACAATATTGATCGCGATATTGTTGTCATTGATATATGTATATATGTATATATGGTCTATTTTTGGAGTGGCAGCTGATAAGCAATGAAATGAAAATGATGATGAAAATGAAAATGGGCCACTACAAAAGTGGGTTAAAAGGAACACTGAACGCACCTTATCGTTTTCCTTGCCATCGAACAGTTTTCCATCGACCACATCCCGTTTCTTGTTCTTCGACCTGAAGCGGCCCGAACGTGATATTGTGAAATTGCGCCATTGATGCGAGTATTGATCGCAGCGCTTCTCCTCCTCGTTCAAGATGCTGTCCAGATAGTGCATGGTCGGCTCATGGGCGGCGGTCATAGTGTTGCTCATGTTGCTCAGGAATCTGGCTATCTGATTTTGCTGGTCGCCGGTTCAATGATGATGCTAGCTGCACGTTTCAATGACAATCGTTAATCGTGGCCAATTGCAGTTGCGACAACAACTCGACTTGGTATCAGTTCATTTCGCTTATTTTGATATATTGCCGAGAAACTCCCGCGTGATACCCGACCCCAAAGCGTATATACTACAGTACTATACAATATGTATTAGCGTATTTCTACATATGTTTTCTTTCTTTTTCTTTTAACTTTTTTTCGTATTCTTTGCTGCCTGCTTTATCAGAGCAACGCGTCGCTGCCGATGCGTGTTGGTCGCCGGTGCCCGTCTGACTGCGGAGTTGCCGACACAACGTTGTTATTAACCGTAGTCGCTGTCGTCGCACACAAGTGACAACGGCGACAGCAGCGGCAGCGGCAGCAGCAGAAGCAATAACAACGACAACGACAACAACAACAGCAGCAGCAACAATACAGAGTCGAGAAGCGACACGACTCCCAGCTCCAGCTCCAGCGATTCGTTACGTTATATGTGCGCCCGCCTTTGGCCCCCAACGGACGTTCAGTCACAAAGAACAAACGCAACCCGTTGGAGTTGTAGTTGTTGTCGCTGTTGTTGTTGCTGTTGTTGTTGTTGTTGTTGTTGCTGGTGTGACGGCAGCAAAAGAAAGCAGCAAGAAATCTTTCAACTGCGGTGAACGCAAGAGCGTGTGATTGCTCCTGAAAAGCCAAACAGGTGGGCTACACACTCGCACACTACACTCGCACACTACACACACACACACACACACACACACACACACACACACACTCGTTCACATACACACTCATACACAGCTGCATATATAAAAAATCACCTGTGTGCGAATTTGGCCCTGTATTCGTTGTGCTTGAGTTCATGTTCAGCCTTGCAGACTGCCTCAATGCGCTACAATTAAAAAGCGCCTAATAAAAGATTACTATTTTTAAATTATTAAATATCTGCCGACATATACAGTAAATATGGTTATACCTGTAAGTCTCGAATTTCGTTGAGACACCTTTAAAATCAAAAAAAAAGTAATACGAAAGCCTTATGATGATATATGTTATCGTAATACAATTCGGCCTAATCGGAAATGTGTACCGTGTCTGCAACAAAAAGACAAGATTTAAAACTGGAGACATTGGAATTTTTTTACCGATCATGTGATTATGTTATCACAGATTCGTGTTTCGGTTAAGCTCAAAGTTTGGGTTAATCTGATAGAACAAGACAGCTAATATTGGAAAGTCGGACTTTTACTGGCTTAAAATATGCCCATGAAATCTATTTGTGCCTTACCGACGTATAACTATAGATTAGAGCGCACTGCAAAAGTCGCTATTGGCGGATAGAAGTTTGCGTTTGTTATACATTTGTATTTTCTATATGTACACACACAGATATCATCGAGCAGCTCGTGTGTTGTCGATGATAAGCGCAAATAGACAAAACAAACACTCGAGTCGCTAACAATTATAAATGATTAGATCGCTTTTTGGAGCATTCACTTTGTCCGGGTCTTTAACTGTAACTTTTGTGTACATATGATAGATGGGATGATGTTGCGGCTCTTGTGCAGCACCTTCAAGCCATGTTTAACTACGCACACACACACGACACACACACACACACGCACACACACACAGACAGACACTAGTAAGTGCTGCCGGGGCGGTCACTCACAAGGCGGGTTCATTATCTCGATGACTCAGGCCGAGCGGCTTACAGGCCGAGTGCTTTAAAATAAAGAAATTATTCACACTTTCTTGCCGCGATTGCAGTGGGAACAGTCGCGGCGAGCCTATCTAATCTGGTCAAGTCAAATACGAATATTGCACTTTGTGGCATGGATCTTAAGTACACAGCGAATTAATAATGGCATCATTATAAACCCACCCACAGCCAAGGGTTTTGGTTTTATTTACATAGGCAATTTTGTAGTATTTGTAGTTTACATAAATTCAATTCTGTGGAAGCATATATGCATAATATGTGTTATATTATAATTAGTTATTTATATATATTTAATAGCTAAATGGACAGTGCAAATTTGATTTCTCGCATATTTTATTGATAACATAAAATTTGACCAACCAATATCCGGCTGACTTAATCGTTCCTTCCTGAAGCGCTTCATCTCGTAGGATTTAACAATGAATTTGGCTCGCATGTACGCATGTTGCATGTGCATTTTTTTTTTTTTTTTTTTTTTTTTTTTTGGATTTTCTTAGTTTTTGGTGACCTGTGCCCCATGTTTTTGAGTGGTTAACAAAATGAACTTAAACCAAAACTGAACTAGTTGAACAATAAGTATATAGCTATATATCAATTGGATTTCAATTGAGTGTCCATTTGCATCTAAACAACGCTGTCCACACCATTGACCTCATGCTCCCTTTCCCGTTCGCGGTCTCGAGCAGCACGGTCCCGAGCAGCCGCCGCAGCAGCAACCAGGCGGGGTATCGCCAGCACTGGCTGTTGCTGCGGCTGCTGCTGCTGTTGTTGCTGCTGCTGCTGCTGCAGGATATGACGAGCCCCACCAATACCAGCAGTACCAGCGTTGTTATTGTTGCGATGCATAAAATTGCGTATGTTCTCCTCCGTATAGTCCACAATACGGCGTTTCTTGCGACGCGCGTATTGCTTCTGTTTTAAATAGATTTTCAACATGCCCTTCACAGTGATGAAGGTTAAACCGCCGAGTAGTGTGCGATGCAGTGTGTTCTCCACGGAATCGAACAATATGCGACCCACAATGCATGAAATTGTTGGCAGCAGCAGAGCTCCGCAAAATATGCGAGTTGCCGAAACTGGATCCGAAAGTGCCGGTGTGGCCGGATTAGAAGAAGTCGGCAGTTCTTCCTCCTGCTGATTACTGCAAACGAAACGATAACTTAAACGGGAGCAACTATCAGGTATAATGAGAAACTTACAGGTCTGGATATATAAAATTCACAAAGGGAAACTTGCGCATGACGGTGCCGCGATTGCGTATCAAACGCAACAGGGCATCTTCCCAACGAATTAGCCGACCAAGTACCAGGCCAACTGGTATGGCAGGTAGACCAATTAACAGTATGAGCGGATCACCGGATTCCATTATAGACATGCCATGCTCGTGACCAACAATCTGCATGAACATCGTTACGATAGTATATGTAGCTTTCGCCTGATGAGCTCACCTGGAGGAACGTCACAGCGCCGTAGGTCACGGCTGTCCAGTACAGCGAACCGACAAAGAAGCCCGCCGCCAGAAAGGGACTCAGACGTTTGACCAGATTGTCCATGGCTTCCAAGGCACCACCCAGTTTGCCCATTTGGGGGAATACAATGATGTATTCGGTTTGACATTGCGGGCAGGATACAGAGCGAAGCGCATTACCCTTCTGTGTCTTCTCATCGATCCAGCGATACAGGCAGCTCTGATGAACCCATTTTGTTGTGCCACGACACTGGCAGGGCTGCACCCAGGCCGCCAAGCGATTGTCCTCGTCCGTCGCAAAGCATATCCAACAGCACCGTTCCGTGTCCACGTTGAACGATTCCCTCGCTGTTGCTGCAGCAGCTGCCAACGTGCGCCTCTCTGCGTCATCAGTTTCGGCAATTGTCGACTTTGATGTGGTCGCTAATGGCTCCATTGTGACCGTTGTGTGATCTAGCGCTGATGAAATTTCATTACCGGCCTCTGTTTCGGTTGCAGCGTCGGCAGTGGGCGCTGCTGTTTTATCATCCATATCGCTGCAAATGGCACCGTATTTAGATGGATTTGTGTACGTTTGTCTTGGCATTTGGAATTTGAACGCGGTCAACTTACTCGGAAATTTGAAAGTCACTCGATTAGGTCTGTTTCCTTTACAGCCCAAGAATAAAACTTAATTTTCAACTTTTTCTATTCAACTCTATCTGAAACTAAAATATATGTGAACTAGAGATGGGCACGTGACTTATATTTGTTTACTCCAATCCCACTCACGTGTAAGCAATGGTGTACATTTTAATATATGAAATGTCGCGAAACCGTAATTTTAGTTGTTGTTAAAAATTGGCTTGAAAAATTAAAGCAAAGAACTTCTTAGCTAAACATATATTTTTGCTACTAAAGAGTAGAATTACGTGGTAAAATACCGCATGCGGCCATGTACTAAAAAATACAATACATTCCAATAGAGATGCGTAATAAGAGATTAATATCGAGCAACAGCTTATCGATAACCATACCGTACACTGTTACACCTCAAAGAGCGTATGAATTTGTGCCGTCTAAAGCCATTCTGTGCAATTTTTGCTTTGCCATTTAGGGATATTTCGGCTGCCCACACTAACAGCGTATATACATGAATCATTTATGCCTATTACTGCAAATGCCAGTAAGGTTTTAATTTAGCAAATATATAATAACATTACAAACAAAGCCCCGGTGTGTAGATAAGTATTAATGAACTCCGTTGACTTCGCGGACTGCTAATCCGGCCACGGCATTTGCTGCTAGTCCAGTTCACTGTTAGCGTTTTGTCGCTGTCGCTGTGGTCTGCTTTGCACCTCATCCTCGTCATCGAAACCCTGCATCAGCTGATTGAAGATGTCGCCAAACATGCCACCAAGCCCGGAGGGTCCAGCATGCACCTGCTCCGGCTGCTCATCAAAGTATATGACACCAATTTTTGTTAGGTATTTGTGAAAGGAAGCGTCTCGCTTCAGGGAAGGATCGTACAGCTTGCGCAGAGCACGAAAGCCCATGACGCTCTTCGTATCGATGAGTCGAAACAAGAAGTACAGGAAGTTGATCAATGGCTCCTTGTAGGGAAACTCGTGCCTCAGTACTTTTGGATGGTATCGTGTATACTCGCTAAACATGTCATCTGCCGTTTTGCGATCCTTCAACGACAGCTGCTGCAGCACCGCCTGCACCAAAAACAAATCGACTTCTTTGTGGAAGCCCTTGCTCTGGCTTATTTCAATCAGCACGCGCCCGCACAGACTACCATCCTGGCAGAGCAAATAGTGATGGCGTGCCGACTCAATGTTTCCCTCTGTCCAGAACACATGCGCGATAAGCTTGTGCAAGACCGGATGACCGAACTGGCCGTGCACGGTGGTGCTCCATTTCACAACGCGATGCTAATGTAACAAACGAAAAACATATAAGAAATAGTTGGGTAAATTGAATAAGTTTAGCATACGATCAGCGTCTCTCGCTCCACTGTAGTTGCGCTCAATCCGCGTATTAATGCACCAAAGCGAGGCACCCATTCAAAATTGTCCGTGTCCTCCGGCCGCGGGCCACGCTTCTCCAGGGTATCCACGAGCAATAAACACAAATCCGCAGCGCTGCCTTCCTGCTCCTTCTCGATTAGTTTCTGTGCACCGTCAAATAGCAAATCTAAGCAGTCCTGGTAACGTTTCTGGGCAGTATAACGAAAATATAACGTTCGATACATCATGTGTGCCTCATAGAACTCTCCCTCCGCCAACGAATGGGATAACTTTGCAAGTACGCGACTGACACCCCGTTGATTGGCCGTTGAGCTGCTGCCGCTGCCAACAGGTCTTTCGGCGTCGGCCGTTGTCATATTGTTCTTGAATATTGGGAGTGCAGCACTTTTAAAAAATGTACGTATGTATGTTGACGGAGGATGATTCCAAATTTTCCTCAATAATATAAGATTATTTATGGATACTTTATCGCCAGGCAAACGATTAATATCGATAACTGAACTGATAACTATGTGCTGCCACACCGACGATAATTTGCCATTCACCCAAACGAAGAAATCGGAGCAGCTGAAATTGCAGCAACAAAAACCACAACAAAACAAAACAATTGCAAAAAAAATTTAACCCAATGGAAAGTGATGGAGCGCAAAAAAATGCAAATGGTGTTGTTGCAATTAGCGGCGTAGCACCCTGCTCGCATGCTTTCCCGTCCAATAAATGGGTAAAACTAAATGTGGGTGGAAAAATTTACACAACAACAATTGATACGCTCGTTGGCCGTGAACCGGACTCAATGCTAGCGAGAATGTTTCTACAGGATGGCGGCATGATGCCCAGTGAAAGGGACGAGCAGGGCGCGTACTTGATCGATCGCAGTGCTCGCTATTTCGAGCCGATCATTAATTATTTGCGTCACGGCGAATTTGTCTGCGATAATCACATCAGTCTAAAGGGTGTTTTGGAGGAGGCGCGTTTCTTTGGCATTTACTCGCTGGTCACACACTTGGAGGAGCGACTGGGCGAGCAGGAGCAGCTCGACGATAGACCACTGACGCGCATGGACGTCATAAAAGCCATCATACAGACATCTGCAATTACGGAACTGCGTTTCCAGGGCGTCAATCTAGCCGGAGCCGATCTGCGCAAATTGGACTTCCGCAACATTAATTTTAAGGTGCGCTGTGTTCCTGATATTCAGCTACTATCTATACTGATTATTTTCTCTGCTTTATTAGTATGCAAACATGTCGCGCTGCAATTTGTCGCACACAAATCTAAACTACTGCTGCCTGGAGCGTGCGGATCTTCAGTATGCGAATCTGGAATGCGCTCAGTTAGTCTCAGTGCGTGGACTTTGTGCCAACATGGTAAATATTTGCTCAGTGTATGCTAGAGATGTGCGCGTGTCGGAATTAACCAACTCGATACGAACATGAATTCCCATTGGGAAACACGCACGAAATACGCCTGGTCAATTTGTGTCTTAAAGTTATCTATTCCTTCATTTTTAGGAGGGTGCCAATTTGCGTGGCTGCAATTTTGAGGATCCAACAGGTGTGCGCACCAATTTGGAGGGTGTGAATCTGAAGGGGGCCTGTCTGGAGAGCAGCAATATGGCCGGTGTTAATTTGCGCGTTGCAAATCTGAAAAATGCAAATATGAAAAATTGTAATTTACGTGCCGCTGTACTGGCCGGCGCCGATCTGGAACGTTGCAATCTATCAGGCAGCGATTTACAAGAGGCCAATTTGCGAGGTGCTAACCTTAAGGATGCTGAACTGACGCTGATGGTTACGCCTCTACATATGTCGCAGGCTATTCGATGATCTGAACTTACCTTTAAAAAACTAAAGGGACATCACCATGTGCAATTATTATCATTATATTTTCGATTCTAGCATGTAATTTTTGTGGAAAATATGCAGTTTTAATATAATTTTTGTAAATACCCAATTTGGACTAGACGTAGACGGTTGAATAAAACAGTATTAAATACAACTGGAAACAACTCATTATGAGTGACAAGCAAATTTTTAGAGAATTATTTTTAAAAGAAATGTCAACTATATTCGCGCGTTCTATTTGAATGCCCCATCCTTGTCACACTCACACTTGCCAATTATTCAAATTGGACATATCGATAAATATATCGTTATTGTATAATATATACCAGCACTACACCCAAAACGATGAAATAAAAAATAAAGTGTTCTATTGAATTGCCGCAAAAATTAATACATTTACAGGCTCTAAGTTATATACTTCTTTATTAATCTATTTAAACACACGTAACTTAAAACTAGAACTTTCAGTAGGACCAGTACAAAAGAACCAGTTCATGAGCTCAGTCCAATCAGTAGTTCTTTTTGTGCCCCCAACCCAACACTAGAGGCTAGTTTAGAAGATTTGATCAGATTTGCAGAAGTATAATGTTGAAAACGTGTCACTTAATTGTGGCATTTACAGCCATATTCCTATTAATTGCAACGCAATGTGTGGACGCCGACAAAAAACAGAGCAAAAAGTACAGCAAAGAGGCAAACAGCCCGCATTTCAAGCAGGTCGCGGAGGAAAAGTATGAGCCGGAAATTCGGAATCTCCAGCGACCATTTCGCATGGCTAAATTGAATCTGATTTGGGCAAAGGCACAAAACGTATGTTTTCTTGTTCATTCATAACGTTTAAATTGTATTAATATTTATACTCTGCATTTTAGCGATTAACTGAAAGCAAAATAAAGTCTTTGTACATGGAGCTTAAAATACACGATAAGGAGGAGATTGCGTGGAAGCAGCTGAACTCGCAGCACAAAGACAAGGATGGCCTGAAAGCCAATGAGTTGCGCCAGAAGCTGATTGGAATAATGAGCAGCTACGACTTGCTGGAGCACTTTGAAGATACCCAGGATGCGGAAAAAATAAAGCCCTTTAAAGTATGGACAAGGCTTAACGACTTGGTGCAACAGATTGTTACAATTGTTTTGCTTTTCACAGAAATTCCACGATCCCGAGGAAAGGCATAAAAATAAGAGTCTATTTAAGGACAAAAAACTGAACCGTTTGTGGGAGAAAGCGGAAATATCCGGTTTCACGGCGGAAGAGTTAAAATCCCTCAAGCAAGAGTTTGAGCATCATCAGGACAAAGTGGATGTGTATTATAGCCTACTAGAGAACCTTGGCACCTTGGATACTGATAAGCACGAGAGTAAGTTAACGTTTACTGTAAAAGCAATACAGCTGTCCAAGTCCTTATATCTAAATAATACCCATAGATGCTATCAACACCGAAGATCTGGATAGCTACAATCTCATTTCCAATGATCCCAACGATAATGAGATTAAAACACATGAACAAAATGTAAAAAAGCTTGAAAGTGACATGAATGCCTTGCGTGGACATCATGTTGGAATAAAGGATCACTATGATCGCCTGGAGCGTTTGGTATCCTCCGGACCACATAGTCAGGACTTTATAGAGCCAAAGGTGCAGGGCCTATGGCGTGTGGCTCAAGCAAACAATTTCACGGACAAGGAACTGGCGTCTCTTAAAACCGAACTGCATCATTTTGAGAGTCGTCTGCTAAAGCTACGTCATTTACATGCGGAGCATGCTCTGCACAAGGAGAAGTACAAGGTAAAGTTGAGAAATATGTATAATTAGGTGATTATAAATTCTATTTTCCACACCAGGATGAAAAGCACAAGGACAAAAGCAATCGATTCGAAGATATGGAGGAGCTACTTAAGAAACAAACTCGCAAAGTCGAAAAACTTCAGGAGAATATTGAAAATACCATATTCAAACATACTGAACTTTAACTATTTATTTGATAATAGCCGTGCCAAATGCGCAAAATGAGCAAATTAGTTGTAGACAAACGAATTGATATTTTCTGAAACAATTGTTAACCTTAGCATTAAGATTTATTAACCTTTTTATACCAAAACCTATGCAGCAGCTATTGCAGCTATAGCGCAACAATTGTGTTATTAAATGAATCGAAAATCTCATGAAGTTCAAATTTCTCGCTGTGTATTTACTGGAGTTGCCATACATTTGAATTCGGTGTTGCCTGCGTGTGCATTTTTCGGGTGAATGGCAAATGGAAAAATCGTAAATAACATTGCAACTGCAGCAGCAACAGCAGCGAAAACTATGTGAAAAACAGTTGTAATTGTTAATAATTGTAAAAGTGCAATGTATAACGTGACGTCGCATGGGAAATTAAAAGCGTGCTCTTGTTATTTCTAAACATACATAGTGCATATGTATATAGATAGATGTAGGCATGGTTGAGACGACAAAATTTGGCAATCTGGAGGCCTACACATATCTCCTTGTGACGCTAAATTTAACGCTTGCCTTAATTGTAATGTTTTTCAATTGTCTGTGCTGCAAGAAAAGAATACCAAAGTAAGTACATAGAGTCTGCAGCCAGAGGCTGCCCATAACCAGGCTGCTGGCCAGTCACATATTGGTCACTGCGCGAGTGAAAGTTACGTCCCAGTTCCAGTTGGATGCGCTCGCGCCAAAAACTTTAATTCACCAATTATATCTACATATGTGCATATGCATTTTACGCAGAAATGATTTGCTCGGCCTGGAGGGCATGGTGAAGCTAAAGAACCCCGACGAGGTTATTGTGGTCAGCAGCAACAATTCGCATGCAATTACGAATGCGGCAACAAATAGCAACAGCCTGGTGCACAACAGTGAGTCACAAGCAGAGCTGAATGCGTCTACGGTCTCGAATGCTGACTCAGAAAAGAGGTGGGTTGCCTGCTGTTCGCTATTCCCATGCAAATCATATTCAATTGCAATTCATTAATTGCTCCATCCCCCCACCGTTTGACAGATCTAGCACAGCGGCGCATCGCAGCTTGCCGGACATACCCGTGGCGGAGAACAACGACAATGGCTCCGAATTGTATGAGACTGTTGCGGACAAGCAGCTGGCCAATGCGCATAATCAAAGCCGTACGTATATGCACTAGGGGAATCGTTGAAATACTGTAAAACATGTAAGACAATAACCATTATCTTGCCTCCAGCAGCTCAGCCCAGTCTGAAAAAGCAAACCAGCGTATCGCAGCACAGCTCCATCAGCCAGGCGGATGATGTTAGCTCGCCGTATTCGCGCGTTAAGGGCTTGCCGCATGATTATGCCAAGGTGCGTGGCACCGAGCATCCGTATGCGCAACTCAATGCACCGTCCACGTCCACCTCAGCTGTAGCAGCAACAAATACAAGCAATTCCAGCAGCAAAGCTGCATGTTCACAACATGGCACCGACTCACTGCAGCGTGGCTCACAGCTCAGTGGCGAGTCGACACAGCACCTGAACGATGAATCGACTTCACAGGTAGAAATACCGGCTGCATCGGCTATTGCGGGCATGATATCGGCCAGCCAGGATCTGCCCTATATGACGCCGCCCATTGCCAATCAACATTTTAGTGGCGACTCACAGGACTCTTCTAGTGAGTGGTCATACGCTGCTCTCTAAAAATTGTATTTTATAACTTTATGTTTATGTTAACCACAGAGGGATATACGAGCATTAGCGTGCGCGAGCCGCTGGCTAATATTCTGGCACAGCAACCGCCGAGCAAGCAGACGGCCAGAAAAACTACGCTGACGCGTGATGTCAATGACTCGCACTATGCAACCGTCTCAGACGATTCGGGTAAGTCTCAAAGCGACGATCGTGATTCAAAGGATGTTGATTAATTATCTTGCTCACATTTGTAGATGAAACCTATGCGGCTATTGAGGATCCCAACAATCGTCACATACCAAATGCCACCGATATTTATACAAGCGGTTCAGAGACCTATGCACAAATCCAGCCAATGCAGGCTAATCCCATTGTAGTAGCAGTTGAGATTAACAACAGCAGCAGCTTGTCGGCAGCGAGTGCAGCGACAGGCAGTAGCGGGCAGCTGCCGCCGCTGAATCACAGTACGGGCAGCGGATCGACGCACCGAGTGAGCAGCAGCAGCATGGAGCATGCTGGGCCCGTGCCGCATCATGTGGATAGTTTGCGCGCACAAATGCACTCGCGGCAAGCATCCTCTTCGTCGTCTGTGTGCAATTTAGGCTCGCCCAAACCGGAGAAGAGGCAGGCAAATTCTCCGTTGCCTCCTACGCCCAAAGCGAGCCTCAGCCAGTCGCAAGGGCAACATCACCTTCATTCAGCAGCAAGCAGCAGTAATCTTACATCTGGGCGCAGCTCCGTCATCTCTGTAATTGAAGCCGGCGGCGAGGGCAACAACGATGCCAACGATGCTAGCAATGCATCCCCACAGCGCAAGCACAGCAAGAGTCTAAGCCCATCCAAAGATGTTGAGGGCAGCAGAAACATCGAGGGAATGTACGCCAAGGTGAGTATTGGCTTACTGAACTGCTGTCAACACACTTATAATCGCGCTCCTTTCCGTTTGCAGGTGATGAAGAAGCACAAGTTCTCCTCACACCAGCCGGAGGTACTTGGGGTCAGTCCCTTGGATAGTGCAGCAGCGGCGCTTCTAATGGATCCACTGAAGCTAACGACATCTGGGTCTGACAAGAGTCGTGTGCGCAGCAACAGTTACACTGCCAAAGATCATGGATACGAGACGATACCGGCGGATGGGCAGAAACAGACGCAAAATCCGCTGCCGCACGAGAATCGCAAGTCGGATTGCTATGCCAACATTCTGCAAAAGGAGCGGCAACTGGAAGCAGGTACATAAATCCAAGCAGTTTCTTATTTTCCACTAGAGATGAACGATATTTGTGCAGATCAAAGATTAAATAGAAAACGGGTATAAAGAAGTCAATGTAATTTATAGACTTTGAACGCAATTCATTGTGCTTAAAGCTCGAAAACCAAGAAGTCAAGCTGGAAAGCTTGTAGAAGGTTGAATTGCTTTAACTTAATATAAAGCTTTATTCAATTTAATGCCGTATTTTCAAGCAAGTTAAAGTATATTTACTAAGTGCATTAAGCTTTATTTAATACTCGGATCTGGAAAACATAAATAAAATGCAAACTTGTAGCTTGAAAGCTTTAAGCGAATTGAATTGCAGCTTTTTCAAAAGCGTGCTGGAAAGCTTCAATAATTTGTATTAAAGTTAAAGTACAAAGCCCAGTTCAGTTAAAGTTAAAGCTTAGAGCTCGACTATGCCAAGAAGATGGAGCAAATTTTAAAGCTCAAAAGCCCTATGCCGTGTGGAATAAATATAAGATATGTGAAGCCGGCTAATTTGCATTGACTTATCCCAATAAATTGAACATCTGGCTTATAGGACGACTTAAAGACTATCGCTTTGAGTTGTAACTCTTGCTAATTCTTTGGGCACAATATCGTTTATCTCAAGCTTTTAGTTCCCAGCTACTCTGTCTAACCACCTAATATGCCCAATTAATCTCCTCTTGTTTCTCTCCTTGTGTCTTGTTTATTTATTTCCTATACCTTAACCCATGCCTTGGGTAACCACAATTTAGTTGTTTTGCCAAAATGAGAAATTAGCGCGTTTCGACAGTTTCGTCAGTTTTTGTTAGGAACTGACAGTGGTTAGTATATCAAATGGATGACGCTTTTTAGATTGGCATGCATCTTAAGACTTTAACCTCTACTCCAGAATTTTAATGCATTTTACTAATAGCTGCCTTTGTTGTACCGGTTATAGCAGCTGTCAGTCAAACGCATCACAACAATATCAGCAGCAGCAGCAGCAGCGTTCAGGTCAAACCTATTGCGCCTAGCACCAGCACAAAGCACTACGAGACTATTAACTGCCCACCGTGTCAGCCGTCGAACAGCAACGATCCTGGCTATGAGCAGCTGCAGACGGCGCCCAACGATGATGATGCCAAGAAGTCCGACTATGATCCCAACTATGAGGTGTTGAAGAGTCGCGCCCATTCGGATGATGGCTATGCCAAGGTGCTGGAAAAGAAGCGTCCGCCCGGCGATGTTGTGGACAGTAGTGGTGGCTACAGCACCATACCTGGCGCCGATGCGAATCACAATTATGCCAGCATACTCGAGACCAAGGCGCATCTGGCAGCGGCACCAAACGAAACGGATCACTATGCGCGCATAGCTGAGAATGTGGCGCTCACTTCGCCCCTCACGCCCAACTCATCCTCCATGGCGAACAGCTTGTCCATGATTACAGTGACCACCAGCACCAGCATGGTGAGCAGCATGAGCTCACAGCAGACGCCTAGTTCCTCGCAGTATGAATCACTTACGGGCACGGGCAGTGAAACGGATCCCAACTACGAGTCGGTGTGCTATTTAAATGCCACAACAGTCACAACAACAACAACAACATCTACTAACAACAGCAGCAACAACAGCAACAACAGCAGCAGCAGCAGCAACAACACGGATAATGGCTACGAGCGTCTGGAGTCTGATACCAATACGCAGGCGAGCAGCCCGCTGAGCACGCCCAGTGAACAGCAGCTGGTAGTGGATGATTACTTTCAGGTGTAGCTGTAACAACAGTAGCTGCAAAAAGTAGTGAGCTGGATCTCGTTGAACTATATGTATTTACAAAACGCCCACAAACACGCACACGCACACGCACACCCTAGCATTTTCTTTTGCCTAGCAATTGCTTTTATTATTATTATTTTTTTAACTCAACGCACATATCACATTGGATGCACAGCAGCAAAGATTTTGATTAAAGTCCATGGAACCCAACAATAAAGCTGGATGTGTTGCATGCATTGTATGCTGCTTCATATCGGTTCGCACTTTAGCCCTAGCCTAGCACTAAGTTATATAAATAACAAGAACTTCATGTACAAAGTATTTGTATGTTAAACTCGATAATTATTTCCACGCGGCAGATAAGCCTATATGCATATGCTTACATATATATATATAGATAGCTTCTATATACTATGAGTAAATCTAAATACCAGTGCGTCCTATTTTAGTTAAATTTAATGCAAGAACAAAGGCGAAAAGTTTTCAATTGATTAGAATATCTCGTTGATAAGCAGAAAGATATTAAAAACAAACAAAAAAACAAAGTAAGCAAATCAAGGGAAGATTAATATATTATAGATTGTATATTTTTATATGTTAGCATTTTTTGCTGCTTTTTTACTTTATTGATGTCGCCTGGACATACATACGGACATATGTATACCCATTAAATACGATTACATACACATACGATAACTGGCTGACAAGCCCATGTTAAGAGTAAAAAACACAAAAAAAATTTCAAGTATTCAAGCCACAAATAACTAAGCTAAAAGTTGAATAAATTATTGATGACTGTCAATTGTTTTGATTTTTTTTTTTTCAAAAAAAGTTGGCATTTCTTGCAGTCTAGTTAATTTTTCGAAAAGCTGTTTCACCTGTTATTCGCCATTTGGGGTGAATTTAAAAAAAACATCGCTCTTGGCCGTACCTATTTATTTTTTTACATAAGATTGAAAATAAATTTGAAGTCAAGTTAATGAAAATTAAACTCCAATTCGAAAAACATTGAAGCGACAATTTTAACGTTCTGGTTTCCACCCATGTTTCACCTGTAGGAGCCGATTTGGAAAATTGCTGCAATGCGGATCTCTAAATGGATAAAAATTGTATTTGGCTTATAATATTGGAGTCCACAAAACCCTAATTATCTAGTTTCCACACAGCTTGGGGCTGGATTTCACAAGGAACTGCTAAATTGACTATCTATTTACTAGTTATGCAAATGTTGAATGGATTAGCTTAAGATGAAATTATCGAAAGGCTAACTTTCATTTGCTGCTAGCTTTCCATTAATTCCAGATTGATGGGTGGAATGGTTAAAAACCCAGTTCCTTGTTCGTTCTCACAATGCGTTGATAGGCAATGAAAAACTTTTGTTTATACTATATAGATTTAATAATTTATTTATTTACGTTTTACAGCAGCACGAGGGGCACAATCAAACGACACGTGCAACTACACGAGACTGTGTTTACATAGATACAAGTAACATTACGAGCACAAATTGCAATTGCAACCACATCGAGCACAAAAGGTATGCATATATGTATTTATATATATATATATGTGTGTATATGGGAGATTATTTGATTTAGCTAAATGCCGGATGCAGTCAGTTGGTGCCGGCAGCATGGAAAGCAGCAGCAGCATCTAATGCTGTGCCCGCCGTGCCCGTTGCGCGTGTGCTGTTCGCGATGCGAGATCGCCACACATAGTAGATGAACGCACACAGCACAAACTGTAGGAATATGTATTGATAATCAAAGATCAAGCTACACCTATGAAATGTATGGGATGAAACGCGCCCGACAAGCGCCGAAACAGCCGCTTCCACGTTTCATTCATTGTTACCATCGGCCGGCTGTGCCACAGCCGCCACGCCCGCTGCCGCTACGGCTACTGCCGCCGGCTGTTGTTGATGCTGCGGCTGCATCATTAGCATTGCCTGTGGGGGCGCTGGCAATATTTGCTGTTGCACCTGGGCTAGGAATGCAGCTGATGAAGCCGACGACGGAGGCGGCAGCGACGGGGGCTGGCTGACAACTGGCGGTTGCTGTTGCTGGCCGGGATCTCGGTTCAGCAGCGCAACATTGCTGGCCTTCATGCGGGCTATTGAGGTGGCCAGGCCGCCGCCCACAGCCGATAGACACGGTGACATACAAGGTGTTGAGCATGATGAATTGCTGATTTCACACTGGTCAAGTAGGCGGAGAAGCTCGTTAGTGTCGGGTCCGCCAGAGGTTTTCTGCTGCGGCTCATCCTTTGCGTGCAGCGCCAGTGCTGTTGTTAGATCCCACATTTGTATTGCTCCATTGCAGTGACCCGTGAGTATGAAGCGTGAGCCCATTCGCGAGGATACCTCGCACTCGTGCACACAAAATGCCGATATAGTTGAGCCATCCACGGAGCGTATCACACAGACACGATCACCGTTGGAAGCCTGTCGCACATACAGCTGATTTGTCTCGGGCACCACTTTCTGCACAAAGATCATGTCGTCGTAGTCGCCATAGGGTCCAAAATCATTGCCAGCCGCATAGCTATAGTTGCTATCGGTGGCCTCCAGTGAGACAATCTTGAACGAAGCCTCCGGAGTGGATCCCGGCTGTGTGGAGAGCATGCCACGAAAGCGTGTCAGGCTCCAGGTGCGCACATGATGATACTCGCTGCAAACGGATACCAAATACCGCTCGGAGAGCATGACCTGTTAGAGAAGGTTGTTAAGTACATTTTTTCTTTAAATAATCAAACAAGTCTTGCCTTGGTAATGGGACTTTGATGTACAAAGAATGTCTCGAAAAGATGTGGCCCATGGCCGGCCGTTTCCGGATGCTGTACAATGATGCGCACAGCGCCGGATTTGGTGCCATAGGCAATCTCTATCCAGTTGCCGCTTATGCTCGACGTCTTTGGCGTTAGATAAACGGATATTGCTGTAATGGGATCCATATTGGCATCCTTGTACAGCTCAGTTACCAGCAAATCGTTGTCCTTCATACGCAACGGAAACTTTTGCATATCTAGAAGCAAAAGTTTGATTAAAGGGATTCTATCTAGGCTTGTGCGACTTACCTATATAGTAAATGGAGCCATTGTTGCAGCCCAGCAGCAAAAAGGAGCCCGCTGAGTCGAAGGAAAGCACCGGCACCAGATCCTGTATTTGCCAGTGCTGTGTCATGGCATGCCAGACGCCAATTTTACCAGATGAGGACAACGCCACCAGCTGGCTGCCAATGAAGAACAAATACTCCACGCGCACATTGAGATTGAAGGTGCCAATATCCGATTTGTTGCCGCCCTCCTGTATGCTCCACAAACGTATCTGGCTGCCATACGAAATGGCTATCATTTTACTTGGCATCGGCTCGGCGGTGGATGTGTTCACCTTCGAGTTGATGGCAATGCGCTCGATGGCAGCATCGATGTGTGGCGATGTGAACACCTGCTGCCAGCCATTGGAGTCCTTGACGCGATAACAGGTGACAAAGTGCGCATAGGCAACGGCAATCCAGTTCTGATGCGCCTTGATGATCTGAACGCGCAGCGGTGGCGTCCAATTCGAGCTCTGTGTGGGACTGAACACCAGACCCACTTCGTTGCGTATCACTTTGTTCAGATCAGCTGAGGAGTTGCGTGAGTGTCGCATAAAATCCAGCGAAGCGTTGCGCGAATGTCCACCAACTGGATTCCAGGCAGCTGGAGGCGCAACAGGTGCCGCATTTGAGCTCGAAGCGCTATTCGAGCCACGCCCACTGCGCAAATCCCAGGACGAATTGCGCGAATGCGTAGAGGAGTGACGCGAGGAGGCCGATGATGTCTCCGGCACGCGCACCATGGAGCCAGGTCGTGCAGCAGCAGCTGCACCATTGCCAGATGACGTGGGCAAACCGGCACACGATTCCATGGGACTGTTGGCAGCTTCCATTGTGGCCTGCAGCGCATCATTGGGCGGCATGGCTGGTGCCGTCAGAAAGCCATAGAAGAGCACATCGCCGCACGAGGAGTGATTGAGATCCTCACACAAAGCCAGACGCTTGGTCAGCGGCGTGATGCCATAATACTCCGCCTCATGGCGCAATGCGCGAATTTCACAACTCTTGATATCAATGTCTTTGGTCCGCAAGTAGTTTAAAATGATGGAGAAAAGCGTCGGATCGCGATCAATAAAGATGGCATTGTGCTCATCTCGCAGACTCGAGATGCGACCACTCAGCAGTGCCGTAAAGAATGTGTCCGGTATCCATGTAAGTGTTTGCCGTGACGTCGAGAAGCTGCAAGCACATCAAGGGGTAGGAATGGGGAATGGGGTTGTGTAGAATGTAATCTATATATATTTTTTTTTTTGCATGCGTCATCAAAGCTAAAGCTATAACTGCTCCACTCACCGTTGACCGCCCACATTGAGATTAACCAAATCGCTGCTGGCACTGTGCATAAAGTAGGACATGCCAACTATTCCACAGCCGCAGTCGCAGCGTCAACCCAATTCCGTAGTCTATTTGTGTGGCTTCGATTTGTTGCCGCGGTCGGGGCGCCGTTGCTGACCCGCTGACGACTGCAACTGCAGTGACAACGACGACAACGCAGCAGCGTCTGGCTTTGTGTGGCAACTGTTGTGCGCTGCGCTGCGCTGCTCTCAGCTTTTAATATTCGTTTTAAATGGGGCGATCACTTTATTTTTGGAATTGCGTTTTCTTTATTTGCTTCAGCTGCACTGCGCTACACACAACTTTTACATATACTTTTTTACGCATATATGCATATGTTTGTAAATTCGTGTAGTGAGTGTTTTTGTTGACGTTGTTGCTTATCGCTGTGAATGGCACACAACATTATTTTGCGCATCTGGCAGCACGGCATGCCGCTAACTGTAACTGAGCTGGCATTCGAAAAGTACCCAGCTGGAAGGTTGTGTCTGAATTTAACTGAAGGTAGACACGTAATGGTTAGGCGATTCGGTTTGGCAACAATATAAAAATATAAATTTGTACAAACATTTATTTAAAGTAGGGTATGGATGTAATGAATAACATTTATCGACTCCCTGTCAGCTGAAAAGCAAAAGTAATTAATCAAACAGCAACAAAATTCCGCAAAGTTAGGTCAGCATTCACCTGCTGTGGGTCATGTCGAGGGGAGTACAACTTCTCAACTTTTTGTTTGGCAAGTGCTTTTATATGAAACGTGGGAGCTAATGCTAAGGGTGGTCACGAGAAGTGCTAATTCAGCAGCTTTTTATAGTGTGTGCTTGTGTGTGTGAGTGTGTGTGTGTTGATATCGTAGGGCATTAGGGCAAGCAATGGAGCAGAGCGCATAAACCGCAGTTGCCGTGCCCGAAAGGAGTGGAGCTCCATCTGCGTGGATACCTCACACATGTGGAGAGAATAAACCGACAAATGATAACGACACTCGAGCAAACAACAATAAAGGAATCGAGTAAATGAAAGAAATAATGGTGGCAGAATGTGTAACAAGTAACACAGGCGCACGCACACACAAGCCATCTTATCCTGCCAACCCGTGCCCTTCAACCCCACTCATACAACTCATCTGCTTGCCGGGGGGTGGGGCGAGAGAAGCCCCCAACAGCTAACCAAATGCGAACAAATGTTTGGCTGTGCGTGTGTGTGTCTGTGCGCACAGCATATTAAAGTGAGCCAATTTTGGCGCGTGTTTTGCGCTAATTTCGTTTCGGTTTCCGGGATTTGGACGAGCTCGTCTTGAACATAAATAATATATGTATGCTTCTGACGCAGTAAAAGCGTGGCGTTGAAAGTATATTGCCATATAACGAAAAAATTCGAATATAAATATTATAAAAACAAGGTGGCATCGTTATTTTGAGCTTGCGTGCATTACAGAAGTTGTGTTAGATTACAGCTCGACACCCAAGCGACTCCCTCTCGCTCTCTTCTTTATTTTGGATATACGTATTTAACAGCCATCTTGTTGATCGTGTACAGGGCAGAGTTGCCACTCTGCGGGGAAAAGAGACGGAAACAACGCATGGCAACATCTTTAAAATTGTTACAGGCTAAAGTCTATTTAAGTTTGAAGCCTAGGTATATCTTAGTAGAAAAGATTAAAGCAATCCATGAATGATATGCTCATACTGCAAACAGAGTATCTGCTAGTCGATCTCACAAGCCAGTGAAAACTTGACTTGTCGCTTAGCCTGATTGCAGAATCATAACAATTTTCAACAAAGTAAATGCAGTCAATTTTAATATGTGCACAGATGTAAATATGTTTATTACCTTACCCACATGTAGATATGTATGTGGGTGAGCCATAAATGCCACCTTTATGCGCCGGGTGTTAATTGTTAATCCTTGTTGACACCGTTTTTTTTGTTGTCCTCCTTTTTTGTTGGCTGGAACTGTGCTGGCGCCAGGCTTAATTTCTTAAATGGCGAACGCTCTTATCTGGCCTCTTGTGCGTTTTGTAATTAATTGGCCGTATATATATTTTACTGCTGCTGCCAGAAGCGTTGTCATAGGCCGCTCAGCACGTGCTGCCGCCGTTGTGGAGCAGCCTAATGATTAATTACAATTTAATTTGTCTGCCATTTTGTTGGGCTTCCACAACAGCAGCCGCCGCCAATGCACAGTGGGCCACAGTTATGCGAACGTGCAGAGCCTTGTGCAATGCGCGCAATGTTTTTATTTTTTCGATGGTCTGGCAGCACTGTACAGCAGCAGCATTTCCGCTTCAGGTTCGAGCAAATTAATTGTTTTTGCATTTGATGCCGCTTTGCTTGTACCATTGTTTGCATAGCCAGCCAAAATATGCTAATTATTTGTGGAAGACTTTTTGGCTTATAAAGCCGCGCAATGAATCGGCAACAGCTTTTGAATTTTTTAACTGCAAAGGCTTTAAATTTAAAGGTGAAGAAAAAGTTGCCTCTCAGTTATGAGCTTAAAATGCCTGTTCATTTATCGTCCTTTGCAACAAAACTGGATGAGAAATGAGCTGTACTTTGTGTTTGGTCTAACATGAAATTAACTCATTCTTTGCGGCCTACAATAACAAAAGGCGTTAAGCCCACACACCCATACATACGTACATACAAACTGGCACATAAATAAAAATAAAGGCGTTCAAGACTGAGGTCAAGCGACGCCATTTTTCAGGCGGCCAAACAAAAACTTTGCTTCAAGTGCTGCATACAATGCTTACGTGTGTGCCTT
Organism: Drosophila littoralis; assembly: GCA_018903485.1. Classification (NCBI taxonomy): domain Eukaryota; kingdom Metazoa; phylum Arthropoda; class Insecta; order Diptera; family Drosophilidae; genus Drosophila; species Drosophila littoralis. The sequence goes on from JAEIGF010000593.1 coordinate 14,777,444, forward strand.
TGTCTCTGCGTATGTGCGTGAGTGAGTGCGTGCGTATTGGTGTAGCACATGCTATTCCAGTTAAGAAAACATAAACAAACGCCCACACAGAGTGTGGCGTAAAAGCTTTAAGCGTGCTAACAAAACTATGTCACGAAAGCTTTTACGCGTATTATAATGAACATTATCTGAATGAGATGACGACCACAGTAGGCGCAACAGTTTTGAGCGTGCGCGCAGCACGGCAACACTGGCCGCTCTTAAGGCGCTTTCACTCTCTTGCTTGCTCTCTTCGTTTGTCTGTTGGAGCAACAGTTATAGGCGCTGCTGCTCACACCCTTCGCGCGACCCAGACAAAGCCTTGCCGCTCGCTATGCTGCTCTACCTGAAATTGTTGGGGTCTTGCCCATACATACACACATACATAAATATGTATGTCAGTCAGAGTAGCGGCAGCGCAGTTGGCGTCGCAGCCTTGTGCAAGTGTGTTTCGGTGTTTGGGCACCCAGGACCTACTGCGTGCTGTAGGCAGATGGCTTTCAGTGCCTGGATTGTTATTGCCGAGCTCACAACGTGCCAAGCGGAGTGCGCGTCTGTGCGTGACTAGTGTTGTAAAAGTCGCGAAGTTAAGTACTGTTTCGTTTTTGTATATTTAATAAATGGCTACGCGCGTGTGTGTGTGTGTGAGCTTTTCTTTGTAGGTAAAGCCACGTGCGTTTATTAAAAAAAATAAATGAAAAATGTTTCAAAATCCAGAGAGATAAGTTTTTTACGTTTTGTGCGTGTAACATAAAAAAACACAGCAGCATGTTTATGGGGCAATAAACTGTGCGAATTGCAACCATGAATTGGTATGTCCCATAGATCTCATTCAGCCATTACGCATTCACAATTAATTCACAATAGCATGATATATCAAACATCGATATTCAATTATGCGTGCCCTTGCACATTTTTCCCATTTTCCACGCCGACGAGCAGTGTAGGATGACTGCGACGTCTTGGCCCCTCCGTATGGGGTGTCTGGTTCCCGTAGTCTTTGGGCCAATGTGCGTTGTCTGCTCAGTGCACATCCTTTAAGGTGTTTTGTGTCTGCTCTGTGCCCTATCTGCTTTGCTTTCATCTTCAATTTCCTTTGCGCACTCGCGCGTTTCCATTGCCATGACCGTTGTCGCCAGCGACGGCATCTTGGCACATAAAATGCCAAGAAAATTACAACTTATTGAGTTGCAAAGCGCGCGCACACACACACCCACACACACACCCACACATACACATAGAGATACTGAGACATACTGCCCCCTCGGGAGCGTGCCACACTTTGGGGCAGCTTCCACGCGAATTCGTCTCAAGCATCACCAGCGTTTGCATTTGCATGTCTTGACGAAAAACATCTGCACCCAAATACATGCGTGTGTGTGTGTGCGTCGTACAGATGCTCAAAGCCATAGTTTCATCAGCTCGAATTTTTGTATCGACTGCAGACAGACATTGGTAAAGCTGCGGCCGCAGTCAAAACCGCCAGTTGGGACGGTTGTGGGCCTGCCTGCTGCAGGTCCTTGACTTGTTCTGCTTAAGGATTACATCAATATTATCTATATGTTTTTATTTTCCCATTTTGGAATTTATTTCAAAGGTAATATTTAATATATTGAGAGTTTGGTTTTGTTTTGTCTGAATACTGAATTTGCTTAGCATAGAAAGGAACAGTCTAAAGAAATTGGTGTTGTTCTCTATGGGACTTACCACTGTGTCATCACTATATAATATAGCTATTTCTCGCATATCTGCAAATACATAGACCATATTTTTATTCGATTTGCCGAGATTTTACTGCAATTAATATATAAATGTTTTTTTAAGTTGTACAAAGAATTAAAACTCCGTAAATAAATCAATAAATAAATTAAATTCTCAAATAAAAAAAAAGTTAATAAATTACAAATAAATCCTCACATTCTGTTAAAGAAACTGCAAAATAAATGATGTATAGCACTTTATTGGGTTTCAGATTTGTGAGAGTGCGAACTATCTGGCAACGCTGTTGCTTAAGTCATTAATAAAAAAGCTGCTACTATTTGGACGTTGTCTACTACTATTTGCACAAACTACCTTTTGCTGCCACTGTCTGTGCGTTTTGCAACACGTTGCCATTAATACGTACTTCCCTTGACACTTGTGAGCCAATAAACTTGAAAAAGAGCAACAGTTGCCGCATACTGACACACTGACACACACACACGCACACAAGTATATACACATACATAGGTAGACATATACAGGCAGACAACACACACGCATTAGCCGAGCGCTGGCTTCGTCATTCGCCCGAACAGCTGGCTCGCAGCTCGCCTCGCAGTGGCAACAGCGAAACTTTGTTGAGCCGCACATAACGCAGATGTCCTTTGCCGTGACCGCTTCGCTCTGTTGCTTTGTTCGCATTCGCGTCGCGCCGGCTTTTCACGCAGCCAACGAAACGTACGTAAATTGAAAGGAGTGCCGCGGTGGCTGGGTGGAAGCCCGTTCGAATTGTTGACTGCACGCATGCTGTGATATGTTAATTTTCGTCTTTGGCAACACTTAGCAAACAATTAGTTTGTCAGTTGGGCGTGACACGCCCATACGCACTGAACGTACGTGTTGCTGCCGCTGCTACAGCCAAAGGCAAGTGAAAAGTTTTAATTGTTTGCGTATTTTCATTGAGAAACTTTCCCTCCGTGTATGTCTGATTGTGCCTATGTGTGCGGCTGTGTGTGGCTGTGTGCCTTGTCCTTAATATTCATGCTCGCCTCAACAGTTTTGATAGAAAGTTATGGCCCCCGACTATCATTCCGGCCGCCTCGACATTATAATAATAGAGAAAAAACTTGTTTGTCTTTTGTATTTAGCATTTATGTTTTTGTTTCTTTTCCTTTATCAGCATCATCATCATCTGGCTCTATTGCTTTTATTCTCGCTGATTAAAATCATTTAATGATTGCATTTTTATTCTGCTCCCGAATCGCTCTTCGGGCAAATTGGTGTTTTTTTTTGCTATTTATTACACTTTTCATTTCTGACAATGAACATTTTTTCATTTATCATTGCGACTGCGAAAGAGAAAGAGAAAAACATTCGTTTTGCATCTTTTATGAAATACAGCTGAAAGATTTTTACTCGAAACCGGCCACATACACGCATTTTTTTTTTATTGTTGTGTTTGCATTTTATGTAAATTTACCGTTTTTTCCCCAGCATGAATTGGCATCAATTCCGGCTGGTAATGCTTTAAGTGCTGCTTTAAAAGGTTGTTGTACTTGCCGTGTGGCTACAAGGTAAAAGGAAAAACAAAATGACAGTAAAAACAAAATGAAATAATATAAAAAATTGTTGCCTACTTTTCGGGGCATGCAATAAATTGTTCTGCTTTGTCGTTTTCATTTGGTATTAGCATATATACGGCTTTAAATTTGTTGCCATATATCCAACATTTTGTGGAATTTGATTATTCGTGGAAAGTTTCAAAAATGAAACTTTTTGAACACGCTGCTTTCTTATTAATCTCATTTTAATTCAAGTTTGTGAACGAAAAAATAGTTTTTATTAATTTTATATTGCTTTTCTACCAAATTGTTCGCTCGCAAATTAGTTGGCTTCGGTTTAATCGCTTACTCAAAATTCTCAAAAAGATCTACTCTTTCATCAAAAAATGCATGAATGTAACACTGTATATGCTTATAATTGAATTAATTTAATACAAATTTAATTTAATAACAAAATTATGTTTTCAGTAAAAAGATTTTCGCAAAAATATGAATTTTTAATTTAATTCTAGATTTTCAATTTAAAAGCAATTTTATTCCCTCTAATTAAGAATTTCTGAGCTTTGCATATAAATTCAAAAGTTCAGGTTTTGGTTGCATTTTTTGTTTATTTTTTATTCTTTAAGTTTTAAACACATTACTCAATTAGAATTTCCAACTGTCGAAAGTGCCTTAAAGCTTGATGAACTTTAATTTGATTTGACAAATATATGTTATATGATACACCCACAGATTTTTGATGAAACGACATCAGCCTTGGCCATTAGGTAGATATGCTATGCATCATCTTCGATTATCAATCCGACTGCTCCTGGGTATAGTAAGTGCGGGAATTAAAGCCGTGATACAAGCATATTCAGGTATATCTCTATATAGGCAGCTGTTTGTTCTGACTGACTGACTGACTGACTGACTGACTGATTGGTGATCAACATACTGGCCAAATCGTGAGACCTAGGAGGCTGTAATTTGCTCCTTAGTTAGTTTATGGGATGGAGGTGCATGTGTGAAAAATTCCGATCGCCTCGAACTTATTTGCAGTGATCTTTGTTAAGGTAAAGAAAATGCGGCTCAAAGGTTTAATAAACGTAAGTGTATTTTTCGGCTTCAAGATTCTCACGACCGGACAGGACATGGGCGGAAATTCCAACATTTGGTTCTTTATGCGATGCACTTAAATCATATTTTCAAATAGAATTGGAGACCAAGATGATGCGGGTAGCTTTCAATATTCCACGGGCGTGCATTTCGTAGAAAGGTAATCGAAAATGTAATTATTTCCCTTCACAAATAAGTAAAGCGCGTACAAGTCACTTTATCCCAGTCGTTACCATACCTATTAATGTACTTAGTATCTGAGGGTTATTCAGGGTTTATTTCAATTGTTTATAGCTTTCGGGTTCGCCGTGAAATGTAATCGACGTGTGTGTGTGTGTGTGTGTGTGTGTGTGGCAGCTGTAATTGCCACTTAAATGAGTCGAGTTGTAAATTTAATTTGCAACTGAAGTGCGTTTGGTGAAAAGTGAACACTAAGTCAAAAAGTTGAACGCGAAAGTACATTTAGTTGAAAGCCAAAAACTTTTGCTCTACCGCCGAAACTTATATATGCCTTTCGGCCGTGTAATTTGAAATGTGTGTGTGTGTGTGGGTGTGTGTGTGTGTGTGTGTGTGTGTGTGTGTGTGTGTGTGTGTGTGTGTGCGTGTGTTTTTAGACAGTCATTGCCAGCTGTATGACTTAACTTTGTGCACGGCATTAAGAATGAGAGCGAGAGGACAAGCTTTTTAATTAATAATGTTGTGAATATACACACACACACATGCACACGCACACACACATCTTAATCAACAGTAACTTTTCAGCAAATTGATTTATTTAATTTTCTTAGTGTGAGTTAATTATGAAATTGGGATTGAATGGGATGCTGTGCATGTAATTAGCGCTTAATTAATGTGAAAATCGATTATATGGTAGCCTGAACTTTGCACTTGCTCCTAATGGCACACATACGCACACACACACACACACACACACACACACACACACACACACACACACACACACACACACACACACACACACACACACACACACGAAGAGACAGGTCATTAGGTTTCGTCTGCTCAAATTTTGGGACAATAGACTTGGCAAACAATTTAAGGCGCGCCAACGCCCGTTTGCATGGGCGTGTCCATTACGCCAATTAATCATTAGTAAGTGCAAAAATCAATTAAAATAAATCACTTATTGCTGCTCAAACAACTTCGTCTCAATCGCATTTAGCAATCCCAAGTTTTCCATATGCGAATTGTGCGGCCTTTTATTTAATTAGATTATTGATCAGCAACTTTTGAAAGGGTTTCCGCTTGCACTTGTTGTTTGCCAACAATCGACACAATACGGATTAGTTTCAATGCATATACATATGCACGCTGTTAATTGTGTAAATTGTAATGCATGTTTGCCCTTTGAATTGAATTGCCAAACTGTTATGGACGTCATAATTGAAATTCCTTGAAACTTCGTTTTATCTAATATCACTAAAATTATTGTGCTGTTGGCCGACCTGCCTCAATCTAATATTGTAATCCAATGGGCGGCAATATTTTGGTCAATTTTGCCACGACATTACATTGAAAATAATTAATTGTTCTTCTAGGAATGTTGGCTTTTAACGAACAATGTTGATTTCCTAATAAACGAATTACAATCGCAGTTTATCGAAATGCACAATGAGCTTTCCAACAAATATTATTTAAAGCCTTTCGAAACAACAAATTAAATCCAATCCAATTTCTATTTAGAATAAGTAAACTGTTGAATAAGCTGTTTAGCATCTGTTCATATAGGTTTAATTTAAGTTTAAGAAATGGTAACAAAAATAATATAAATAATCAGTTCATAAATCGTTCAGTCAGCACAAACAATATGTAGATATATTTACTATAATAGCGTTTTATTTATTTATTTGGCTTGTTCTTGACCTGATAAACTGAATTATTTTGACGGAATCCTGTTGCCCGCTTATTATAAATTCTTTATATATAATATGGTATTATCTGTGTCAGCCACTTTTGGCTCTACTCTACTTTTCAGCTGGCACAAACTTTTCCATTTTATGCATTTTAATTTTCTCTAATAACGTACATAAGTTCCTTGTTTTATGCCACTTTTGTTGGCTCATTGTGAATTTACAAATTTAATTACTTTTGACCTAGTTGTGTGCGCATTATAAAATGCTGTCTGTCAAAGTCACAACTAGTTGCTTTGGGGCTTTGATCTGGTGCTGCATTTTGCCACCCACAAACTAAAGTTGCGCATACGCCGCGTGGGCCGCAAAAAAAATAAATATATATATACCAATATTTTATGAAAAAATCCCACAGAGCAAGAATGTAGCCTTGTTGACTTTCTGCTCACAAAGCGAATATTTTTTATCATTGACAAAAAGTTTCATTGTTGCGTGAGGCGCCTCCACCTCCCCCTCCCCCTCCACCTCGCCCCTCTGCACCAGCACAGCGCTGGCTGCACTGTTGATTTGATATAAAATTCATAAAGGACAAAAAAAAACTTGCCATTTTGACATGAAATAATCAAATTGTCACAATGCCGGCGGTTTGCCGTAAATTTCATTTTATACCCATATTTCTGGCGGCAAACAAACACAAAAAAAAAAAAAACAACAACACAAAGCAAGCGAGTGCAAGGAATGCGAAAAATTGTGCCGAAACGCGACCTTAACATTGAACAATTTACATATTTCCTGGCGGCCACCACGCGGCGTATGCGTAATGTATGCTGCGCTGTGCGGGTTGCTTACGCTGTTACAGCTTATTGATTTGCGCCGCGTAATGCCGCGCATATTTTATGCTCCGCCCACGCTGTTTGCCAACCGCTTATGCGCCTAAACATTTTGCTACTTCGCCTACAAAATTGGCAAACAAATTTGCGTGGCAAACAAATTGCAGCGCATTCATCAGACGCATCTTTAAGATTGACAAGCGCAGGCCTCGACACCAGACAAATGGCCAGATACAGAGGCCACAGCCGCCCGCATCCAGCCTCCAGCCTTCAGCCAGGCAGGCAAAACAATATGAGCTAGATGGCCAGATACAGATACAGCACAGGCGCAGGATACAGATATCGATTTAATCATTAGTGCTCCTGATGACAGGCATTGGTTTCGCTTCCCCCAGCCCCGGCCTCCTTCGACGAATTTACATTTTTATTGCATGGCACAAAACACTCGTGCCCCCAACGTTGCGGAATTTGCAACGCATTGCATACACCACCCCCGCCCATCCGCCCGCAATTGTGTTAATGCTTTTATGTTTGTTCGGTGTTAATAATTAGGCAAGTTATTTTGACCATCGTTTGGGTTTCGAATTCACCAAAACAAACAGCCGCCAATGATTGCCTAGAAATTACAAATTAATATAACCAATTTACGTTTAAATATGCTAATATTATGCCGCATACATTATTCATACTCTCATTATAGTTTTTGTTTTAATTATATTTGTTTCCAATTTCATGGCCCAGGCTCAGCAATTAGGGAGCCGTTCTATACCCTTATAGAGGGTATCTAAGTTTGTCATGAAATGTATGATGCATAAAGTATATATATTCTTGATCAGCATCAACAGCCGAGTTGATATAGCCATGTCCATCTGCCTGTTTCTATGCGAACGAGTCTCTCACTTAAAAGCCTTCGTCTCGAAACTTTGCATAGGTCTGCCTTTGTGTTGCAGGCAGTACACATGTCGAAGCCGGCCGGATTCGACCACTTTATCATATAGCAGCCATAGGAAGGATCGGTCCAATGGTTGGTTTTTGTATAAAAAACTTTTAAGTTTATCAAAATATCTTAAGCTAACTCAGCATTTAAAAGTTGCATTATGTTACCTACATATTTGCAAAAGCTAATCGGACAACTATATCATATAGATGCCATTGGAACTATCGGTGGAAAATTAAGATGAGATAAGATATCTAACCCGAATTCGGCATTTCTAAGTTTAACTAAGCCCCCTATGTATGTATATGCAAAATCGTATCAACATTGGAGTACTACATCACATAGCTGCTATAGGAAAGATCGTTCGAATAGTAGTATCTTTTATGGCAAATGGTTCTGTTCTATTCTATTCTCCCGTATCTTCCAAGGGGAATTGTCTACAAGAGTATTAAATCATCAGCGTGCCGAAGACGTGCCTTACTTTCTCGTTTTTGTTTATTCATATTTTGCTTCTCTTTTGGCTTTAAGCACTTTTTTGTTACTTAAATCGCCTTTTGCTTGGCTTCTTCTTGTTTTGCTTCTCAAGCTGAATCAGAATTTTCATTTTTTTTTGCTGTGCAAGGTCTTGGATTTGATTTGGTTATGGCATCGCTCTTGGCTTTTTGCTTCACATTTGCTTGTCTGCGTTTGTCTTTTTGTTGTGCTTCTACGTTTGCCTTTGTATTGCAATTTCTTAGATGTACTTACTTCGCTTCTTCCTTGAATACTTAACGTTTTTATTTCTTCTCTCGACTACCGTATCTCTAGTTGTTATTCTTCGCTTCACGCTTTAACTATGTCGTTTGCTTCTTGCTGGCTATTGTCCCAAAACATAGCTTAACTCTTGTCAGCTCTTCGCTTCTCCCTTGTCTTCGGCTGTTGTTTTGTGTCTTATTTTACTTAAATTATTTCTTTTACATATAGCTTTTTCTTCGTTTTCAGCTTAACAATTGCTTGACTTGGCGTTTTCTTCCTTGTTTTTTTTTTTTGTGTGAGTTGTTTAATTCTACTTTTCGTTTTTTAATTTTTATTTGACTAATTGAATGTTGATTTGCGCTTCATTTTTAATTGCTGTTCGAATTTGTTTGCTTGATTTTGCTTTCATTCCTGCTTTTGACTTTGTTTACTTTTTATTTCGCTTCTCCCATCGCCTTTATCTCTTGCAACTCTTTCGCTCCTCGGTGCTAAGCTACATCCTTATTCGCTTCTCGCTCGAATTACGCTTCTCGCTAAAATGTTCGCTGAGCTTCGTATACTTGCAAATGTTCATATTCACCCGAATTTTGGCTTTCATATTTTTGGCTGCTTCACTCCTCAATACATTGGAAATTTCTCGTTAGATTTTGCTTCTCGCCGTGCTTTTCGCTGTAGTCCTTTTATGTCATTTCTTACAATTCAATCCGCTCCGGCCACATTCAATTCGCCAGATTTGATCTAAAAATATGTTCTCTATTCATCGATAGCATCATTTTTCTATAATGTTTATTGAGCATCATGCATCAAATTTGCAGTGCATGAAATTCATTTGCAGGCTAAACGACTTTTTAAGCAGCTGTCGACTGTCGGCACGCGTATTTCTTAAAAAGCTGACGTGAATTTATGACATGGTTACCCAACCTGGCTTGAACCCAGCCCAGTTCAAGCCGCAGCCTTTGCATCTGTGTTTGTATGCGTGTGTGTGTGTGTGTATTGTCGGTGACATTTAAAGATTGATGTTTTCTATATCCGCAAGTAATCTGCTAAGTTGTGTGCGTACTCGTATTTGTTTAGCCTCCCACCCTCCAACCCCGGCAATCTCGACAGCACTTTACCCCTTTCGCACCCGCGCTCTGTGGCTTTGTATGCACATTGTGGGAAGCTTTTAACTTCGCTTTATGCTTGTTTAATCACTCGAAATGGCATTGCATGCATTAAGCACTCGATTCAATGCAAAAAAAGCTTTTAAATCAATCGCTTTAATTGGTAGGACCCGTACATCCCTATTCATTGGCCTATTCTGATGCCGATTACTGGGCATACTTGCGCTTTTTTTGCGTATTTATTTTCGGGGCTGTGTTTGCGCAGACATTTTGATTTATGAGTTTACTGTTTGGGGCCCGGTACCAAAATTGAAATTTCACAAAAGTGTATAAAAAATAAAATAAATAAAAAGAAATTGTATATAAAGAGCAGCTCACAAACAACAGGCGCTCTGGGTCCTGCCAAGGCTTAGCCCTAATGACAAAGACAAGGCTGCCAGGCATTAAATCCTGTATACGCGTATACTTATCTACCATGTGCACAGATACATATTTATCTATATGTGTATGACTATGTGCTTGACTGTTAAAGCATAATTTTCATATAAAAATATGTGCGCCTCTATTATACCTTGGGGATAATTTTAGCATACGCTTCACGTACTAACTGCGAGGGGGCAGACACTAATGAGTCCGGAGGGGCGTAAACTGTTCGAGCGATGTGCGTGTGTGCGTGCGAGTGGCCCACATAATTATGTAGCTGCCATAGTTCCAAAGCATTTATCAAAAACAACTCAAACAATTTGCCAAATTAAAAGCTTCAAATTGTCTTGATGAATCGCTGCGCATGATTGATGCATGTCAGGTTTGAACTGTATTTGAATTTGGCTTTAGCCTAGATGGGAAAATTTAAAATTTTCAACTTTAAATGTTACGGCATGCAAATAGAAAAACAGTAGATACCCAAATTGCTTCGGCTGATATCAGAAATGTTTATTTACCAAGCTAACAGTTCAAAAACAAAACAAAACATATTCAATTTCAGCAAAAATGTGACTGTTGGTTTTGACAGCAGCAAACAACAGCCGGTGTTTTTTGTGTACAAATAAATTTTATTAAAAGAATATTTATCACTTATTTATTAAGTTAAGTATTTGTTTGAAAACTGCGTTACATTTTTTTTTATATAAGTTTCATGGGCTATGCGAAAGTTACTTTAGCTGTCTCCATAAATAATACCAAATAAAAATCATTTGCAAAGCGTTTCTATATTCCTCTCAAATGTTTAACATGTCGTTGCAATGCATGTTAAATTTTCGAAAAGTGCTAGTAAAATTCTGATAAAAGCATAAGAACAGAAATATATTTTGACAGCATATAAAAGTGAGTGTTAACTTTAACAGCAGAGTCTGCAAGTTGCAATTATTAATATCTTGTAAAAATATATTCGATTTGTGCGGACAACATTTTAAATTGACGGTTAATTTTCCAGATGAATCAACAAATAGACTACACTTTAGAAGGCAGTTTCTTTTTAAAACATTTACTATTTTGTTAAAAAAAAAACAAATTGGAGGTTGGCAACATATTAAAGTGACAGTTAAATGTAACAAAAGAGTCACCAAGAAAATATTTACGATTTGTTCAGGCAACATGTAAAAGTGATTGTTAACTTGAACAGCAGAATCAGTAACGATTTGTGCAGATGCGTCAAGGTGACGGTTAAATTTAACAGCTGATTCAGCAAATAGGCTGCCAAACTCGTTTAACAATATGAACTATTTGTTAAGAAACAAAACAAAATGAACCTTTTAAAAGTGATTGTTAACTTTAACAACAGGCAAATGTTGTTGGGAAAGAAAACAAAATAAAGTTTGACAGCATATTAACCTGGCTGTTAACTTTAACAGCAGAGCATCAAATAATCGGCAAAATCAAGTGCACTCAAAATCATTATTGGCAGCTACTAGAGCACCATTAAGTTAAGCCAGTTTCGAGATTACAAAGTTTAACTTCTATAAGCAAAAGCTTAGCATATTGGCAAGCGCAGACTGAAACTAACAACATGCTACTGGTTTAACACTGCAAAAGCAGGTTAAATACAATAAACGGCTTATTGGCTGCCATTTTTAGAAAATGTTTATAGAAACGAAACAAAGCGGCATTAGATCGGCACCAAAGCCAATTGACCGATGGACCAGCAACAACAACTACCACCAGCTAGCAGCTGGGCAGATGGGATGGGATGGGGTCGGATGGAGTGGGATGGGATGGGATTGGTGTGTTTGCTATGCTCCCTGCTGCCAATCGATGGAAACATAACCAAATCGCATTAATTACGCTTCGACAATTGTTGTGCCACAAAGCTTAACTGGCGTTTAGATAAAATTGTGACGGCAGAGTTTGAGGTCGGACTGCTCTTGGCATTGCCTGCTGCAAGCTGGCCTGATTGAGCCACTGCCGTATTGCAATTTCCGGCACTGCAGCAAATGCTTAATTAAATGCCAACGAGACTCTGCAATGCTCTGTCCGATCCGCTTAACTTATTGTATTTAAGCAGCAAAACACACACACACACACACGCAGGCAACACGTGCTGACATAGTGAAACAGCTCGACTGCATCTATAGCCGATTCGTGGCTATATTTGACCAACCCTGTCGCCTGTGAGCTCCACTACATTAGCATCGTTATGGGCGCACTCACAAAGAAAATAACGAGTCCGTTGAGCAGTTGCTGCTGTTGCTCTTGGCCATAATTTGCCGTCCTGGGTGGCATTTAATGAGCGGGGTCAATGTTATGCAAAATTTGGCCCAGCTGCAGGCTGGCTGCCCATCACCATCACCACCAGGCCCATAGCCCACAGACCACACACAAACCTCAGGAGCTGTCTCTGAGGAGCAACCAGTTGCCTGTTGCCTAGCTATTCCTTTCGCCTGTGTGTGTGTGTGTGTGTGTGTGGGTGTGTGCGCACAACTGCCGCCTGTCAAGCGCGTCATTAACGTGCGCAAATATTTACAAAGACTGTGCCTGCCTGTGTGTGTGTTTTGTGCGCCGTGTGTGTGTACTTTGCATTAGTGTGAAAGCTGCTGAAGTGTAACCAGCTGCCATTTTTGGGCGCATTTTTCTCACAAAGGTCAAAGGTTTCCCACAGATGCTGTCTCTCATTTTATTCCAAATGCCTGATTTCTTTTCATACACAAAAAATGTGCTCAAAGGCTGCCAAGGTTTTATGAATTGTTATGAATGCAGAACAAACACCATATAAATTGATGGGTCTGACATTTAATTGTTTGCACTTGCTCCCCATCTCTCCTGTGTCCTTTCATTAATCATGCATTTGCTTTGTATAGCGTATGAACCTATGTGTGCTTAAGAAATGTAAATAATAGATCATATCATGAAAGCCACTTGCCAAAACCATTTTATGACAGAAATATAAGCGATCTGATTAACTTCAACATTTGGCATACAAGAGGTTCAGAAGGTCAACTTATTTCAACACTTGTCGAACTTAACATTTTGTCAAATTGTCAATTGCAAGCAATTTTAATATTTTCTTGTCAAATTAACTTTGTTTTCTACTGTGTCGTGGCACTTAACTAAATCCATTATTTATTTAGTAAACACTTAAATTGGTTTGGAATTTTCAATTGAACACTTGTGTTTTTCAATTTGCCGCAAATTGATTTCAAAATTAATTAATCCGTTTTCGCTTTTAAATGAAACATAAAAAAATGGCCAACTGCTTAACCCACGCTTGCCGTTTGGCATTCTCAAGCGTTTTCATTTTATGCACTTTGACCTACATTTACCGCTGAGCTAGGCGGACGAGCAGACGGACGCAGCGTTCTTTGTTTTCTGAATAAATCATACGACGTGTGTGCCACAAGACCGCTGAATAAACACGCCAGCACACATACGGACACACATGCCTGGATGGCCACACGCAAATACACACAAACGCGCTCATACATTGTCAACTGGCGTTTGTTCATGTGTGTGCCTGCGAGTGTGTGTGTGTGTGTGTGTGTGTGTGCGGCATAAAGTTGCCAGCTGGCAGCAGACGGCCGTTTATCCCGTGCATCACTTTGTCGTACGCAGTGGCCTGTACCAAGTTTTATGTTCCTGTAGTTCTCAAGGGATGCTGGGGGACAAAAAATTATCTAGAAGACGGTTCGTACTGAAGCCCTACAAGTTTCTACACGTTTTTAAAAATGTATATCTATCCTAGAGCCTGCAAGTCCATAAAAAAGATGGCAAACTGTCGAGTCTTAGTTGCAAAGTTCCAATCTTGATTCCCCATCAGACAATATTATTTATTGTCTTAGAAAATCAATCACTTTTTTTCATTATTAAAACAGTTTTGTATAGATATTTCCCAAAAATTCTGTTATTTAAAATATGCAGCAAAGAGTCGTAAATTGTTTTTTGAACGAAATATTTTTTCCATAATTTGTTTTGGTTCAAGTCTAGCCTTAGCATTTAATAAGACAATTGCCAAGCCTGATATTCAAACAGAATGAATGAAGCCTGTTAAAATTTATTTGATCATTAAATTAAGGTTTGCAGCCTTCTTACAAAATCCTGGCAACACACACACATATTTTGCTTCAGTACCACTGTGCGTATTGCAGTTTTAATGTAATTTTCCACTCATTTGCTTCCGCTAGAGCAACTCTAAAGTTACATTTCTCTTTGTTGTTTTTTCAATGCTGAGCTCAACGTTGATGAATTTTATACAGGTTAAGTGTTTGGGGTCCACCTTCGTGGTGGCTGCTGGCTGCTGCTTTGCCCATATTCACTGTGGGTAAATATTTGTGCGGCTTCTGGTACACTTAACCTTTTGCTTGCGTGTGGTCTGCAGCTATAGCCATATAGCTGGCAGCTGGTAGCTGGTAGCTGGGAGCTGGGTTCTCTACGCCGAGGCACTTCCTTTGGGTCATTATCGTGCCAACCAAGCTTATAATGTTGGCCAATATGTTGCCGGGTCTACAAGTTATTTTCAAATATTTATGCTAGTCATTTGTATGCGTTCGATTTGTTGTTGCTTCCGGTTTGCCCCATCGGACATGCTCGACTATTTTTGTGAGTAGCTCAATTATTCAACTACTCATGCGAGTGCATATTTAAGCAATCCGAGTGCCCCGGATCCAACTCTCAGCCCAGTTTCACTGGCAAATCACGTGCAGCACAGTCACAAATTCATTTGGCCAGCTCAATGCCTAATGCGCCATGTGCACTGCCCAATTGATTGCCAAGCTTTCAGCTACCGATTCGCCGAGTCCTTACAATTAGATTACATTGACATAAAATCGATGTATACCAAATTAAACTGCCTTCAATGTGCCGCCTTGAGCTGGTTAATTTGTCCAAGCACTTAAACCACAAATTAAAATCTAAATATTTTATTATCATTTTATATAGCAAAACGGGTCACGCATCTTGTTTAAATCAATTTTTACCTACATATGTTATTTAAAGTTAGCATTAAAACATTTTAGTAGATAACTCAATCAAATAGATAAACTCAATCAAAGTTTGCACTTGGCTAATATGTGAGGGTCATTCAGGATGCAAAATTCATATATTCATTAAGGAAAATGAGATTTAATTTATTAGATTCTGATAGCCTTGCAATTTCTTTTTGCTCAAAACTTTGTGAGCTCTGTGAATTTTGCTGGCAACAAATTCATCTTATACTCAGTAAACAAAGCAAGTAAACTTTATCGCAAATTTTCTGTGAGGCTGAAATAAAATTGATTAAGCGAATTAAGTTTTTCTTTTTCGGCAACACTTCAGATTTCACACATCAACAGCAAATAAAGAGCGTTGCAAGCAATCTGCTTATAGTTTTCATTTAGTTGGAGATGCCTGTAAAGGACTTGGTTTCAAAAGTTTGTGAAATATTCAAGAGGTCGGAGGCTTGTTAAGAATATGTGCATAATGTAAACAGAAATAGAACAGTACATCGGAAAAAATATTGATATTAGTAAAAGTGATCTAGGCAAGAGTGCTCGAGGTGGAGATACCCTGTATACACTTATGATGATGATGATGATGATCTGTCATGTTCGGTGTCTCTTGATCTACAATTACTTTGAGGTATGATCTTTATTGATTTTTATTGATTTAAGACAAACTAATATATACTTGGAAATATTTGGTACGTCGGAGGTACGCTCACCTATTTATTACATCCCCCTTTACCTTTTATTTTTATTTACCCATGACAGGGGTTAACAAACAAAATTTAATAGCACACATTTCTATTAAAAAAATATTATTGTTTGCCGTTAATGATAAAAGCTCCAATGCGTGCTACGATTTTATCTCAAATTGAAGGCATAAATGCGAGTGTGCCGCATGTATTTATTTGACGAGGCTTCCGCCCGCTAAAATGTTAACTTGGGCACTTTGCGTCCCCCCAGGCGCCCCGTTGGAGCCCCAAGGTAGATCTTTAAGTAGTCCACGCCGTGGCACAGACAAGCTTGTCGACAAGCTCTTGACACCAGCAAGTTACCCATAGATACTTTATGTATGGGACCGGTAACAAGCTGTGTATGTGTGTGCGTGTGTGTGTGTGTGTGTGTATGTATTTGTAGTCATGCCTAACGCTTATTTTATAGTAAGTAATGTATGCGCCCTTTTGAGTAGAGCTTAAGGCGTTATATATATACATATGTATATGGGGCAAACAAGGGCAGACAAGCGCAACGGCTCTGCACACAGACGTTAACAACTGTGACACACATACACAGACACGCACACACATAGTTGAACAAAGTGTGCCTCTATTTGCTTGGCTTTTTAGTGTATGACTTGGCAATTTCGATCTAATTTCTAGTCAAGCAGATGCAGTTTTGATTCTTTTTTAAATACATTTTGAAAAGTTTTTTATGCCAAAATAAATGTTGGTAAATTTAAGAGTGTATGCAAATCATCCTGTTTTTAAGCAGCGCATTTAAGAATCTTTACTGTGAGGCTCATAGATTGTAGCTTTCTTAACTACTTGTATATTTATGTTAGCTTTAAAGAACTCTAAAAGTGTTGAGTGGCTAAAAGTGGTATGAAAATGGCTTGTGAAACAATTTTCTTGAAGATTTTTATGTTTGACTAGGTAAAGATATGTTTGGGTTATGATAAATATAATCTGTTAGGGTAGATGCTTTTTGGTAGAGTGTGTGCCGCAAGGGTAAACACACAAAAGTAGGCTATGGCTTGCTGGTTTTTTGGATTTTTCGTTTGCTTATAATTCTGAATGGGTTATAGGTAAGAAATAAGGACATCATTGATTACTCTTGCTAAGCGAGCTTTTGTCAAGATATAATTTCATATAAATAAGCAAAATATGCCATAAAATAATCTTAGAAGTTAAATACTTTACTTTCATTTAAACGTTATTGACTTATTCAACAGTTGGCTGACATTTATTGTAACCCTAATGTGTATTTTCCATGTCCTTTGACACAATTCCTTCGATATCTGTATTGAATATGTGTTTGTCAAGTGTTTTGCATTGGGTTTTACATTTATTTTTTATTTTTCTTTTTTTTTTTTTTTGTTATGTTTGTTGTGCACTTTTCATTTGGCATTGCTGTCAACGCTGTCAACATAGCTTCCGAGTCTTTGGCATTGACCCTGTCGTATTTGCACAGATTCTACAATGTTGATGCTCGCATACATACATATTTGACAATGACACTGAAATGTTGGCTCTATTTCCATACGTTTGCTTATTTATGACATCCGCTTCTGCGTACCTGGCTTGATGTCGAGTGGGAGTACGGTCAGGGGGAGGGGGAGGGGGAGGGGGGTTGGTACCACATGACGTATGTGCAATATGCATTTTAATTTCAGAGTGGAAACTTTTAACCTGGCGGAGCAGGATGATGCTAGTTGGCCTTCCTGTTGCTGTCTGACTGTTAGTTGCTTGCTCAAATTGATTTGTGTGTGTTTCGAGTCTAATTCAATTATGAGCAACTCATCTGCCACTGAGTGGTCCATTGTGTTTGTCAGCCTCTAAAAATAGGCTAGTTGCCTACATAGAGAGGGCGAAGCGGTATTGTTATGTGAGATGAATAAGAAGTGCTCTATACTATAGTCGGCGAGTGTACTTTTATTTATTTAATACGTTTGCCTGTCTGTTGCACATTGCGTTCAACTTCAGAACGTGTAAATTAATAAGGATGCCACATCAGCTCGTTACTTCACACCCCGCCACGCATCATTGTGCTCCACTTATTGCATGCGTGTGCATTTTTCATATTTGCAATAATACAAACGCTGTAGCAAGGATGAGCCACAGACTCGTTGCCCCCAGGCAGACAGATCGCAAATGCTTAA
Organism: Drosophila littoralis; assembly: GCA_018903485.1. Taxonomy (NCBI): domain Eukaryota; kingdom Metazoa; phylum Arthropoda; class Insecta; order Diptera; family Drosophilidae; genus Drosophila; species Drosophila littoralis. The sequence continues at coordinate 14,795,585 of JAEIGF010000593.1, forward strand.
TTACATTTGCACCGCACGCAGCCGGCGAAGCTTTTCCGCATGCGATGCTGCGCATCCATCATCGACGTGCCAGGATAATAGGCAGCTGGCTCTATCGTGTCCTGTCCTGCCCTGTCCTGTCCTGTCCCGGCCTGAGCCCGTGTCCTGTTTTCTGTGTACCGCCTCTGCAGGATGCCTGCCTAAGCATCCAGTCTCGAGTGCGGCGCGTTGCGTTTGGTTGCCTTTCAATTGATATCGCATGTCTTTGCCGTCAGTCAGCCGTTACGCACACACTCCCACACATCTACACATCTTTGCACCCACACACTTGTACACACGGCATATCCTTCGCGTAACTGTATGGCATTTTCAATTTTCAGTTGTGTTCATCCACCTTTTTGTTGTTGTAGTGGGCGCAATGTTAGGTAACGTTTCAGCTGCGACAGCAACAGCCACTTCCTCTTTAATCATGCGAGCTTGTGTGTGCATGTGTGTTTGTGTGTGTTTGTGTGTGGGTGTGGGTGTGTTCGTGTGTGTGCGCGTCGATAAAGCTGTTGGACTTTGCATGCAAGCGCTGCTTGTGTGTTGCTTCCATTTCCTTTTCCTGCCCCCACCTTGCCCATGCTCGTGCTTATTGTGCGAGGTCCTTTTCTGCCGTTTCAGTCGCCACAGTTAAACTGTCATTGTCATTTAAATGTCTTTTGACTGTTGCTGCTGTCATTGTTCTTTCAGTTGCTGTAACTATGTAAGGCACATGATGGCCATACCCATACAGACACACTCACGAGTGCCCACACATTCATCGTATTAAATTAAAATTTTTTTCCAACTGAATGCTTTTCTGTTAAAACATAATTGTGCCTGCGTGTGTGTGCGTTCATTTGTGTGTGTAGGAAGCTGCATTCCAAGTAGTTTTCAGTTTATTTATAACATTTTAATTAATTCTACAAAACTTTGAAGGTAGCACTGAATAGCTGGGATATTGGTGAAGCATTCCGGCTTTCCATTAAAATATGTTACACTGAAACTTAACTTGTTTCTGCTCGAATGCTCAAGTCAAATATTATTTTTAGACGATTTTTAGCTATATTGAAATTGCTTTGTGAATTTTCTCCAAAATTCTGCACACACCTGAGATTGCTGGAAATATTATTATTTGCAATGGAGGGTATTGGGATTGCTTAGGAATATTTTTCTTATATCTAGCTTTACATTAAAAGCGACCTTTAGAAGTTGTATGAGTCGAAAATCCCAGAAATAGTAAGAGGAAGATTTTCCGGCAACCGCCTTCGAGTTCGAACAAGCTGAAAGCATCATTAGGTGAACCGTCAATAAAATTTTGCTTCGTGGAAACTTACTTTGGCTTCTCCCACCTTTTAGCTTACATTTGGTTCATCATCTTTTTTTTTTACCAGGTAATTATAAGAGGGAAATATTTCAAATGAAAATGTATTTATGAGATTTTTGGGAATTAACATTTGTACACTATCCATTAATAGCTTTTACCAAAGCTGCCTGATCAGCATGCGATGGACAGGGTGTTAAAGATATTATACAGCGAAATAGTTTTTGCTTTTACTTTACATTTCACATGCCATTTTGTAATTATTTTTGTATGTATTTATTGATTATTTTATTTAATTATTGTTTGGTAGAAAGTAAAGTATGTTTTAATTATTGAAAGTAAAAGCCTTCAGAGCATTGTGTATATATTGTGTATATTGTTCTTGCATATTTATGAACTTTTATGTTTGATTTATTGATTGCAGCAACGTTTTTTATCTGTTGTTTTAATACTTGTTAATTTGAGAAGAATGCATTAACAACAGCTTATATTTGCAATTAAATATGCTTAACCAAAATTTAACAGTTGTCCCAGTTTTATCACAATTTATCATTTGGTTTTTGTTTGACATTGTAATTCACTTTTAATGGAAGCCGAAAAATACACGTGTGCGTTATCAGATATTAGAAAGACACACACAAGCACGCCCACACACACACACACACACACACACAAGCACGCCCACACACACACACAGCAGGGGAACTGACTAACTAAGCTTCATTCTAGCTGTTGCTGCCACAAGCACCCGCCAGGCACCACCACATCAATATTTGTGTGGCAGCCACATGCTGTGGGCGTGTTTTGTTTGTGTGTGGGTGTTTGTGTGGGTGGCCATATTCAATATGACCAATATTGAACTATATTTCCTTTGAGCCGCCAAGCAGTTTGCTCGATTTCCCAGCAGCGGTTTTCCCCTGTTGTGCTTTGATATTTTGCTATCTAAAATTGCACTTCTGGGAACCTGCAATACCAAGTGCTCAATAGCCACAGATTGCATTTATCTACAATAATAATGATGGTTAGAAGTTATCTGTTTCCAGGAACGCTGCAAGCCTATAATATGAAATATACCAAATTCCAATATCGTTTGGTTCACTTAAGCATTTTAGCTCGATAAACAGATTTTATGACTACTTATCCAATCGATCTCCCTGATCGCTTTATATAGTAATCCTTACTTGTTAATTTTATATTAGACATAATAGTAGACTAAGTAGTATTGTTAATTTTCATTTACATTTAATTTAGGAAAATTAAAATAAAGCTATAGGACATTTAAAAAAAAAAAAATTAGTTGAAAGTGCGCTCCAAGGTATGCAGCACTTCTTGCAATATGCGTTGAAAGGCGAAACAAAATAACAAATTAACTTTTATCAACAGGCTAAAAGGCAGCGCTCTAGGGAAGTGCTTGGAAATTGCAGATGAAATCTCTGTTTAACATGGAAGATAGCGAAACAGAGTTGTATTCTCAGTAAAGGTGTAAGACATTGTGTATCACAGATGAGAGCGAAACAATTTGCATAATAATTATTGTGTGCATTGCGCTTTAGATTGGACTTAATACTTGTTGAAGCAGAATCGATCCCATTGCCCAACTTGTGTTGCCAAAAACTTGACTTTATTCATCCCAGACATCTACATTTCCTTACTCATTTAAAATAAGTCCGATTGTAGAGTAGATTGAAAAATATAAATGATTGATTTCTAAGTTGACCCAAATTGTGGATTTTTGATCAATTTTGATGAAAATTTAGAATTAAATTTTTTGCACCCCAATTGATGGGCCTCCGTACGAGTTTAAATTTCTTCTCTATATGTATATATATATGTCTCTTATGAATATCTGAATTTATTTATCCGAGCTTTTCAATTATACTTTATACATAAGCTAAAAATTACTTATGAGGATTGGGAAACACCATAGAATAAATTTGAGGGAAAATTGTTGATTTCAGAGTTGAATGCCAATCGATAGCCCTGGTTCGTGTGTGGGCGTGTATTAGGTTATTGCTTACTTGTTTGTGTATTTGACCTATATAATAACTGTACAGAAATTATTTTAATTCAGTCACGAAATGAGTAGCACATATAGGGAGTTATCTAATTCCCGATTCATAAAATGAATATATAACTGTCTGTCATTTATTTTACATTTTGTTTGTTTTATTTTAATTTTTCTGTTATTATGGCGAACAACTTAAATTAAATTTATGTGAATATTTACAAACTACTTATTCTACTGGTAAGTCTAATATACAAATTTACAAGGGGATTATTCGATCTGGGAGATCGATTGGGTGAGACCTTTGCAATCTCCTCCGCGTTCGGGCACTTCCAATTCTACGCCTTTTAGCCTGTCATTTATAGATAATTAAAACATTAATTAATTAATACTTTAAACAAATTTATTGAAAAAAAATATAAATATATATATATATATACATATAACTGAAAATTTAAGCAAATTCGAAATACTATCAACTAAAAAACGATCTATTTATTCGGCAAGCCGAATACGATTTCTACTTAATGTATAATATAAAAAATTCCATATTTTATATTTTCCACATTTTTTTTAACAGATTTTAAGTTGACCCCAAAAAAAGGCAACACAAGTTAGGCGTGACTTTCTGCGTTGCGGGACATGTAATTAGGAAAATAACATTAAATAGCACGTCAGCAATAGTCAGAGCAACAACAGCAGACTCAGCAGCAACAACGGCAACAATTACCACAGAAATAGGCAGCAGCCTAATCAGCTTATTGGAGTGTGTGTGTGTTGTGAGCTTGCAGTTGACAGCTGAACAGAAAAATTGAAACCCACAGACACACGCAAATACACCCACGCACTAAAAAACACCGAAAGAAAAACTCTAAGCACGCACACACAGGCATGTCAAGTGGACGCAGTGCACGTCTACCGCCCACGCCCACGCCCACGCACAACGCCAACAACAAGCACCGTGTGGCAGCAACAACAGCAGCAGCAGCAGCAGCAGCAGCTGCTGCCGGTGAGCCCAACAGCAACAACATGTTGCAATACAGCAGCGGCAATGCAACAGCCAACGGGAGCGCTGCGTCGGCGTCCGGCTTAGGCGTAAGCGGCCTTCAAATGGGTATGAGCCTGACCATGGGCAGCATGTCGACTGGAGTTGTGCCCGGCGGCTATAACCTTGGCTCGCTCTCCGGGGGTTGCAGCATTTCAACCAACGATGCGGCAACAGAGAGCATACCGGGCGAAACCATCGATGTGCTGGGCCCCGAACTGGCGGTGGCAACCTCGCAGGTGCTCGAGAATTTGTCGGAGAACGAGCGCAAGATGATAATCGAGGTGCTCAATCGGGACGAATCGGTGCGCCAGCGTGATGCTACCAGAATAATGTGAGTACCAACTACGTCCAAGAGTCTCTAATTAAAAGCTTCCAATGCGATGGCTGTATGATAAACGTTTCGCTTTCAAATTGAAGTGAGGGATGAAAAGTCTACTTGAATAGAACTATTTTCCCTTTAAATTGAACTCTTCTTAAATTTTTCATGTTTTTTTACTAATTCAACCTTGTTTATGTTGCGCCGTGTCCGTCCGTTTGGTACTATTCTAGCTAGAGACTTGGATCGATAAAATCCATATGTTCCCCAGTATAGGAGCGAGAGAAATGAAATACCGATTAAAGTTTGAAATAAATTTTTCATAAAGATTTATCATGATTGAAGCTATTGTAATTGCTATATTGTTAAGGAGTATAACACATTCGGTTACACCCGTCTGCAACACTCTTATTTTTTTTTCTTTCTCGAATCATCCCTTTGATAAGCGCTATATCAAATATAAACGGGCGAAAGTGCATTCATTTCCAGGAACAGCTCTGACAGGGTTTCACAAGGGTTTTTCCTCATTCAAGGTTTTAAGCCGGCGCTGGCCAAGAAGTTTGTGTTAAGCCTGGGGCTTTCCACGCTTTTCTTTGCAGTTTTCCGGAATTCCTCGTTATCGGGCTGTAAAAATAACTGAAACTTGTTTATAGCAAAATGAGAAATGAAAAACAATCCGGCTGAAAACGCATTGTGCAAGTGCAGTCCTGTACATTTCTGATCTGGAAACAGACATCAGTGGGCATATTACCCCCCTACTTGCTCGAAAGCTAAACTATATCTTTAATCGTCTTATAGCAAGCACTTCATTTTATAGCTGGACAAGCAGATATCCGGAGCAGACATAACACTTGGGTTATTGCCACTTCTCGCAGCAAAGTAGAGACGCCACATTGGCTATAAAAACCAGTTAGTACACTGTACCTGATTTCGGGGTCAACTTTAGCTCCTGGTCATGGCATACGCTTTAACATGTATGCAACAGACTATTATATTAGCCTATCTGAAATCTTAACAGAAAAGGAGTCATAACAAAGAAGACTTGCAGCAGAAGACAAGCGGTTCGCGAAACTGAATCCAGTGTATAAATCCTTCATTAGAACGAAAAGCTAAATCGATATTTTCATGTTTATCTGAAGAAGTTAAATACTTCATATTTCGTATGTAGACTCTCTTTGGGCTGAAGATATTTCATTTTATCACCATGCCAGAAAAATTATAGAAATACTTTACTCCCCATTTTTGGTATAGAAGCTACGAGCTGTGTAACTTCTAGTCGGTCACCTCCGACTGGAGCACTCTTATATGTTATGCTTGATTTGATTAAGTTCTTTAATTTTAAGCAACTTCAAGCAATAACGAAAATTAAATATGTAATTTTACTATCAGAGATTTTTGGATACGCGATACTTTTATCATACCGCTCCCGCATTGGACACACTGCCTGCAACTATTCTGGGAATCTTTGCTGCAACTTTCAACTTTTATGTAAACTCTATTAAAACCCACAAGCTAATTGAACCACCGAACTATACGTATTCGACACACCAAATATGTTTTCTTTTTGTATACTCTGAATCCCATGAAAATTGTTAGAGGGGTATAATAGTTTCGTACAAAACGGGTGTGTAACAGGTGGGAGAAAACTTTTCCAATGTGCTCTTGATCCAAATTAACAGCCAAGTTAGTCTGTCTGTCCATGTACAAACACGTCTATGTCAGAGACTACAAGAAATGTATGTTGAACGGACGTCCTTTTAGTACGCGAAAAGATAGAATTGATTTTAAAATATCGATAGCCCGCCCCGTTTCTTGGGCATTGGTGTGAACACACATTTGGATGTTATATTTTTGTACGGAAAATTTCATAAAGATCGGACAATAAGGTCCGAAGTTAATCAGGAACAGATATATGTGTATTCATGTGTATGCATGTACGCATAGAAGAAAACTAGACGGTTTGTGAAGGCAGCTCAGGGTTCAGGGTATCTCCTAGTCGGGCACTCCCGACTAGAGCACTCTCACTTGATTCTTGCTTGTGTTTGTTTTTTTTTTTCGTTTTTAATTAAATGTCGAACAAAAAATGCTGTGGAAACAGAGAACTCTTTGAAGCTGAACAGCAGCTGCAGCTCACAAAGCCACACAACCAAAAAATCTGATGTTAATGCACTTAGGGCTCCAGCTTTATGAGGACTGCAGCGAACTTTGGCAAGTGGCTACAACGTGAGTTTCTTGGGTTGCGTCCACCGCGTGGCACGTATCGCATATTGCGTAGACCACAATTTACTGCCGGAAAACTCGAGCTTGTGTGTGTGTGTGTGTGTGATGCTTGGGGCAGACGCTAAGCCAGGTGAGCTTCAAGCGCCAGCGGTATTTGGGCGAAAAACAACGCACATGCCGCGGCGGCAGTCAAGTAATCTCAGGCTCAAACCCAGTCGCAGTTGCTCAGTTCCTTCTGCCGCTTGTGGCATTAAATTGATATGCGCGACAAATTGTTTCCACTTCGCTTAAGCGGCTTTTGGTTCAATTTTTTGAAATGCCACTTGCGATTTGGTCTACTCCCCCTCCCATCAACTAACTCTTTGCCACAGTCAGATCCAAAATCAAACGTGTGCGACAGTTCGTGCTCCAATCATGAAGGTTATATTGTTTGTTTCCCATTTCTAAAATGTAGACCAAGGAAAGCGTGGTATTTTTTGTACTTAGCTGTGTACAGAATATATTTTAATTGGGCGAGCACAATCGAGTTATTTATTTATTTGATTTTTTTGTGTAACTGAAAATGACTTTCTACAAAATTTAGCTCAATTTCATTGTCTTTAATGTACTCAACTTGCGTGACTACATGATTTCGGTTTTAGTCAGCCCTCGATATGCAATAGGGTTGATTGTTATATGATTGTATACAGGATTAGTCTTCTTTTATGGTGACATGCGGCAGGTTGGTTATCAATCGATACATCGAAATGCCATATGCAACTGAATTTCTGAAAGCGAATTTGAAAATCGAGTCCAAGAGACTGACACAATACTAATCTAATGACATGGCTCACAACTTTGGGTACGTAATTAATTGGGTGTTGTCCCATAATTTTTCCCCTTTTTAGGTCAGAACAATTAACGCTATTGTAGACTGGCCTTACCAGGCGAATAAGGATGTTCATGAGGGTTAGAGAACCCAATTATGGCAAGTCTTTTATTAATTTATATTCTGGAGGCGTGTTACTTGTTAGTCATAGTCTAGCCCTGGCAATATTGGGCAGGTAGCTCTATTTCGTATTCGTATTCGTATTATTAACTGACAATAAGACTCTTACCGGGAAGTAGATTTAATTTTTCTTTTTCTCTGCTGCTTTTATGTTATTTAAGTTCCTGGAAAAGTGAACATTGGCTTTGACAAGTAAAGAACTCTTGTCTCTCTTTATTTACCAGACAGTTTGACAAACAGAATTGCCACCTTACATTACAAATACAGTTTAAACTTGATTTTTTAAGGAACATAACTAGACGCCAATTCTTAAGTTAGTTAAAACCAAATATAACCCCAAGAATGTTTCAAATAAATGTTGTTAATTATATATTTTCTTATCTAACCCATTAACGTAGCAGGGAAATCGTATGGCCATGGCGTAGCCACAAGTTTTACTTTTCAAATTTAACTGGCCCTTAAATCATTTTGTTCAATTAAAGAACCGTCAGCATGAGTTCTAGTGCGACATAGTATACAAGTAGCTTACAAAATAAGCACATAATGCGGGTTAATGCCTCGTGTGGCACAAAGTCCGCTGTATTTTTTTTTTAGTGCCAACTCATAAACATTTCTATTACACAGCCAGTTCAAATAATGTGCCCATAAATCGCAGCCATTGCTTTCCGTTCGGGCGTTGATTTAGTTAAAATGTGGCCGCCTTTTAGGCGTCTCTGATTGCTTAATCATGTTGTGTGTGTGAGTGTGTGACGGAAATGGCTAAATTGAAAAACGCCACTGGAGCTGATGTACAGCAGGGGAGAACTGAGCAAGGGGAGCTGTTAATAGTGGGTAGCAATAGGTCAGATGTGGCCGCCATGACAACAACGTCAGCCGCTTCGCCTTCTGCCTCTGCCAGTGGCTCAGCTGTGGCAACAAATAATGCTTCCATAATGATACCGGGCTGGGGCGGGTGGACGTAAAGTGCGATTGGTATTATATATAAATGTATAGATTGGCCTTATATTGAGTAAAGCGTCAATAATGACGCCTGATGAAATAGAAGATGATGAATGAACAATAACGCGGCCTCCGGGTTGCCAATCTGGTGCCATTCGATCACAGTGCCATCTGCCAGTTGGAGACGGAGCATCATTCAAATGTTTGGCATTTCATTATCGTTTTAATCAGTGCCCGAGTTGGCATTAACATTAAGCTGTCGTTAAGTAAAAGTAATTAATTTGCAGGCTTCTTGCTACATGCAAGCTAGTAGCTAGCATTTTCTAGGAAAACTGCTGGAAAACAACTTAAGTATTTGTATTTATAACCTTAGCTTTTATATACGAGTTCATTAAGTGTTTTATGACTTTGTTTTAAGGCTTTCTGCATTGTAAATGTTTACAAGCTGCTGCAGATATCGAATGTAAATAGGAAAATTGGGGGAAAAGGTAACTATGGAGGACAAATGTGTTTTAGGCAAAAGTGGGATGAGTTGCATTTGCTGCTAAAGTAAATAAGGATAATTTTTTATTATCTTGGGCCTTTGCAAAATAATCGTAAAGAAATGATGTTGCTCTCTTTTGTAAGACCATGGAGAACAAATGATATTTCAGGTGGTAAATGAACCTGAAAATTAGCAGATGGAATACTCTTGCAGTTGACCATAGGCATCTACTACTCAAAAATGAAATAGGATAGAAATGAAACTCGTAAATGATGTGAATATAGAGAAAGAGAAAAGAAGATACTGAAATTTAAGCGACCATGCAAGCTATAAGCTTACCTCTTAATTAATGAAAAACATTATGAATATCTGAATGTCGATGTCCTTGAGTATGAAGGACAAACGATATTCTAGGCGAAAATTATATGTGGCTATGAAATATACATATACACATGAGATTTCTTGCTGTTGGTAATGAGATGTTCTGCCCTTTGAATCTTAGACTGTCACAAAGTACCATGACATAAGACATAAAGTTAGACTAATTAACGTGAGCATGGAGGACTTATAATTCCATTGGAATAATTAATTACTGAATATATATTTAGAGGATGGAGTGCTGATGCAACCAGAATGTATGTAACAGTGTAATGTGACCATGGACAAGAAAACGCAAAGCAAGAAACCTAAAAGAGATTACAGAGACCATTAGAGCATTAAGAGATGACAACTCACGTGTTGGTAAATGACATTTGAAAGAGAGGAAAGAGAAGAAGAGTAAGTTAAATAAGTTGGCATGGAACACTCTGTATTATCTTAGCAAAACTTAAGGAGACTTAAATAGTAATTGCTCCATTACAAGCTTTAAGTTCTAGTTTAATGCTCCAAAATCGATGCCAAGGCAATAACTTAAATTGAACTAATAAATACTTAATAAGCAAATCTTCTTGTGCTCGGCTCACTCCAGAATGACATGGGGCACGCGACACTTTATCAAGTGGCCAAGTAACCAGGCAACGCAATTAATGCGCTAATCCGGAGCATGTGTCACATACATGACGAATGTCTGTATCGTGTTTAGCTAACTTGCCTGCGGTAGACAGGCAGTTGGGTCGGGCCACTCCTGGCTTGCATAAAGATATCTGTTACAGCCACATGTCTGTATGTCTGGCCATCTGGTCGTCTGGCAGTGCGCCTGTCCATTAACCTGGCTGCTGACTTGGTTGCCTTTGAAGTGGCTTTCGTTTGCGCATGCCACGAGTTGTTGCACGCGCCTCAGCTCAAATAGCTTTGACTCCTCGCAGAAATGCAACAAGCGAATTGCTGCTGCCGCCTTTTGTGCGCGTGCATCTGGTGCCGCGTAATGAGCTTCTTGAAAACTTATCTCATTTCCGTGCTGACGCACAGGCACCCGCTGAAAGCTTACCTAAAGATACCTGTGTTTGTCACTTCTCTTAACTAAATTAAATTAAATGCCACTGCCAAGCTTCATCTTTCTGTTGTTCACGAACTTCATTAACCGCGGCTTCCATCATCTGTGCCGCCCACTGGCCATTCCCTTCCTTCCACCCCAACTTCATTATCATCTGCTGCCATTTGATTATGTGCCACTTTGTTAGAGTAGAGGCTGGATTGCGTGACACGAGCACCTCGTGACTAACGCGACTCAAAAAGTTAAAAAAGACTGGCCCATATAATTCTTGAGCATCAATTTATGAAATATATTTTAAAGCCTAATTATATAAAATTCGTATACTTATAGTTAAAGGTCGTTCAAACAATTAGTATAATTGGTATTTATTAACATATTTTATTTGAACAAATAATTCGTTGTTGTACTTCAATTAAGTTCGTATATTACTAAATTGGTTCAATAAAAAAAAAAGAATACTAGGATTACTGAAAGAGGGATTAGATCAAGGACATAAACATTTATGGAATAATCTTTAAACGGACTTTCAATATGAGGTTAACATTTTTCAACATTTTTCTTTGCTTAATAAAATTAAATTTTAAGGACTTCGAAGCTGAAATTTGTACAGAAAGTGGTGCATATCTATTATAAATATATTATTGTGCTTAGTGTGGCTTGGGTATCTGAGCGTCGGACTAACAAGCGTGAGGCCGCCGGTTCAATTTACATTTGTTTATTTGGTTTGTTATTATACAGAATGAAAACAGAAACAAAAATTAATTAAAGAACAACCAATTAAATAAAAATATGGAATGGAAAAAAAAAAACAATATTTTTCTTTTGTTCTAATTGTTTTGTTAACAACAATGCTGTCAAACGTACTTTTTGGCAGGAGTCCATCATTCGCGGCCTCGAAGACCGAAGATAAGATTCTGATTTTTTTTTTAATTTGAATAAGTAAATATGTGTGATTTGAATAAAGTAAGTGAAAAGCAACTAGAAGAGCGATGAGTTTCTGGTCCAACGTTGACGTAGTTTATTGATTGGACCTCAATAGGGACAATGCAACCGTTAAATGTGTTGGGACAGGCCGAAGTGAAGAGCCAGGGTAAGATCTCAGTGCAAATGACAGTTTTGATGCTTACAATTTCATTTGTTATTATTAGATTGTGTGGGGCCCGGGAGTGTAGGGAACGTGTAGATGCGTGATGGCCATTGGGGCGGCTTGGTATATTTTTAAACCAAACAACAAACAATTTCGATAGCCAAGTGCACTCAAGATATATAACTCTAGATTAGCTGAGTATAACAGAACATAATGTAGAGTTAGTAAACTTGATATATGCAGATTTAGAGACTATGCAACATTTTGTATTTTTAACAGCGCGTGTTTTCAGTTTGAGTGCCTCGTGCGTGGGTCACAACACTTGACACGCGCCCATCTCAAGACACAGAGCCACAAACACACAGCCGAGAAGGGTCCGTTTACTTTTGGTTCTTGGTTAGTTTTTCGCCTTGGTGTGCTCGTTGGTGACTGCGGCTTTTGCTGTTATGCTTTGCAAATTTCGCTTGCTAATGCTTTTGATTACTTTTAATTACAATTTGGCTGCTAGGCTACGCTGGCCAACGTTCGGGGCCAGTTGGCCCCCAGCTTCAACCTGAAGTGCCCTATTTCAGGTCCGAGCTATGGTTATGTGTATCAAACTTTTGTGCAGTCAGCTGTTACTTGAGCTGGGTCTTCAAAACGTGTCGAAATATCTCGTTTATTTTTTCTTGCGCATTCCCTTTCCTTTTTTATTTATTTTTTTTTGGTTTTTTTTTAAAGTTTGGTCATCAAGCGACTTAATTGGTCGCTTAACGCTAACGCTAGCTCATTAACTGGCCCGGAGACACCGACTGCGCCCCTCTCCGAGCTGCGTGGCTGGTCTTTGTGTCTTCATCAATATTCCGGTGCATATCCTTAAGGCCAGTCTACAGCCTGTCAGTTATTTAATTTAAAAATCAGCGCGCCTAAAAGCATGCAACAGTATTTAAATGTAAAAAATATGCAAACATGCTCTTAATTAATGCAACACATGCCAAATGCATTTTGGCCGCCAGCGAATACAAATAACATAATAAAAACAATTTATCGAGCAACATTTACTGTTATGGCTGCCCTTGGGCTCAGCTGACATGCCACATCGTAGTGCCTCTTGTAGCTGCATGCTGCTGACCAATTAAATGCACATTTCAAATGTTATTAAACAATTATGATGTTTATTAGCGATGTCATGACAGTTTTCCCTTTAATGCCACTCTTAAGCAACCGAAAAGGCAGTCAACTTTGTGAAAATTCACACGCCAACAACTCTGAATGACAAGATAAGAACTTTGAAGCTCGCAAATTCACTACACTTACGCGCGGCAGCATATGGCCTTGGGCAAAATCTGCGGAATTAATATTGACAAATAAGAAAATAGATAAGATAAATTGAATGATTGAAGCACATGTATATATAAAAATGTTTGTAAAGGGGCTTAAATTTTCACTTTATACTTAATAGTTTTATTTAAATCATATCAAATACGTTAACTCATAAATTAATTTTAAATTTATTACTTATCTTATTCTATTGTTTATTCTTGTAAAAGTCGTTAAATATCTTTTTTAATTTTTGATTTACGGAATCCATTATATGTGCGTCACGCACGCTGCGTGATGTATTTTATTTATACCAAATGTACTTTAGCTTTAATTCACATAATTACTTGTATGAGCTTATAAGAAGCATCATAATGACAATTAATCGACTCACTGCTTGGTCTCATTACAATTCTTCATTTGTTCAACACTAAAATATTATCATTAAAATGGCGTTAAAAACACTGGCAAGTGCAACCAGAGCTGGTAAACACTTTACGCTCGGCAGTGTATAAAAATGTGCTGAAGAAAATACGTTGGGAAATTTTTTAAGCCTTTTCCGTGAACAGAACTTTACACTGGCCAGCCAGAGACAGCAGCAGCAACAACAACAAAAATAACAATAACGAATAGCAACAACAACAAGAATGCGACTCGTCTTTCTCATGAGTGCATAATTAAAATGATAGCAGCAGGCGACGTCGCGTTCGGAGTTCGCGTTCTGTTTAATGATAATGTGAGAAGGGCGCCTCAGGTAGCAGGCAGGCAGCGCAAAGACACGCCAAGAGAGCGACAGAGTGGAAGTTTCAGCCAGCGAGAGAGAGAGCACACTGATCGCATCGTTCTCTTTGTGCAGCTGACTTTCAACCTGTTGCTTTCAATCGACTGTTTCAATCGAGCGCGCGCCGTTAAATCTCGGCGAACGACTCCGGAGCTCAGTCAACGAACGCGTCTTGAGCTAAGCGGACGTCAACACGCAGTCGCTGTGTGTAACGGTGCGAGTGTGTGTGTCTGTGCAAGAGAGAGAGAGAGAGAGAGAAAGATAGAGAGCGAGTGTGTGTATGCGCGTTGCCGGTTTGAGATTTGTGAGATTTCTACCTGTGCCCGCACAAATAGTATATCTTATTGATATGATCCCCGTTTCGACTGATATTTAAGGTATATGAGCTACAAAAGTATCTGACAGATACCACACGCCGCCCAATCTAAGGCATGCAAAGCAGCAGCTAACGACGCGACATTAAACTCTAAGCAACGAACAAAAAAATAAAAAGGAAAACAAAATAAAAACGAATTGATGATTTATAAAAGAACTTCTGTGTGCACAGCAGAAGATAACCAATTTGGCAACGAGAATATAAAAGTTTGCGAAAAACCCAAAAAAAAAGAAAAATTACTAAATCCACGACGTGGGGCCATAACACGCCCAACGAATCCCAAAGCGAGCTGCCGCAGCCACAAGATACAAAAAGTATCTCAATAACAAAAGGTAAAATGGAACAGCTACATGCGATTGCTCTACGTGCACAATTGCGCAATTATAATAGTTCTTTCTTGTTATTATTATTTTTTACTTTAAATTTTTTCCTACCTTATTTGCTTCACATACTCGCCAGAATGCGGTGTCTGTGTGTGAGTGTATGTTAGTGTGTGGCTAAAGAAATGCGGGTTATTTTAACGGTTCGGCTGTAAATTTAATTAAAGCCCAGATGTGAAGTGTGTGCTGCAGGGTTGGGGATACAAAAATATCCAGTTGCAAACAAAGGCGCGACATCGCGGCAGAAAGGTGTACAAGTTATGCACGAGGCCAGCAGCCCTGTTTGCATTTGTATCTTTTGGTTGTATCTGTGTGTTTATTTTGTTTGTCTTTGTCTGCGCTTGGCTCGTTAAAAGCGCATTACACACACAGCTCACGCATTTCACGAATGCACCCACTCCAGGCCAGAGAACCGTCGCGTTCGCATTTCTTTACGCAGCATATCTGAATGCGTATACCTTGTATACCATTTTATATGTATCTGCTTTGGGCTGTTTTTGCTGCTTTTAATTTGTCTGTGTTTGCTTTTTCTTGTCGAACTTGGCATGCCATAAGTTCAGCTTAATTCTTATGCCGCACATCGTCGCACGTCTCAAATGCTTTTTTGTTTGCCGCCGCCGACGCGGCTTAAAAACTTCTATACCAAGTGCCAAATTGCAATCGTTAGCCGCATATGCAAACCACATTTGATGGCTCCATCAACTTGAATGAATTTGCAATTTGGCGATTGAGATTCGTGTTGTTGTTTTTATTCCTGCTACTGAGCTCACCTTGCACAACAGCACTCACAACAACAACAACAACAACAACAACAACAGCAATAACAACGGCAATGCCAACAACAATGTCTAGAGCATGACTAATGGAGCGCTGCGTCAACAACAGCAGCAACAATCTTAACAACAACAAATGTATCTGTTAGGTTAAGTATCTTGTAGGTGTGAACTCAGTTTGGGCTAACAAAGTGAGCACATTTTTTATTTTTTATTTAAGCACAATTGCTGTCAGTGCTTTCTGGTTAAATAGCTCACAGATTGCCCTCTGCATGCAAAGAGCTCACATAACGTTCGTATTTACTTACATTTATATACATTTGTATCTTTGCAACGCTTCGCATTATGCGGCTCAAATTTAATTAGCATATTGCTGCACACTCGTAACTCTAGACCTTGACTGAGAGCAAGGCGAAGAGACACCTCCGTCGAAGGTAGCTCTTTTAAAATGTTCTTAGCTCACTTCAAGCTCAATGACATCTGCTTAAAATGCGACAGAATGTGTGATTAATTTCGTTTTAGAGAAAAATTAATTATTTCTTTAAAATTTTTAATTGAGCTAAAAGCTGAATTTCACTTTAATTTTGTAGTTAAAAGGTGAAGTCACAAATGCGTAAAATAACCCTTGAACATTTGATTTATATTAGAGGAAAGCATTATAAATCACATAAATAAAGAGATGGTTAAAAAATTTAACTCATTTTAATTATGACACTATCTGAAGGTGTGAAATAAATGTTTAATTCATTTAGAAAGAAGGCTAAATAGAAAATAAATTATATATGCTTATATATAGTACACATAAATAAGCTAAATATATGAAATATTCCAAATAATATCCACAATTACAAATAATGATAATAATAATTGTGAAAATATATTTTTAAAATTGATAAACTATTTGAATATTTACATGTGTTAACTAGATCAACATGCTAATTTGAACAAAGCCTCGAAAGCTATGCAGCTTCGGCATGGTTAGCTATAGCCATAATCTAGTCTTTTGCTAATTAAAAAAAACAATCTTCGTCTCAATGGCCAGTTTAGACTAGTGTCATCGTTGCTTGCGTTCTTTCAAATGATTAGCTCAAATACATTTGGTAGATAAGGCCAAAACGTTGCTTATCTGATGAGCACAGTTTGTGTACATATTTATGGCCACTAGATCCAAATATTTGGACATTATGTCACGACTTGCGCGTGTAAGCGCTTAGATAAGTAAGTCATATTTGTGTGCATTGACCATAAGCGGCACGTACCGTACCGTAATACATTTAAATGAGCCAAAGCCGCAGGAGCTGTTAGTTTTAAATTGAAGAAGCAACCAAAAAAAAAAAAAAAAGAATATAAAAATATGAACTGGCAGATGACTTCATTAATCATTTATACATATTCATGCAGCTGGACGTCGGCTACTGGACACGCCTTCGGGTGTGAAGCAACGCCTGGTTGTTTTTGCTCGTTCTGCACATTTATCATTATCATTTTCACCAGTTTTTCTTCATACTGAGCTGTTTGCTTTTACTCAGTCGTTTTCCTATTTCCGTTAAATAAATAACTCGAGTTGGTTTTGCTTTTCGCCAGCCAAATGTGCGTATGCGTAATTTATTATAATTAATGCATGGAATACTGACAGTTATTGAGTTGAATAACGTTATGTTTCCCCTTTTTTTCTCCACCTAAGCCATGCTATTTACATTTTAATCAAAAGACGAAAAACAGCTGACACAGCAACAGCCGGCCACAAATCTGAGGTGTTGCTGAAAAAAAGATACTTCTAGTTAGCACCCGCTGAGGAGGGAGGAAGAAAGGGCTTCTGGGCCAGTTAGAAATGGACAGTTGGCAAAATCTCGAATCAAGCCAAATGCAAATTGGGTTAACTGTTGTTTAACGACAGCATGCGAGAGAAAGAGATTCACATCAAAAAGTCAACAGAGAACTTGGCTGAGATAAACGAGATGTGATACTAAAACTTTAACTGATGAAAGCTCCGCGAATGCGAAAGGTAATAAAGCAGAAGTTCAACCCACTAATGAAGTAGTTTTGCGCCCCAAACGACATTAGTGTCGGGCACCGTAGGAAGTGTTAATGATAATGATGAGCACGTCTCAACATTGTCAAGACTGGGACATTAACGCGTGTCAGCCCGTGGGTGGCTCTCAATTCTTGTGGTTTATTCCCAGCATTTGACATTAATTCGCCTTAGCATCGTTTTCTTGCTGCTCGCAATAGTTTGTCAGGGCTCACTTACAGTCCGGACTGTGCAGTCAATACATTTGATTAATTGACAAGTTGTCAAATAATAAAAAAATGTAATTACTTTTTGCTGGCGCTGCCTTAAAACCAGAAATCATGTTTTTCTTTCTTGTGAAAAGCATTAATAATAGGGAAATTGCACACGGAAAATCATTATTTTGCAATTTACATAATTTTCACTCATTTTGAACACGTCTTTCACCAGAATACTTTGAATATAAAATGTTTTATTTGAAATTTTTGAATCATAAATTAAATTACACTTATTTAAGAGTAATATATTTTAAGTCTGGGCTTAATTTATTAATTATTATGCTCATAAAACTTGTTATTTAATAAACTTGGGCTTACAAAGGACTTCTTTATGTTTAAACATCTAAGTCTCAAAAATAATTTATTTTAAGCTAAATCTTCTCAATTATTTTAATTTTTTTATTTAGCTTGAAGTCAATTTCGAATCTTTAAGGGCAATTGCCGACTTTGGTTGGCTTTTTCTTTCCTTGAATAGAGTTTATTGTTTCGGAAAATCAACAATTATTTCTTGCAGTTTCACTGACATTTGACTGTCTGCAACAGTTGAGGGCTAGAAATATCTGTGATACTCTGACTGATAATTCTGGTTCTTAGCATGAATTCTATATAATATTTTCGGCCCTTGTGCACATTCTTTAGAATTTAAGTAACTTAATTTATTTGTAGTAACGTATTTTTCGGAAAGCTTTTTCTTTTATTTGCACCTGGACGATTGCCAGTGTAAATATTTTAAATATTACTTCTGTATATTTGCACCTGCCATCGATTCGTTTTCAAAGTTTCGCATTCATAAACAATGACAAATTCAATTCCCTGAACTTTTAAAAATCGATGCCAACAGCATTTGTGCAATTGTTTCTAAAGAACAAAAGACACGTTAGTTCTAAATCGTATCCGTACTAGCAAAAGATCGTGATGCCAAACACAACCAAGCTGTAATTATAGACAAATTAACGCGCTGCCTTTTACAACTGAAAAAAACCAAATTGGTTAAATCGCATTAGAAATCGCAATTGAGCGGCGAACAAAATAAAACAAAAAATGGCCCCAACCGGCTGCCGTCAATAGCCGTCATTAGATACCAACAATTTTTATTCACTTGGTTAATACTCTTCAAGCCAATGACAAAAAATGGGTATAGTAAGTAGTTTATTGCAAATGCATAGAAGTTTGCATTTCCTTGGCCAGAAAGTATTTACATATAGTACACTATATTCCTTATCAAGACTACAAGCTGTAAATATATTCTTCTTGATATCTCCGCCCATTTTCTAAGAATCCATAAGAATTAAACTTGATATATGGAATTGGATAAATTCAATCTTATGCCTTGGTATATACACCTATGCCGTAAATATCGGACTATAAATATTAAGTATATCACGCTTGCATTTCCTATACACAGTGTGGGGCAGTTGTGAGAAGTCAGGGTATCCCCTAGGCGAGCACTCCCGACGAGAGAACCCTTACTTATTTGTCGGCTGACAAATTCAATGGCTTAAAGCGTTGGGAAAATGATTGTTTAGAATGTGACGGAAAAAAATTGTATAAACAAGCAGCAAGAAAACGAGGCTGATTTTAATCAGTCGATGCTTTTTGTTTTTTACTTGTCGGAGTAAGGGGTGCCAAAAGGGGCCAAACGAGACCGAGGGGGCCTGGTGTGGCAGTTGACAACGATGAATCAGAAGGCGGTCAACGGAAACGCCGCTTTGAGAATTGAGCATATTGTGCGGATTGCTTATTATTTTATTTTATTTTCGCACAGGCTGCAAAAAATTGTTACAGTTTGCAACTTAAAATAAACTCATATAAGATGTTATTGTTCCCGATATGTGTTGTTTCTTGTTACTGTTGTTGTTGTTGTGCGTGGCATCAGCTGTGCTGAAGTGTGTGTTCGCCAAAGCCATTGCTGTTGTCAGCTTAACTTGATTGCCTGCCTGACAAGCCATCCAATTTATTGTTGCCTCCGTAGCTTAATGGACCTTTAAAATGCCAACAATCAATGTTTTAGTTCTCAAAGTGTCCATAAATCAATAGCACAAATAGAAAATGTATCTGGGTGAACTATAATAGAGATTCTCTATACAAAGATATCTGTTATGGCTGCACTGTAATTAAAGACCTATTAGGTCTTCACTACGTTCGAACGGAGTCGGAAGTACACGCCTTTCTCTAGGCTAGTTATATATACCTTGGGCATGAATATTCAGTCAGTTTTCACATTCTAATCGATTGTTTCTTTAACTTATGTCTTAAGCATAATAACAATTATAGTTATAAATAGCTTGCACTACTTATTTATATATCTAATGCACTTGCAATGCCCATCTTACATTTGCTTATCATTTGCATACATATGCACTTAGGTACGACTAAAAAAGTCAGCCAAATCTCTAGAGCTTACAAAATTCTGTCAACATATTGGTGTTTATAAATTACTTATGTGAGGCGATTAAAAATTACATTTAACATTACATTATATATTCAAAAATAGTATGTCTTGTTAAAAATAGAATCTGTGGGTTTTTAATTAGTATACAAGCCAATATTTATATTAAAGAGTAAAGACGAGGGATCCATGCTGGAGTCCCTGGCTGGGGTATGGATGTAAGGCCTTAGCTATCATCTATATATATATATATGTGTATATACATAAATTTATAGTTTAAAACCACATAGTAATAGTTTAAAATACATTTTAATATTTATGACAATAAATTAATACTAATAATACAATAATAAAAATTAGGAAATAAAAAACAATAATAATAATAAAAGAAAAAGTAATAATTATAATTATAAAAATAAAAATAATAATAATTATAAAAACTATGATAACTATGATCATAATAACAATATATAATTATTAATAATACTTAATATATATAATCTTAAGCAACCGTCGCGCATATTGCAGTGTGTTTGTGAGTCATAATACTGCGTTGACTGTTCTCTTTACATTCTTAATTTTATTTATAACCATTGTCAAACTGGTTTTGCTGTCTTTGAGGCAGCCCGACCACAACGAGCAATAACAACAGCAACAACAACGACAACAACAATTCTAGTAAACAATGTGCTGTTCGAGTTTAGATGAAGGGAGGTGAACTGTCGGGGCGGTCAAATTGGTGTTCAGTAGCTGCAGCCTGCATTTTGCCCGTTGACTGTTGGCGTCTGATTTCATCTTTTGATAATTGCACGCAATTTTCACGCGGCGCCCACACAAACACACTCACACATACACAGAACGAAAACTGGAAGCACTAAAATTACAATTGACTCGAGTTCAGGCATTGGAGAGCTGTCTTTATATGGGGGTCTGGCTGCACACTGTGTGGGTTGGCCAAACAAAAAGCACGACACTCTGTTGGCCGCATTTGGTTTTGGCTTTAGTGGCAGCCACTTTAAAGTCAAGAAAGTAATTTTTATGAACATTGGTTTCCTCTATTTTGTATTTGTATGCACTGTCATGGCATTTTCCGTGTCAAGCATATGCGGACTTGCATTTCCTTCTACATTTCCCAGGCGTTTGCCCATTTCCCAGCTAGGCAGGCGGGCAGACAACAACAACCCACTTCTTTAGCCTTTTATTGCTCTGTTCTTTCTCTATCTCTCTGTGTGTCTCTGTCGTTTTGTTACTCTGTCTCTGTCTGTCGTTGTCTACGTTGTGTGCTGACGCTTTGTTGCTGCATGTTGCCCTTTTTTGGTCTGGCTTTTGCTTTTGGCCCATAGCTGGGCTTGGCCAAGTCTCGGCTAGGGCCAGTTTGATGCTCTAATGATTGCTGAGACACGTTTCCCCAGCTCTACACTGCAATTGTTTCCGACAGTGCACACTCTCTGCTTTACCATGCTGCATTCAAATTGGCCCAATCACTCAAACTGTAGCTTCATTTGCAATCGGACACATTTCTATCTATGTGAAATGGCAAAAATCTTATAAATGCTAAAAACTTTGCCAAAGGTGCACTCACACACACAAAAGAGCCACTTGTAGCCCTGCCGTAACAAAAAAAAAAAAAAAACGAAACTCAAGACAATAAAGTTAGCTGAGCCAAGTCAAGAAGCCAAACCCAGTTCGGGGTGTTCAGTGCGAAAAGTTGCTCTGCTTCTATTCCATACCATAAGTTATGTGCAGAGAAAGTTTTCAAGCCATCAAGAGCATAGTTGCCAAAATAAAAAATGAAAAAGCGAGCTGAAGCTGGGCAAAAACTCAATGGCTTTTTCTGAGGAGACAACATTCTTGGCCAGCTGTGTGTAAGGGTATGCGGGCCGCCTGGCATTATGAAGTGACCAAACTAATGAGTGAGAGCCAGAAAGAGTGAGAGAGAGGGCGAGAGCGAGGGAGGAAGGGAAGGGAGCAGGGTATACAGTTGCTGAAAGTAAAAGTTTACAAACATTCGCCAGATACTTGGGCTGCACTTAAACTTCAGCTGCGCGTCAGCAAACAGTATTATTATAAACACATTTTCCAGCTGCTGGAAAACCGGTTAGTCTCGTAGATGTACTTTACAAGATGCTAAAAAACCAAAAATAAAAAATAAATAAAAACCTGACCTGCTGCATTAACTGCAGCCAGCCGGAGTAAAAGTAAAGTAAATTTCATTTATGCATGCAGCCAGAGTAAACCACAGCAGCAACCATAGTTGGCCAAACGCAGTGCGACAACAGTTACAGTAATAGTCACAAGTGCCACGCCCAATTGCAACTGCAACTGCAACCTTGTGTAGCACAACATGAATCTGGCTGCAGATTAGCATATTTGAAGAGCTGATGAGGCAGCTCTTCTGATGGACTACGACTGATGCAGCAATTGATGCGGCATCCTGTTTCCTTTTATTGCAATCCTTTTACCTTGTATATGGGTATGTGCGTCCATGTTTGTGTGCATGTGTTCATGTGTGCATGTGAGTGCGTGCATATCCACACAATAAGGGCCGAACTCTGCATGACATCAAAGCTGCTTTGACTGGCTTCCACCTAACCTGATTCATCCAGCTTCAGGGCTTCCACACAGACAGCATGCCATCTGCCTTTGTGGTGCAGAAAAATTCAGGAATTTCTATTCATCGAGCACTGCATGACTCGCCCATTGATTTGATTTGGATTTTACAGCGCAGCTCAATATAAGGAAATTGGTTTGAATAACTGACTGACCAATTCTTAATAATATTGTTCAAAATCCTCTTTTCTAGATCAATTTGAATTATTCTTCATAAAATACTGACTTTTATTAAGTTCAAAGTGCAATAAGTTTCTTTAAACTCAGACGTTTTTCTATGTTTGTAGTCATTGTTGAGCTTGTATAAAAAGGAAAAAAATTTTATTTATTTTAAAAAATATTGTTCATATTTTATTAGTTCTTTCTGTTCCTCTTTTTACCATTCGATTTTTTTTTTTTTAATGTTTATGTACAAAGCTTTTAGTTAATTATAGTTGCTTTAAACTTCTGTAACTTTGCCAAAATAAGGTCTTTTTAATACTTAATACCATTTTGATAATGGATTTTTCTATACATTTTTAGCCAGGGAACAGTGCTGAGCTTTATTAGTATTCCGAGCAGTAAAATATGTTGGTAAATTAACCAAATAAAAGTACACGTAATATAAAAAGACTTGAAAAGTTTCCCAAGCTCGTGCTAAATGATCTTCC
This sequence comes from Drosophila littoralis, assembly GCA_018903485.1. Taxonomy (NCBI): domain Eukaryota; kingdom Metazoa; phylum Arthropoda; class Insecta; order Diptera; family Drosophilidae; genus Drosophila; species Drosophila littoralis. The sequence continues at coordinate 14,818,975 of JAEIGF010000593.1, forward strand.
TTTAAAATTTCCAAGACGTTGTCAAACTCAAACCGACTTTAAGAATATTTGGAATATTGTTATGTGTTCTTTGTAGCGCTCATAAGCTTACTGTTGAATATATTTTTGTTGCAATATTAAGAACGTCGTGCTTCATTTCCAGATAGTTATGCCATTTACTTACAATTTATTTGTGCAACATTAATTTTTCTGTTTATTTTGCAGAATCTAAAAGACTTCAACGGCTATCATTTATGTTTAGATGTCTGCTTGCCAACCGCTTGTTATGTGCTGCCCTGTCGGCATCATCAGCCAGCTCTTCTTGGCCATCTTGGCCAGAATGAAGCTCTGCTTTTAAGGCAGCTCGCCTTCCGCTGGACAGACCATTAGTCAATGTCCCAGCGATAGTTCGGTAGCGGCACAGGAGCAAGTGGCACTCAGTGTGTCTGATGCCTCTTGTTGCTCCAGAGTTAAAGATAACCTTTCCATTTTATAACTGTCAGCGGCGCAATGAATGCAATTTGCTGGCGTTGTTTTTTCATTTACCTCTTCTTCTTGTGCCTCGCGTATTTTGTCGTTTTGTAATTAAGCGTCGATTTTTGTGGCCACATTTGAAAATTGTACGCAATTTTCGAAAAGTGTCAACGCATGTCAAGCTACAAAAGTTTGAAAAGAAAAAAAAAAAAAAAAACAAACAATGTTAATTTGTAGCTGGTGCCGCATGTTGCATGCTGCCGCTGGTGGCATTCACTTTTTTGCGTTTGCTGCAGCTGCAGCTGCTTTGTTTGTGTCTCTTGAGATGACTGCGTCTGGCATTACATGATACTCATTATTGCACATTTTGTAAAACATTTCACGAGGCAATAGAGAGAAGGAAAGTTGTTGTCTAGCTGTTGCCCTAGCATGAGACAGCACAAACAACGCATTCGAACTATGTTAAACCCCTTGTTGATTTCATTAATTGTTATAATATCCAGCTACTTGCTGCCACGCCAGCTTAACATTAACCAATTAGCCAAGTCATGGTTACTCGGGCTAATTATTGGCTCAACTTTGTAAAATGGTTGAGGTGCAGTAATTCTCATTTTATTTTTGGCTTAAAATGAGTTGCATTAAAGCTTAGTCGACGCGCGCTGTAAATAGATTTTTTATTAATGCGATTAATATGAATATTTGAGTTTTTGTAGCTTTAAGCTTAATCCAAAAGCACATTATTAAAAATCATGCTGTAAAAATAATTTAAAAAGCTCATTTTATTCAAATGTAAATGCATGTAGCTTAACAAAGTAAAATCTAGCAGCAAATTTAAAGAGCTTTAAAGCACATTTAAAATCTTAAAGCATCAAAATCTTACCAAAAAAATGTTGTATATAAGATCCAAAAAAGTAACTAACCAAATCAAACCTATCAGCTAATTTAAACAGCTTTAAAATCACGTTAACACTCTTAAAGTCTGAAAGCATAATAACCTTTCTAAAATAATTGAGCAGAAGGGATTCAGAAAAGTTAATTTAACTAAAACCTAAATATATTTAGCTTAAAACTTAACTAACTAGCTTTATTCTAGCAGCAAGCCATAAGAGCACTTTAAGATTATTTAAAATGACGTCGAGCAAATTTCATTTAAAGCTTTTTATATTCAAGCTCCAACATCTACACAAAACTCAATTTGCACCAACACAAAGCTAAAGCGCAAATCGCAGCCATTTTCCATTATGAACGGCAACCGAAGTCACAATATTTAGATTTAATATAAATAAATACAACTTTATGTTTATTTGAATTTCCTTGTGCTGCCCGCTAGCCTCTGCAGATTATATTTCCAATTGAAAAATATATATTTTCAAAGCGCCGCCAGTAGTTTAGGTATCACAGGAAACGAATCGATATTTGAAAAAGAAAAGAAATGGGTACAAAAAATATAGTTGAACAACATGGAAAAACTTTTAACTGCTTGTGACAGTCGAATTGAAGCTGTAAACACTCTGACAGAAGTTCAAGCAAAGGAAACTAAAAATACTTTTGGAAATGCTTGGAAATATGAAGCCATACTTTGTGTCACATATGTATATAGAATCCTTGGACTGCGCTGCTGCGGCTTGGGACACAGCTGTTGTTGCAGGAATTTAATTAAATTGTGCTTATAAATAATAGGCAAGCAAAGCGAGCTGTGTCAGCCAAATTGAATTATATAATTAGGCATTGACCTTAAACATGGTACACAAACCAGAATTGAGGCACAAACTCAAAATGGTAATCGCATCTAGTGGAATATATATATCACTCTTTATTTTTTGTGGTATCAAAGCGCTTACACACTTAATCGAATTTAGCAAGAGTTTCCTTCGTTTTCCATTAACCGCTGGTAATGGATGATTTTCCAATTACCGGCCTGCCAGGTTTTCGTGAATCCAACAGGGCGTATGCGTGATGTCGACCCAATCGCACGCATATTCATCATACGCAGCTATGTACACTGTGTGTGTGTGTGTGTGTGTGTGTTTGCGTGGGTGTGTATGTTTGGCACACAAAATGCAAATTGACGATGATTGCCAGGGATTTTCTTGTGGTTTTGACAAATTGCCCGCTTTCTCCGTTTGTCATTGTTGGAGATGCTGCTAAACAGAGCTCAGGCATTCGACATGGCTACACTTGCGTTTATATCGAAGGGTGTGTGGGCATGTCTACGTATGTCTCTATGAAATGCTTTCGTTTTTCTTGTTGATGTTGCATTGGCGCCATCGTTACACATTTTAGCCAACAGCATCAATTGAAATGGCCAAATGCCGCAACTTTGAAAAACTGTTGCTGCCACAAACGCAAGCACATTATATCTTGCTATGGGGCCACTTGTGGGGAACTGTGTTGAGTGTTGCCTGCGGCATCCATTAGAGCGTTTTATATTGACGTACTGAACTATAACAATGCCCTACAGCATGAAATACCATGTCTGGCATTAAAGGCAGAACCTCAATTCGTATGGATTGAAGCAGTCCTAACTGAGCTTATCATAAACTATAGACGGATCGAGTTTTCTAAATAACGCACTTATTCTGTCTGTTTCTATGCAAACTTGTTTCTCAGTTGTGGGGTTATCGTGATGAAATTTAGCAAGGGTTCGACCGTCTATATTTTTTTTTGCCAAGACAATACATCTTAAGGAGTATCAAACGTCATGTAACTACTGTCATAAAGTTATTGTTAGCTAGTTAGTATTTAGTATTTACAAGCTGCACTCTACAGCTAACTATTCGATTTTATCATGTCGTTCATATAGGATATTGAGCTTTCATAAGCACACATCTGAGTATTGATATCTACGGCACATTTGCTGTGCGATGTGCTGAAAAAGAATTGTTCACTTTTTTTTAATTTGCTCCATATATTTCTTTTATTTGCGTTGAATTTATCAATAGCAAATATTTGTTAATTATTTTTGTTGCTTTACTTCATTTATTATTATTAATTTTTTTATTTCGTTTTTTTTTTTAATATGATTCCTTTAATTTTTATTTATTTATCACTATTATTTTGAATTTTTTACTTTGTTTATTTACTACGCTTATTACTATTGTTTTTATTACAATATATTTTTAGTATGCGTCTTTTAATTCTTTTTTATTATTTTGAGTTAAACATACTTTGTTTTGTTTTATAGTACAATTAATACAATTATATTTATTTCAATAATTAATGAACAGTTCGCATATCAAAAAGTAATTATTGTAAAAGCCGCTCAAAACGAGTACATATGAATATGCAATTAATCTGAAATAAATTTTAAAAAAATATATGGCAACAGCGGTTGGTTGGTTAGATAGACACTGTTATGGGCTGGGCTGGCCCTGTGGTCGGCTGCACATTATTTTCCACTTAAATGCAGCTGTTGATTGACACATGGCTCAAATTGAATTAAATTTATGCTATAAAATTTATAGGCCAGCCAAACTGGAGACATAAAACAAAAATGGCAAACGCCTCGCTTCACCTCAAAGAACCGACACACATATGGCCAAATGGCAGTATTAACCGTTGACTTCGATATATACATATATATTGATGACTCTGCCTACCCACGTCAGCCCACACGAAGCAGCAGTTACTGCTGAGCTAGAATACCGACGCAGCCAAGAGTTTGCCCGCGTAGTTTTTCAATTCAGCAAACAGCTTTGCTTCTTGTCTGTGCTTTTGGTTAAGGATTTTCCAATAGAATTTTGATCTTGTTTGCCCGATAAGTAATTCAATTACTTGATTTGCTATTGATTTAGGTAATTCATAGCTCGTTATACCGTTTATGTTTTCATTAACACTTTCTCTTTATAGCCGCGTTGAGGGTGTCTTTATTTTGTCATGAAATGCGTAACGCATTAAGGATACCTCACAACCGAGTCTATATAAACACGTAGATTTGTCTATTTGTAGGTTTTTAAGTCATGAACTATATGGAAATCGGCAGAGTCGGACCACTATATCAGATGGTTTTTTTACAAAATTAAGTTATTGAATATATAACTTTTCTTTCAATATATAAATATATAGCTTCAGCATGATCCTCCATCTATTGACAGTAAACTTCTATATTATAAAGCTCTATAGGAGGAATCGTTAGAAAATAAGAGTTTTTATATGGAATACTATTAAGTTTTTTATGATATCTTGACTATCTCAGCTAATTCGAGCTTCACTCTACCCCCAACATGTCTGGAAAACAATATCAAATCGGACTACATTATTCTATAGCTTCTGTAGAAAGAATCGAAATCCATAAGTCAAGATGTCTGATAGGATGTTTGTGGATAGGGTGTTATTAGACTGAACACAGCTATACTTATTCGCTAGATTTTCAGGCAGTGTCGTTGGGCTGGCGATGTTTGTGGGTGTAGCTCAACATTATTGACTGCTAATTTCAATTCGTTTTGGACATTTTCGGTTAGCGTGAAAAGCGTGAAAATGTAAGCGCAATTGCTCAAAGTAGACTGGGTCATAAATTTTCGGGGCATTGCATAATTAAATGTTCTGGTGCGGGCTGTGGTGGGGGCGAGCCAGGCCAGTTAGCGTGTGCGCTGCGTCGCCTTCAATTACTTAAAATTCTGAAGTGCAGCTATAATTGAACATTGTCACGCTTGCCAGAGGAAGTGGCAACGGGAATGGCAACTGGCCAAGCAACGGCACTTGGTATGACCAAAAAAAAAAAAAAATAACAAAATAATAATAAAAAACAATATTGTTGTATATGCTGAGTAGTTATAGCCATGGCGCGCGACACAGTGCCGACTGTAAGTCAACAACCTTTTTGGCCAAGTCGCAAATTTAACGCACGTACAATTTGTCGGTGCCCCTTTAGGGCACGCAGGGGGATACATGCGTCAGTGTCGTTTTAGTGGTTTGATTTGTGGGCTGTCTACTCTCGGGTCAAGCAACACGAGCCGAAAACTTTTAGGTGCGATTTATTTTTATGTTATGCCCCGCCGCCATTTTGGCACCTCTTCTGCTCACTTTGGCTTTGCAGTCAGTCAAGCATTTGAAACTGGCCCCAGCCACGCCTTGGCGATTTTGTTGCACACGCCAGTCATTAATTTATATTGTAATAATTTTCCTCTTTCAGTGCAGTCAGCGAGTCAAATTTTCCGATGCTCTCGTCTGGAAAATGCGAACGGGTCCAGTGGTTAGCTGTACAAAAAGTTACTGACTCGGCTCGAATATGAATTGTAATTTAGTTACGATTTTGGCTTCTGACTTTTCTTCTTCATTTTTGTTGGCCCGCTTTGCTTTATGCTCGTTGGCATCTATTTGGGCTAAGCCCTTCTAATGTTACCATAACTTTTGCCAAAAAAAAAAAGAGGCCAAGCTTACGTGACTTTCATCCCAATGACAATCGCTTAGCATGCAGCCGAGTCCAAGTTTAGGTCCTTTTTTTTGTATGGACCCCGACAGCCATTTTCCACGCCCTTCGATTTGAATATTAACACACTGGGAGATATTGTTAAAGTGTTGCCTCCGAGGGTTTCACTTAGATCTAGATAGAGGCACAAATTTTCAAACTTTAGTTTATTTATTTCGCTGCGTTTTGCTTGTGGCCCCAGGGAACTTTGACCAACACGTGTGCGTGTTTATATACAAATTGCTAAATATATATATATATATAAATATATTTATATATATGTGTATTTAGAATGTTTGAGATAGATTTTGGTTTTTTTTTTATATATATTTTTAAATATTCACAGGCTCACATGCTCGTTGCTACCTGGTATTGATTTTTTTCAGTTTGCATTTGGGATTTATGAAATATTCATAACAAAACATGGATAGAAACATGTGTTTTTCTCACACATGCGCACACCCCACCCTAACCGCCCTATCCCCACACTCTGGTGAGGGTAGCTTAGAATACCAGCAATGGCCACTGGGACCCAGGTCAGTGACTGTCGTTGTAGCTGCTGGCTTAATAGAGTACAGTGCCTATTGAATGTAATTTAGCTGTAACATGAAATTAATATTTCACTTTAATTGAAATATATAGGAATTTTCATAGGCTGACATTTTATGGCTTTTCGTTGGGGCGGCTTTTTCAGATTAATTGCCCGAGGCCCAGAAAAACTAAGCCCTTCCTTTGATTGATGACCTGCTTACGTTCGGCCTAATGAGCGGCCGATTGGCCTTGGCTTGTAACAGTTTGTAAAATATATCTAAAATATCAATTTGAAGACCCAAAAACTGTCAACGTGCAGGAATCCAATTACTCAAGGGGGCAAATCAAGTAAACATCTTAAAGTGGCAGCGTTTGCCAAATTAGAATTTATTACAATAGAAATCTTTGGCACACATTTGCCCACTGCAAACCGAGCACCTTGATCTAAGACCTGAAAGAAATTTGCTATGGCAACAAATGTCTGTCAAAAGTTGGCTGCCTTTGCCATGGTTTGGCCCTAACTTAACGACAACTGTGTTTGTTGGCCAATTAAGGCGGCGAAATGATAATCAAAACAAGACAGAGCAGCAGTGTTCGACAAGCCGAAGATTGAATACCCTCCTAGATATATGTCTATATATCTATATATACGCAGTCCGATTTGGTAAAGGCAACTTGGAATTGTCACTGTATATATATCTATCTGATAAAGAAGTCCAATCTGGCCATCTCCGATATATGCTTCATAGACTCACTTAGCTATATATGCACTTCATTAATAGATGTCTACGTTGTGACAGAATATAAATACTCTCTGCAAGGGTATAACAAGCGGCTAGCATTATTTTTGCTGCAAAAAGGGCGCGCGCGAAGCCAAGAAAATAAATAAACAAACCCAATGAATGGACGGCTGGATAAACGGACGCATGGACAAACTGTTGAAACAGCCGAGCAAAACAATGGTGGGCAATCAGAGGAGGACACGAATAACAACAACAGCAACAACATCAGCAACGAAAACAACAAAAACAGCAACAACGACAATTGTGGCAATCATGGCTACAATGACAACCCCGACAAGCAGTGCAATGTCGATTAGCTGTTATTTAGCCGGCGCTTAAAATGGCTGCCAAGTCATTTCCGCTGCGCGCGCGCCAAATGCCAATGTTGTTGGCCAGCGTATCCCGTTTCCCGCCCACTCTCCCCCTGCACTCTTCACCCTTCACATCTTTTTGCTGTAGTTGTTGAGAGCTAAGTAAATGAATGTACAAATTGACGATTTGTTTGATTTTGGCGCCAAAGGAAAATATCTCTGGGTACATTGGGCGGGCGGGCGACTTCTTGGGCTATAATTTAACGCACGAACGGCTCAGTTAAGCGTTGTAAAAGTAAAAAAAGACATAACAGCAACAATTTTCAGTCCCAAATAAATGCCAACCCTTGAAAGCCTCTAATACAAGATTGTCTTTGTTGTTGTTGCAGTTGCGCCTTATTCAATTTGCTTTGCTGGCCGCTGTCCCCTTAGGGGCTTGCCTCAGCTCGTGGCAGCTTGTGTGGGCCAACGTTTATTAAGTAATAAATGCTTTGCAATTTCTAAGGCTTACTTCAGTGGATTTATTTTTGTGTCCCGGTCTAGCAGAACATTTCGGGCCGTAAATTAGCTTGAGAGCAGCAACAGCAGCAGCAGGTGTTGAGCTGGCTCTCGTGTGCTGCGGCTGACCTGTTTGGCTAACAGCAACAAATGCCACAATTTTCTAGCTGCTGCTTTTGCAAGCGTCGCTTTGGCAAGCGTCTGAATTGTGGGAAATGTAACGACCTTGTGGCAGGCAGCAGCCAGTAGGTAGCAGGCAGCAGGCAGCTGCTTTTGTTGCTTGCCCCATTGTGGCGCGTTCATATCTTCTGCGGTCTGCAACATTGTGGCAGCTGTCGCGGCCACTTTATCTTCCCATTCCGCTGCTCATATTTTATGGTCCTCTTTCAGCTGGGCCGACCACGTGAAATGTCGTGCAAATGCCAACTGATCAACATTTTGTGTTGTGGCCACAAAATTTATGCCCACCAGTTGAAAGTCAATTTGGGTTTTATGCGTTCAAATTTCGTGTATTCAAATTATGCCGAATTGTAGCAAAATTATGCATGTGTCTTCGCATTGTCAGTCCATTAATATGCAGCTGACTTTGGCTGCATGTAGCGCGTGGCGCACCCGGCGTATGCGTTATCCAGCTCATGCATATTACGCATACGCCTCAGGTGCTGCAGCACAGCTGAAAGCTTCGTGGAAAAACGTTGAGAGTTCTAAATGGAATTAATTAAGCAATCTGTACAGAGCTTGAGTCATGGGCGTCGCTTGCTCTGCTTCTGGTTTCGATTACCAGGACGTGGTCACTAATAGTTATAATAATATCGGCTATAATTTTGCCATTAGCAATATTCAGTTCAAGGCTGAGCAAAAATAAGTAAATAATTTAATGCGCTGCGCATTAATGATTTATTATTATATTTTGCTTTGGCTTTTTGTTTCGACGCCGCTCACACAAGCTTATTACCGCATGCCACATGGGCAACATTAAAGCTCACAAAGAGGACAACGCGTTATGAGCCCTTAGCTAAGCTAATAGTTTCAGGACAGCATAAAGTAAATGCCGAAGACATTAATTTACACAAACCGGAAAAATTAATGTGAAGTTTTGCATATGCGATCCCTCTGGACAAGGCCGCTCCCTTGTGGCAGACAGGCAGATAGACCCACGAGCGGTGGCCTGATATAATTATGCAAATGTCCGAGAGCCGCAGCGAAACCCTTGTCAAGCCGCTCTTAGCGTTTATCATTGTCGAATCGAAGTTGGATTGTGGCCAACAAGAATACACACACAAAAACGCTCGGGAGCAAATGTGTGTTTAGCTTGGCTATTGTTGCTTTTGACACAAAGTTTATATTTAATTTATATTAAATTCACATCCCTTCGTGTATGCCATGGCCGGAAAAGTATTTTTGTGTTAGCTTTTATCAGCTTTTCAAAACTGCACAAAAAACGCGGCTGCAAAAGAGCTGCGTATCCTGTCGCATGTACATTTAAAATTAATTAAAACTAATAATATATTTGAAGTATGCAAATACTGCGCCACCGGCGTGCTGGCATCCGGTGTACAAGCCACCAGCGGTGGCTAAATTTAATTTAAGGCCAAAAGCGACACAGTTGTTTGTCTTAACCATGGTAATGGGGCACATTCTCGCGAGTGCCTTTGTAATGTTTTAAACTGAAGCGGAAATACGAGACCCGAAAGCCAATGCCTGGCGCTTGCGGTGCTGTTAAAATGGCGATGGACTACCAAAAATCAGAGGCCAGCCGATAAGACTCTTCTAAGCGAGAGTGTTCGACTGGAAGGTGCCCTGTAAGCAGTATTGATAGATAGTCTAAGTTAAACTTTATCTGACTAACTGTACGGTGGTCTCTGAATACCCTGTAATCGAAGCTAATTGATGAAGCAAATATTTCAACATAAAATCTTGTTGTAGTTAGTCTTTTTCTTGAAATGGATTGTATAAGGCTTACACCCACCTACATACTAACTTGGCCAACTACATGTCTTTTATTCTACGCTTCTTTCATCTGTGATCCTATTTCTTCTTCCCTTTCGCACACAACACTATGGTCTATGCAGGGTATTTAAATCAACTCGTATTTTATTTTTGTTGAAAACTGTTCTAAAATTACCGAAGCTGTGTCCTTGCCACAGCATCCGGCACAGCATCCTCGAGAAATCATATTTAGCATGGTAATTATTTATCTGTGTACTCCCTGCGTGGGGTAGATTTCATCAGCCCCCTTCCCCCCTCTCACTCCCTGTTCTAAGCGAGTCCGCTTGGCATCATTAAAATCATAAATCTCATGGACAGCAGCTGGCAACTGCAGCTGAATATTATTTGAGTTATGGTATTTTTTATTCAACATTTTCCTCGCTTCCGCTTTTAAAAACAATGTTGATGATTTTTCTGGTGTCAGGGGAATTTTCAAGTAAAAACTATACTTTTCTTATGATTTAAATTGCAAGCAATGCTTAAGTATTAGTTTACACTTATACAGCATCTGGGAAAGCGAGCTGCAATGTTGAGAGTAGAGAGTATTCGAATTTCTTACACCCTATAGGGTCACTTCTATATCGGAACATCTACTATATCCGATTCAATGGCAACGCTTGCACTGTCAAAGGTTGTTCATACCCATTTTATTATCAGCTCTTTGGAGGTCGTTCTCTAGGGGAAAATATGCATTTATTTTTAAAGGAACTAGAGCAGATCTTGAGTTATTTTTTTTATTTTAATTTTTAATTGTGTTTCGTTTTACCCTCAAATCATTCAATAAGTTGTTAAAAGATTATGACGATATATATATGCCCGACGATATTTTTAGAAGTTAGATTAAAGTACAGTCCCTAGTTAAGGCTTATTCAAACTTTACATATTCAGCCCAAATAGAAGATTAGCTAAAGGGTACCACAAAGCAGATTACACTGAGACCCTCAAGAAAAATAAAGTCTTGCTAAACCCTTTTACTGAGTAGCATATGAATTGTATTTGAATTGATTTAATGATTAAAACGAAGCAAAAATGTACTCAGATCGGGCAAACAATGCCCCAAAAATTGTATTCATGTTTAAGCATTTTGCTTCAGCTCGAATCGTACTAAGCTTGAGCTAAGCCGCCTGCTGGCAACATCAAAGCACGTCTCGTGCAACAATTCGCTGCTTGTTGCTGTTGTTGCTGTTGTTGCTATGTGTGGCTGTAGTTGGGGCACAGGTGTTCGATTGTGCCAAAAGTCGCACAGCTAAGGGCAGGCACTCGCCGCAGCTGATTAGCATCGGCTTAATTAGTTGGGTTATTTGCATGACCCAAGGCGTACAATCAAAAACATGCGTTCAGCTATTTATTTAGGCTCGTCTCGCGAGCTGGCAACCGCCCACGAGCACACACATTGCTAATTATTAAAAATAAAAATGAAATATAGAAGCGTGACCAGGCGGCTGACAAGCTGGCTGGGGTGAAAATTTATGGCTATTTAGCTTGGCACTTTTTGGCCATTGTTGGGACTGGAAAGGCTCTGGCTTAATGGCTTATTTGGATTATTAATTCATAGCGCGCCGGCAATTACAACAATACTCAACTATTGCAAGTGACAAGCTTGCGTACAGTTCAACATGAGCAGCAGCTGTGGTATACAACATGACGTCCATGGTTGCCCCCCTTTGAGCATGCCCAATAAAACATGTCAAAAGAGTCCCAGAATGTAGGCGCCACGCATGGGGATGGAATGAGGCTGTGTGTGTGTGTGTGTGTGTGTGTGTGTGTGGTATGCCTGCCTGTGGTTTGAGCAGGTGTGCGCACTATGCTTGCCCCTAGAAGCATGCAACATGCTTTAACTCACCAAAGCCACTCGCTCGACTGGGACTTGATGGTGTGCTGTTCTGTTGGTGTGAGTTTGTGTGTGTGTGTGTCTGTGTTAACTGTGTGTGGTGCTGGCTGCTTGACGTTTGTTGATTTTGTGGTACTAATAAAATACACGCGCACGGCGCCAACGCTCGAATTCAGATAAAAAAATATAATTAAAAATTGTTGTTGTGTGTTGCTGCTGTATGTTGCTGCGGTGTGCTGCTGCATAATTCGCACAACAGCAGAAAATCCTGTTTGGCTTTTTATGTCCGCTTCGTGACTGTTTCACTGATACATGCCTTAACAATATACCACATGTGCTGTGGTTGTGTGTGCATGTGTGTGTATGTGTGTGCGCGCGTGTTTTATGACTTTGCCATAAAGTTAATTCAAATTTTGGTTTGGTTTTGCATGTTGAGAGAGTCGTTCACATTACCCTGGCTATAGCCTAGTTGGTTCTGAAATTGAGACTAGCTGCAGCTGGCACTAATCCGTTATATGTTATATTAAACGGCTAAGAGAAAAAGTGTCCTGTAATTGCTAGCAGCTCAAGCTGAGAGCTTTAAGTCCAATGGATATTGTTACGGAAATACAGTTAATCGAGCTTTAGGTTTAAATTTACCTTCCAAGTTATGTAGATGTGCTGTGCGCTAAAAAGTTGAGCTTTAAGTTAAATATGCTGGAATTGTTATATGATTGGTGTGAGCTTGAAGATTGCTTCGAGAAAACGAGATTTTCTATTCAAAAAACAAACACGAATTTTATCTAATTAGAGTCTAGTTTGAAACGAAATGTTTAATTTCAAATTTCTCTTAACGCCACATGAAAATTTTTTTTTTCCAAAGTTCTTTTTGAATTTTACAAGATAAACGAAAAAATGTTAAATCAAGAATATTTTATGCCTAATCGCAAACTAGTTAGGAAGAATATGTACATGAAATTCACGAAAAAAAACTCTTATAGCATAAGTTCTTAATGCTATCCGAAACACTGTTGTTTTTAACTCTAAGATATTTTACATTGCGCTTAAGCGAGTGGCCTGTCACATGGATTTCGGCACAATTATAATACACATTTAATTGCCTGACTAATCAGCACAGCACAATAATAAATCATTTGCTAATTTGCTTAATTTATTCGAACCAATATGTAAACTGTGCCCAAATACTTAATACTCGTACTCATAATTTTTGCATTTGAAAGCCATTTTAAAAAATCCGTAACAAAATTAATAAAAAAAGAATATTAAATTTTAATCGACTAATGACAACTATTTGTGTGTTCTTTTTTCTTTATCTCTTTTCATCAATAACCACTATTATGCTGTTGTTTTCATGCTCACACACAACAACGACACCCACACGCACACACACACACACACACACACATGCACACACACACTATACGTGCTTCCAACTTTTGCTATTGCTCTCTCGCTCGCTCTTACCACCGCAACCACAACAACCACTTGTGACAACGCAAAATGTTATTTACCCCCTTTTTGTAATGTGTTTTTAATTCTCAACTAACTTTTAACTAACAATTTAACTAAAATAACGTCTATGCGTAATTTTGTTATGTCCCGTCCAACTGGCTCTCAACCCAACCACCATCACAACAACAACGAAACATTGCCACCAAACCTAAACCCACCATAAACAACAACAACAACCACACCATCATTATCAACAACAATAACAACAACAGGCTTTTACGCGCCGAATTGTATGCGCTGAGGTGCAAGGTCGTTGGTGGAGCAGGAGCGCAGCCACAGCAAAAACCACTCGACGCCACACAACAACAACAACAATTAGACCACCACAACCCCCAACAACAACAGCAAACAATGCAACAACAACAACAACAGCTTGAACACAAGAACCACAATAATGTACACAACGACTCGAGTCGCCACTGCGCCCGCTGCACCACCGAACTGGGCCGCATCACCAACCGCGGCGCCCCCTGCCGCGTCTGCAAACTGCGCGTGTGCAAAGCCTGTCGAGTCCATCACGCACTGGACTGGGTGTGCGTGGTGTGCCACAAGCAACTGTAAGTCTCTCTCTCTCTCTCTCTGTCTTTCTCTCTCTCTCACTCTCTCTCTCTCTCTCTCTGTGACACTTTATTTCTCGGTATTACCCAATCACTCGCACTCATCTGTACTAAATACTCTAATCACTCAATGTCTCACATACACACACTAACTAAATAACAATATTTTATATATGTGCAGTCTCTGTGTGTGTATTTGTGCATGCCTCTATGTGTGTGTGTGGGTGTGTAATCTTCTTTTGTCTAAGGGTCAGCTCTTGATTTTGTTGTTTGCTTGAACAAATCTGTTTGGAAAATCCATCTAGATATTCTTCTAAAGTCAAATTTAAAAAAACTATTACAAGCTTTCTGGCTCTGAGTTGGCTTGCCTTGAAAAGTATGCAATGCAAAATGATGAGCAATATGGCAAACGGTTCGAGTCTCACAATATTTAAGTTAAAACCTAAATATTATTTGAATTCGAATTGGTTCGAGTTTTTTAGCAACATTCTTTTAAACATCATGAATATAGTTGAAGCCTTTTAACTCATTGGTGTTTTAATCAACAGTTAAACAAAATTATAAAATAAAACACATACAGTAGACTTGGTTTCGGACCCGCATCCCTTCCGTTTTAACATTTAAAAAGCTCCTGTTCTGTTAAAAACTGTTTGGACTAGTGAAAAGTTTTAATCGCTATTTAGTACAATCATCTAAAAGCATTTTGTGTATAAATGATATTGTTGAAAACTTTTGATACAAATGTAGCTTAAATGAAAAGTTGGGTATAATGAATTTAATAATACAAAAGTTGTTAAAGAGCAGAAAAATACTACTCAAGACACGTTTTTCGTTTTCAATCTTGGTTATATTTCATAAAACTTTAATAGTTAACAAATTACAAGAAATTACCAATAAAAAATTAGTATCTACACTATTTCAAGAACCTCCCAGTTTTATTATCAGCAGACTTTGCTATCGACTCTAGGATTGCAAGGACCTTGTCCCCTATTCAAAGCTTTAACTTGTTGAGAATTGCGAGCGTCAAGCAATGCAAAAGGTGCATAACGAATGTATAATAAAGAAATATTTTATGTTGTTTTTTTTTTAAATGCCAATCAGCTTAAATTCTTTTGAAAATGGACCTGCGAGTTCTTACTTTTCATTGTGCCGATTACATAAAGGTAAAACTTGCAAAAAGAATTGTTGAAACTTAAAAGACACAATCAATTTCAGTGAAATGGCAAACAGTTAGCTGAAACATATTGGAAAAAATACATTTTCTCTCACTCTTCTACATTTTCTTTAAAGAGCTAAGAAATATCATACTTTAAGCTGATTTATATATCCGGATATGAAAACGTACAGCACATAAATCTTAGGTTATTCAAGAAAAGATTCCAAATTAGAAACAGCAAACGAAGGCAGCAGTCTGCTATGCCACTCAACAGCTGAGTACAGGGTAGCCCCTATCTATCAAGCAATCTCCCCTGGGGCATTCTGGCCCGTTAGCTTTTGCCTTCGCTGCAAATACGTAAAGCTAGCCCAGCATTTTCATTGTTGCCTGCTAATTTTGTGTTGTGCAACAAGAAATTGTCACCTGATGCGTACAAAAATAAATTTCCATGGGATCACATATACCGAAAGGGCATCCGATGACCCCACTGACAGTTGATGCGTTGCATATTTCATGAGGCAACAGTTTTGGGCATTTCTGCTGTATTTTTCGCTTGCTCTCGTTGCAAGCCGAAAATTGCTGGAAATTCTGTGCGTGTGTGTGTTTCATGTGTGTTTATCCATTTTCACTTTACAATTTTCGATTGAAATGCATTTTTGGCCACTTTTGTAATCGTATACGAAATTTATAACGCCTTTATTCTATATATAATATATATCCAAAAATAAACAACAACAGTTGATATTCAATTTTCATTTGCACTTGAGCGACGGCTGCTGCAAATATGTGCCTGAATATTGGAACTGCAAACTGAATTATTTATTTTGCTATTTCTGCTGCACCAAATGGGTTTTTGTTTTGTAATAACAATGACTAAGCCGGTGCCTAAGCGCTTTGCTAACTGAAAAACTATTTGTGTGTTGCCTTAAGTAAAATCAAAGCCAAGATTAAATTTTGCACATTTGCCCAGTTGACAAAACCTGCACACGCAATCGGAGAATAATAATTTGAGAAAAAAGTGTGAACAAGTTCAAGGTGCACAATGAACAACAAAGAAAACTGGCTCAAGATGTTTTTCTTCCGAGTAGTTGTTACGAGCATAAGAGCATTACACCTAAAGACTATTTAAAGATTTCCTTGTAACAATATGGAAATAATGATGTCAAAGGCAACATTCATTCATAAGTAGATAAGTGTGGCCAGTTGCAAACCTGCAAGTTATTGTAAAAGCGCAGAGAATGTTGCCTTTTGATTGCCAATTAGAACTAAGTACTATATAATGAGCCCAGCATTCATCAGGCCCATTGAAAAAGATAGCTGAAAAGAGCTGTTACCTCATTTGGAAGTGAACAAGTGGGAGTGCACTAGTGGGAAGTGCCTAACTATAAGACACCCTCAACTCGCCGCCAATCTGCGGTTACAAGCACTCTACGCACATAATGCTGCGGCTATGTCACTTTTTATTATTGCTCCGCACTTTGTATTATGACTTCTTGATTAAATTGGGTGTTCATTGTCCATTGGTATATATGGCATCCAAGTGTGTGTCAATACCAAAGCTTAAGAGCCTTTTTTATAATTTTCTGGGGAACAGCTAATGTGAACTGAAGAAATCTGTATATACACATATAGTGCAAAGAGATATAGAATCTGATCCATTTAATGGAAACGGACCTAATACTAACTTGATCGCAGCACAGATCACAGTTCAAAATTTTCAGTCTCTCTGAAATCGACAATCTGACGGACATGTCTAGATCGACTTAGCTCTTAATGATGCGCAAGTATACATGTGTATACCTCATGGAGTCGGACACATTTTACTGCGTCTGCTAAGAACATTTGCACGAAGCGATTATACCCGTTCTATCTACCCTCAATGGGTTCAAGGAAAACTGAGAAAAGTGAGTTTTGCAGTTGTAGAAGAGCTCAACCATGCATCTTTCAATTGGCACTTAGTTCTATATAGCTTGAGTGGCACTCAGCAGATTCAGTTGGGAAGCAGCTTTTTAGTTGGAATTGGCTTACAATTTCTGGATACGTAAGGATACAACGATTCTTAGTAATTTCATTCCAAATAATCAGTTTTATGCCTGAACTGCAAACTAATTGTAAGTGAAAGCCTATCTGATAAGCCTAATTAGACGTTTACCATATCCAAGAACTGGAGCTCCGAAGAGCAGAAACATTTGGCGAAAATTTCATGGAATCATATTTTAATTGGGTTTTAATAGTAAATAAAATTATTTAAAGCGAAGCACTTGTTATGCAATACGGTGGAAATATGAATATTAACAAGTAATAAAAACGTTGCGGACTGCGTTAAGCTTTTGAAACTGTTGGCCAAGAACCCTGTAGGCGTCGTAAAATTAATTATTATTTTCAATCTACTCTCAAGGAGATCAACACTCGTCCTTAAGCCAAATTTATCTGCCTTCATACCTTAAATTGTGGTTTATTTTTTTGTCAATGTATGGGCGTGTAATTGAAATATTAATTTAAGCTAATAGACCTGATGCCATATTTGATTAATAGTATCGCGTTTAGTCATATAAATATTACACATACGCCCTGTTATACGGAGTTCAGCATTTGTTAACTGCCCGAAAAGTAATGTAGAAACAAGTGTTGAAGTCTTTGCAGTTGCTGATGATGCCGTCAGGCGACCCACACGCTCCCAGAGTTCAGTGTTAATTGCCAAGCCCCGAAAAAAGTCGTTACAAAAAAAAATGAATAAAAAGTGAGCAAGGCCAGACGCAAGACTCTGAACTAATTAAATGTTGGCCAACGCAGCAGCAGCCAGAGCAGCAGCCAGAGCAGCTGCAGGGTAACTACATGGTATGTAAATTTTGGAGCTGCTTTGCGTGCTGAGAATTTGCCAAGATGCTAGCAACGCCCACAGGTGTCAGCCAAACTGACGCCTCCCAAATGGCAGCCAGCTGTCAACGCAGCCAGCAATTGCAGCTGCTGTGTGAAGAGATGTGCCCCACGCCCCCGTCTGCTCTGGTGAGGCGTTGCCTAGCACACATATCGTATGCCTGACTATATACATATATATATATATCGATAGCTCTGACACTGGCTGCGTCTTTGATTGGAATTTGTTCATAAAGTCTGAAATGAAAAACGCCTGACAGTCTCCGAGTGGCTGCGCCCTCAACCAAAGACGCCTCCAGAGCAGCCTTTAGAGCACCCGCCTTCTATAGTCATTACGGTGTTGCGTGGTGTTGGTGTCTTGTCTAATGTTATGCCCTATAATTGGCAAATAAAGGAATATATTGGTTTTGCGGAAACGTATGTGACAGCCAGTGGATGGCTTCTTCGACCAATTAAAATACTTCTTGAGCAGCATCACCAACCGAGGCGATCTAAGCCCAACAAAAGTTTTCCGTGATTTATGGTTCCATCCAAAGCTTTCGCTTTTAAGTCTGTGCTTCACATTATTGTTTATTTTTAATAATCGAAACTAGCTAATTTTCTGTACTGAATTTTTCGGTTCGCAATTATTACTCCAATTTTTATCATTTTCAAACCACTAAAATAAATATTTTGGGGCTAAACAATTAAATGGCTCAAGCTCACCTAATTATTTCAGTTAGAGGTTGAAAAATATTGGTATACCGAAAAACAATTTCTAAAATTATTTGTATTTTTTTGAAAAGTGGAAAGTTATTTAAAATTAGAAACATATATCTGGAAAATTAAAAAAATGTAAACAATTTTTAGAGTAAGAAATATGTATGATTTTTCATAATTGTACAAAGAATTATAAATATTATAAATTATAAATATTTCAAAACCAAGAAATATGTTCTGAAATTTAGCAAAAATTTCATTTAATGCAGTTTTTTTTTTTTTGGTTTTTGGTCTAGGGATTTACGCTGCGTACAGGGTGTCTCGAGATCAAGCACTCTTGCTTTTTTTTTTTTTTTGTTTTAGCAACTTTTGTTTTTGCTTGTGTCAGACACTCAGTCAGTTTGTTGGCTGTGGCTGACACGGGCAGACGTGTATTGAGCCATGTTAACGGATGTATTTTGGTGTTTTAAATGGAATTGGTCTTGTTGTTGTTCTTGCAGGGAGTTACAAGCCGCCAGCGGTGAGTGGCTGAAGGAAGCCTATGCGTCCTGCGAGTCTGTCGATCACTTAAGCACCAGCGACGTGCTGCGGAAAAGCATACGCCGCTCCTGGACCATATCAAGTGAGTCTGGTTGAAAGTAATCTAATTTTATTTGTGTCTGAGCAATGCCTACTTGCAGATCCCGAGGACGATCCGAATAATCCGAATTCGCAACAACCCGTCGCCGACAATCTGTATCCACAGCAACAACATTTAATTGAGGCACAATCGGCGGGCAGCTATCCCTCGTTGCATCAAAATACGCTGCATCAGCAGCTGCAGCAGCAGCAGCTCCAACAGCACCAGGCGCCCCCGCAGCCGCGCCAGGCGAACATCATTAATTATAGTAGTGGCAGTGCCACGCCCATTAGTGGCAGCAAGTGGCATTTGGGGCGTCGGGTTCTACGACAATCGACGCTGCCCAGCACACTGACTAACGATCCGAATCTGAGCGGCAGCGGTGCCAATTTGGCCAACTACAATTCAGCGAATCTGACCGCGCCCACCTCGCCGCATAAGCTGCAGAACAATCCGCTTTATCCGAGCGCCTACAACAGCGACGATATCATACACATGAACACCGCCGCCGACTGCGACAACTACACCCAGATACTGATACAGCAGCCGCAGCCGCAGTTGGAGTCAACGGCGAGTCCACCCACACATAGCCATCGGCTGCAGGTGCGCCGCCAGTCGACACTGCCGGCGAATCCATGCCAGGCGCCTCCCACCATTTACATGTCCACCTCACCGAATCGCGTCTATAGCCGTTCGCCGGAACGGTCGCCGGGCGAACAACAGCGTTATACGCCCTTCACGCGCCAGACCTCCTTCCCGGAGCCGCCGAGCAACTATCATCGCACCAAGTTGCTGCCCAGCACAGCCAATTTGCCGGCTCCGACCAGCCAATCCTCATCAGCAGTCACAACGGCCGCTGCGCCGCCGCTCAACTACGAATCGCAGGCATCCAGCATGGCCAGCGATGAGATGGACTATAGTCAGACGTTTGGCAAGCCGCGCATGATGCGCCAGGCCACATTGCCCAATCCCGATCAGCACGTCAAACTGCTGCCCACATCGCCGCCCAAGCGACAGACCTCTCCGCAGTTCCGACGCTCGCCAGAGTTTACACGCCAGCAGACTCTTCCAAATCCGGAGGCTTTCAGTAGCGGCAACACGCTAACCGTGCACCAGGCGCCACCGGCCAAATTTATGCCCATCTCGCCGCGCACCAAGCAGAACTTCTTGTTTCCCAGCGTGCAGAATCCACGCCAGTTTCTTTCACAGCAGAATGTGCCTACTGTGGGCGCCGTGGATCTTGGCAGCGGCGGGAGTGTAGCCAGTACCGCCGGCGAGCAGTACTCGAGCAGCCAGAGCGTAAATATACACCATTCGCGCGATCCGCACTCCAAGATGATCAAGGTGCGCAGCCACAGCAACGAGGAGTACTCGAACAGCAACAAAGCCCATGTGGAAAGTCGCCGCCTGCTGCCCGAAATACCCACAACGCAGCGCTCGCAGAGCCGCTCTCCCAGCCGGCTGGTGCGGCAGGACTGCCTCAAGGAGCAGGAGCACGGCTCCCGCACCTTCGGCGAGGCCAAGCAGCAGTTCCATCAGTTTCCCGATGTCAGCGAAGAGCTGGAAACCCAGCCGGAATACGTCGACTACTTTGGCAACAGCGCCACCAGCTTCCTGGAGTCGGATGAGGTCCAGTACGAGAAGAACTATAATGCGGGCTTCAGCAGCGAACCGCGCATCATCTACAACGATGGCTCCGACGATTCTCCCTACAAGCCGATGCACACGCGACCCATCTATAGCGCCGAGAACGTGCTAGCGGGTGGCGATGGTGGCTATGGTGCGGCTCCACTGCCCGGCTTTTATACGGACATGGGCGCCTCGGGCCATATGATGCACAGTGGTGCGGCCCTACCACGCACTCCGCTCATGCACAATCGCATGCGGCGACGACAATCCCGGGAGCTGCCCATGCCACAAGAGGACTACGGAGCGGGCATAGGCGAAGCGGCTGCAGCGGCAATGACAACCACAGCCCCGGGCACCACAGCAGTTGCCACGGCAGCAGCAACGGATCAGAGCGCAGCAGATCGTCGCAAGCCGGAGCAAATGCGTTCGGTGTCGGAGGATTCTGGCGCCAAGACGGCGCCCAAGCCGGTGACGCGTCGCTCCTTTTCACATCCCGAAAAGGACTCAACGGTAACTGAGTTTGCCTTTGTCGAATGTTTTAAGCCATTATAAGCCAACTTTTTGCAGCCACCAAAGAAACTGGAGACCTCGAAAATACCCAGCCCCCGACCGCTGGCCGATATATTGGACAAGACGCGCGGTGGCGCCTCGAAGATTCCCCAAGCGCGTCGTCGCAACAGTCGCGGCGAAGAGGGTAAGTCCTGGCTGACGATTTCTAATAGTTGCTCTAGTTGCTTTGTGCACCCGCGCAGCAGTAGAAACCTGTAGCTGGTTAGCTTTAGTTAGCTGTAGTTAGTTGCAATCACCCGATTTATTAAATTTGTGCACCCCCTCCCCGCTGCCGCACGCGGCACAAACATTAACCATTATATAGGTAGAGTACCACAGCATCACTACTCCTTCCATGAACTGCTTAAGCACCAGAACTCTGACCTAACCAATCGCTTGAAAAAAACGCCAATTCCCGTTAACACAGTCCCAGCTAAAGAGGACGAGCCGGCCGCAGCTAAGACAGCAGAGGCTGACGACAAATGCCCCAACGCTGGCAGCAACAAGGAGGCCAGTGAGACGGAAGGCGCCGCAGCGGTAAGTGACCCCCCCACACACACACATACTAATCAGAGCCCCACAACTGATGCTTAATCCCTTCCAGCAGCACACCAGCACCTTGGGGGAGCAGCAGCTGCAGAATGCAGTGGAGGCAGCTGCCGTTGTCTTCAAGAAGGTCGTGCTGCAGCGACGAAAGGCGAAGGCAAAGGAGAAGGCCGCCGAGGAGGGTGAGTGCTAATGACCAGCATCTGCAATAGCTCTTAAATTATGTAGTTTGTAACTATATGTGTGTGTGTTTATATGTGTGGTTGCGGTTGTGGTATTGGTTGTGGTTGTGTGTGGTTGGCGTATAATAAGCTCGGTGACGGTGCTCCGTGTCTAACTTAAGTTTTTCGCTGGGTTTCGCTTTTCCTCTAATTTTACGCACAAATTAATTAGGCGACACTTTGGTGCCGCACGGGGCTATTGGGCAGGGAGAAGGGAGAAGTCCTGCGCTTGATGTGGGTCATGATTGCCTTTATCATTATTCTCTTCAACCACCCCATCGGCTTTTGTCCTGCTCTTAAGTATCTGGGTATAATTATAATTGCAAGCATTTTCCGAGATTTGTCAAAAGAACCAAAACTCTGTCGTTTGTAGCTGGTAATAAGTGCATCACTTTGAGGGATTAAGGAAATTAAATTGTGACTGCCGCAATGCTCTTCTTTTAGCTGCAGCTAAACAAAGAAAATATTTGCAAATTCAATAAACAGATGCTGCCCCAAAACAACTCTCGCTGTTAATAAACCCATTTCAATTGCCGCCTAAAAGTGTGCTTCACTTTTTGCGCATAGCAAAAAAAAATGTGATAAATGAAAACATGTTCGAAATTCTTTGATACTATGTATTCACTGAATATAGCGAGCATAACAATGTTATCCTTTGTGCGCACTTACTGTAGCGAGTTGGCAGAACGAATTCGTAGCTGTACACTTGAAAAATGCAAATGAAAAATAATTAACATTTTGTGTATTTCTACAATTTGTACTTGCAGAATTAAAAAGGGAAATAGAATGAATACATTGTAATCAATATAGTAAGTGCCGAAGAATTTCAGTTGTTCGAACTAAATATAGGCCTAGAAACTCAGTCTCTGTGATATATCATATCACAAGTGAACGATATATCGGGAAAAAAACTACGTGAGATATTGAGATAGATCTAAAGATCGCAGCTAATCTCATGGCTCGAACCAAGCTAGTGTTGTTATGGTAACGTCTTAGCTTATGGTCAGTGCTATTGAAAAAAGTTATCTGAAATCCTATACTTTAAAGAAAACAGTTTAACTATAACATTACTTAACAAAATGAATAGATTTGACACGGTATACAATTAATGAAGAATTTTGAACAATTCCTTAAAATTCTTCAATTTAAACTATATTGTCTTCAAATCATTTGCTGCTGAAGCTTGGCCTCAAATTAAAACAGTAATTAGAGTTAATTCCAAAATTTTAATAGATCAGATAAATTCTAGAAATGCGAATCAATCAATTTGGAAAAAAACACCTCAATTATATAAGTAATTGAAAAATGTATATCTTTGTCTATATTTGTAAGAAGTGAACAGTTCCATTTATATAAAGAAACAAATATACCGCTCATTCAAATGTTTTCTTTCAAAAGGAAATTGAATTTTTCTGAGTGCACGTTTTATGTGGTTTATTGGGGAACCATGAAATATTTTCACACACACACATGTGGCAGCGAATTCATAAATCGCCCACAACACAAAGACAGCGGGAAATGTGCGTATGTATTTTCCAACAATACAAGCGTTTTTTTTTTGTCCCCCCGAAATGCTTTTGGCATCTATTGTTATGTTTTAATTTGCTGTTTGTTTGCGAGTCTCGGGGACGGCGACTGCGAACCCGAATCCGTTCGAGAACTACAATCAGGACATTGTCGCCCACGCTTTGGTAGTTCGCTCAAGCACCTCGTCTACTTGGGGGATAGCGGTAGAAAATGTATCGTTAATCTTGAAGCGTGCACCTGCCTGGTGGGTGGAGTCGTGAGGGGGGGCCACTTTTCGAAACGAGCCAATGTGAACGAACCCCAAATATTTGCTTTGCGGCTGCCAGGGGCTTGTGCAACATGCATGCATTTCCCTGTGTTTTGTTTGCGCAAACACAAGGAATCTATCGGACAAGCTGTCGTGACTGCTGCAAAGGATTCTAGACTGGAGGATGGTGCGGCCTAAAAAGCTTTTTGCCAAATCTAGCATAAGCGCAGCTCGAGTATTAAAGATAAAACCGCAAACCAAATACTTTGGGGACACATTTCGTCTGCCTGGGCCAGCAAGATGCGAAGACACACACAGGCAGATGGTAAACTATGTGAAATGGGGGCAAGGGAAAGTTAAATATGCAAAGCATTTCCTTGAGATCTGCATAAATATTAGCTTAGGTGCGAAATTATATCTAGCTGCGTTGTCTAGGCTTACCGAGTCGACTTGAGATCAACATGTGACTGATGTTGGATTGAAATGTAGCGGTGTCTCAATAGATTCATAGGTATGTCGCCTGAGAAATATGTTTATATGCTGTAATTAAATAGAAAATAAGAATTAAGAATATGAGTATCTAATGGTGACAGGCATTACAAATGTATCTAATTAACATAAGTACTACATAAGCACGCAATATTTATACATGCACAGAAGTACATAACAACCTTAACAAATAGTGGACTAACCCCATTGTAGTACATAGCTTTCCAACCACCTAGCCCGCCCAAGCTCTTGTGGTGGTGGTGCATTAGTTACCCATGCTAAAACCATTAAACGTGCCTAAAACCCGTATCTCACCTGTGATAAACCAGTATTTTCCATTGTCATTCTGTGGTGTCGGTCAACGTCAAGCTAATTGAGTCGAAAAACTGCTCTACAAAGAACAAAACAAAAAACCCACCCCATTAATTCACAGGCTCGCAGCTGGCAGCTGGCGCTTCCGGTGACAGCAACGGCGATGCCATGGAAACATCGTCGTCGTCAGAGCTGGAGTTCAGGTGCAGCACTGCGGCCACGGCGGGTCAGTCGCAGTACAGTGTCGAAGCGGATGAGTTCAAGCTAGTTTTTCTAAACTCGGACTCGTCATCGTCGTGCAAAGAGGAGGAGGAAGAAGAGGACGACGGTGACGGCAATGATACGGATACCGCGTCCAGTTCCTCCTGCACATCCACGCACCAGTGCCACAGCATTGTCAGCAATGTGGAGGACTGCGATTGGGATTACTTTGAGCCCTCGATGATTGCTGCAACGACAACAACAACCACAACTATGATTGCCTACGCCAGTTCAATGACGCCCACAACGCCTACGCCGCCGCCACGGCTGCGGCGCAAATCCAGCGACAGCGATTCTCCCCTGCTGCAGCGTCGCCAGCAGCTGCGCAGCTATTGCTCCAAGATACGTGAGAGCGACACCGGCACCGACGAAGAGCTTCACATGCAGGCCGAGAGCAGCTCCCAGACCAGCTCCGATCAGAACCATACGCCGCCGACGCCCACGCTGCCACTCAGCATGAAGGCGCGCATCAAGACGCGCTTCCTTAAGAGCCATCATCACTATCAGCACCATCATCACAGCCACACGCCCAGCAGATGCGGCTGCAGTGGGGCAACAACCCCACAGCAGCCCCAATATGTGCCCATACCCGTGCCGGTGCCCATACCCGTGCCCCTGGCCGCCTACCACAACTGGCAGCTGGAGCATACGGGTGCGCCGCTGCTCGAGCAGGACGAGCACCTGGCTGCGTCACTGCAGCAGCTGTGGCAGGCGGCGGCGGCAGCCTCGTCGACACCAAACTCGCCGCAGCAACAGCAGCAGCAACAACAACAGGCAGCAGCTGCAGCTGCCGCCGCCGCGGCCATGGTTGCTTATTCGCAGCAATTCGCCGCGGCCAGCAACATGTTTGATGCAACACCGCCGGCAACAACCAAAAGCTATCAGCAATTGCCAACAACAACAACTCAACTGGGCGGCGGTTTCAAGTCCTCGGCGCCGGAGCTGAGCGCCTCGCTGGGCTCGCTGATGACGCAGTCGCTGTGCTCCACTGCGTCCACGTCTTCATCAACAACGTCCGGCTATGGCACAGCAGGTCGCAGCCTGGAAACATTAGCCGGCTGTCTGTGTCTGGCACAGCAACAACAACAACAACAGCAACAGCAGCATCAGCAACAACAACAACAACTGGCCAGCCAAATGGCTTTCAAGCCAGCTCCAACAAGTTTAGGTTTAGTATTGCCGCGCACGCCGTCGGGTGAGCAACAACAAACGCGTCGTTCGCTCTGTGTCGATGCCGATGCCGTTGACGTTGACGTCGCCACAACGCCCACAACAACAGTGAGATTGTGTAATGCGAATGATAAAAGCAGCAGCGACTGCGACTGCGACGACAGCAACAGTGTTAAATTTAGAGCACATGTTGATGTTGCCGCTGTGCCTGATAAAAACGGGGCGATGCCAGCAGCAACATTGACAGCCAAGCTGCCAAATAAATGCCAAAATCTATGCGAAACTGTGCAAAACAGCAGACCAACAGCAGCAGCAGCAGCGGGCACAGAAACGCAAACACACACAGAAAAGACAGAAACTGAAAGACAAACCTACCTGGCGAGTAACAACCACGACGACGACAAAGACGAAGCAGCGGAGGCAGCAGACGAAACAAATATACATAAAAATCAAGTACCAGCAACAGCAGCTACAACAACTGGAGCCACATTGAGTGCGGCTGCTCCTGCGGTAATAACTCGTTTCAGCGGCGGCGGCCAAGTTGCAGTCGAAAATGTTGAGATTGTTGCCGCCGTTGCGCCTAGAGAGCAACAACAGCAACAGCCGCAACTGCAGCAGCAACAGCCACAACTAGAGCCGCAGCTAGCGAGGAATTTGTCCTCCCATCGGTTTATAAATAAAAAACCCACAAATATGTCCGAGAGCGAGCCAAGTGAGGCGGCGGCGTTTGGCCATTTGCGCAGCGAAAGCTACGCTGCCAACAGCAGCAACAGCAACTGCAGCAGCAGCAGCAGCAGCGGCAGCAACAGTGAAGCTGAAGATGAACGCAGCCCACGCAAATTGGTGGAGCGCAGCTACGATGTTGCCTTGGCCATGCAGGCGGAGTTGGAGGAGCCACCAGCGCCACAGAGGCCAGTAGGGCCCGCGCAAATGGTGCATCACAGCACCACCGACGGCAGCAGCAGCAGTGATTCCAGCAGCAACAGCAGCTCCAGCTCCGAGTCATGTGACTCGGATGACACCGGCACCGTCGCAGATCGTCGACCCAAGCGCAAACGTTTCAACAAGGTGTTTGTGGTAAATCGCCAGGTAGGCCAAGCTGCGCGTGCCAGACGCAGCTCATCCACCGAGGGTGATTCATTGTCCTCCTCGGATGCAAATCTCGAAGATTCATCAGATAACGATACGGATACCGAACGCACCGACTGTGGCATTGTGCTAAACTATGTAAAAGCATTGGCCGAGGAGGAGGAGCAGGAGGCTGCGGAACAACAACCTATTGCAGCGGCAGCTGCACGTGATGCCAGCGACGAAGATGAAGAAGATGATGATGAAAGTGAACGCCGCGTTGCCAACTCAAGCGATGAGCTTGCCAACTGCATTGTGGTTGTGGGCGGCTGCACCGACGACGACGCCAACGCCGGCGGCGTTGTGCTGCATGGCATGCGCGCTCTGCCAGACGTCGAAGAGGAGGAGCAGGAGCAGTCAGAGGAGCAATCAGAGCACAGCATTGAGCAGCCGCTGCCATTCGAATTAAGCTCCGTCCTAGCTGCCTGCGATGAGCTGCACAGCATTTCCAACGATGTGAATCGCTTACTGGCGCTGCACAAGCAAAACTCCCAGCTGGAGCTCAAGTTGCAGCGACTACGTCGCGGCGTGGCAGAAATCAATGAGGATCATCTGCTGTTGCCCAGCACTGCTGCGGCTGCCGCCCACATGGAGCAGGAACAGAAGCCAAGCGAATGCAGCAATCAAATGCTTAAAGCAGGGTGTGCACCTAATGCACAGCAAGCGGAGAACATAGAAGAGGCGGTGGCCCAAACAGTAGCAACCCTCGTGCCGGCCAGTTGCCATTCCCAGAAAGGCGTAAATGTTAATTCTAATGACGAAAGCGAAGCAGCCAAACAAAGCGAACCAAGCGACGCCGAGGGTAAACATGTAAACGAAGAAGAACTGGCAAAGGCAGAGAAAACAGAGGCAGCGACTCTTGGGTTTTCATGCCAGCAGCGGCAGCAGGTAAAAGCAAACAGCGATAATAAACTAGCAGCCAGGCAAACAACAACAGCAACAACAACAACAGTGACAACCATCGCAGAGCGAACAGCTGTGCAAACGCTGGCAATGGCGGAGAGGGACGCTGAGGGCGGCGGTACACGCAGCGAAGCATGCAAAATAAACGACGATTTGTTCGACTCGTCCAACTCTCACTCTCTCGCCATAACGAGTAAAGCACCTGAAGCACAAGAACAACAGCAGGTAGCTGGGAGAGCGACAGCTGCTGAGCATAAAGAGAGTGCGCTACCTGTTGCTCATAAAGCCGATTGCGCAGCCGATGTGAAGTCGCAGTCGGCATTGGAAACGGCGGCGGCAGCGGAGTCAGTCGAAAATGAAATGTTAAACGTTGCGGTTGAAGAGCCAAACGCGCGCCTAACGTTGTATACTAACAACAACAGCAACAACAACATTAATAATAATAATAGCAGTAGTAATAATAACAACAACAACACTGGCCATAATGACGGCGATTTCGCAGCACAAAAGACAAAAGGCAGCAGCAACAATGCTGTCGTTGTTGTTGGCCAACATAGCAGCAGCAGCAACAGCAACTGTGACGTAGTGAATGTGAATATGAATGTGAATGTGAATGAAGCATCGTCGCGTGTGTTTGAAAGTTGTGAAAACGAATACGACAAAATATTTGGCAGTCATCAAGAACTGCAAATCAACGAACCAGCAGCAGCAACAGAGGCAACAACAACAACAACAGCTACAACCACGACAACAACAGTTGCTGCAGCCAAGAATTCACTTTCAGCCAAATATCGCAGTTTAGTGATGATTACAAAAGACAATGAAAGTGCAACAACAACAACAACAGCAGCAGCAGCAGCAGCAGCAACAACAACGACGAATAATGAAAACGATTATGAAATGGCAGCGATTGGCAACAGCAACAACAACTTTGGCCAGAACTTTGGCAATGAGTCAGACGATACGCTGCGCGCCTTAAACAACGACATTGATTTCAGAGCGGAGCACGGCGTCGACCTGTTGCCAGTGACGCCAACGCCAAGTGAACGGGAATTGTCGCGTGACTCCTACAGCGTGGACTCGCTAAATGAGCCGAACGTGCGACCTAAGCTCAGCCTGGATGATGGCCTGGCCGATGATGATTCCTGGGTGGAGGAGCTGAGTCAGCGCGGCGATGGCGACGAAGAGGAGGATGAGAATTTGAGCAATGCAACGACAACACCGACGGCCACCGATTCGGAGGATGCAGAGGGTGATGGCGAGCTGGGCGGACGCATCATGTACATGGATAGGGAGGAGGAGCTGCGCGGCTATAATCGATCGGCCATTGATTTTACTCTGCACACCATTGTCGAGGAGAGCTGTGAGGAGAGCGAGGTGGCCTCCATGCGTGCCGACAACGAACTGGAGCAGGAGGAGGAGGAGGATATGGCGGAACGCAGGCGCATGCGCACGCTGCAGCATCATCATAGACTCAGTGCGTCCGAGCTGGAGAAGTACTTCTTCTTTGGCCTGGGCGATGGCAAAGTCATGAGCTCCATTGACACGCGCGGCGATGATACCGCCTCGGAGGTCAGTTCCGAGTGCTCCGAGAGTCTGGACTCGTTGCCGCACGATGATCAACTGCTGGATGGCGCCAACAGTGCCGCAGATTTGGCCTCATCGCGCCTAGAAAAGTATTTCCTCTCTGGCTTCATGGGCTTCAGCGGCGGTGAGAAGCAGGCGGAGAGCGACGAGAGCGGCGGCAGCGTTGGCAGCGACAGCGAGGGGCATCCCAGTCCCAGCCAGCGACGCAAACGGCTGGTGCGCGCACGAGGCACTCCACGTAGTCACAACTCCTCGCTAGATAATCTGCTGCTACCCGAGGCGGATACAATGGACGCATCGACAACTGCAGCTGCAGCAGCAGCAGCAGAGGACACATCAGAATCGGAAGCAGGCTGCGACGATACCGTCATACACATGGCCAACACAGTAGATCGCGCCTCCGATGGCAGCTCCTCGGATACAATCAAGCGCAAGAAGCAGCTGCGCAAGCGTCACGATTCGCTCGACGAGAAGAAGCTGCACGAAGCAGCAGATATGGGCACATCTGGATCGGGAGCCGGAGCCGACACACATACGTCCACGCTGGGCACAGCTCAGTCCAAGAAGCAGCAGCATCATAGCCGCGACAGCGGCTTTGTGGGCAGCAACGATGATCTATTGAAGTCAACCGAATGCGAGCCCTGCAAATCCCCCACACCGGCACTGGGCCAGATCAGCGAGGATCGCGAGCCGCTGGCTGCAGCGGCTGCACTCAGCCTGCCCAAACTGGAGCTGCCCAGCACAAGCGCAAGCGCAGCTGCCACCACCAGCACGCGTCGCATGACACTGCAGTCGCCGGCAGCGGCAACGGTTGTGACAGGCAACGTCACCACCAGTTCGAATCTGGTGCGCAAGGATAGCTTCAACAACTGGAGTTCCGACGAGGAGACCAATCTCATGATGAGCAAAATGCGTCAGTTCTTCAAGACGCTCATTGTGGCTACGGCCAATGCACAGCAGAGTCAAACCCAGACGCAGACGCAGACCCAGGCGCAGAACCAGAGCGCTGGGAGCACGCCCAGCTCAGTGCGCCGGCTGGCCTGCAAGTCGGGTAAGTCACGACCCGCACAGTTGGCCTATTTCGAGAACGAGTTGACGCGGCTGATGAAGACCGTGCCGGGCATCAATGATGAGCAGGTGCGCGAGATTGTCGAGTATCTCAGCAGCGAAGACACCTGGTCGGATTCGTATGACTCCTCCGACTATACCAGCTCCGACTTGGAGGGCTCCGAACACAAGGGCCAGCTGAAGGCGCAAATCTCCGCCAGCTGCCAGCAGATAATCAACAAGTTCGAGGTGGATGTGGAGGGGGTGCGCGGCGATGGAGGCTTGCTGGACGAAACACATGCGCTCAATGGCGACACGGCGTTTGTCTACCAGAAGCTGGTGGCTTCCTTTAGCAAGGTGGCTGCGGGAGATACCAGCGAGGCAGCACCGCAGCCGAAACCAGTCGAGGCGGATGAGGATCACTTGTCCACGGACAGCACGGAGCAGCGCTCGCCGCAGCTGTTTGCAAAGGTCATGCAGCACATAGGCACCCGCCTGGTGGCGCTGATGCACGAGGTAAGCAGCGGTAATGAGACGCCCACGTCCACCCGACACAGTCGGCGTGCGCAGGCCAAGATCTCAGCCACCACAACGGAGGATGAGGAGGATGAGGTGGAGCAGCAGCTGCAGCTGAAGGCGTTGCCGCTAAAGCAACTCAAGCTGCGCAGCCGCTCCCATGATCTGCTGCTGGATGGCGGCGCCAACTCTGGACAACACACACAGCTCCATGGCCAGACGCCTGGCCATGCGGCGGGTCATCAACAGTCGGCGCCGGCGGGCGTTGGGGCCGGCGACAATGCCGGAGAGGAGTGCGGCGTAGCCAGCGATTACGAGCGATTCTCGTGGCGTGGCAGTTTTGAGTCGGCATTACTGGCTAATGGCGACTCCAGAACGAGGCTCAGCCAGCTGAGCCAGCTAGATAGGGACAACTCGTCGTCTGCGTCCGCTTTGGCTGTAGCAAAGCGCAGATCTGCAGGCGACCTGCTGTTCAGCCAGCACCAGCAGAGCCTCAGTCGCGAGCAGCTGGATCGCGTGCGCTCCTGCGGCAGCATTGGCGGCGGCGATGCCCACCATCATCAGCTGGAGGCATCGCCAGCCAAGCCCTGGCTCTCATCGGCCAGCTCTTGCGCCGATTCCGCCAAGGATGTGCGCCGCTCCAGTGTGCCTGATGCCATCTACGAGACGGACTCCAGCGACGAAGGCCAATCGGCCCAGTTTAGCTCGAATCGCTCCACCTTGCCGCGCAGCCTGACTGGCAGCGTGCCAGTGGCCAGCACCAATTCGCTGCCACGCCTGCCCACCAGCTCGGTGGCTTCAGTGGGCGCGGCCTTCACCAGCACGCCCATCACCAAGTCGCAGAATGCGCTCAACTATACACCCTCTTCCACGGGCAGCGCCAAGAGCGCACGCTATCGCTCGCCAGGCTTGGCGGCACGTGCAGCTGCCGCCAACAGCAGCGGCTGCACTGGCGTTGGCTCTGCCAGCTCCACCAGCAGCGGCGGCAAAAAGCTTGGCGGGGGTCTCCAACAGTTCCTCTACTCGAAACGGGATGCACGCAAACGCCTAAATATGTCAGCGGGTGAGTTTAGCAAAGCCTTCGTTTAACTATCTTGCAGATACATTATCCACGTACACACATACACAGATACATGATTCTCATGTAGAGTTCACATTCGACAAATGCTCAGCATTTTTGAGATGTTTACCTTTTTACATGGCGATTAGCTTCCAAGTGCCTGAAATGCCAACCAGCCGTCAAAATGGCATGCGGCACATTTGGACACGTTCAGCAGCAAACTTTTCTAACCGCAAGCGCGAGAAGGTTTTTCAATAATAAATTGAGTTATTTGTTCAGAGTCCTGCAAGTCCTTAAACTCAAAGCAGTTTTCCATGTGGAAACTTTTATTTGGCAATTGTTGAAGATTTTTTACATTTTATTTATTTGTTACATTTTACTGTTAGCCTATTGACTGTGCCTTCTCTTGGAATTCAAGTGCAAATGCTCGTTTATTTTACAATTCATATCATTTACTTCTTGATAAAAGTCAAGCAATTATAGTTCTTCATATATAATTTAAGCGAAAAAACAGAGTTGTATATGCTTCTATTTTCCTTAATTTTTCTCGGAAAATTTGTGATTTGAGGGCCAAAGTAATCATGATATTTGAATTTACCATGCTACTCTTATATCAGAAGTGCACATAAAAATAAAAAATAAATAAAAAACTATGCAGAAATGCGATTGTGTACACAGGAAAAATAGAGAGAGAAAATAGAAGACTAAGCTAAATTTTGCTGCCTTGAATTTGATGTGTAAATTAGCTCACCGTTGCTGACAGTTATAATTTGGACACGACATGTGCGAATCATATGGGGAGTTATCTTTGCAGCCGTTAAATATCCATTTTGTTCAGTACCAACAGCTAAGTCGATATAGTCAAATTCGCCTAACTAAACTCAGTTTTCAAGCTATATTGATAAAGTTTTGAATAGATTAGTATTTTAATCAAAGTCGACAGAAACGAAAGGCTTTATCATTCATCTGTCATAGCAACTAATTGTATTGAATTCACTTATTTTATGAAATACCTTAGTTTTTAAATATTTACAAAGCTTTAGAAATCAACTGTTGCATTTGCATTTTTGCTAAGAAATTGTTCATATTTTTATAGTACACTCTATCATTTGGTTTCATTAAGAGCTAGGTGAATTATGCTAAAAATGCATCGCAACTTTTCTACTTGTTTAGTTATTTTTTCTACGTCACATCGACAAACCTGTTTTTTATTTTGCCTATTTAACAAAAACATTATGTAAACTTTCTGCTAATTAACATAGAATTTCTATGCTGAATGTATCCATTAATTTGCCCGTCTGGCAACGCTGATCATCATTTACTTTTCTGCTCTAGGGCTCTATTAGTTGCTCGCAGTATTCCCCCTCCCTGCACTCTTCACCAATTCGCTCCAGACCAGAATTCTATGTATTTTGGCCATCTATAGATAGGCCCGTGGCTTTTATTTTTTTGTCCAAAAGCAACCCAATCAAGGTCAATTAACTGTATCCATATTAAGCGTTACGCTCGTTGCTAGATTCCCAGTTAAAGTTAAAGCGATTTTCGCACTGCGCCAACTGTTGCTGCCACCAGTTCCGCTTGATGGGGGCGTATGTTGCTGCTGTTGTTGCCTATTTATTAGTTGGCCAAAAAAAGCTGTTTTGCGGCTTGGTCAATGAAACTCGAACTTGTGCTCAAGCCCGAACCTTGTGTCAGGCGCGCAGGCGGGGCTTTGAACTTTGCTTCCATTGTTTTGGCACTAGGGATGGGCGCGTGAGTGCCTTGCCACGCAGACAATAAAACTTTTGAATAATTATGTAAGCTGTTGGGCATGAAAATGAATTTTAAATTCCGCCCCACAATTACGCAACCAAACAAATTCTGCAGAATTTGTGGAGCCCATGAAAAGCCATTGAATTGTATATGAATTTGCGACAAAGTTAATTTATTTAGTGTTTAATTCTGTGGAAATATTAAATTGCAACCGTTGAGCTAACATTAAGCTGATGAGATGTGAAATACCCTTTAATATTTGGAATTATGTATTCGTTGTTTCAACAAGCTGATATACTATCAAATACTCTAGATGAACTATAAAATACTATTTTTTTGGATGTTTAATGAGACTTAGTGCTTACAAGTGTATATAGAAGAAACTTTGAAAGACATACATTTTTGAGAGTTAATTCTTTCAACTAAAACAATAATTAATTAATAATCGCTTAAAAATCTGTTGCCATCTTGATGAACTTGAAAGTACCCTGTACTTCGAAGCTCATGTTTATTGTTTAGGCTAGACTTGCACATTTCTTAAAAACTTTTAATCGCATAAATGCCCAACGCGTGCCTTGTCACGCGCCCATCGCTAATGCAAATAACCTATCCCACTGCCACTTCGTCTGTTTTGTTGTGCTGTTTAAACAGCTTTGTGTAACCAAATCAGTTTGGTTTATTTTCTTGTATATCTGGCAGCAATGCTAGCAGAAAATAAATACAATTATACGCCTGGCCACCGGTTCAATGGATCTGCAGTTGAGCCTGAAGCCGAAACCAAAACTGAAGTACACTCAATGTCTGCGCACAATATCATTTAAGCTCTTGACGTTGATAAAGTGCTTTGCTTGTTTATTTCCTGTTCGCTATGTGATTATTTGCTTTTTGCATACAATAATTAATGTTTATGAACTCGCGTTGACACCAGCCAACAGAATTGTGGAGTGGGTTTCGTGCTTGGCTGCATCACAGTGCAGCACGGAAGTGGCCGGAGATCCGGCAAGTTAACTGCTGCGCTTAAAACTATTTGCGTGTATTATTGGAATTCCAAGAGTGAGGCATGCCACAAACAATTTGGCATTAAGAGATTATTGTGGCAGGAAATGTGCAGGCACCCTGTGTGCGGGCACCCTGTGCCGCCGCGACACACCCGTTATTTGTGGCGCTTGTAATCAAATTAACCTTACGTACAGATCAAATATGACTATCTCTGTTGCACTTGCCACATGCCACCAGCTAGAATCATTTCGTTAATTGCACTTCCATTGGCGCTACGACCGACGACGACCTCCCCCGGACAAGAGTTCAATATTTCAATAATTGAATAAAACTTAGATTTGCGAGCGAATTTCCAACTTGAGACTCAGTTCTTCTGCCTTCTGGGGCTCAGTTATAACGCCACGCTTAACGGCACTTGATCGCGACGCGCTCTATAAATCGGATCCGAAATCGGAATCGAAATCGCATTTTTAAAACCTATGCACGGGCTCTATTGGTCGCAGCCAGTGAAAGTGTTTAGGTTTTTTGTTTATTTTCTCATTTTCGTTTTCATTTTTTTTCAACTTGATTTGGACGCTTTTGGCGCTGGCCACGCTGAAGTATGCTCCAAGTAGCGGAAATTATGAAAAGGGCCATAAACTACAAATATTGTTAAAATGAAAACATTGTCAACAAATCGTGACTGCATTGAGGAAAATTGTACAGCAACAAAAATGAATAATTCAAGACGAAACATTTATTTTATTTTTATTTTGGGGCGTTATGTGACCCAGTTTATAGAAGTTTTTTTAGGTGTTTGCTTTGCCAAGCCTTCAATTCCATTTCACAGACTAATTATGGCCATTACCCGGCTGCGGAGGGGTATCTAATTGCGGGCACGAATCAAGGCTGCGACAAGTTCAAGTGCGATTTCGCATAATTTCAATTGAATTAAAGAGAACACCTTGAATTCAGTTCCCTACCGTTGTTGTTGTTGTTGGCCAGACAGAGCATATTCGTCGCTTAGATAACACATTTGGAAATTCTAAACCCAATTACGTGTCAAAATGTGCACAGCTCTTTTTACTTTTTGGATTTTATGTACATGTAGATTGCTTATCGCGCCACCCAGTTGCTTATCAAAACTCATCGTGAGTCTATAAAAGCCATACTGCGAGCAGCTGGCAACTGTTGCTGTTATGATGATTGTTGTTGTCGTTGCCAGATGCAATTAAGTTTTTAAGAGCAGCTGAAACTAGAAAACAAGCTAAAATGTGTTAGCCAAGCGTGCCCGACTAGGACATACCCTTCATTGCATTGCAAAAAAAAAAAAGCTGCAACTTTATTTATTTCTTAGCCATTAGATGATTGTGATCAGAGTTATATATAATATGTAATAAATTTCATCTGTGTAAACTATTAAGGAAGACACATACCAAGTTGGCTAGGCCCAGAACTTATAGTGTCAGATATAGCTGCCTATCTCTGCCTCTTATCTGAAACGGTGTTTCGATATACCCCTTTGCAAGAAATTTACGTAATGCATTTCTCAGTCCCATAAGCGTCATCAATTAATGGAAGATCTGTTCAATTATAAAGCTCCCTGCACCGATAATGAGAAAAGTGACGCGTTTAGTTGGCAAGCGGGGCTCAAGTAAAACTCCCAAAGATGCCACCGGCTACAATGCATTCGTGCGTCCGTCCAGATCAAAGCCACCAACAGCTGCGCCAGCTGCCATCGCGGGCGTGCACAGATTCAGAAATTCAGCGCCAACGGGTGTGGGTTTGTCTGTGGAGACCAATCCTGCAGCCGGCAAGATACAATATGCTGCATTCAATCGCTTGCGCAACAGCCGCCAAGCCCAGTCGCAAGCCACGCCCACTGGCCAGACAAAGCGGCGTCGTTGGCGCCTCTGCTGGTGCTGGCGACGGCGCCGGCGACGCCAACGCGGCTACAAGAACTATTGGCGCAGCAGAGCTGCCACAAAGTCGAAATGGACTTCGTGGCTGCATTGGGGCAAATGCTGCGGTCGGCGTGGGGTGGGTATCAGCAGCAGCAGCCGCTACCACTATGACTCCGAGGAGGAGGACGACGACATAGATGCCAAGGTCGCGTCCTACATACTGGAGATGAAGCAGCGCGAGGCGGCGACCAGCAGGCAAAGTGAGCACACGGATGAGACGGACTTTGGGTCCAGAGAGGAGGCAGCAGAGGCTGGCCTTCAGCGCAGTAGCAGTGCCCCGCCCCGGCAGCAGCAGCAGCTGCAAGTGTTGCAGCCACCCAGCTGCCAGGCGCAGATCAAGCGCCGCGCCTGGACCTGGGATGACAGCTTGCGCTCCAATTCGGATCGCTTTCTCGAAACGCTCGAGGAGGATTTGCCAGGTGCTGCTGCTGCTGATGGGCGGCTGCGGCTGTCGCTGAACTTGCAACGTCGCACGCCGCTGCATGTGACCTTTCAGGAGGTGCAAGGTAGGCGGCACAGCTACAGCTTCATCTGCCTGCCACGCCTGCCTGCCTGCCACACCTGCCTGCCTGTTGCATGCAACCAACTGCCGCCACGCTTTCCATTGAATCATTATATTGTTTCGCTTTTTCTCAATCATATCGAATGTGTGTGTCCAAGAGTGTGTGTGTCTGATGGGTGCTCATTAGCCATAATTGAGGAAATCTCTTAAACTAAATTCATATTTCTTTGCGCACAGAGGAAGCCAAGGCCGCTGCCGAGGAGCTCAGCCGTTCGCCAGTGATTGGACAGCGGAATGCGGATGCCGCCGCCTCCAGTCCCATACAGTCCCGAGCCTCTAGCGAGGCTTGGCCGGCACAGTCGGATGAGGACATCGATCGCCTGGTGGCCATGCATCAGAACCGAAGCAGTCTTAGCTCCCTGGGCGTAAGTACAACTAGAAGCAGTTCAGCCAAGAGTTCCGCGCCAGCTCTAACTTTCGATTGCATTGACAGGTTCGCTCGGAGTCCATGGCCAGCGTTTATTCGGGTGCCGGTGAAGGCCGCTATGGCACCGTTGTGGTCAAGGGTCAAGTGGAGTTCGGCATGCAGTACAACTATAAGCTGGGCGCCTTGGAGATACACGTGGTGCGCTGCAAGGATCTGGCCGCTGTTGATGCCAAGCGCAATCGCAGCGATCCCTATGTGAAGGTAACTACTCGGAGCTGCCCAAAAGGAGCAACAACTTAATATGCGGCATATTTTTTACTCGACAGGTTTATTTGCTGCCCGATAAGTCCAAGGCCGGCAAGCGAAAGACTAAAGTCAAGAAGCACACTTTGAATCCCATCTTTGATGAGACGCTGCGCTTCCACACGTCCATTTCCAGCTTGGAGTCGCGCACTTTATGGTTAACCGTCTGGCATTCGGATATGTTTGGACGCAACGATTTTCTGGGCGAGGTCAGCGTCAATTTGCAGGGTCGTCTCTTTGACAATCCACAGTCGCAGTGGTATCTGCTGCAGGAGCGGGTAAGTGGGCATGGCAAACCTGAAAAAAAGCCTCATCTAAAATCAATTTTATTTGACAATTACAGAGCGAACCCTTCGATGATGTGGCCACCTATCGTGGCGATATTGTTGTGGGACTGAAATACATTCCGCCAGAGAATCTGAAATCCTCGATATTCTCGCGCGGCTCCAGCCTCACAGGCAGCTCATCGAATCTACGCAAATTTGGGGGCAGCATCAAATCGGTGGCTTCTAAGTCCGATCGCAGCGCCAAGGGCGGCCAGCTGCATGTGCTGGTTAAGGAGGCCAAGCACTT
The DNA here is from genome assembly GCA_018903485.1 of Drosophila littoralis. Lineage (NCBI taxonomy): Eukaryota > Metazoa > Arthropoda > Insecta > Diptera > Drosophilidae > Drosophila > Drosophila littoralis. Next base: position 14,857,888 of record JAEIGF010000593.1, read on the forward strand.
GAGCCCGATCAAGGCCAATGGCAGCTGTGATGCCTTCTGCAAGAGGTGAGTGGGCGACAGTGAAGATGTGTCGCAGCACCAACTAATCATTGCCCCTTCTTTAGCTACTTGTTGCCGGATCGCACGCGCAGCTCCAAGCAGAAGACTCCGGTGGTGAAGCGCACCTTGCATCCCAGCTGGAATTATACGTTCGTCTACGAAGATGTCTCGCTGGAGGATTTGACGGAGCGCGCACTGGAGCTGACCGTCTGGGATCACGATCGCTTGGCCAGCAATGAGTTTGTGGGCGGCATACGCTTCTCCCTGGGCACAGGTAGGTGTACCCAAAAGTGGTTGCCAAAAAAGAGAAACAGCTGAAACTTTTCATTCATCTTAATCAAAACAGGTCGCAGCTATGGACGGCAGGTGGATTGGATGGATGCCACTGGCAAGGAGCTATCGCTCTGGCAGAATATGCTAGATCGTCCCAACTTTTGGGTGGAGGGCAGCCTCGTGCTGCGCTCCAGCCTGGATGGCATACGTGCCACATTGCCATAGGCACAGTACTCGTCACAATTTGCACTGTAGTAATTTATTGCCTAGCCACAACCACACACGGGCACGCACACAACAGACAAACACATGCATACCCACACTTACATATAATGTTGCAGTTGGAGTTTTGCCACATGGCATATGAATGCCCAAATAGTACTTGTATTTGTATTTGTATTTGTAACTGAATTTGAATTTGTATTTGTATTTGTATTTGAATCGTATTGTGTTGTATTAATGAGGAAATGTGTAGTAATTACATAATAGGGTACGATGACAAGCATTACTAGGAACTTAGGAACGCATGAATGAAATTCAAGATTCGATTCGATTGATTGATTGATTGTTGGCACACTCAAGTTCGATTCGAAAATTAAGCACGCGATTTAGAACGATTTAGAAAGATTTTGAATACTCGAATATATGGCAATCAGACATATGTATGTATACTTATATGTATATGTATATGTATAGTATGTCTGGCCAGGCATCAGCATTAGCATTAGCATTGGCATTGGCGATGATACTGCAAATTATCTATATTGTTTATGTAGTTTAAGCAGCACAATGTTCAAATACGAGAAACCAACAAACAAACTTATTAAAAAAAGCGTTATCAAATTATTGCACTAATTATAAGCGGGTCATATCCCAGAAGATACTACAAATTGTAAACCAAACACGCGGATTGCTCAGTAAAACGGCGACGACGACAAATTAGCCCCATATGTATATATGTACATCTATGTGTATGTATGGCTATGTAGGCTAACTTAGGATCATTTGTGTGTGTTTTTTTTTGTCCAAAAAAAAATGGAATTTGCAATTTTGCATACTGTATGCATTAAACCTACGATAATAACTAAGCTCCGACATAAACTCTAAGCTATGTAATACATAATATGTACTAGTACCTATCCAATAATAATCGAGAAATACAAATAACAACGTTTTTGTAAATGCATCTTTTTCGTTTTGTTTTTTACCTCTCATTTTCGTTTTCCAACACTTACGGTCTAGCTCTTAAGTAAACCGCATTCTAAACTTTACATACATATACATAAGCATATAAATATATATCAATCCAGACTTCAAGCATATCGCAAGCACTGTACAACTAGATGACAAAACACACTCGGCAAGGCTTCATATTCGCAAATATACGAGTAAATGAATACTCTACTACTTCATGACTAGATACCCACCAGAACTCAAGTAAATTGCAGCCAAAAATGTAAGAAAATAAACAAAAGCATAATGGATCTATATGTATGTCACACTCCCTCCAACCTCTTGTTGCTAAAAATCTGTTTGTTGTGTAACTTTTATATACACAAAAAATATTATATACGACGAGGCAGCTCTTTAAGACGTTCGATAATACTTAAAAATCTATTAAAAAAAATATATATATCAAAAATATAAGAGAAAAATTATATTTAATATAGAAAACGAATCTTATGAATGCTTTTGGTGTAAGTTTACATTGAAAAAAACCTACGCGCATACAAATAAATAATGTTGAATGATACTTAGAAGAAAAAAACAGAATAACAAAAAAAATGAAGATTTATAGAAAATGTTTTTTGATAAAAGAAAATTGCTGAATCACTCGTTGCCTAAATACCGCTTGTCTTTTATACTCAATGTTTTCGAAACACACACAAAAACACACTCACACACACACACACACGCAAAATTCGATGATGATGATGATGATATATGAACCCACATGGACTAAAAGGTTTGCTATATAATATTGGGATATGTAATGGAAATGTGGGCGTTCGAATTTTCTCAACATCAACATCACATGATATAAAGTCAAACAATAAGCAGCAAATATTGCAACCACAAAAAAATAAATGGTATTTAGTAGCATATTATATAAAACTATATAATTTATAGCTGGTGGGCAATGCCAGCGAAAATACATACTGTATTTGAAAACAAAATAGAAAATGATAAAAACACAATTGCAAATTTGTTGACAGCCTAATCATATGCATGTAGTAAATACTATATGTATACGCAAGTAGTTTATTTTCCATCGTCAATGCTCTTACAATGTACTTACAGTGAATCTACATATATATTTTTTTACTTTAATCCTGGCTTCCAAGGCATGCCAGCAGATCAACCCCACCCCTAACTTTAACTCTAACCTAACTCTAACTAACTAACTATACAAATTGTGAATTGTGTTTTAACAATTGATAGCTATGTACATTCGACTATTCGACTCGTATTCACACTCATTCACTCGCATGGTGCTAAAAAAAAACACTCCTCGTATTTACTCTGGAGACCCAGAAAATCATGAGAAATCTTTTTACCTTTTTACTGTTTACGCATTTTTTGGATTTAAACTGAACTATTGTGAACTAGCGTTTATTACATGGTATATATATTTATAATACAATCCTACAATATATATACACATATTATGAGATTACATAGTCAGTTATATACACAGTTATACAATAAATAAGTAGCAAGAGTAGCATTAAGCGAACGCAAACTGTTATATGGCGAGCCCAAAAATATATGGCATTAACTTATCGTTTAGAGAACTCCTTTCTATAGATCTGATGAGGTCAGATGCCCGCTTGAATGCCAACAGGAAACACATCATATAATTATGAATATCATGAAATATTTACGTACTTATTGTATTTGACAGCAATTGCAAAAAGTGCTCAAACGTAGCTTTTAAGATGCAAGAAAAATGAAAAAGCAAAAAAAAATATTGAGAAAATCAGATATAGAGTTATATAAGTATATATTATTCAATAAGTGGCCATGCGCCCGAAATATGTTGCGTTAATATACAAAGAAGAAAAGTTTTATGGAATACACTCAACACACGATAATCGTTGACAAGGTTGCCAGGCCGTTAAATTAGAGTTTCTGTTCTACCTATTATCATGCAGAATTGGGATATGGAAATACACTTTTAATCCATTCCTGAATCTGATGTGATCAAAACTACTTTAAGTGTAATGTTGGTTCGAGCTAAGGGTACTCAAGATAGGACAAGTATAAATATAAACCACATGCTTTACGTTATTTGATGCTTAAAGTTAAATTATCCTTTCAAATGCATAAAAAAAAAAAATAGTTGTATAGTGTACACAGACAGCAAATTTTGAGCATACCACAAATTGCATATAATGAACAAACACAGATTGGTTTGGTTTATTAATGGCTCGCAGCGTTAGTTTTAAACAACTAAATGAGATACCCATTATAATGGCAACCAATAATTCAAGATACACACACACAAATATACAAATATACATATAAATATATATATTTTCCACAATCTTTCCCCTGGATATTAAACCTCTCTTAGGCTTAAGTTTAGACTCTGGCCCCTACTTTGCTATACAAGATTTTTCCATTGAGAGTTTCAAACAGGGCTAAGCGACCTCTATTTTGTAATTTATAAGACTTTCTCTAGTTCTTTAAAAACAATGTAAAAAGAAAAACATAAGAAAATCCCAAAAAAAAAAAACAACTTTAAATTGAAGCCCCAACATTTATGCCATACATGAAGTTAAATATGCAAATGTTGACATACCCCTTTACGAGTACATGCCCCATGTACACTTTACTTATACTTATGTAAGAAATTACTACAGAATTACAAAGTTTACACACACACACACACAGACATATATATAGAGACACACACTAATTAATATTATGTTGAATACTGTGACCCAAAATCAATCAAATAAAAGCAAATTTCGCATCTACTGACAACTTTCGGAACTAAATTGTGTGTTTGATCTAATCTAATACTCTAATAATTTTTGATACAGGCGTGTTTACGCTTCCGCTTCCGCTGCAGTTTCCGCTTCCGTATCCGTATCCGCCTCTGCATTTTGCCGCACGCCATTGAGCGCATTTAGCTTGAGCTCCTCTGCGGTTTGCTTGAGCACATCATCATCCCGTACCCGCCAGCAGTCGAAGGAGAGCATGGACTCCCCCTTACCAAAGGTCTCGCCATCCTCCAGTGTGATGGGCAGTTGCCTAAAGGACACCAAATAGATAGATTCAAGTGTTTGGCCATTTTTCAGCATCACTCACCTGTTGTTCGTTTCCGGCAGGAGGAGTGCGCACATCGCCGCAGCCAGCAGCAGCACAGTCAGAATGAGCGATGGGCCGGCGGTAAATTTGGTGCCCAAGTGTATTAGATAGGGTGAGGTAACCGATGCCGCCGCAGCGGCCAAGTGCGCCGTGGCTATGCCCCGGGAGCGCACACAAGTAGGCAGCAGCTCGGACGAGTACTGCGAGAAGGTTGTGTAGCACATGGATATGCCCAGACGGGTGGGCAGCGCAAAGGCCAGCAGCAGGGTGGCATTCAGCTGTGCGCCCTCAAATGACAGGCACACGCCTAAGGCGCAGGACAACAGGCTGGTGCAGATCAGGGCCAGAAGGCAGGTGGCTTTGCGACCGACACGACTCTGCAGCAGACCCTGCAGCAAGCCGGAGGGCGGCACCACCACGGCAAACAGCGAGAAGACCACAAATGGCGACAGACCCAGTCCCTCCACATTGCGTGAGATGGTATTGAAGCTCAGGGATATCAGCATGCTGCGGTTACATGTAAGAGTGTTACAACAGGGATTCTATCCCAGCGAAGACAACCACTCACAAGGTGCAGATCACAACGAGCGCTGTTCTGCGCAGCCGCGGAGTGCGCAGCAGATCAAAGAGCCTGGCCTTCTGCTGCTGATTATCCTGCTTGCGCTTGGCGGCGCAATGCTGCCGGAAGGCCTCAAAATCGGCGGCGGGCACCTGGCGGCCATTGAAGTGCGCAATATGCTTCAGTCTGGCAATGGCGCCCTCCACATTGTTGCGCGTGATCAGCCACTGGGCGCTCTCCTGCACCACAAAATAGAAGAGCGCCACGACGAGCTGCAGCATTGCGGAGAATGTCAAATAGATGCGCCAATTGCCGGCTAAGACGGACAGCCAGGGCGCCACCAGAGCGCCCAGGCAACAGCACAATCCCAGCATGCCGCTGATGGCCAAGTTTCTCAGCTTTGGGGCCAGATGCTCCAACACTAGCGTGGGTGAGCGGAGCAGAGCAGAGAGGTGAGCAGAGCTGATAAAAAAGGTGAGCAGATACGCAATGCTTACCCAGAATAAACATCAGATAATAGTTTGCGGTTGCAGCTAGGCCAGAGATGCAGCGGAAGGCGCTGAACTGCGACAGATTCGTGGCATACGTAGTAAGAAAGTCGCCCACAAAGCCGCATTGATTGGCCAATATAACGGCGCGCACGCGTCCAATCCGATCACCCAGCATGCCAAAGGCAAAGGTGCCCAGGAGCGAGCCCAAGAAGAACAGGGACTGGCCAATGCGCGCCTTGTAAGCATTCTCGCAGACCCAGTTCAGCTGCAAGAGACCCATGTCAATTCGATTCTGTGCTTTGGACACTAAACTCACCTCGACATTCATGCTGCGAAATCCGTAATCATATTTGTATATCCATCGCTCGCAGCTCTTGCTGCTCACGGTCAGATTGTAGACTCCCTCGTGGACCTCAATCTGCTCAAGGCGCGTGCAGGCCGCATCCTTACCAAAGGGCGCATAGATGGCGGCAATCTGGTCGTGACTGCGATTCACCAGCTGCTCGTGATAGCACCAATGCGGCGGCACGAACCCAATTATGTTCTGGGAATAGTAGTGTACTGTGCTGGTAAAGGCTATATAGCCCAGCAGCAACAGCATCAGATACTGATACCGACCCGCATCGCCGCACTTTGCCAGAATTCTATCAAATTCCATTGCGGTACGCGCTCTCACTGTGCTCGGCCAGAGATTCGCTAGAGACTGAAGACCGACTAGCCGAACCGAGCGTCTGTCGCAGCCATCAGATTCGCACGGAGTGTGTGCCGCCGCAGTTTCTGTTTCGTTCCGATTCCGATAAGATTGTTGCGGCCGCTTATCGCATTTGCGTGTAATCTGAAGCGTTCTATCCATTACGAAATAAATGTTTTATTATTTAAGTGAATTCGCTTATTCGTCTTAATCTAGACAGAGACCGGCAACTGTCTGAAGCGCCGCGCTCACTAGCATGCCGAAAACAAATTTCAAATATACATACATATATAGTTTTATAAGATATGCATACACATAAATATACATCATAAATGTACAATAATTATTTAAAATCCAACTTAGTGTATTTTCTTCGCGCCAGACCCGAATTTATATGTTTCCCCTAGCTACAATTAAATATACAGGTTTCAAACGATCACCCATTGATTACATTAAGATTTAAAATTCTAACTGCTTCCGTGTCAAGATTGTGTCCGAGTTCTTATCAAGAGAACTCGCCAAAAAGTTGTATAGTATATAGTATATATGGACATATATACCATATACACTTTATTATTAGACGACGGATTTATGGCTGTGTTTGTTTTATTTTTTAAGAGCGCGTGAATGATATGCATTTTTGTGTAGGGAAGAAAAATGTTCAAATATTTAAAATTAATAATTACTTTAATATTCCCTATCACACTTTTATAGCTGTCTACTTTTCCAACTCAACTACAACACTTGCCGGGTTTTGACTTTCGCTAATACATAAGAAACATCCGAGCACTCACTCTTATAATAATGCTTATACGCGTATAACGCAGAGATAATACTCGTCAATACGTAATACAAAGAGATCCAAAGATAAAGAGAGCTATCATATAAACACATATATTTGAAACATTTGCTCAATGTGTATTTCCTAAATATATAAACAGTTTATAAGCAAAAGTAAATGCATTTTTCTTTGTACAAATATTTCTTTTATATTATTTATAATAACTATAATGAATGAAAGAGTGTGTGAATGCCGAACAAATAAAATAAAATTTTTGTTGAATATGCAAACATCTCAGAGATATGCATAAATATACCAGACTTTATGCTGATTCAGCTATTTGTTTGTTTAGTTTTTAATTCTATGCATGCGCCATCATAAAAAATCATGTTTTGCATACAATCTTTTATCTATTTGTTATTCCAATTAATTAAGGCAAAGACTTAAGACTCTTATAACTAAACAACTATCAGCTAAACAGTAGAAGAGTTCTTCTAATCAATTATTTGGTGAAAATACTTTCGCGACTCTTCATTTTGTTGCAATATCTTGATAATAAATTCACTTGCTTACAGGGTATCTTATAGTTTAACACTCTTAAGAACTACTTAGTTCTGCCTGCTTGGGGTACTTGCTTCACACACTTTGATGAGCTGCCGCAGCTTAATTGATCAATTAATGAAAGTTAAAGGCGTTTAAAACCAAGTTTGAAATTGATTACGACATGAGTTTCTGGAGTGTCTCGGGCTCTGGCTTCCGATCGGCTTCAGCTGCAGTCTGTGCCTTGGCTGTCTTTAAGAAGTCAAACATGCGATCTTCCCTACCGAACTGCTCGCCCTCGGCCAGGGAGATGGGAAGCTTACGATTGCCCGTCTCCGGCAGGAGTAGGCACAAATAGGCACAGATGAAAAACAGCAGGCACAATATTATCGAAGGACCAGCTCTGTAGTACGTGCCCAGGTGCAGGATGTACGGTGAAAGCAGAGAGGCAGCCGCGCCGGCAACGTGGGCCATAGCCAGACCACGAGAACGCACGCAAGTGGGCACCAGCTCTGTGGAGAACAGCAGGGTCGAACCAAAACAGACCGACAGCCCGAAGCGGGAGGCCATCGTCAAAGTGATCAACAGCACGGCACTAGGCTGCTGCCAGATGGACAGGGTTATGCCGCTGGCAGCTGTAAACAAGCCGGTGAGCAGCATCGACAGCACCGATGAGCCCTTGCGGCCGATGCGCTTCTGGATGTCGGCCTGGATCAGGCCCGATGGCAGCAGCGTTAGTGCGGTCATTGAGAACATTATAAATGGCGATATGCCTAGACCCTCCACGTTGCGGGCTAAGGTGTTATAACAGACCGATATGATCGTGCTAGAAGTAGAAGAGGAAGGCATAAGATCAGATTTTTGTGAGAGCCACGCGCGATTTTTCACTTACAACACGACCAGCATTGTGATTACGGTCTTCCGCAAATGCGGCGTCTGGAACATGTCCATGAGCTTGTCCTGATTCTCATTGGATTCCTGTGCTTTCCTGGTGCAGTTGATCTGGCAATAACTGCGGAAGGCGTCCAAGTCCGCTTCACAGATGCTACGACGATTCATTTTGGCCACACGCCGCAAGCGCAGCACCGCGCCATCGATGTCGTTGCGTGTGACCAGCCACTGGGCGCTCTCCTGCACTAGAAAGTAGAACAGTGTGACCAGCAGCAGGGGCAGAGAGGAGCAGGCCAGAAACCCACGCCAATTGCCTACCAAGATAGCTAGCCCACAGGCACATATCATGCCCAGGCAGTAAAATATACCCATACTTATGCTTAGACCTGCATTTCGCAGCGAAGGCGAGATGTATTCGAGAGCTGCGAGAGATAAGTTGGCTTAGGCCCAACGAAAATAGTTGCAGATTAGAGCACAGCTCACCCAAAATATACATGAGATAGGTGTTGGCATCAACTGCGAGCCCCGAAACGAAACGTGTTATGGAGAAGGCTGTCAGACTCTTTGTGAAGATCGTTAAGAAGTCGCCCAAGAAGCCGCACCAATTGGCCAAAATGACGGCCTTAATGCGTCCAATTCGATCGCCCAGCAGACCAAAGATGAGCGTGCCACACATGGAGCCGACAAAGAAGAAAGATTGTCCCACGGGTGCCTTATAAGCCTCATCACAGACCCAATTCAGCTGTGCGGAGCAATATCCAGCCAGATAAGATAATGGCAATAGCAATGCAATAAAAACTAGCCGTAACTCACCTCGGTATTCATGCTCCTAAAACCAAAATCATAGTTGTAAATCCAGCGATCACATCGCTTCCCACTGATTGTAGCGTTCCGCCCATCCAGATCTGGGCCGATTGTCGCCAGACGCGTGCATGAGGGTTTCTCAAACTGATTATAGATGGCCTCGATCTCTGCGTAGCTGCGATTCTCCAGCTGCTCGTGGTGGCACCAATGCTCGGGTACAAAGCCGATCACGTTCTGGGAGAAGTTGTGCATCGATGTGACAAACATCAACACGCTATAGAGTCCAAGCAGCAGATATTGATAGCGATGGCTATTACCGCACTTGGCCAGCAGCTCTTCGAAATCCATGGCGTTGTCTGTAGGCGCTTGGCTACGTCGTCCGTTTGAGATTCAGCGTTTGGTATGATCTGCGCGTATCGTATGTGCGCTGCGTCTGGAGCTAGGGCCAATAGAGAATCGCTCGTCAGCTCTCGCCCGATGCCACGAACGTACTGGCAACTGACGTGCGCGGCAGCGGCCTCTTTTCCGAATAGTTAAGAGCGGGTTACCAAGGCAGCTGATGTGTTCGACTCTAACGAATTTGTGCGCTCCGCCATAGCTGGAATTCCTCTCCAGCGTTTCCTTGGCTGATAAGCGCTCAATGCAATATCAGCAAAATGAAAGGCGCGATTTGAGTAACTTATAATCGTATTGATTATATTATATCAGTATATGTGATGGGCATTCTCGTAATTTGAACACGCTTTCCACTAATAGACAGTTGGGTGTCAAGCTTTATATAAGATAAGAGTTTGGGTTTGAAGCATCTGCATCGAATTATCTTATAACTAATTAAAATCTGTTTGCATTTATTTATGTGAAAACGACTTTTGCATCTTATTCAAAACCTTAAATGGGATTAAGGAATAGTTTAAAATATAAAAGTTATCATAACATATCTGTTTAACATAGAAGAGCTCCCATAATCAACTCAAGGTTGCAAGCCGGTTTTTCACCACAGTCCAAGTTATCTTCACTTTTTTGTATGTATTTATATATGTTCTCTTATACCAAACAATCCAAGTTTATTTGACTCTTATAATAACTTCCTCCACTGCGCTGCAATTTGATAAATACGTATTTTTAAATGCAACCTTTCTAAGCGATTCTCATAAATTAAAGTAGAACTTGCTGATTTGTATGCTTTGTTAAATCAACCAAAAGCATATGACCATGCTTGATAAAATATATTTTTATAATGTTTCATAGGCAAAGTATTTCTTTTTTTTTTTATGTTCCCTTGAATTCATTTCAGGCTTTTATTAAGAGTTGTATATTACCAAGTTGTGTTGTATCATAGTTTTGTTTAACCCTGGTTTTAAAATTGTTTGCCCTGAAGACGATTAGAAAGCAAAACTAATGTGTTTTAATCTAGAAATTACTTGTGCTCGGGTTAGCCCACATATATTTATTTAGAACATTTTTGTTTTTTCAAGCATTGATGTTTTCGACGCATTTAACTGTTCTCGAAAAAATTGCATTGGAGTTTTTGTAGCTATTTTTAGACAATAAAAGTGCATCTTATAAGAACTTATATAGTAAGCAAACATTTATATTATTTATCGACCTCCTTGGATTTCAATTCGGTTTCGAGTTCCACTTCCGTAGAGTCCTGCTTTCGTAGTTGACGCAGAAAATCAAACATTCGCTCGCCCTTGCCGAACTCCTCCCCCTCAGCCAGAGACATGGGCAGCTTCTTGTGCCGCGTCTCGGGCAGCAGCAGGCACACATACGCCCCAGATAAGAAGAGCAAGCCGATTATAATGGAGGGTGCGGGCTTCGAGTACGTGCCCAAATGCAGTATGTATGGCGATAGAAAGGAGGCCGCAAAGCCGGCTACGTGTGCCACGGCCACACCACGCCCACGCACGCAGGTGGGCACGAGCTCAGTGCAGAGCTGGGAGCTGGCACCGTCGGCAATCGAGACGCCAAAACGTGCGACCAGCGTCAGACCCACCAAGAGAATTACATTACGATTCTGGCCCTGCGATATGACCAGACCCGCTGCCGTGGCAAACAGACCCGTGATGGCCATCCAGCTGACCGCGGTGGCCTTGCGTCCGGCCACATCCTGCAGCAGTCCCTGCAGATAGCCCGAGGGCGGCAGCATCAGCGCGTTTAGCGAGAACATGATGAACGGCGATATGCCCAGTCCCTCCACATTGCGTGCAATGGTATTATAACAGGGCACCACGATGACGCTGCGGGCAGTACAAAGATCGGTTATGATTGGATTATGCCAAGAACCTCTTCCCGCGACTTACAAAATCAGCAGCATTTTGAATGCGCTGCTGCGCATGCGCGGCGTCTTCAGCATGTCAAGCAACTTGGCCTGCTGCTGCCCCGTTGCGCCCGCAGCCGCCTTGCGGTAGTGTTGCTGGCAGTAGCTGCTGAACGCCTTGAAGTCCTCATCGCTGACCACGCGCCGATTGATATTGGCCACGCGCCGCAGACGTAGCACAGCGCCTTCGATGTCGTTGCGTGTGACCAACCATTGGGCGCTCTCTTGGACCAGAAAATAAAACAGTGTGACCAGCAGCAGCGGCAGAGAAGAACAGGCCAGAAACAGACGCCAATTGCCCACCAGCACAGCCAGCCAAGAGGCGCCAATCAGGCCCAACGAGTAAAACAGGCCCAAGACCGTGTTCAGACCCACATTGCGCAGTGAGGGCGAGACATATTCGATAACTGTTCAAAATAAGTTTATTCAGCTGGCAATTGGAATTGGAATTGGCAATAGGTAATATAAGTACACACTTACCCAGTATGTACATCAGATACGAGTTGGCGTCGGCGGCCAGGCCAGAAATGAAACGTGTTATGGAGAAGGCTGTCAAACTGCCAGTGAAGATGGTTGAGAAATCGCCCAAGAAGCCACACCAATTGGCCAAAATGACGGCCTTAACGCGTCCAATTCGATCACCCAGCAATCCAAAGATGAGCGTGCCACACATGGAGCCCACAAAGAAAAAGGATTGGCCCACACGTGCCTTGTACGCCGCATCGCACACCCAATTAAGCTAAAAAAATACTTGATAGAATCTTTACTCAAATCTTTTTGTCCTGTGTTTACACTTAAAACCTATCACTTCAGTGAATACTCTGGCTAGACGAACCTCGGTGTTCATGCTCCTGAATCCAAAGTCATAGTTGTAAATCCAGCGATCACATCGCTCCCCACTGATTGTAGCGTTCCGCCCATCCAGATCTGGGCCGATTGTTGCCAGACGCGTGCACGACGGCTTTTCGAACTGATTATAGATGGCCTCGATCTCTGCGTAACTGCGATTCTCCAGCTCTTCGTGGTGGCACCAGTGTTCGGGCACAAAACTGATCACGTTCTGGGAGAAGTAGTGCATGGAGACGACTACCATGAGAAATCCATAAAGCCCCAGCAGCAGATATTGATAGCGATGGCTGTTACCGCACTTGGCCAGAATCTCATCAAAATCCATGTTGCGCTGCATGATCTCTCTCTAGCTGCTTAGGCGGACTTCTGATAAGCGCATACCTGTGTCGCTAGCATTTATTTGTGTTTGGTGTTTGGTGTGTGAAAGCTTTCGGCAGGTAAAGTTGAACCGGCACTCAAAGCTAATCGCCGAACCGTTTTATTGCATTGCGCACATTTGCGAACTCAATTGAATTACAAAGCAAACCCGTTCCGGTCGTAATGTATTGCCGTGGAGTGTGCTAAGCCAACTGGTCGTAGCTGCCACGAGGAGAGAACTACATATATAAATTTGAGACTGAATGTAATACAGCCAGAGGGGCAATCTCTCTGTCCTTCTCTCTTTTTCTCTCTCTCTCTCTCTCTCTCTCTGTCTGTCTGGCATTTGAATTATGCGAACATATATGGTATAGAGGCAATCCATATCTGAATTTTAGTTAGAAATCAAATATTGATACTGGTCGATTGAAAAGAATGCGCACGAGATTTTTAGCAATTGTAGGAATATGCCCTTTCAGAGGGTCTTTTACAATTTTGACAAATTATATCGCTACCTCAGTTCTCAAGATCTGACCAAACTCTGTTAATCAAGCTCCCGTTTTATAGACTACTAAGTATGAAACTGTAAACAGCTTTGCGCAGATGTTATTTTCTTACTAACACATTCTAGAGAAAACTTGGTACCTATAGTATGTGCCTAACTGGATACAGATGTTTGCTATAGAAAAAAAGTTGACTTTTTAATATTTCCTTGAACCTGTATCAGGCTGACAAGGATCCGTTTGGCATATAACGAATATATAGAATAACAAGTTGATTCTTCAAGTTTTTATCTGCAAACAGATTCAGTTTTGATTACCAAATAGCGTCAGTCAATTTAAAGGGTATTTCATGGTCAGCACAGCTTGCTGATAGAAATGCCAGAAAATGTTCAATTAATTTAAATTATTGCCACTTTATTGATTGCTCTGATTTATGAGTTGCAAATAAAAATAAATAAAAAACACAGTTAAATTAAATTTTTATATAGATTTTATTTTTGTCTTTTCTTTTTTTGTTGTTGTTGTTTTGTTTTTAATAAGTATGTTGTCTTCAATTACAATTGCTATTTAAATGGATATATGCTTAAATTTCTCGCCTTTTGAATAAGTAATAGTATATGTATTTTTTTAACGTTGAATCATTTTCTGACGATCAACTTTGCTTTTGTTTTCAAATTGGTTTTTATAAATGTAGTAAACGCATTTTGATAACAATATATGATACGTTCTATGTGTAGACAATTAATTCAACTCAATCATACGCTGGCTTAGTTCATATAAAAAGTCCTGTACATACATACATTACATGCAATCTGGGTGTTAACTAAATTTCACAAATTAACAACTAAATTGTATAGCTGCTGTCTAATACGAATTTCATAAAATTAGTTTGAGAGTACAAATAAGTAAGCATAGTGCATAATAATATTAAACTTACGACGAATTTTACAATCGATGCACACAATCAACTAGATATTAATTATGCTCAAACGTATATAGTAGTGGGGTATACTTTAGTAGATCTCTAAATGTAGTTATAGCTATAAATAGGAGAAAATCAAACAATTTACATATGGGTCTGACCTAGAACAGTTCATACATATTACGTGCACAACATGTGCATACATCATTCCGTATTGCTTACATCATGTCTTTAGATATAGTACATGCAAACATACATCACCTTAAATACATACAACTATATACTTTCAATAGATTTTACCGCGTGCCCTACAGTTGCGTAGACTAGCTAAATAATGAAATCAAATAAAAAAAAATATCCGTCCAAATGGATATATATGTATAAAGACCTATATAATAATGCCGCTGCATGAAAATTTAAGTGCAACATTCAATGCTATCATAGAAAAACTCTTCCTTTTCTGCGTTTGAATCTTGTGCTTGTTCTTGTTCTGATTCTGACTCAGATTGCTCCTCAAAGTCATCTACATCGTAGGATATTAAGGATTGCAGACTCTCTTCGAGCAGCTGCGGTTTATGCTGCACATGATGCACCTTGAATGCCTTGGCATCATTTTGGGGCGTGCCAAACCAAATGGCGCATTCGCCATCCGCACCGTGGTCATCCTCAGCAAAAGCTGGCGCTGGCATTGGTGGCGCACCAATGGAATCGCTGTAACCATAGTCGAAGGTCACCAACAAATTGTCGCTGCCACAGTCCATCGAATCGGGCGTTGTGTATTGCGTGTAATACGAATCGTAAGCCGTCTCCTCGGATACATCGGCTTCATCGCTTGGCAGCTCTTTGATATATGTTAGGGGTTCCATAAAAATGACATTGTGTCTGTTGTTGTTGTTGTTCTTATTGTTGTTGTTGCTCGTTTGCCATAAATGCCAATTGTTGTTATTGAAACGGAAATTTGGCTGACGAATGAAATTTGCCAAATTCTGTGCATCAGAGTTTTAAATGGAAGAGCAAAAGAAAATAGAATATCAAAACTTTAGTTCTCATCGATTTTAAGGCAGAACAGAAAACACAAAAACAAACACAAGGCATAAGGTAGGATATAGAAATGTTTATAATGTTAGACAAACACAAAATCTTGTTGAGCATTTAGCGATAGAGTTAGGGACCACAACCATTGTCTAGGTATTTTAATTAGCACAGAGCGTCCAATATGTACAATAAATTAGCTGGAAAATCGTTAATTTTCTTCAAAGAAAATGCTGATCATTACGAAAATGTGCTTACTTATGACCAGTTGGTAAATTTGTTGGTTGCCTGCATTGGAAATTAGAGAGAGCGAGAGAGAGGGAGAGTGTGTGTAGGTGTGTGTGTGTGTGTTTGTCTGGGGGGCTGGATGGTTGGGTGTGTGTAGAAATTGGCTTAGCTACTGGAAAAGCTACAAACACAAGAGTAAAACCAAAATTCTGTTCGTTGGCTCAGTTTCAGTGTTGTATAAGCAAATAAAGCAGTGCTGTGCAGGGCTGTATATTGTTTTGTTTTTTTTTGCGAAGGGAAGTAGCTTAACCTACAAATATGATATTACAACAAAAGAGAGACTTACGCGTATAACAAATTTGCGGCAAAGTGTCTTAGTTCTTTGTCTATAAGAAAAACAGACAAACGATTTACAACAGAACTAGCTCAGTTAGCTCTCCACGCTTGTGTTTAAGGCTGTAGCTGAGCTGAGCTGAGCTTGAGGCTTGGAGCTGGGCACGTGAATCCTGACATTGGCATCGTCTGTTCGCTGTCCGTTACCAAAATAATCTCCCGAGTGACGCACGCATTTGGAATGTTGCTTTTATGTTAGCATTTTCATTTGCAGCATGCAGCTTAAATTTTCACCACCAACGTCAATCAATCAATCAATCAATACACCACCATAGTCCATATGTATATATATCTCATAAATTTACATGATTATCCAACGTATCCGGTTAGGTATGTTGCAGTTAGGAAGAGTTTTTTTTTTTTTTTGTTTCACAATTGGTTTTAGTTACAGTTTTCAATAGGCTGTTTGTTGGATTGGTTTGGTTTGGTTTGGTTGGTTGTTGGGTGGGCATGATACATATATAGGTATATATATACATATATATTTTATTTTTATTGAGGATTTTTGTGGTACGGGCAGTTTTGAATATACAAAATAGAAAAACGTGTGAGTTTTTAACAACAGACGGGTAAACAACACATTTGTTTGTTGGGTTTACGTTTTTGTTTTTTACATGTGGAGTAGACATACATAGAGCGAGAAAACGCGCAGAAAGAAAAAAAGTAAAAGTAAAAAGAAATTACAGCATTAGATACAATTATTTAGTGTAGACAAGTTTGTTTTGTTTTTCTAGCAAAGTATGAATTTTGACCGTGATTTCTGTATGTAAATGTACAAATTAGTTTTGAGTACTTTGAGGTTAGTTTTGAACGCTGACCAAGCTGACCAAGCTGAGAATGAAACATGGCAACAATGATGATTATGATGATGATGAAATATATGTTGGGCAAGAATTTAAAGGCAAGCTGTAGGCGTGGCCTAAAACAAAATTTCGCGCATGGCAGCAACTGCGGCTTAGCAAAATTAAAGTTCCAATTTATTTATGTTGTTGGTTTTGTTTATATTTCTAAATATATATGTGTAAATGTTTGTGTGTGTTGCGTATGTATGCATATGTGTTATATATGTATTAGACCATGATCATAATAAATGATTAATTAGCATTTAAATTAGGCCAAATTGTAAGTAAGTGGTACGTAGATACATCAACTTATAGTATAGATAACAGTAATCAGTTTTAAACACATACACGCAAAATAATAATAGTTACAATTAATGCTTAGCACACATACACACACACGAATGAGTAACTGCCTGATTGATAGGAGAAGTACAACTTATAATAACGATATTTAAATATTTATATATATAATGATAAACAATTTACATGATTTTCGCATAATGTGGTACGAGTACGAGTATGATTTATATGGTAAATGATGTTGCACTTATGCGTTTTATACTTATATAGGCATTGTTTTACGAGTATGTACAAAAAAATAATAATAATATATGTTTATATATGTAGAAAGAAGTGAATACATATGTAGTTGTGGCGCGTGCAATTACTGTTAATTAAATACAGCGGCAGCTGCGGCGACTAATTTGCATAGCTGCTCCGCTCCAAGGCAAGGCAGTGGAGGTGGCACCTTTCACTCTGGTCAATGACCAAATAAACGGAAAAAAAAAACAACAACAAAATGTAATAAACTGATAAGACGCTGCCTTTGCTTGATAAGACCTTCCATGGCAGGCGGGTGCTGGACGAGGGTGGGGCCTTACAGTGAGGGGGGAGGAGCATAGGTTGGGTAAGGTCAGGCACGTTGCGGGCAAGTCGAAGTGCGACGAGAAGGGTTTTCTGTCTTTTCTTATTAACTTTTTTTGTTGTTTGCATAGGCACGACAAGAGTACACAATCTATTGATCTAACGATCGTTAGTTAGATATACACATAGTTCTATATAGTAGTTTATATATATATATATAATGTATGTTTTGTATGCATCGTAGGTTAGTTGTATGCATAGGCATGTGTATGTATTATTTATAAATAAATATGCATGTAATTATGCGCGCCATGAAATAAACCCCAAAACGAGACAACAATAGCCACGTTTATGCGTAGCGTCTCTTGATCCGAATATACATAGTCCATATGAAATGAAGTTTCTCATGGCAAAAATTATACCTGGTTAAAATAGCAGAGAGATATTGCTGGAATTTCAATTATCATGAAAAGAATTGCACGCGAATACATGAAATAACATAGAGACAACGAATTGAACTAGTTTCTCTTACGATTATTTTAAACGTTGCTCAAAATATACAAAAAGTGAGTTGCAAAAAAATAAATTACCTATTATTTTCTAATCATTTTAACGACTTTATCAATAGATTTGCCGAAAATCATTCAATTTTTATTTTTAATTAATTTACCAGTTTCTGAACATATCGAACTTTTTTAAATATATTTTTGAAATATTTCTTAAAATTCTCCAAGCTGTTTTGACTATTAAACATCAATAAATTATTTAGTTTCTGAACATTGCACTTATGTAATGTGCACAACAAATTATTTAAGGATTTGCGTAACTGTTTCGATTGATTAGCTTCCGAAAAGATCTGGTTCCTAAACATTTCAGTTGTGTTTTTCAAAACATTAATACGACGTATATTAATCAAATATATTATTGAAGATTTCGTTCTGAATGAAATGAAATTACAAAAACATATGGAACCTTCTATGCAAATAAGTATTCTGTACAAACTAGGGTTTATTTCAGGGCGTCGCCACAATGTCTGTGTACAACGTACGATTTATATTATGTATATATAAGGTATGCGGCCAGTTGGATATATTGGTAACTGTAACTGGTATTGAAATGTGTTTTAGTGTTTTCGTGTTTTCGTTGTTTCTATTGTTGTTGTGTTGTTCGTAGTCGAAGGCGTATTAAAACAGTAATCAGTTATCGATAGGTATATATAGATGTATATGTATCGTTATTATCAGTATCAGTATCAATATCGTAACTAAGTATATTATTCATTTGAACCAACCCAAAAATGTTGACTTTAAAGTGCGTACCTTGCCACTGTCACTGTCGCCATAACTGGACGTGGGCGTGGCCATTGGATCATTGCTCTGCTCACGCTCACGCGCCAGCCTCGCACTGCCCACCGAGGCGCTGCTAAAGCGACGCACCACCGCTGGACCACCGCTGCCAATGGCAGCAGCGCGTCGCTGATAGGATGGCCCCGTTGTGGCATTCAGCTGCAGATCCTTGCGCAGCGTTGTGCTCAACTGTGCCGCAATGGAGCTGGAGCTGCCGCTGGTGCTCAGTTGGGCGCCTTTGTGCGAGGGTCCGCCGCTGCTGCTGTTGTTGAGCTGCTGCTGGAGCTGCTGCTCGGGCGACTGTTGGGCGCGCGAAAGTGAGTCGAGGTGCCGCACACGTGAGCTGAGCGTCTCGCGCTTCAGCTTGGGCAATGGCGAGTTTTGGAGCACGCGCGGGGACGGAGTCGTTGTGGCCGTGTGGCTGCTACGATTGCCACCAGCCGAGCTGGATGAGTATGGTGTGGTGGCCAGCGGTATGGAGGAGGATGTCGAGCTGCGACTGGTGTTTGTGCTCAGCGAATGATTGGATGCGGAATCGCCACGCTTTAAGCTCTGGCTGAGATTGCCGGTGCTGCGGCTAAGCGAGGATTTGCTGCTGCTGCCATACGAGACGCTACTGGAGTTATGCACCGATGGCGGCGAACGACCCGCCGTCGAGGGTCGACCCGTTGGCGGCTTGCCCGCAAAGTAGGCGGCCGCTTTGCTGCCCGGCAGCGGTATCTTGCTCGGCTTGCTGGCGCTGTTGAACTTGCGAAAAGCGTGGCTGCGCAACGGCGTCTGCTCAAAGGGACTGACGCCGCCCACGCTGGAGCTCATGACGCGTGCCGCAATGCTGCTGCTGCCGGCGGCTGCGGTGGGCGTGCTGCTGCCCAGCGGACTGGGACTGATGTTGACCATTGTCTTGCTCTGCGTGGAATCATTGGACGTGCGTTCCGGTTCGTGCTCGTGCGCGGACTCGGTGCTGCTGCTGTGCTGCTGCAGCTCCTCCATGGCCAGCGGCACCATGGCCTTCATGCTGGGCGTGCTTATCTGATCGGAACGTGGCATGGCCGCCGATACCGATGTTGATGCCGAATCTACCGAGTCGGGCACGCCACGACGACTGAGCATCAACGTTGTGGAAGCCGACGAGCGATTCGTCTCGTAGTCATGCTGCGAGGAAGAATTTAGATACGAATTGGTGCTGCTGCTGCCATGTAGCCGGGATTCCAGGACGCGCAACTGCGCCTTGGTGCCCTCCAGTTCAATGTTCTTCTCCTCCAACTGAAAGCGCAGCTCCTCCGTGTCCTCTACACTCTTGTCCAGCCGCTTGGTCAGCAGCGACTTTGACTTGCTGGACGAGTCCAGCTTCTGGGCCAGCACCTGATTTTGCACAGTCAGCGTGAGCAGATGACGCTGCAGCTCTAACACATTCGTCTCCAGCAAAATGGCCGAGAAGCGCTTGGAGTCTGTAATCCGGCATTTGGTATTCCGGGCGCCAGGCGTGCTCACAACACCGTCCAATCGTCCCAGCTGCTGTTGTTGCCTTCTCGCTGCCGCTATTGCTGTATCACTGCCTGAGCTTTGATGGAATGCCTCCGGCGCTGGCTGCTGCTGCTGCTGATCGAGCACAACCGGCTGGAATGTGTTGTTGCTGCTAAGACTGGGGCGACTGCTGTTGGAGAGCACCGTCGTCGCAGAGGATAAAAAGTTGCGTTGACTGGAGAGCTCTGACTGGCTTGCGCTGCAAATTAATTGGGGATTAGAGCTCAGTGAGGCATCAACTCATTTAGCTGCTTACCTGGATGAGCTTTTGCTCTGCTGCTGCTGCTGCTGTTGTTGCTGCTGCTGCAGCTGTAGCTGCTGCACACGCGAGCTCAGCTCCAGCTTTTGAGCCATGGCCAGTTTTAGCTGCTCTTCGAGATCCTTTTTGACGCTGATCAACTCTTCGACCTGATCGTTCATCTTGGCCGCCTTAATGCGGCCCGTTAAAGTCTCCGCCTCCATTTCGGCCAGCTTGTCCAGCAGACGATCACGCTCCTTGCGCAACTGTTTGATATCCTCCCGATTCAGTCGCTCCACTTGCTCTCTGAACTGCTGCGGTGTCATGCCGCTAACATTTTTGGGGCCCTTCGCCGCATCCCCCTGTTGGCGCTCATAGCTCTGCAGCTGTTCGACCTCCTCGCGTAAGCGATTCGATTTTCGGTGTATGACATCCAGCAGGTTGAGCAGCTCATCATCCGACTCGGCGCAGCTCAGACGGTTCGATGCTATGGCCACCTGTGAAGAGAAACAAATATTTAAGTGAGGGTTGCCGTGTTTTAGATTTCCAATTGCTTTGCCACTTACCGTCATAGCACCGTTGGTGGAGGAGGCACTGTGACCCTCCTTGGAGGAACTGGTCTCCGTTGAGAAGCCGGAGTCCTGTACAACGCTGCCGTTGTTGTTCTCTCCGCTCTTTGGCTCTTTCTTGCCGCTGTGCGAGTTACTGCGGCTGCGCGTTAGCGACGAGGACGACGGCTCAGCTCCAGCGGATGCAGCTGCAGCGGCCGTTGTCGTGGACGGTTCCTTGTGCGACAGTTTGCGCTTCATGCGTATTCCGGGCTCCCATTCGCGTCTGCAATTGGACAAAAGGGTTAAAGACCTGTGACTGGTTTGAAATTATGCCGTCTACGCACCTGGCTGCTAACGAGGAGCTGCCTCCACCACCGCTCCCGCCGCCCACAGAGTGACTGCCGCCTAGCGCGCCCACAGAGCTGGGCGTAGATGGTGTGGCGGACATGGATGCCATTTTATGCTTGAGATCGGGAAATGTTTCGATGACCAGATCTCGGAATTCCAACAGAGCGCCCACCTCATGCTGCAGCTCCTGCAGCGACTTGGTCTGCTCGCTGTGTATGGGATGATGCGGATGACTGCCATAGCTATTGCTGTACGGCGCATGGTGGCTCAAATGATGATGGTGGTGCAAATGGTGCGGATATGTGGCACCCACAACCACCGTTGCCGTTGGCGAAGCAACAACAGTGCCTCCAGCAGCGCTCGCTGCCATCAGATGCGGATGATGTGTGACAACGCCGCCGCCACCGCCGCCGCTCAATGGCAGGCACTCCATGGCGCCGCTGGCCAATTCTGTGACGCGTGCGTGGCCCCCACTGCTGCTGCAGTTGTTGCCGCTGTTGCTGTTTCTGTGTTGGCTAATGCAGCTGCCGTCTGTTTTGCAGATGCCATGCGTTGCGGGTAGTTCAAAGCCGTCATTCTGTAAGCAAACAAGCATAAGGAATTGTATTTTAAATCGACATTTTTTATATCACAATATGTATTACATGATTATTTGGCATTTTGACACATATTTCAATGGTTGTGGCTAACAGGTACAGTTTGTGTGCTCTACTGCTTAATAATACTGCCCTGTCCCTGTAATCATCGATCAGAGAGACTAGATAAGCTAGAGCTAGAAAATTTGGTATGTGGATTCATTTAATTCCCATACAAATGAAAATTGATTTAAGTAAAAAATAAATGTCCACAAATTCATTATTTCCTGAGCAACTCTGTTGGTAATTGACGATATATGGTATTATGAACCACTGAGTAAAAACTTGAGTTTCCCAAATAACAATGACAAATATTTTAGTGAGAAGAAAGTGAAAACTATTTCTATATAAATGTTTATATAACTCAACGATGATAAAAGCTACTGCAAGCGTATTTAGTATGTAAGCCTTACACACATTAAAATTCATTTGAATCTCAAATCCTACCCCGCGCACAGCCACAATTCAATTCGTTTTATAGCTACTTTCTATATATTTGGTGTAATATTAACTAGCATGCATTTTAATCTTAAAATATAAACAGCGTTCACTCAGTAAACAAATCTGTATTAAAAGTATTTAGAGCATATTTATTTCGTGACAAAGATTTGTGGGATAAAGCAAACCAGCTTCTTTTCAAATCTTTCTGCAGGGCTTAAGATCTAGCAGGCCTTGGCTATGAGGGAAAACCTAAGCCCGTAGCACTTGTAGTAAGCTTTAAGCTTAGCCAGCTAATTACACAATAGGAAAAAAGACTATTAAAGCAAAAAACAAGAGGCAGTAAATTCAATTCATCATCGTGTGGCAATCGCTGGAGTTCAGGAGCGGCGTAAAGCGATTAGTGAATGACATACAAATTATGATTGATGAATTGAAGCGCAGCGCGGGCCGCTGACCCAAGGAGAAAACTGTAGCAAAAGTGCAACAGTAACAGCAACAGCAACAGCAACAACAATTGCAGCATGCTGTTGGCAATTTGTGACAATCATGCTGTTTGTTTGTCTCGAGTCGACGAATCTTTCATGAGTTGCTGCAACTAGAACAGCACGTCTTGGCCCAAGTAAAAGTCTTTGTGCAGCAGCTGCAGCCGCAGCAGCTGTTGCAGCAGAGTGCAGCAAAATGTCACAACCGCCGCACGCTTTCACTAGACGAGAATATTTCTCGATAACTTTCACATGCGATAAACATAAATTCCTTCGCTAGGCTATCGATCAAACAAATGGTAAGTGCTAAAAGTATAAATATTTTTATACACATAAATGTGGCCATAGGCATAAAGAAACTAATGTTCGACCCGCTGTTCTCAACAATAATAATCATAAAAAAGAATGTATGTATATACAACTCAAGCTGATTGCATGCCAGTTGATTGACTGAGCGATTGACTGTTGCTTGATTGCTACGAAAAGTTGGTCAATTTAATGGGCAAAAATATGAGATTGCAAATGAAGCATGACAATTGGCCCACATTCACTTGG
The DNA here is from genome assembly GCA_018903485.1 of Drosophila littoralis. NCBI lineage: Eukaryota > Metazoa > Arthropoda > Insecta > Diptera > Drosophilidae > Drosophila > Drosophila littoralis. Next base: position 14,881,704 of record JAEIGF010000593.1, read on the forward strand.
GCCGGTGCATTTTGGGCCATTATTTAACAGCTAATTAGCCGGGCCAGGAAGTAAAGCACATAATTTGTGTTTTTTTTTTATATGCTATTGCATAAGCACAATGCACTTTAATACTTTTTTCTGTCTTTGTATAATGATTTTTCGTTGTTTTTGTTTTTTTTTTTTTAGCCCTGTCAGATGTGGCCGCTTTGCCTGTGGAGCGTGGCGAATGCGAAGCCATGGGAAGCTACATCTACAGCTACAGTTGAAGATCGTGTAATTATATAGCAAAATCCATTGTCAACCACGAAATTGAAGCCGAACAATTGAAACGTCGCCTGTCACTCATAAGCGCTCAATGTCGAGATGACTGTCAAGCCAAGCGAAGAGAGACTCTACATGATTTCAAAGTTTCTTTTTTTTTCTTTTATTTTTTTATTTTCTACCCATTGCTCAATTAGCCAGCCAAGTTTGGCCTTTGGCCCACAAGTTGACCAAGCAGACAGTTGGCTAATTATCTTCTAAGTATTGGAAATACATATACATTTTTATTTATATCAGCTATAGACACAAGGGTTTTCTTGTCACTCCAAGCAAGGCGTTGTTCAAGCTGCGCCTCCTCTCAAGAAACAGAAGAAGCAGAAGAAGAAGAAGAAGAAGAAGATGTAGTGTGGCGGCATCTCCATAAGAGGCGTCGTCATCATCATCAGCTTTCGGAGCAGTGTGGGCGTAAAACTGTCGTCTGTTGTAGCGACTGCCACGCATTGCTGAATCTTCAAGTTTGGTTTTTTTTTTATTATTAACTCTGCGGCCCAATTGGGTTGATCATCATCATCGTCAACAACATTATCGCTGTGAGCCATGACAGACGAAAAGAGTTGTAGCGCGTAGCACTTGGCGCTCAATTAAGCTGCCCACCACTTGAGTTGCAAGTTGCCCACCAAACAAGAGGCTTGGGCTCTTGCCACATGAATCAGCTGAGCTGTTAGATTAGACATCGAAACGCCAGCCAACGCATGAAAAATTCTATTCGCCAACTCAGCAGCAGCAGCAGCCGTTTTAATGTTGACAAGACATGCGAGTCGTTTAAGCGGTTATTTATAGAAATACCCGTCAATATCTATAGCTGTATATGCATCCGTATCTGTACCTGTACCAGTACCTGCCCGTAGTACCAGACACAAAAGCCATTAATAATACAACTCATCGTAAACAATAAGCAAAAGACAATAAACAGGAATACAACAACTGTATATAATTAAAAGAAATGATTAGAAAAAGAGTTTTATATATGCTAGAAACTACACACAAATAAATATAAAAACAAGTAAGAGGTTCTAGTCGGGAGCACCCGACTAGGGAATACCCTGAACCCTCTTTCAGGTGGTAGCGGGGAGGTGGTGATAGGTCTAAAATGAAAGATACTTGACATATATAAAATATTCTAGAAGCAACATATCATGTTTGGTGACTCTAGCTCTTATTATTTACCCAATTTGCTCAAAAAACAGGATGTCAAAATCGATATTTTTATCGATTGCTTGGAAACGGAGTAAGTTATCGATTATCGGAAACAAACTCGGTCTGCGCAGGCACTAGGAGCACCTACATCTAATTTGAGCTCTCTAGCTCTTATAGGTTCTGAGATCCTTCCGTTCATACATACGGACAGACGGACGGACGGACGGACAGACGGACATGGCTAGATCGACTCGGCTATTGATGCTGATCAAGAATATATATACTTTATGGGGTCGGAGATGCTTCCTTCTGCCTGTTACATACATTTGCATTTTGCACAAATACAATATACTCTTTTTACCCATTTTCAATGGGTTCAGGGTATAAAAATAGGGGGAGAAAATAAGGTCTGGGAGTTTTAAGAACTTTCCATAGAGATTAGAATATAGTGCAGTATGGAAAACATATAAGAGTTTTTTATCTAAACTTAATTGTGGGAATTTAAAAAAATCGAAAGAATATTTTTTGATGAAATGTAAGCAGTATTCTATATACACCAGTAATTTGAGAGCCTATCTTTGAATTTAAATAGACTTTCGTAATTTAATAAACAAATAAAAATGTTTAGGAATAATAATTTATGCAAACAAAATAAGCACTATCTGTTATCGATATGAGAGTATAAATTCTATAAATGAGATTTCTTTGTTGAAAGATATCCAAGAAGTTTAGTTAATATGAATATGATATATAAAAAGATAAATATTAAGTTACTTTGACTTAGCCACTCTCTAGTTTATGCCAGAAACTAATAAGAATACTTGATGAGCATTCGAGTAGGTTACTTAGTCACCATTAATACATTTATTTATATTTACTTAACATTACACTTCAAATGCTACCCGTTCTTTTTTAAGCGGCCTCTAAAATCGATGGGGGTCTGTTTTAATGAATGCAGAGGCAAAGTCGCTTAGCTAACACATTTAACTGTGACAATTGATTTGTTGTTTTGACTTTGCAATGGGCCACACCCCATCGTCCCCTTGCTGCTTTAAACGTGCCTGGCACGTTAGTTTGATCGATTTTAGGCTCTGTTTACGGCTGTTTCGCTTAGTTATTTCTCGAAGTGCAACGCGTCGTATACGTAATGCTAGCTGGTTAAAGCTGGCTACGCTCCAACTGGCAAAACAAATTTTCACTGCGCTTCTACAAAAATTTCTATTTTCTGTCTTTTATGCTTTTGTTTAGTGGTTTCCAACCCAGCCTCCCCGCGCCCCGCCGCACTTCATTGTTTACTATGATTACTTTTAGCCGCGATTCGTGCGGCCTCTCAAGAAATTTCTACTTTTTACCATGTTTGTTCGATGATATTTGAGCGGGCCTAGAAAACAGTTTGGTTTCTTTTGAAGTGCAGCACTTTTCAATTAGTGTGGCGTTTGCATAACACAAATGTGCATATAGTAGTGTATATGCCTGTCTATCTAACTCTATACATGCGTCTGTGTGTAATTAAGCCGTGTCTTATAATGCATTTTGGAGCGCTTATTAATTGCACTGCCTGCCAGCGTACATGACTTATAGCATTTTGAAGAGTCATTGCGCAGCGCATGGACTACGCCAATAATATGTAATTTTCATTTTCATTTTCAATTCAAATTCAATTTGAATGCAGTTTTCATGTTGGCGTTGGGCTCGGCCCGGCCGCCTCTGACGCAACACGAGCTAAGGCCACGCTTTTGGAGTCGATAACGGGGCGGGGCGGGGCGGGGCCAGCGGCTGGAGCTGGGGCTGGGCCATTGTGCGTTGGCCAAGCCAGCAAGTAGGATACATTTAATAGACAATTGCATTTGGCTGTCAGCAGCGACTGCAATCTAAACATCTGCGAGACCCAGAGACAGAGACAGCCATTGGACGCCATTAGTTGTAATTTAAGTTTTATAATTCTAACAATATTAAACAAAACAAAAACAAAAAAACGAAAATTCATGTATGCTGCTTGCAACATGTTTCATATGTGGCAATTGCCAAAAGACCAAACATGCAGCAACAACAACAACAACAACAGCAACAACAAAGGCAACAATTGTCTAAATGTGTGCTTGGCGTCTGTGTCTGTGGCTTTTTGTTGGTAATCGTCGCACTCAACCGATGCAAGTGTTGTAATTAAATTAACAATTTTTCGACACTTTTACAAAGCACCCCAAAACACAAACACACATAAATTGTTAAGCAGTTACAGCACCTAACACAAACAACAACGGCAAATTACAAGACACACAACAACAACAATTGCTGCGGTTGTTGCAATGTAAAAAATCATCGGTTGTTGGACAAAGTGACGAAGCGTCCGCCTGTCACATTTCCACTTTTCTGTTTGTTATTTTTTTTTTTGTGGCCTGGCTTAGTAATTTTCTTCTTTTTTTTCCTACCAACATTTTTGTAATTATCTGAATTATTTAAGTCGACTTATTAAAGTTGCATTTGCTTACTTAATAAAAAATACTTTTTTGCCTGTTGTGTTGCATCAAATAAGGCTGAACAGCGTTTCGGTTTGGATATTTGGCTTAAAGGAACTGTACACAATTCTAACAAAGTTTCTATGAAAACATTTTCCACAGTGCTTGGCAAGTGCTTTGAAAGCTTCTTAAAGCTTCAATTGTGATTACATTACAGAAATAAACTTTATCTAATTAAATAAAAAGCTCATCATGTGCTTAATCTAATTTTTATTTTTATAAAACTTGAACAAGGAAAATATTTTTTTAAATATTTACACAGCTTTGCAAATTTGCATTTTGTTTTAATAAAAATAATTGTAAAACTTAATTTTTATCTGTTTTAAGTGAAGCTTATTTTGAGGCACCTTTACAACAAATCTCGTTATAACCAAATGTGCTTTGCTTAAGTCTTTTACACTATACTCCAAGATTTATTTTATATTTACCCTATATAAACCATAGAGAAAGAAAGCACGCGCAGTTCTACATCAAATGTATTTAAAGCGATGTAAAGCTGTCAAAAAAGGAAAAACCTGTTTAATCTAACGAAATATATGTATTTTTTAGAGAATTAAGCAAGAAGCATCATAACACTTCAATCTTAGTTAATTAATAGTTCGCTTTTAATACACACACTAGTTCAACTGTCCGCTGTCCAGCCAATATAGTTAGTCATTTTTTATTGGCCCCAATTTCTGTTGCTCCAGTTACCCATAAATCACAGCGCTTTATGCACGATTGCCACTGCCAAAGACTGCCCACCAACTAACTAACTAACAAGTCTATCTACCGAACAAGCAAAAAAAAATGCAATTTTTAAAGCCCATTAAACATTTGCAAGGCAGAGATAAAAATTATGTAATGCCAGGCTACAAAATGTTCCGCAAAATTATTATTGTATTTAAAAAAAAAAAAAAGAAGAAATTAATTAAGCACATAAATTATGCAGCACAGACACTGGTCAAAGAGGAAAAAAAAATGTTATTAACAACTTGGTTAACACATCATAAGGCGCCAGTGGTCAGTGGCTGTTGGTTTCAGTTAAGTTAGTTGTTGGTTCGTTTGACCAGACTCTGGTTTGCCTTAATTAATTAACTGTTTTATAGTTTTAATAGCAATTTTTTGGCCACTTTAATTTCGTTTCGTTTCGCAGCTATTTGAACTTTCGCTTGCACTTTGATAAACGTTCATAAATTGGCTCGCAACAGTTTTTCGACGATCCCTCCGTCAATATGTATCCGTATCCTTTGGGGACTTAGCTGCCAGCTAAAGTGTTGCCTGTTGTTGACAGACGTTGTTGTTGTTGTTGCTGTCTGTTGTTGCTGTTGCTGTCTGTTGTGGCCAACGGGCACACCTCTTGCTGTCCATTTGCCAGCGATTTCTAATCGATTTTTTCCGCCGCTGCCAGCCAACATGTGAAAATGGCCGCTGGCCAAACACCCCAGCCATGGGACTTAGCTAACTAAAGTGTATATACTATATAGTATGTAGCATAATATAGCAAGGCCTGGCCTGGCCTGGTCTGGGCATATGGGTTATAGCGAAACAAGCCTGGCAGCGTTTGGTTGCTTTTAAAAAAATTTTTGTCAATATTTCATTGTTGCTACAATTTGTTGGCGGCGCTTTCACACAAAACTTTTCACACTTTTGCATTGTTGTTGCTGTTGTTGCTGTTGTTGCTCGTTCTGCCAATTAGCATTTGACCATAATTTTGTTTTGGCTCACGCGATTCGATATGACGCCGCTTAACCGGAAGTTGTTCACTTTCGACAACTTTGCACGTCTCTAATTACAGTTGGTGCGCGAGCTGGCCAATTGTTGCCAGAGCCACGCCCCATTAACTGAAATAGAATTTGGAAATGTTGTTTGTTTTGCAGTCTGTCCTAAATAGACAACACGCCCTTTTCCGCATTACTTGGCTTGCATTTAATTTCGCTGTTCATTGCACTTTGACAATAGCGATCAACAATAACAATTACAACAAATAGTTACAAAAGCAACAAAAAAATTAAAGAAAAAAAAAATGGCCAAGTTTGCTATTGTTGCATTTGGTTTCTTTGTACGTGGCCTGTCGCTTTTAATGTGCCAATGACTGCATGATTGTGCGATTATGCATCCAGCTAAGCAACAATCTGTCAATGCATCCAACCAGAGAGACAGAGAGACAGACAGACAGACGGACGGACATATAGATGGACTGGCAGCCACCCAAGCGATTAATCTATCTCTCTATATAATCACAGTTTCGTTCAGGCGCTGGCGTTGCGCCGTCATTTTGTCAATCTGCCAACATCCGGTACGTTTCACTTTCAGCTCTCTGATTTATTTTATACAAAATACGAGTACATATTATAACTATTTATTATGTGCAGTTTGTCAGCGGCACAGAGAGCCCCGCCGGAGCCAATGCCAATACGATACGTATCGATACGATCGCCTAGCGGCTGCGCCCACCTGCCACAATATGTGGCCCCTGACACACACACTTACTCACAGAGACACACACTCACACACTCTGCATAACGTTTGGTGTGCGACCAAAAATGGCAACGCAATTTCAAAGCGCATTCAATTGCGTTTGCTTAATATGGCTTATCAGGCGCTGTTAACTGATAAAAACAGCAAAAGGCTGGCAAAACGTTTTCTTTAAACTTGGCCAGCAGCGATAATGGACGGCATGAGCTGTTCAGACGATAAGCTTTAACAAAATGACTCACTGCGTAGCGGAAAAATAAAATAAAAACCAAACAGAAAGTTGATTGACAAACTGTTGACTGTGTTTTTTAATGCAGTACGTGCGGTAATTAAATGAATAGAACGATCAACAAAGCTATTCAAGAAATTCTCGAAAATGTATCAAAAATAATTATATTAAAGATTGAAGTGGAAAGATATTAAATGAAGCTCGGCGCGCCTTTAATGGCACAGGTCTACTTTAGCTTCATAATCATGTTATCAGCTTTAAGTTTAGGTACAAATTTTGATTATTTAGTTTGAGTAAGGAGTTTGTACTTCTTAGTGCTACTAGCTTTATTTACCTTTTTATAATAACTAGTATTATTTACCTTTTTTTAATATTTTAATTCAAACTAACACTCATAATAAAAGCCTCTTGCCATACACCCCAGCTAAGTCTCATCTCCAGATTAGATTTGACTCCCAGTAAGAAAATCATTGCATTGTCTTTCAGCTGTTTTGTTTTAAATACCCAACACTTGATGCAGACATTACACAACACTCCTTACAATTTGTCACCCTTTTACTCAATTTTAGAGGCAAACAAATTCATTTTCATGGTCACGTAGTGGCAAGCTGCTCATTAGTGGCGTCTCAACCTGGGCCATAAGTAATCCCTGGAGATGACAACGACAACATAAAATTGCGCATACGACCCATTGCACGCCTGAGCTAGGGGTGTGTGTGTGTGTGTGTGTGTGTGTGGAACACCAATAAAAACTCTCACAAGCTGATGGCTTTTAACAACATGTGACAAATTTTTATCGCCTAGTCGTTAGCTGGTCAAGAGAGCCGTCAACGGCAAATGGTCAACGCCGGCTGTTGTATGATCTTTGACATGCCAAAACCCGAGACAAAGGCAGAAATATATGTATGTCTATAGGTACATTGTGTATGTATGTATATGCAAGTACCTATATGTATATATGTAACTAAATATGGCCCGCAGCTTTGTTTAGTTGTTACGTTTCGGCTGCCGCAAAGACAAAACCCACAACAGAAACAGAAACAACAAAAACTTTCACTTTGTTTGTCATCGGAGAGCAGCAGAAAAATATAAAAACAAGCGTTAAAAATTGTATTTTATTTTTTTGTACGTTTTTATTTATTTTTATTTTTAGTTTTTTGTTTCTCTCTATTTTATTTACAACAAAAGCCAATGCTCAAAACATGAGCAAATAATGAGCTTAGAAATTTTATGTGCCCAGCTGGCTCGAGCCGCATGCAAATGGAGCAGCTGCGGGGCAAGGCGGCGCTTGTGGCATGCCACAAATTGTGCGATGCCCAAAGCCGCAACGTTACCAAATGTGGTGGCGGCGGTGGGGCCACCCCATTTCACCCATTACGAATGGCGATTGGCATATCGGCCAATTGGCCCGCGAGTGGGCCAAATCAAAGCGCCGATAAACGTCGATGGTGTGAAATGGCAGCGCTGCCCCGCAGAGATAGCAGCCAAACGACAAAAATGAATTATGAGCCATGACGCTTTTATGGTCTTTAGCCATTAAAACTGATTTCCATTGTCTGCATTTGGCCCAGCTTATTGTGCGAGTAAAACCCGGCCAAAACAAAACAACAGCTAAACAAAAAATTGGAATACTGCGCAGCCAATGTGAAAATAATCAAAATGGTTTTTTGTGGATTTACTTGCAAAGCGTTTCGTTTGCCAAAGCAGCCAACAGACAATTGGCAACAACAGCAACAACTTGCAACAGTTGGCAATTGGCTTGAAAATGCGTGAGTCGTCACCAGGCGAAGATGTTTCAGCTCTGAGTGGGTTTTATATAGACAAAACAAACCGAACCGACCCAAAAGCTGCAGCTGTATAAAAATTGTAAAGATCATTAGACAAGCTTTGTGTGTTACGACACGGCTTAGGTCTTTGCCTTGGGCTTGTGCTGATGTGGATATTTAGATAATGTTGGCGAGTCAATGGCAGCAGCTCGATGGAGGAACCAGTCAGAATAAGACAATTTAAACAAAAGACTTAAATTGAAACTGGTTTAAAATCAACAAAAGTGAGTGATAAACACTTTCAAAGAATTCAGCAGTGAAGATCAATGGCAGAATAGAGCAAAAGTTATATAAAAGTTGAATCAAAAGGGAATTAGCTTATTAAAAGCCAAATGAATAATAAACCTAAGAAATCAAAAGTTTTTAATCGATAGATTATCGCATTTTTGGAGCTCAGAGCAGCGTTTGCCGATCTCAGCTTGAGATTTTTTGAATATCGATAGTTTCGGCTGTATTCCCAGTTATCGATAGGCACAAATATTGAATATATCGAACGTTTTCTTGTCGATTGTAGCCCGATAATTCAATAGCCATCCTACTCGACAGTTGCAATAGTTGGAACTGGGATGTCTACTTCGCTGGTGTAGTTCTAGTTATTTGTTTGAACAGTGGCCCGACTGTGGTTTGTCTTGTTGCGCATCTAACCAGACAGCGCCATAAAGCTAATAACTGCACAAAGTAAATGTTGAGTCTTTTGAGAACTGTAAACACACAATGCTAACCCCATGCTAATGATCAGTAAAACAACAATTTGTCATGCATTGTGTGCCCTAAGAGCTTTCTCCACCCAAGGCCCTCTACCCTGTTAAGTCTTATGAATGAATGTGATTTTCATTGAACTTCAATTGTGTAGAACAATAATCATTCGGCAGCAACGCACCAAACCAGATCAATAGGTCAGAAGCCAGTTACACACAGTTTCATTGATGGCCGGTGAAAGCAGATCAGCGATGCAAACAAGGTTAAAAGTTCAGTTGTGCTGGAAACTAGAAAAACGATCTGTATAGAATTAGATTGAGATGAGCTCGGCTGATTCACCGAGTGAGCTATATGAAGCTGCAAGTCTTGCCTTTCATAAAAAACAACGGCCTACATGCGTCTAAGATCGTAAAGGCAAACGCCTATACGGAAAAAAATGAATAAATAAATAAAATAATATCCCAGCCAACTCTTGACAACCGACACGCGACAGCTGCCAGCGGCAAAGGCCCACAATTTTTGGGGGGCATACGTAAGTGCAAATCGTGGCACTTAAAATGAATTTAAGCAAATTTATTAACGCAATTATTTGATTACATTAAATGTTTAAGTGCCTAAAGCAGCAACAAACCTCAAAACGTGGCCCAAAGCAAGCTGCCAAATTTGGTAAAAATGACAACTCGGAAAAACTAAAAACAAAAAAATACACATAAATAAAACACAAAACCATTTATAATGCACATACAATAACTTTAGATTTATCTTTTACATATGTATTTATGTAGTTTACAATCAATTTAACTGTCTGCCAGATTTTCTATTTGCGGCTCTGAACGCCGGCAGTTGCGGTTTCCAGTTTCAAGATGTGTATTTATAACTGAGAAATTTACATAATTTTCGTTAGATTGGCGCGACTTGCGAGTAGTTTTGCTATTGATAATACCCTGTACAACAGTCAAAGTGGGTATATGCTCAACTATGTTTAGGCAGTATACGAGAGCCAAGGCTTGGAAGAAGTTGCCTTCATTTTATTCTATGAAATTTATTTTATTGTTGTTTACTTTTTGTTTCTTTACTTTCCCATTCTAGTGTAGTTCAATACTACATAAATTAATTTATCTTGAAAAACAAAGCTTATGAACAGTTGACATAAGACAAGATTCTATTCTTTCCCATTCCAGGGTATTTCAAAGTTCATTCTTTAATTATTAGTGATAATCAAGAGAGAGTTAATCATTAAATTTACTTTAGTTTTTCGCTTTTATCATAATATCTTATGCATTCCAGAGTATTTCATGGTCGACCCTTTTTTACAAATATATTTAAAGTACCCCGCTTGTGCTGCCCACATTTGGCTTAAGCCTCGTTTGTTTTACGACACATATATATGTGTGTACATGGATATATCCAATCCAATTTCCATTCAATGCGAATTCAATTGAATTGCCGAGGGGTGGGGTGTAAACTGAAGAGTGGGCAGAGGGGGCGTTGCAGCGGCACGGGCTATTCATTTTGTGGGGCTTCGTCTGGCATTTTGTGTTTCATAAATGGTCTGATGGTTAATTTTTCGTATACTTGATTGTCACATGGATTATTATGTTTTGTCTACTATTTGCAGTTAGCGGAGAAAATTTATGTCTCTGACATTTGGGCCGACATATATGGGCCGCAGCATTATGCCAATTGAAGCTACAGCCCGTTGACTGACTGACAATTATTAATGGCAAACAATTTAATTTAATTATGGGAAAGGTTTTGTCGTTTTGATAAATGACAGCGACGGGCATTTGCCAAGCGCAGTTATATTATTTTATACAAATTTTTCAAATATTTAATTCAAGATATCTGCAGTTGCTTCCGGTCATTAAAAGTCAGTTAATTATAATGTCTACAAAACATTTGACTAATAATTAATTATAAACAAAAACAAAAAAGCAACACGAATAAAAAAAATGTGAAGGTTAACTAAAAACGTTGGCGCAAATAACTACAACAAGTGTTTAAGTGATTTGCATAAAATCGAACAAAAAACAGGGTATATGAAAAAATTCCAAGCAGCAACAATTATAAACTAGTACAAGCATATATAGTACTCATACAAGTATCGATGCCCGTCCAATTTGAACCAGTCAACGGCAATTTGAAAAGCAAAAATATAAAATAAAAAATCTTTGTAACAACTTTTCACTTTTCGCAACGGAAAGTGTCACTCAAAGTCATAGGAAAATGTTTCAACGACCAAACAAATTTTCAAGCTTCAGAAACCTGAAAGCTAAAAACCGACAACATTTAACTGAAAATCTCAAGGATAATGCAATAAACACAAAATAAATTAAGCAGTTTAGTTGCCAAATTAATGACAACGCTCGGCATGCTGAGGCGAGGGGTATTTGTCGGATTTGGGTTCAATGCCAGTTAAGATGGTATTTTCATTAATCATACATAGAGCCAACAGGCTAGTGAGTGTAAAAGTGAAATTCTTTGCGGCGAGGTGTTAATCAAGCCAAAGTGAAAATCACGAAAAAGAACCGAAAGCAGATGCTAGGCTTAAAACTACAGTGAAACGGCAAAGAAGTTAATGAAAGCAAAGCTGGACAATCAGTTAGCAAGTAGAAACCTAAAAAAAAATATTGTCATTACGAGCCGAATCTAAAGGCGAGACATTGGCTCGAACTGGTTTTCCACAGCCAAGAAGCCAGGTTCCAGCCTCGTCACATTTTCCCAACCTCAAATTAATAGAAATGTGCCTTGCATCTATCTCTCGAATTTCATTCAACTTAAGTATTTTTTTGCTAGTCAATTGTTTTTTCGACTAATTTTTTAGTTCAAGGTAAACTAATCGGAATTCCGGGTTCGAGCCGGTGTGCATCATTTGAAAAATAAACTAAAGCATAACCCATGGCATCTCAGTCAGATCTTAACTGACATGTGTGAAAGTGAGATGTTAACAGCGGCTCAATGCCAAAGTGAAACCGGTGTCTTGACAGCAAATTGGCTGATAAGCCCCGCTCAGCGTCACAAAGCCAGACACAGCTCGGTGCCAAAGCGGACTCTTGATGTCGCATTGGAATTTGCTGGCAACGCCTTCGGACGCCTTCAAATCGCGATGTGCCATTGTTTGCCAGCGAGAAACGCTCAAGGCCCTGGTACTCTCATTGCAGCAAAGTAAATTGTGGCTAAATGCAGCTGAAGCTGGTCTAAAATGAAGGCAATCGGCATAAGTATATTTAATAATTGTCAGTTATTAAGTTTCTGTCTTAAAACAATAGACTCTGGCTCGAGCGTGGGAGGCGTGGCTCAGCTCTACTCTGCTCAATGTTGTAATTTTTAGAATTGCAGACAGCCATTTTGGAAAGGGAAGCTGCAGACACACAAAAATATGTATATAGACATGTTCATACACACAAAGAACTTTGGCAACTTTCAAAAATGTTGAAAATCAATAAAACTTCCAATCAAAATAATAATTATAAACATTTTTCAAAGGCGGCAACGCGTTAACTAAAAAAAAAAAAACAGAACAAATACATATGTATATATGTTTCAATATATATATATAAATATATCGCACAGCTGTTGGCCAGACTTTTGTTATTGTTGCTAGTTGCCATTGTTTGCCATTGTTTAATAATCTGATATTACGCTGGGTATTTTGTTTTGTGGCTGCTGTTCGATTGGCAGCAGACAATGACCTTTTAGCATGCCGCTTCAGTGAATACCCGTATTTCTTCTACTCACAAATATAATTGAATTTGGTGAACTGTTCGAATACTTGTAGCTTATTCAATTTAAAATGCATTTTGCGCAATTTGTTTTGTGTTGGCTTTTTTTTTTTTTTTTTTTTTTTTTGTTTTGTGTTGAGTTCGTTTTGCATGATTTCTGTGTCGTGATTTGCGGTGGCAAATACAAATTATATTTGTTGTTTTTCATTCGTTTTGTAATTTATACATTAATTTCTGGCCAGGCAAACAAAGCTGGCGAATTAATTGAGCAGCTGCCGCTTTTATTTATTATTAGTTGCTATTTTTTCTTCTTCTTCTTTATTCAGTCGCATATTTTATAAGCTTTTGTTTGTTCGACTAGACAACATGCAATCAATTTTTTTTACTACTGTTTCTTTTTTCTTTTTTTTGCAATTGTTATTTATTTATTTTTTACATTGCACTTTTATCAGCAGGTGAGTTGCCTTCGACGCGTCCGCCGCTGGGTGTTGTAATTGCCCGGCTATTAATAATGATTACCAGCAAATGCGATGCCTGTCCGCTGATTAGCTTGCTGACATTTTGCAGCACCGGCAGCGCCAAGTCAATGCTATTTATGTTGGCTACTCTCTTATTTATAGACATGATGGCGTGCTAATTCTGTGCCACATCTCCCGAGGCTGCAGCCAGTGTTTGCCACATGGCAACAACTAGCAAATGGCAGCCGGCAACTGGCAACTGGCAACTGGCAAAATGAAATGAGTTCAGGCAACAGCAGCGGCAACGGGGCGTATGCACAACAATGGCACAATAGCCAGCCAACAACATTCGCAGCAAGAGCAACAGCTACCATAATAAACAGCTGCTGAGTAGCACAAAAGCAGCGGTAAGCATAAAAGGAACACCCAGCTTTAAAAAGCTATCGAAGCCTGGATACCCTTTTTGTGTGCAAAGAGAACTGCATTGCAACTGCAGCCAGCTTAATTACACCTGCTGAAAGTTGTGTGTATAATTATTTCGAGTTTTACATTTAAAAAGTCTTATGAAGCAGACAACAAGTCAGACGGCGTGTGGCTTATTGATTGATTAAGCTTTCAGCTTTCGGCAAAATTAATCGCATTTGCTAAATCTCATTAATCAGGTTCTTAGCATTTATGCGTTTATTTTTAAGCCTTTGTTACGTGTTGAGTTAAAAATTGTTGGGTTATAAAGGTATTTATAAAAATAGAAAGAAATTCGATTTATATGCTTCTTCCTGAATTGAGTAAAAACAAAAATTTTTTTTTATAATTGATAAAATTTTTAACTTGAAATCCTCGTCAGCGTATCGTATCGATAACCTATCAAAAATAATCGCAGCCAACTTCAAGCTAATCAGCATTTTAAATATTTTTTACTTTCAGACTTAAATCGAATGCAGATCATTATATTAAGAGCTTATTTTAGTTGTAATGAAAGCAAATTAAAAGTGAGGCATGCTTTCTTATAAGTCCATTTATAAATCAGGAATTTATGCTCGAATTTGCATACAGATAATTTGCTTCTTAATGTAAACATATTTTTCATATGTAATGCATACTTAATTGCTTCTTTGAAAATGTATAAAAATTGTAACGGCGGGTTGTAAAATATTAAAAACGAGATTAAAGAACCAAAAGAGCCAGAGCTTAAATATGTTTATACATGTCATTCAAATTCTGACAAAATGAATTTGGGTGCAGAATTACCCCAGAAATGCCCTACGTAGGGCATCTTTAATAAAGTTATTATTTCGGTGTCGCATTTGATGGCAGTAAAAATTGCACAAAAATGCGCAAAGTGAAAATATTTCAACAATTTCTACAAGTTACATTGGCCTTAGTGCTAGCATTGTCGCTGTTGTTGTTGTTTTTGCTGATGTTGTTGTTGTTGTTTCTGCTGTAGTTTTGTGCACTTGCCGCGTAATTTGCATGCCAAACGCAAGAAACAATAAAGTAAAAATAAAAAAAAAGAAATGCAACTCGGGCTAATAATCAGCAGCAGCAGCAGCAGCAGAAGCAACAACAATAACCACAGAGTGCAGCACAGATCAGTGAACTTTAGTTTTTTGTTAGGACCTAACAATATTTTGCTGCTGTTTTTCCCCAATGAAAGTGAAAATAGTTGTGCACTGATGACATCACATTGCAGCGCAGTTCTCACTAGAAAGTTCGCGAACAATTCCAAGATTTTATTTAGACATTTCCTAATCAAAATCGTTGTTTTTGCGCCAAATGTTTAATTCAGTAATGTGGATTGTGAAAAAGTCGTGAGTTGGATTTGACACGATTTCCATGATTAAAAATTATGATTATGTGATTCAAGCAATGCTAATAAAATGTCATTACAATGCTGTTGTATCTGACACACACACACACACACACACAGACGTCATCACGTGTGACACATTGCCTAAAATAGAAAAGTTGATATTGTATAAATAATAAAAGCTGGCTGCAATTGTCGTGCTAGCCCAGTTATTAGGCATGCGAGGCGTCTCACTGGTTAATTAACACGTCAAGCTGGCTTTAATTAAAGTTCAAAATTTAGTGAGTATCTCCAACTGCTGATGCGAAGGCGGAAATGCGGCGCTTAGTCACAGCATATGTTGACGCATGCAGCATGCAAATGAAGGCTTGAATAATATGCCAGCCATGGTCACAAACAATGCAAACCAACAACAACAACAACAACAACGGCAACAGCAGCAGCAACAGCCGCAGTCGCGCAGACGCGTGTAAAGTTAATAAATAAAGCAAAAGTTTTAAATAGCCGGCAACTAACGCTGAACCCAGCTGATGACGCTGCCACAGCGCCTGATAATGTTGCCGCTGATAATAATGATGGTCATTATCACGATAATAATAACGATGTGGCCGATGATGAGGTTCAATAAACTTGGCAGGTTGCGCGGCCAAGTGGACAAAAAAAAAAGCATACAGTAGTACTGGCCATTGGCCAGGCTGTAAACGCGGCTCTAACCAGCCAAGCGGCCAGCCCAAGCACTTTGCTTATTAAAGTACAACAACTACCAACAGCAACAGCAACAACAACAACTGCGTCGTACATCAGGCGAAATTTATTATGATGATGTTGTGTGCATAAACCAACAACAACAATAATGTGGGCAAGCAACAATAAGGAAAATTTATTATCGGTGCCGCATCGAACGGTTTGACTTTGGCTTTTAGCTGTTGGCTTTGGCTTTACACAAAAGTTTTATACACCAAAACGGAAGGGCCGGCAATTGCACTCTCTGGGCATAGCCGCAGCCGCACTAAAAACAATGGCAATGCAATTGTAATGCCCCCTCGTTTTAGTTTTTTTTCAGTTTTTTATGCCAGCTCTTTGGCTGTTCCGCTTGAGGGCTGTGCAATTGGGCCCAAGCCACAGCCCTTGCGTTGGACGTGTCGCCTAGCCAAGGGTCATCAGGCTCCAAGGAAAGCGGCTTGGTCTAACCACAACAAAGCGGCTGTGTCCATCAAAAATCGTTGCCACAACGCAGCTGTGTTGCAGCTGGCGCCTCAAACACCAAGGTGTCAATATAAATAAGCTAACAGATAAATATTGATTTCAGCTAAACATAAAATTACATAGGTAAAATCAGACCTAATGAAGACAATCAGCATAAAAGACGAATCAATTGTGTCAAGGTTAGAAATCTAAATTTAGGAAAAATTAACTACTTTTTTTTGGCTTTTAAAAGCAACTTACTAATCTGCAAATATTTAATAATAGAAGCACAAGAATCGAAACACTATGCAACAATTTTTAACAGAAACAAATGTACAGAAGTTATGTAATCATTTTTAGTGCACACCAAATTTAAATATACAATAAATGATACATTTAAATCAGTTGAATAATCCTAAAATTTTAACAAATATATCTAAGCTTTACAGTTCTAAAACAACAATCAAAATATTATACTCTAGCTCAGGCAAATACTCATAACGCTTCAGAGCTTATCTTGCCTTTAAGATAACCTCAGCTCTGTGCATGTATTATCAAGTGGCAACGCCTACTGTTAGCTTAAAGTATAGTATTACTTCTATGCTTGCTGGAAAAAAAAGAAAATGTAAAAAATTACGAAAAATTACATGTCTAGCGAAAAATACACTGTGGTTACATTATAAACGGGCGAATGAGCACCGACCACAACAACAACAACAGTTGGTTGCTAACCTCCATTGAAGGGCGCATAAAAATTTATAACTTGTTGTATATAGTTATGAATATATATGTATATATGTATAAATATTTATGTATACAAAGGTAACAGGGAGGGGAGAGAGTGTGTGTGTGTGTGTGTGTGGAAAAGCTGACCGCACACAGCTGACAGAGAGATGTGCAGAAAATTAAAGGAGACGGCAACAAAACGAATATGAGTATGAGTGCGAGTATGAGTGCGAGTCGTGAGTGTATATCTGAGTATATATGAATAGCGTACGTGACAGACAGTCATTAAAAGCGCTTTATATGCACATAATAAGTTTTGATTGCCATTTGCTTATTTGGAGCATTATTTAAGTTTCATTAAGACATGCTAAATGACTTTCGAAAGTACCCGAGCACCAAGTCTAACTGCAAGTCGAAGTCCGAGCCTGAGTCAGAGCCAGAGCCAGAGCATGGCTCTGAGTCCGAGTTATAGTCAAAGTCAAAGTCAAGTGATTGACGCGTTTTACAGCCAAATGCGTTGTGGAAATTAACGGTCAACACTTTCGCTTGTTGGCCAGGCTTGGCATTTCTTGGCATTTCTTTTCAATTTCTCAAATGCGCTAAGCAGCTGCAAAACAAAATATAAAAAAAAAAACCCGGCTAAAATATTAATTTCATTAAAGTTTATATTTTCATTAGCCAACTTTCCTGATTTCCAGCGATAGGAGAATAGTTGTGTATGATTTAATTGTGAGTCTCGTTGGAAATGAAAGGATCTCGGCGATTAGCAGCTGTTCGAGCATTTTAATTGATTGCGCCAGAAATTAATGAGTGCGTTCAACTCTATGTGATCTTAGATAGGGCCACACGACAGCATAACAACAACTTAAAACCCCACAACGATTTTGCCCAACTCAAACAGCAGATCTTTATTGTTACAATGACGTAATCAGCTTAGAGAGGGGCGGGGCTGGCGGTTGTGCATGGCATATGGCATCGATTTTGGTGGGGCGCTTTCGATGCGACTTCAGTTCCGGCATAATTTAGCACCAATTTGTGTTTGCTTTTCACTTGGCTAATGGCGCAAACAATTGGCTAGCCAAATGCTCGTACGCTAAAAAGGTCATGGTAAAATTGTTGAAAAATTGAAATCGAAATTGCAGCACTTACCGCCGCTTGCTGCCGCGAAAGTCAAGCAAACTAACTGCAAGTTATCGTATCTGCCAGATACACAAGCGCAGCAATTGCCATGGCAATTGTAAATAGAAACCACCAAACCACTAGGAAAACACAAAAATCGACACCACAAGCAGGCTACCATGCCAAACCCCCCTGCCGCCCCCCCTGCCAACTCACAGGAGAAAAGGTACGGGTGAAGGCCACAAATGTAAAAGCTTTTTGTTTTTGGTTACCTGGCTAATTAGGGCGCCTAAGCAGCAGCCGCTGCTCATTTCGAGCGCCTCTAATTGGCCAGCCAGCAAAGCGCTCTCCTACCCATAAGTACTCACGAGTACATTCGTATAAATACAAAACAGACAGGTAGCCTTAACCGTAGCGTACGTATCGCATGACACATGCCAGACACCAACAAGATTTTTCACCTGTTCAATCGCTGTTTACCATACACATTTGCTGTCAACATGTCGGCAGGCATGGCAAGAGCCCAGTTACGAACACGATAAGCAGAGATAGCTACCAGGAAGCGTTAAACGAGAGAGAACGACAGAGAAAGAGAAAGAGAGGGATAGAGAGAGAAGCGTAGCAGTTGTTGCCAAGCACAGCTAAATAGATTAGGCAATCAATTCGCATGTAAAAATCTACAATAATCTCACTCTTAAGCCAATTAATTGAGCTTTGCGGTTTTAAGTGGGTTTAATTTATTGAACTGCACACAAGTAAGCCGAAACGAAGCTTTCATGTGCTTTCAAATCTATATTGAAAGTTTAGGAGTAAGTGAGAGCTTAGCTTATTGTTTATCAGCAAGCCCAAAAAGATAAAGCATTAAATAATGTGTGGAATCTGAATATAATAACTCATTTTATCCAAATATGACGGAGTCTAAACAAATCTTTCATGTGCTTTCAAAGCTTTATTGGGCGCTAAAAATCAAGGGCGAGCCAGAGCGAAAACGAGAGAAAGAAAGAGAGAGAAAGATATGTAAATCCCAATCAAAACGCACCTATTAGCCTCAGCTGAGATGTGCAGCTTTAACTGAGATAAATTAAATGTACAATACACAACTAAATCGACGTATGTGCTTTCAAAGCGTCATTTAATTTTTAAGAATGAAAAAGAAGTCAAATAATCACAATCACAAACACAAAGCATATCACAATTCGGTCCCCTTAGTTAAGCTTTTCAGCTTTGAATTAAATTAATCTAATAGACTGCGTACAACTAAGCCATTTCCAAGCTCTCATGTGCTTTCAAAGGTCTACAGACAAATATGTACAAATGAATATAAAAGTGGCATAAAATGAGTATTAATGCGTACTTTATACTAAATGCTAACAAACAAAGGCATTCCAGGAGCACATCGATCAATAAGCACTCGCCACGCATTTTAATTGAAATGCCTAAAATCCGGCACTTATTTGTTAGTTTATAGTATGTATCTGATATCGAGCATACCAATATTGCTAGACAGTGTATATAAATAGCAATGGGTTCATTTTGTTGCAATCTGATATACTCGGTATATTTCGTTAGTTTAAAATCGATTGTTGTACTTTTACCGCTGGAAGTTGTCAGCATTTTCTGCGCACAATCGATATGGCTTAGCGGCTCAAAGGCTTAGCTTTGGGCTAATGAAATTGTAATGTAACACACACTTTGTAGCTGGCCCTCGGATCAGCCACATAGAAATTGTCTCTTTAAGCCGCGACACTTGGGCACTCATAAAGTTGTTTAAACTTGACACTGTTTGTCGTGCTTTTGCCCGACTGTCTGTCGACTTGGGTTTATTTTTTTTTTCTTTATTTACCTCTATATTTGCATTTGCCACCGTTGCGAAGCTTGACAGTCTGTCAGTTGGTAGGCAAAAATGTTGTGGATTTTCATAGTTTTTTTCTTTGTTTTTTTTTTTTTTTTTTTTTGGCAAGCTCAACGCCCGGCAGCCCCGAAATAATAATAGCAACCAAGAGGCCAGGCCAAGATGTATAATGGCCAGCGAAAATTTGTTGCTGCTTAGTTTTTCTATGTACTCGTACTTGGCCCAAGGTTCATGGTTTTATTAAATTGCTTTTGCCACACGACGTTTTCGAGTAGCTAACCAGGCGGGGCAAGGGGGCGCTTGTTGTTGTACCAGACGATTGCCAGCTGAGGCCCTTACTGCTTTTGGCCATTAACACTGAAAGCGCAGCCAATTTGTAAGCGCGTTTTGGGCCAGTTAAACACCTAACGATTCTGTTTAGGTTTTTGGCTCACAAATTAAGCCAATTTGCAGCCACACCAAATACAGATATCAAGCAATTGAACATCTTTTGAGAACTTCAAGGTTTCTGCGCAGTTGAATACAGCTGTATTATTTTTCCAGAAGTTGACTGTCATAATCCAAGCCCGGCGGCTGCTAATTTGAGTTGTGTTCAAATTTAAGCATCTAACCAGCTATGTTAGTCATAAATCATGCTGAGTTTGCCAAACAAAAAAAAAAATAAATACATTTGAGTGGCTTGAGAATTTTTAGAAAGTCAACAAGATCAAAGTCAAAGAGCCAGACCGACTTAGCTAATCAATAAGCCAAAGGGGAGTAGCTAGCTGTCGCCTAGAATCAAGCCTATCGAGTTGAGCGATCAATAATGGCAGAAGAGTAGCCTATTTCTAAGCATGAAACAATATAATACCTAAGCAAAGCTTTAGCTTAAATCCGCTTTAAGTAATTGAGAGTAAAAATGATGGATATGTTAAGCCGGACAAATGAGACTTCTCGCAAATAATGTATGTATACATATATATAGTACAATTACATATATTAAGAATGTATAACAAATATAATATTAATTTAAAAAGCTTAGTTTAAATTCTATCTAAATAGTTCTAACATACAATAGAGAACAGATGTCTTTTGAAACAAGAATTTAACTAAGTTAATTGCAAATCAAGTCACTATGGAGGACATGTAAGTGCAGCAGTTTCCATAATGTGACAAATGAGGACTCGCACGGAAATAAAAAGACCATTAGGAACAAATGTGTTAGTCTATTAGGTAACAAAAGATAATTGTCAAATTCTATGTGAAACTGAATTAAATACGTGTGCGTTTATTTCGAGCGGCCTTGGGAGGCCACAAGAAAATTGTTTAGACTATTAAATATGAAGCCAAAGTTAGCTAAATGATTAATGGCAAATATGTCCTTCATTCGCTGATCTCTTACTTAACTCTGATGTCTAAATGTTAATAGCTTAATGACGCCCATTCATAAAAGTGAACACTTTCTGCTGTGCTGCTCCGCTATTGGTTACAGCGCATTTACCAGTCGACTAGATCCAATTATGGCGCTCTTACGCATTTCCGAGACCCTCATAATTAGATGCTTGGCTTCTTTTAGCTCCTCAGCCGCACTTGCTGCATGAATTGCACTTATTCTGCGCTGCTTAGGTGCAGTTGTAATTGTAATTCATAAGGCGCATGAGGCTAATGAGGCGGCGGCATTTTTCATTAGCGTTTTATGTAACTGACAACGACGCGCCATTTACCTTCACCAGAGAACGGCAGTCCAAAGCTGAAGGCCTCGCTGCTGCTGCTGCTGCTACTGTTGCATGATGAGGCGACGACCAAGCCCAAGTCCATTAAGAGGCGCGTTGTGGCAGTGGCATTTGCATAGCTGCCGCAGCGCAACTTTAATCGCCGCAATTGAACAGTGAGCTCAGCTTTGCGGGCCTAGTTAAATTTACTGACAGTAGCAAATGAATTCAAAAGCCAGTTGAGGGTCTGCTGCTTGGGCTTTGACAATTCAATTAGAGGGTATACTTTGTGTAGCTGACAGGAAAATTGAAAAAGATATCAGCTAACTGATTGGAGCTGTTAGCAGCGGAAGCCAGTCATAATTTTTAAGACTTGACTGCACCCAAATTGATTAGCCTGAGCAAAACTCGGGCAGAGTTTGCACTCCATGCGCTTTTTTCTTATTTAACAGCGACTAAGAGAATTACTTAAGGCTCTTTGTAAAGCTACCTGCAAAGATCATGTTAGAAAATATGTTAAATTTCACTTAATTTTCTTAAACTATTGTTTTGATGAAACCACGTTTAGTTAATATTTACTTTACCTTCATGTTAATGTTAATGTTACTTTATCTTCATGTTAATATTTAACAGTCATGTGGCTGCTAACTACTTATAGAATACAAAGAATAATGTCGGTTGTTTAAAGCTTCTTAAGATGACCCTCAACTTGCACAGAAACAGGAGAAAATGAACTTTTCGTTTTCCATTTCTCATTTATCCTATTACAAAATCATTTTCTTAGGAAGAAAAACGTATCTTTAAGCAAGCCATTTAAATTGTAGATTTAGTTTGTCACGATTTTGTTAGCGCGCACAAAACATTTAAGCATAATTTATGAAGACTTGTCAGGCAATGAGGTTCACAGCAGAAGCATCTTTTCAGCTCGCAGGATTCTGTTAGCAGGCACTTTGGGTTTGCAAAGGCAAGCAATTTGCCTGGCAATTTTATAAATTTTATTTCATTGGCTGCAAACGCAGCTCAAAAATGCGGTTGGCTAATTAGTTGTGTGCATGGCAGTTAGTAGCAATGCTAACTAAAACCTGTTTAACTGCCGGCGTCATTGATAACAACAACAGCAACAGCAACAGCAGCAGCAGCAGCAACTGTAGCCAGCTAAAAAGCAACTTTGGTGCTGACTCCGTTGGCTTACAAACAGTTAAAGATAACCAAACATGGCCATGTGATGCACTGTCACTGGAAAAGCGCCATAAAAGACTTGTTTGCATGTTGTGCGAGCAGCACGAGGAGCAGGCGAGCAAACACACATACAAACAACATTCGAAAGGCTACGGGCCTAGACTTGTGTGCAGCATGTGGCTTTTTGTGTGTGTGTGTGTGTGTGTGTGTGTAAATGAGGACATCGGCTAATATTCATGCCAATCGATAAGCGCCTCGACCGCCTATAACTGGAAATACATATTAAGTATACGACGCGCTGACAGGCCACAAGCTTTGCCCCAAAGCGGACGCAGACAGCAGCCATCGCACACTTTTTCTACGGTTCACTGGGTTTTTAGGTGTGTGTGCACGCGCGCGTATGTGTGTGTGTGTGTGTATGTGTGTGCGTGCGTGTGTGTGTATGCGCATCCAACTGTCCATTTGGCTGGCCACGTGCTGGGCTTGTCCTGTTGGCTAGCCTAGTAACATGTAAATGTCCTTTTTGCTGATGAATCAGCGGGCAATTGGCGGGCAGGTTCGTTGACTTATTGGTAAGGTTATGCATAATTTACTGTGAAATTGTATACGGTGATTACACTGTCTGTGTAAGCATGGGTGTGTGTGTGTGTGAGTGTGTGGGGCTCATAAATTTTCCGCTTTAAAGGCGCACTCAGACCACGGCGATAGCTCTGCGGCGCCATATGGGCAACAGGCCGGCCCAAAAATGAAATACGAGCACAAGAACAAGACGCATAAAAATGATGAAGAAGCCCAAGCAATGAGCAAATCTGAACAGCAGAATAAAAACTGGCCAAACTGGCCAGACGAGCGAGCAAAAAAATAAAGACAAAAAAACCAAAAGCAGCTACCAAAAACAGTTTAAAAGGCAACGTTGCTGTGGCTGAGGATGCTGCTGCTGCTGTTGCTGTTGTTGCTGTTGATGTTGCCGCTGTTGTTGTTGTTGTTGCTGCTGTTGGTGCTGCTTCTGGTGTTGCTGCTGCTGCTGCTGCTGTTGGCCACGTTCAACGACGATGACCTTGGCGACGCTGGCTGGCAACTTGTTGCATCTGCTGCTGCCCGCGACAGCTGCACAGCGGGCAGACACCTGAGACTTAAAAACCCGAGACAACACACCAACAACATCAACAAACACAACAAGAAGAAGCATTTTTTGCCACGCATAGAGAATCGGCTCATCAAGCGAACAAACCCCCGCCCCCTCTCAGCTTAAGCCACCCGCTGTCTGTGGCATTTTCAAGCCGCTCAGCAGTTTTCTCATGCATTTTACGGTAAATTTAGGTCGCTGTTGTCGCAGTTTTTGTTGTTGTTGTTGCTGCTGTTGTTGCTGTTGTTGCCGGCTGCAACTTGCTTACATGGCAACGCCAATAACTTGGCTAAATATAGCCATTCGACAAGTTGGCAATGCCTTTTCATGGATTTCCTGGCCAATGCATTAGCATCCAATGCAACATTTTTTGTTGTATTTGCTTTTGTCGATTTATCACGCATTGCTCATTCGCCGCATTTGCCAGAGCCAAGCGCAGGCAGCAGCCACAGAGAGCCACATCCGTTGGGAAGTGCCGCTCAGCCGGATTGTGCGGATTTGTCTTATTTGGGGCATGACACAAATTTGGTAAGCGGCGGCTTACCAGACGTGGTTAGTTGTCTGTTTGTTGTTGTTGTTGTTGTTGTTTCTGTTTTGGTTGTTGTTGTTATTTTTGTTGTTGTTGTTAGTTACTGCTGCTGCGTCGTTTTCTTTTGAGCAATTTAACAATTAAAAACACGCGCTCTTATGGTTTCAGCCCCGCCACCGTCATTAACTCGTTAATCCACGCGAATATAATTTATTATAATTGCACATATTTTACAATTCGCTTGAATCATAAAACCAACAGCCAAGAGCCAACTGGCCAAAAACACGCCAGCCACTGGCATGTCCATGTCCATTTCCATGGCCAGGCCAGGTTGAGCCGTGCCACGCCTCGTTGCCCAATTTGATGCTGTTCTGGCCAAAAGACATGTTTCTGATTCTTACCCAAAACGATGATGATGCATGAACAATAGAAGCAGTTCAACAAGTTGATAGTGTGAACTCACCTGCAAAGGTACAAAAAAAAAAGAGAAAAAGAAAAATGTTGCATAAGTGAGTTGTACTTAAACATATTAAGTAGAATTTGGCATCATTTTAAATGAAATGATGTCACATTAAACAGTGACTTCATGATTGGCAAAACAATCATATCATTAGACTCTAATTGAACTCTACTTAAACCTAATTTAAGCTTTATTTTGAAATTTGCAAAAGATTTATTTGCACAGCATAGACATTGTCTTTGGCCACGTTAAGCGTGTTCCAATGAATCTTAAATACTCTAAAAACAGTCATAATCAAAATGTTTCTCAATCAAGGAACAGTCTCAACAACATAATCAGAACCGAGACTATATTGTCATATCAAATATTTCTAACAAACACATTATTGTCCCTTTTTCCTTAAGCTCTCACTAGATTTGAAAATAAAAGGAAATTAAAGAAAGGAAGTAAAAGTCGATTTATTCATGAGAATGTTGATCTTTCGGCTACATTTATAAAATGTGCTATCAATAAAATACGTAGTTCAATAATATGTGAAAATTATTTTATCGAGAAGTAATGTGTAAAACAATTTCTGACATGAGTTGGTGAGCCGTTATTCTACGAAATATTTATGGATTATATTTATAGATATTTTCATGTGTTTGAAGTTCCCACAGATTTACACCTATTGCATGTTCGCTTTCCTTATAAACAGGCCATATATACACATCATGGTTTCAGTTTCCCGATTTCCTGACATAATACCCAGACAGTTTATGTCGCTATAAACATATTACAATTTGTTTAGACAACAAACGCGACTAAAGTTCAGACACAGGGCCAGGCAAAACATGGCCAACAGTTGGCAGCAGATACATCAAAAACCAAATAACAGCAGAAAGAGAAAAAACAATACATCTTAAGCCCTGGCTGGCGTGTACGGCCAGCATTTTGGCAAATAGCCAACTGGGGAGCATATAAAACAAAAGGCATGAGCTGTGCACATTTCAATTTGGCAACCGGGCAACCGGGGCTGTTGGGGAGGGGGAGGGGGAGAGGTTTTGCATATGAAATTCTGATACTCACGGCATGGATCATTAGACAGGCCGAAAGCAGACTGAATTTGTTATAGCGCGCCAAGCAAATGTGAGTAGCAGACACGTGAGCGTGCAAGTGTGTGTGTGTGAGCGTGTGCATGTGTGTGCGTTTGCGTTTGTCTGGAGAAAGTCGGAAGCGTGCCGCCGTCACACGTAAGCCACAGCAGCTGAAGAAGAAGCGCAACCCAGTCGGTTTGGCCTGCCCAATTGCGGGTTGCGGATTGCGGCTGAGATTGCAGCTTGTTGTTGTCTTCATCAGAGCAGCAACAAAGCGCAAACAGACAGACGAACAGACGGACAGACAGACAGTCATCGGACGGGCCGGGCCGGGCCAGGCCAAGACAAGCACAGCTGGGCAACTCGAGCTCAACACTCGCACCTATCTTGGCCAACCCTGTCAAAGCCAAAGTGGAGCAAATGCAATGGGACGCGATTCGCATTGCACACAATTTGCGTAATGTATGTGCCATTGAGCCAACCTGGCCTAAAACTAAAACCCATTTATAACATGCCCGACTATTCATTTTAATTGAATTGCCAAGCAGCAACAGCACAAAACTCATCAGTTATGCTTTTGTTCATTTTTAATTAAAAACAAAAAAAAGGAAAAATAAATAGTTTCTGCAATTTAATTTCATGCTTTTGGCCAAAATAAAATACATTTTCCTATGGCGCACAATTTGTCATGTGTCAGTTGTTTATTAGGCATGCCCACACCTGTGGCTAGGCGGGATTTTACATTTATCAGAGATATGTCTGATAACGTTGCTACACATAAAAGTTAATAAAAAAAAACCAGCGGGGTGGGCGTCTCTTTCTGTTTATTTATATTTTGAGACTCCCACGCCCAGTTAAATGACGCTTTAATTGCGGCAGCTGAAATGCTGTGGCCGGCACCGACAAAATGTTAAATGTGGAAAAACTTTCAAAAGAATAATGGGAAAATAATGCCGCTAATTATCATTAGAGTGTGTAATTTTGCTTTTCCAGAAACTCTGGTGTTCCAGAATTTGTAAAAGAAACTGCCGGACAGCAAACAGACAAATGAAATAAGCTGCAGAGCGCAAGACAAGGGCGACTTCCTCCTACAACAAGGCGCACAAAATGGCAACGAGACGGGGCCAAAACGTCATTAGTCAGAACTGAGGCAGCAGCAGCAACAAGCACAGTGGGGAAAAATAGAAAGCCAGATGCCGAGCGGCAGTTGAGAAAGCCAAAAAGAACTTAACACAATTTACACTCTCGAGCGATTCTCTACATAATCTTGCACCGCTCTCTCACTCTCTCTGCCCACCTCTCTCTCTCTCTCTCTCTCTCTCGCTCTGTGTATCTGTGTGCATGTGCTGGATGTGCTGTTGACAACCGCAAGTGGGTGTTGTACTTATTGTTGCAGCTCCAATTGCGAATGCGACCGCGAAACCTAAAACCATTTTATGCACGCACTTCCAGCTGTGAATGCTGGCAAGGGGGAAAAAATCGCTTAACAAAAAATAATAATAAATAAAAAAAAAAGACTATTGACAGTCATCTGAATACTATAATCAAGCGTTAAATTAACAATGCTTTGCGTTTCATGCCATCAAATCAACTTTCAAACTTACGCTACGAACGTAAATAGTTCACAAATGATTGCAGCCCAAGAGACAGCTTGTTTATTATTAACGCTCAGTTGTGTAAATTTGCATTTGTATTGCTGATTGTGCTCGTATTAGTGTGCTCTACTGCGCTGTGCTTTGATCTTCCAAAGTGCCTGCGTTCGTGTGTTGCGTACGTGTGCAAAAAACAAGTAAGGTTAGGCTGCGCTTCAGTGGGGTGGGGCATAACTGTAGTAGGGAGAGTTACGGCTAAACTGATTGAATAATATTATTATTATTAATTTCTTGCTCATATGCAATTAATAAAATCTCCCCGTGAAAATTGTCATCTATCTAGGCAAATAGGCAAATGGTAGATCGGCTCAGACCTAACTCCCTAGCTTTATGTTCGGTTCGTGAATCCGGGCTTCCATTCTTAAACATAATTCTGTTTAGTTTTAACATTAATTTCGCGCTCATATTACTGAAAATATCACAAGCCTAACATACTTCTTTTTAAATACTTTCCGCAAAACGGGAATCTGTCATGGGTGGGAGATCCCGCAAAAGATTAATACTGAAACAAACCAAAATAAGAACAGATATATAGTTCGATTCGAGTTGTTTTTTGAGCAACTAGTTTACTTTTAAGTCCAGCTTGTATTCAAAATTATGCAAAATAGTTCTTATAGCTCACAATAAGCAGCTAATTCACACAATCATAAAACCAAAATCAATAAACTCGTAATTATGTGGGCACAAGTCTCTTTTTCTTCTAGTCGGAATATACGTTATGCACCGACAGCTTCCACGGCCTGTCAAGCTGGTTTTGCAATTAGCGATAAATCTTAAATATATTTTATCAAGAAAACTTACTCTTCACCTTTATGTGCGGTAAATTAAGGAGTCGAATAGCTGATAATAGCTGCACGTAGTTAAAAACGGCTGCGTTTTCTAAGGAACCTTGCGAGCAGCATCGAAATCCCACAAATCAGGCGCCAATCGAGATCCTATATGATAGCTGTACATAACTATTATAGCCAGCCTTAAGTGCACTTAACGTTGCATTGGTTGCATTGGCAGAGCTGCCATTTAAACAAGCCAACAAGATTGCGTTGATGTGCTGCTAATGTGCCTAATTAAGCTGCAGGCCTCAATGCAACTGCAATCGGGTTATTAATTTTCTCTTTCATTGTTTGGCTCTCGGCCAGGCCTGAGATAAACGTTCTATGAGTAGATTGAGTGCGAGTATGAGTACCCGTTTGCCTAGAGATGCGTAAAGAAGGCATCAGATACCAGATGGGCAGCTCAGTGGCGGCGTTACGCTTCAGTCTAGCAGTTAAACAGTGCACACACGCAGTTGCGAGTACGTGTATCTATAAGATACACGCACGCAGCGTGCAAGCTTAAATTGTGGCTGCGGCACTTTTAGGTCTCAGCTTGGCAATTAAGAGTGTGAATTTCAAGCCATAAAACAGTTGCAACACATGTGGCCCGTTGCGCTTGTTGCTGTTGCTGCTGTCGCTTTTTCGGGTGAAAGTTTGTTCTACAGCCGCGGCAGCTGCGCATTTGTTACAGATTTTTCTTGGCGTGCGGCTGGCTTGGAAAAAGTGACAGCCTCATGTGGCGTTTTTTTTTTTTCTTATTTTTTTTAATTTTTCATTTTTGTGTGTCAGCCGCTGTTGAAAACTTGAAAATTTCTAGCCATAATTAGCTCAAAGTCATATCTTATCATGGCAAATAATTCACACACACAGAATATCAAATTGTGTGCACTAAACCAACAATGGCGAGCCATAGAAAGTTAATCGCATGTGTCCACAGCTACAGATACTCGAATTGTTGATTTTTCCATTGCTTTTATCTTTGCCACAAAGCGCAAACAAAGAACAACAACGCCGACAAACATCTTAATTTCACAATAATTGCGCGCACCCAAAATTGAAAAAAAAAAAAACAGAGTCGAAAAAGAAAAAGAAAACCAAATTGAAATCCAAGCAACGCGTCATCCAAGCCTCAGCTCAAGCCGAAAGTGCAAACATTCAACACTGGTGGCAACAGCTGCTGGATTGCGAGGATTGCCCTCCAATCCACAGACAGCTGCTGGCTTGGTGTTGCAAGCAGTCAGACTTGGGGCCAGGGGCCAAGTGGGTGTGCAGCTTGTGGGTGACTTCTATTTGCATGGCAGGTGAAAAGTCTTTGGGACAAGCAAAACAAACTTTGCATCTGTGTTGTTTTTTTTGTCTTCAGCTTCCTTTCGCTTACCTCCCACCTTCTCCCACTGGCCTGGCCTGGCAATTTCATAATGGCGTCGTCAGCCAGTCAACGGGCCACTGCCAGCAGTCAGCAGTCGGCAGTCGGCAGTTGGCAGCCAGCAGTCAGCAGTCGGCCAGGCAGCGCTGACGACATTACAGTTAGTCGAGACGCCGCAGCGTCCATTGATGATGGGTTTTTAAGCATTCAACCAGTCAGCGTGTCAGACAATGCACTGGCGGATCGGGAGATTGGGCGCTGGACGGGGGGGGTTGGGGGCGCTGCACTGCATCTAGCACAGTGCACAATTGGCCCGATTGCATTTGGAGACTGCAGACTTGTTTACAGTTGCTTGTCTCTCTCATGCCCTTACTGAAGAAAGGTTAGTTTGTGATGCTGATTGCAGTCGACTTCAAATAAGCCCACAAAACGATTCGCAGTAAGTGGGAATAGATGCAAGAATATTTACAGGGTTTAAGATCAGCTCAAGTGCCAAGACACTACAAACTAATTTCCATAAAGGACAATTACAATACAGATCTAAAGACCTCTCATCTTACAATCTTAAGCTCTAAGCTTAAAAGCCAAAAGTTCTTGATGTTTTCTTATATCGCCTGCTATTTTTACTACGAACATTAAAACCTAATTTTTGCATAATTATAAGAATGTTGTACTTGTAAAATAAACGGGAGTGTTCAGGGTTTTCAAATTTGTGTAAATACCAAGGCTACAGCTCTCTAAAATGCGGCGTACGTTTAAAGATAATCTCCGGGAAACAAAAAAAAATTAAAATTGATGCCATCTATTATCGGAAATAAGCATTATCTATGCTATAAGAGACACCTTTCAAAACCTATAGCTAAAACAACTCGGCTGATGAAGAACTTATGTACTTCATAAGGTCGAGGATGCCTTCTCCTGTCTATAACATACATTTACACAAGCTGCAACTACATACCCTTTCCGACCATTTTCAAAGGGTATAAGTATAACTCAACAATTTTAAACCCGACTAAATACCTTGCTACTCAATTAAAAAGTAAATTGTAAATAAAGTAAAAACAATCAAAAACTAACCTAACTTTATTTAGAACAACAAATAATTCAATACATTTTTTACTGGATAAATAAATAGTTAAAATGTAAAAAGTTCTTAAGTTTTAAGAGAGCTTTGCTGCTCGACTTTGAAGGGTATTCGGGTATTGCGATCGTTTTTTTTTTTCTAGCATTTTCCACTTGTGTTTTCAACACAATATTCGAACGTTTCATTTTCTGGCCAGCAGAAAATGATCAATTGTTGCCGCTGTTGTTTTTTGCTGTGTGGCCAACAAAAACAAAAACAAAAACAAATGAGCGAAAAAATGCGAAATGCTCATAATAATAATAATGTTCGGCAAGCCGAAATTGAGGCATGTTACCGCATCGAGCGACGCTGCAGATATGAAGATTTCTTTCTGTTGCAAGCTGCAACAATAATTGAGCTCTTTTTTTGTGAGTGTAAATGTGTGTGTGTGTGTTTTTTTTTATGCAATTGCTATGCATGAAATGGAAACACAAATGGACAATCTCGCAGCATTTATAATTATATTTGATTGCAACAATTATTTAAAAATAGAAATAAAAAAACACTCAGCCACCAATTGGCGAAATAAGCAAATGTGTTGGCAAAAGTTATACCACAAGCGATTTTTGTTAAGTGTGCATGTGCTTTAATTCTTTTAACGAGCTTATTAAAGGCAATCAGAGTGGATCTGAGGAGTCAGCATCGAGAACACAGCACAGCGAGCCCAGCGACAGACCTGGCTTAACTTGGTTCTCTTCAATTAGCTGGCGCTGTTTTGGCCCGGCTGCAACATTAGGCCAAATGAGGTCATCATATCCGCGCCGTTGTCTTTGTTTCATTTACTTTTTTCGTTTTTTGTACTCGCATTTTAGTATTTTATGATGAACCGCGCCATGGAGCGCCATAAAGTTTTTGCTTTTTATTGGCACCGACCGCCAAAGGCTTTAAATGCGATACCAAACAAACGAGCTTGCGAGCTAGATACTTATTAATTAAAAAGGAAATGTTCGCAGTTTGCTTAGTCGCTTGTTTGTCGTAAAAAAAAAAGAAGACCAAAAAAAAGTGAATCATTAAGTCGTCAGTTCTTTTGTACGACGCTTGAAGCACTCCTGACCTATGTCATTAGATATATTTAATCAAATAACATACGCAAGGCCCCGGGAAAGTATGTTTTTGTATGAATAATATGATCTCCAACCATATTTAATTAATATTCAAGGCATTAGCAAAGAAAACTAACGAGTGCCGACACAGTTTAACGAGTAACGAGTGAGCAGCAGCGAGAATAACATCTCAAAGCCTTTGATACGAATTGCATTCTAAATTGTCTTGAATCATAAAAAAGTAACGAATGGCGAATATATTTAACGAATAGCGAGTGATGAAAAGAACTAACGAGTATCGAGTAACGAGTAACACAGAGAGCATCACAAATGCTTAAGCCCTACGCACGCCTATCAATAATATAATATTTTTATATAAGCTATATATAACCCGAGTAAGAACCAAAGTCTCCAAATAAGTAAAAAGTCCAAATGTCACGCAACGTAAATGTCTCAATCCTGTCAATACTTGTATGGAAGAACTTGATCTATCTATTGCACAAAATTATATCAAGTTAAAAACCTAACTAGAAATTTATCTTGAAGCAGAAATCTGAACAGCTTTTTACAGTTATAAGTTCAACTTATTATTATAAGGTAAAACGTGCTAGCTTAAAAAAACATTGAAGTGGAACTGCAATAAAAAGCTGCTCTATAAACTCCGTTTGATACGAAGAAAACGTGCAAATGAACGCCACTTAAGTCCTCATCAGAATATCACGAGCTCAAATTAACAGCTGAGCTGTGAAATTGAGTGCCACTTGAAGCTCTCTGAACCTGTTCTGTTAGGACAACAAGTGCGTCATAGCTGACGCCTTGCGTTGCCGGTTACTTTGGGTTCAAACTATTTTCGGAGCTCTCGAAATGCCAAGGCGTATGCTGAAACTATTCCAAAAAATAAAAAAATAATCGCAATTCATATGCTTATGTGCCTTTAATTACGTGACAGCGCACTGTCAGCATTGAAATCGAATTTAATATGCAGTTATGGACGCGCACACATACGCACAGCTTGACACAGATACACACGCACACGCACAGCTATTTGCTTAGGGGTAAGCCCAAACAAGGCAACAACAAAAAAGCACACGTCAAAATCGAACCAAAGCGCGCAGCTGACGCAATTTACAGACGGTTGCGAAAACAACACAAATATTTATTTTTGCACGAAAAATTCTACAAGTAAATGGAAATAAAGTAGCAAAATAGCAGTGTGAACGTAACTGTAACTGAATCTGTATCTGTATCTGTGTATCTTGTAGATACACATATTTGCTAAGCAAAGAGAAAAGCCAACGGCAACGCATCGAATCGCATGTGGCAACCCGTAATTTACCCTTCAATCAATGCGCAACAAATCAGTTGGCAACGCGCGGCGCGCAGGCGCGCCAATCACTTGTGGATGCCCCCTCCACCCCCCTCCACAAACCGACGGGCACCATTTACACCCCCCCTTGGCACGTAACTCACTTGGCAGCACATTTGGGTTAACAATTGGCAGTTGTGTTGGTTAACTGTTGTCGGCTGGCCAGATATCCGTATCTGTTGTGTGTGTGTGCAAGTATCTGTGTGTGTGCGAGTGTGTGTGCGAGTATCTGTGTGCCATGAATGACTAACTGTGCGCAAGGTGGTTTTCTTTTTCTTTATATTGTTTTTTTCTGTTTTTATTTGTTGCTTGTTTTCTGAACGCGCTTAAGTTGGCCAACAGGCAGTCTTATGTAGATACACAGATACAGATATGCGGCGCATGTCGACAAGTGTTGAGCACACAAATTTGTAGATATTTGTTGGTGTGTGTTGTAAATGTCTATCCATCAGCTATGTATAAACGCTGTTTCCTTAATGCAGCAACTTAATTGCCGAATTGCAGCTTCAGTCCAACAATCAATCAATCAAGCAAGCAAGCAAACAACAGCAACAACAGCAACAACAGCAACAACAACTACGACAACAGCGACAACGACTTGTTGCAGTTTTCAAGGCAACAAACATTTCCTCTCTGCACATGGGGCAAACCATTTTCAAACTTCCCACGTAGCACAGCAGGTTGCTGGAAAACCTGTAGAACGCTCCCAACAACAACGACAACAACAACGACAACAAATTTTCAAGTTTAAAGCTAAATATGGACGCAAATCGTGCCCATCCAACAAATACACAAGAATTGAGGATGTTAACTCATGGATAAAGCAAGAACTAAACAAGTCTCAACGTTAGAATTGTGAGATACAGACTCAGCCATACTCTGTTTCCAGTTGCAAAATAAAAGCCAGCTCAATGTGGGTGTGGCAATACATTTAACAAGAATTTTAACATTTTAGCCTTACGATCTATATCCATTGTATATAGATACATATTTGCAAAATCTGTAATTCAACAAAATATGTTTTGGACTTAAATGGGCGTGGTGGGGAAAATACAATACTATAATTTACATACTCGTATTGTTGGTCTCATTATTGGTCTGAAAATTAAAACTAATTTCTGACAACCTTAAGTTCCGAGTCATCAGCTTCAGATTCACAAAAACTAATATACCCGTTTTATTAAAGTCAACGTGAACAGGGTATAAAAAGTAGCTAAAAGCATGCTGAACCGAATTGAAGTGCAGCAAAAGGGCAAAACTGGTAGATGCTGACAATTGTTGATGTTAATGATGAGCCACAAGAGGAGAACCGAACACTTGGCAAGTGGGTCAACCATGTGACTGACTATCTTGACTGGAATCATGTCACAGTGCAATACGTCATTAAAATCGCTGTCACACTTTTGACATTTGCACGAATCGACAAATCAAAGACGATTTTGGCAAGTACAAATAAATAAATAAAGAACAAGACGAACAGTAGATGCACTTTAAGCACTTTGAAGTTTGTAGTCTACTTTTACTTCGCTATTCCTCAAGAGTATCTTCCCAGCAGAAGGAAAGGGTATTAAAACTGTGACAGTTGCTGTCTGCTGTGTGCTGCATGTTGCATGTTGCTTGCTGTTGGCGTTGCAGCTGTCGGTGAGACGGCACGCGATCGCCGAAACGCAACTCGCCTGTGGCAAATGAAATGGCGGCAAATGCAATTCAACTTTTCCGGTACCATGCGGCGTATGCGCATTTTTAACACTCAAGTGGGTGGCAATTGAGCAGTTGATGAAAAAGTTCAGCAGCTGGCCACAGTAAGCACTCCATAAGCGAAACATCACGCAGTAGCACAGAAAAACGCACAGTTCATCCTATTGAGTATTGACTGTCTTTGCAGCAAGACCAAAAAGTAGGGCGCGACTTTTGCAAACAATTCAACGCACTTGCTAAGGTTCAATTGTGCACACAAGGGTTAAGTGCCATTTAGGCGGGCTTTTATTTAGCAGCGGGGGTAGGGGTAGGGGTAGGGGTAGTGCCCGGTGGTAAATGTAGACTGCAGTCTTGCAGTTAAATTTAAAACTTTAATGTCATGCGCCAAAGAAAATGCCGACGCATCTACGAGCTGTTGAAAAGCAAAGCGAAGAAGAGACAAAACAGAAGGCAGCAAAACTGAAAGAAAACGAAAAGCAACAACAACAGCAGCAGAAGCGACAACAGCAACAACAACAACAACAACAACAGCAACAACAAGAAGGCAATAGACAAACAAACAGCAAACAATATTTCCGCATTCCGCGCGTGCAGAGCGGCAAACACATTTGACAAATTCGCCGCTAGCTAGTGCGAAGAGCAGCGCGGCGAATTCAAGCACATGCTTGAGAGAAAGCAGCTAGCCAGGGGTTGGTGGCAAGACGAGAGGGCCTTTCGCCATAATACCCGCTCATCCAACCCAAATTTTGCTCTGGCGAATTATTGCAAAATCATCAAATGATCGCGATTACAATCGACTGAGCTGAGCTGAGTGTGCTGATTCGCCAGGATGGCGGCGGCTTTAACTTGTTTTTGGAATACCCTGTAAATACGGAATTGGTTGCAGTGGCTGTCACGTATCACATGGGAAATATACGTATGCCATATAATACCATCAAATGAATTGATCATAACGGTAAGGAGTCAAAAAATTGCTTTGTATATGCCTTGTAGCATGGGGAATATTTTAAAGTATTGCCTTACTATGCGATTCTCATTAATTTAAGTAAGACCTGCAGTTTTTCTTGCTTTGATGAATCAAGCTAAATTTTTGTATGTTTATGTACATAAGTATTCATATGTGTAAATATGTATGTATACATGTATGTATGTAAGTATCTGGATATGTATGAATGTTTGTGGGTATGGAGGTATGTATGTAGGTTGTAGATATATATGTATTTGGTTAGCTATATTCTTCATTCTTTATTTTCATATTTGCCAACGTAAAGACAAAAGTCTAATACAAGTCAAATTTGAAATCCTGTTGTCTATCAAAATTGGTGCGGAGTATCTTTAAGTCGCTTTTGATGCGACTAGAGCACTTTTACTAGTCGTTTTCAATTGGAAAGTGTTGCCAATTTGCCGAGTTGCTGTCGCCGTTGTTGCTGTTGTTGCTGTTGTTGTCGTCGTTGTTGACGGACTGCAACTTTAATTGTGCGCTTTATAGCGCAATTTATGCCCCGACTTGGCCACTGGCAATTGCCAATTGGCAATTGATGGCTCGTGCGCGTGTGCTTTGATTATGATTTGGGGCTTAGTTATGGCAATTATGCTCTAAATGAAATTGTTACAAAATTATGGTCATTTGTGTGCTAACTCTTCGAGCTACCCACGCGCCAATAGAAAGTAGAACAACGCAGCGGAAACAACAGCAACAACAACAACAACAACAACAGGAAAAACAACAACATGCTAAAGTTAAGTGATAAAAATATACGAAAAATCACATGACAATTGAAATTATAATAATAATAATAAAAAAAAAAACGCACACACACAGAAAAATTAGCAAATAAACAAAAATAAATTAAGTTAATCACATAAAATGTGCAGTATATTTGCCAACTGTGCCAGTTCACAAGCGCCGGGGTGGAGGGGACATAAAGAGAGCCCTGGCGGGGCCTAAAGCTGCGTTGTGGGCGAACACGTTGAAAATGTGTGAAATTTCACAACTTAAACTCAAGATAACAACAACAACAACAACAACAACAACAAAAGCCAGAACAATAAGTACACTAGTCAACAACAGTTTGACAGGTTCGGTGCATATATAAACTATTTTAAATATAGAAGACTTTTTCATTAGAAGTTGCAGAAATAGAAAATAAACAAAATTCTAATCCAGCATTTTTTTTACGTCTTTGCTTAATTCTATCCTACTTTGCTTAAAAACAAATGGAGGGTTTTTCTTCAATCTCTTCTTTTCAACGACGCGCTTGAGAGCATAAATTGTTCCCATTCTTAAATCTTCTTTACTCGACTGCGCTCCCGAGAATATCAAATTTTCCAATTCTGCTTTGTGTCGCATTCGTAAACGTTTAACTGCCAGCAAGACTGACTTCTGATTACTCAGTAAAAACAATGCTCAAAATTGATTTTTGGTTAGAAAACCCGATTAACCAAGTCTCGAGTCTTAAGATTGTATCAGTTTTCCATATATCAATTCTGCGTAAAGAGGAAATTGCAGCGACCAAGAAATAATAATATATCTGCTCGCGTGTTGCGCAGTGTAAACTGACGCTGTAACCACTCCAACGCAAACAATTTCTGTATTTCTGTTGACGTCAAGGTTAAAGCTCAATTTGGACGAGCTGAAAGAGCAATATACTCACATACGTAAAAATATTCACTTGTATTTTGAATATTTCCTCAGCCCGGGCAGCTGTCGAAAC
This sequence comes from Drosophila littoralis, assembly GCA_018903485.1. Lineage (NCBI taxonomy): Eukaryota > Metazoa > Arthropoda > Insecta > Diptera > Drosophilidae > Drosophila > Drosophila littoralis. The sequence goes on from JAEIGF010000593.1 coordinate 14,919,575, forward strand.
AGTTCGCATGTAGATTAGATTAACGCGAAAAACTAAGCAAAATAGAGCTCATATTATAATTTGATTGGTGCAAAATGCATGAATCAGAGCGCAGCAAAACAGACCAAAAACAGCTGATCCTACGTCGAAATAGCTGGAATCTTTTTGTAAATAAAAATAATTATGGGCAAATGAAAACTAATGCGGGCAGCACGAATCCAGTTGATTGGAAACCATAACAAAACTTGAAAAAATAAATAATAATAAAAATGAATAAATACAGATATTTAAACTTTATTTTTGATGTGAGTCATCATAAAACTATATTTAAACATGCATTTATTGAGTAAATTTTATAAAATGTTTAACAATTGAAATACGCATTAATTTGTTCCCTTCTTTAAGCTCTTAATCTCTACTTCTATCTGTATCTATATTTTATATAAGAATCGTGATAAAACTATAATTAAATATGCATTTATTAAACAAATTATATAAAATGTTTACCATTTAAATAAATTCCCTTATTTTAAGCTAGCATAAGGTATTTATTGCTAATTTTTACGAATCATTATAAAACTAAATTATATATTTGTTAAATTTTGAAATACGCCTAAACGAACTCCCTTATTAAAGGCGAGCACACGCCACCTGCCTGCACACCTTTCCCCCTTTCCCCCTTTCCCCTGTCTATTCACGCATTAGACGCACACTAACAAACAAATTCATATCTGTAAGGTACACAGGTTTTCCATTAGTTATGCTCTCAATTTTGCTTTCAGTTATTTTTTAAGCAATTAGCAAACGAAGAAAACAAAAGTTAAAGAGCAAAATGGAAAGGTGCACAGTTTAGTTGCATTGCCCAATTAGCTAATATACCCATCAAAGGGGAAGAGCGTTTAAGGGTGTAGACTAACATGTAGGCGACGCCTGAATTGGGGCCAGAAAAAATTAAAGAGCTAAACAAAAAAAATGGTCAACCAAATTGCTGAATTAATAAACAATCGAAAAAGAAGAAGCGCGATATAAAAAAAAAGGCAGCGAAAAAACAACAGTTAAAAAAATGCCAACGGAGCAGTGCAAAAGTCAAACAAAGCAAAGACACACAAAGACACACACACACACACACACACATATACAATATATAAAGAGAGCGAGTACAGCTCAAATACACTCATGCTCCTATTCGTATATATTTTATACATTAATTGCCATGTAACAGCTTGCAGAGAGGGGTAATGTTAGGGGGGGAGGGGTCGTTGTTCGCTTTCGAAATGCGAGGCCCGCATGGAAATTGACATGCAGCGAGTTAAGAGCGTGCATAATCAATCCAAATGGAGAACAAAGTGACAAACAAGAACAGAGCAGAAAGCGAGAGAGGGAGAGCGCGAGAGAGATAGTACAGGGAGAGAGCATGCATGCATGCATGCGTGTGTTTGTGTTTGTGTGTGTTTGTGTTGTGTGAGTGTGAGTGAAGTGTCGAGTACAGAGAGCACGCTCTAGTGGGAAAATAGCTAATAACAGACTCTGGACTAAATGACCAAGCAAAACGCAGAAAACGAAGCGAACGACACACAAATGATGTTTAAGCAACAATTAAAAATTAAACAGTAGTTAGTTGTTGCTTAATTAACAAGATAAACAAAGCGAGGCCAATGCCAGCCAGCCCGAGGAACCAATGGGGCCGCAGCTAGCCAAGGAGGAGCTGCACGCGGAGGAGCGGAGCGGGGGCAGCGCCAGTTAGTTAGTCGCCTTGGTCATTTAATGGCGTTTTGCATGTCAACGTGCAGACATTTCAAATTGTTGCAAAGCTCTTTTCAGTGTGTAATTAGCTAAAATGCAACGAGTTATTTCACAGAATGGAGCCAAATGCAGGAACTCAACTCAAAGGGTTGCGCGGGTTACCTTGGGTTAGGTTACAGCAATGCGGGATGCAGATACGAGCACACACACACACGCACACACACACATGTATACTAATATAAAAGGTGAATGAACTGCAATTAGCAACAAATTATTATATATATTTAAGAATATAACGCGTAAAGATAGAAATAAATAACATTTAAAAGCAAACTAAGTTTATTATTACTAAATTTCAACTAACAAAATAAAAGTTGTTGCGCTTTAGTTTTAGATCTCAATGCTGTACTTCTCGCTGATAATAATAATAATAATAATAATAATAATTATAATAATAATAATAATAATAAAAATAATAATAATAATAAATAATAACAATAATAATAATAATAATAATGAAAATAATAATATTAATAATAATAATAATAATAAAAATAATAACAATAATAATAATAATAATAATAATAATAATAATAATAATAAATAATAACAATTATAATAATAATAATGAAAATAATAATATTAATAATATTAATAATAATAATAATAATAATAATAAAATGTGTAAAATGTGTAAAATGTGTAAAATGTGCGCCCAAAATTAAATCAACCAATCATATAGCAAAATTTTATATATTTCATTTTATTTATATTATTTATTCATATATCATTAAATACTTAAACTCTAGATAGTAATAAATAATGTGTTTATTTGTGTAAATATATATATTCATTTTTTTTTTTTTAGTAGACTATCTTTAAACAAAATAGTTGTATACAAAAAATTGTTCATTACTTTAATAATGTTTAATCATTGACATTAAAAAACTTCGAAAAAATGTTATTTTTGCATTTTTTTAAATAGTTTGAACTATTCTAAGTTGTTCTTGCAAAATAAAACTTTAAACCAGTTGACGAATGAACGACCAAATCTTTTTAAAGTCATAATTTTTTTAAGCGCAGATTGATAAAAAATAATATTTAACTCAAATGTAATCGATGCAGAAGAAGAAGAACTTGCTAGAAGACATCCCTAATCGCGAAAAAAGAGAATTCAACGAACTAATATTCCAATCAATATCTGAGTTAATAGATTTCCAAGACCAGGTTCATGAGTCGAACCCCAGGCTGGCGAGCGAATCGTGAATTGAATCGGACTTTCATAGAATTGCAGTTTTACAATTTTGTCTCCGAATGGGAGAAGGGAGAAAGCATAGAAGGAGACATCTCCGACCCCATAAAGTCTATATATATTCTTGATCAGCATCAACAGCCGAGTCGATATAGGCGAATCCGTCCGTCCGTTCAGTCTCTCGGTCTGTTTCTATGCGAACTAGTCTCTCAGTTTTAAAGCTACTTTGTGAAACTTTGCTCGAATGTATCTCCAAATCTCTAAAAATATAGCTGCCATAGGACATCTTGGCCGAACTCGCTACGATCAAAGCATTGTGAAAAGGTTGGGTCTGCAAGGGTATTAAGTCTTCGGCGTGCCGAAGATAGCCCCTCTTTCTCGTTTTAACTCGAGATGTGACTATCTAGGTTTTGTCATACCTAGTTTTACTCGAACCCATTAATTAAAAGATCATTCAAAGCGAACTCTGTAAATGTGAACGAACCAGAACGTCTTAGTCTAAGACCTACACGCCGTTCATGATAATATAATCAGCCTGGGTATTAGCACAGCTCGGCTGCTCCCACAAGCTCCATAAACCATATACATATATTCCGATGTTCATTTGACTATTTATCAAGAAATCATTTTGAGACGCTTTCAACTTCCGCTGCTGCGTTGCAAGCTACGTGGAAAAATGTCAATTTATAAACGTGTCAGATAGGGGAGCGAGTATTGCGACTTGGTTTGGTTTGATTAAGTTTAGTTCGAGATACGCACCATTTATCTAGTTGATCGCATTTAAAGCGGGTCTCAGTAGCCGGGCAGGTGCCCAAAACAAAATTCAATTAATCCAAGTGAAGGCTGAGAGCAGCTGAGCTATGTTTTCTTTTTCTTTTAGGTTGGTTATGCTATGTGTTTTGTTGTATCTGAGGGATGTGGTCACAAGTCACAAGTCACACAAGTCGGCACTTGCAAATATTTTGCATTAGATTTGCATAAGAAATTCACAAAACATTTCACCTTTTCTTGTTTAACAAATAGATGTTGACCGGTTTGGCGGCTTGTTATTTCATAATATTAACACATATTAAACAATATTTAAATTGATAGCAGAATTGCGAAATGCCTTTGTCAATGGGAATTGACGCACTTTTATAGATACATTTTTTATCTGCGTGTGTGTGATATTCTTAGTAAAAAGGTTAATTTATTGCATCTGGGCTATGTAGAACACGATCGAAGCGCGACTTCAGTTCGACGAATTCCAACGAACAAACGACAAAAGCTGATGATTCAGTGGCAAAGTTGGGAGACAAAAAAATTCCCAAGGAAGCATGCAAAAAACAAAAGCAACAACTGTTTAAGGCTCTTTTTGTGGCAACACACAGACACACAAGACACACAATAACAATCAGCACCCAGTATAAAGACGCGTGTATCTCACAGATACATTTAGTGCAATCCAAACTGAACGTAACGCGAACGCAACGCAAACCGAACCGCACGCTTCAACGGCAAATTTTACAATACAAACAACAACAGCTGTTAAATTGTTTCCATGCATTAGTTTTTTACAGAGCACACGCTGTTATACTCAAAATGGCTGTTGTGCTCACATGTTAGCACTTAGTGTTAACATTTGCGCTCACTATTAACACACACACAGGTGAGGGATCGCGAGTGAAATTGCATTGAGTGGAATTAGGGCTAGCCAATGCTAGCGCTAAGCATGACTCATAACGGGCTGCACGAATTTTAGTTAACAGCCAGAGAGAGAGAGAGAGAGAGAGCCAAGGTGGGAGAGCGCTAGCGCTTGAGTTGCTTATGCTAGAAGTTCTGCAAGGTCTATTGAGTGAGAGTGCGATGCGCTGAATGCAGAGAGAGAAAGCAAGCCGCAAAGAGAGTATCACAGCCATTAACAGTAGCTGAAACAGCTCAACGGCAGCCGCTTGTTGTTTGTATCCGCCAGATGCGTTTATATCTTTTGGATATTCCTGTAATGCTTCAATTTCTAACGTGTTTCTTCTTATTTGTTTATGCATCTAATTTGTAGGTAAACAAAGCCCCCAAACAATTACGCGCCACAAGCTTATCAATTAGCAGGTAATTAAGCGCCTTTCAGAAATCAAAAGAAACGACGCCACAAAGTGTGGCAAAGGGTAACGCACTGCACACACGAGAACAGTACAAAACAAACTGACCAACTAGCTCATTAGCTTTAACTGCAACTCCAATAGAAGCGACAGCAAGTGCAGCAAAGCAAATCAAATGCCGCAATAGACGCCTCGTCTAGACCGGAGCGGAGACAAAAGGCGACACGAGAGACAGGCACACACAAGTGACCCACTGTCCACTTGGTTCTTATCTCTAGCTGCTTAATTACACGCAACTAAAGACACACACAGAGAGAGAGAGGGAGAGAGAGAGAGAGGGGGGGCCAGTAGCTGTGCGAGTGGGACACGTGAAGGGCACAACACAAACAACGCATCGTTGCCATCACGACGCTGGCGCTGCCAATGGCAAAGCTCTAGAACGTTTAATCAATGACCTGTCCCGGTCTCTGGTGCGGAGTTGGGGGTTGGGGGTTCTGGGCTGTGGGAAGGGTGCATGCAGTCACTTCAAGCATTTAATGGCACGCATTTTGTTTGATATTTATGTAAATTTGATAAGCAAAACAGTCACTCGAACACTTTTATTGCATTCTCTTCCCATTTTACATACCATAATTATCAATAAATAAGAAAATAAACAAACTACCGCAACTGGAGTTTAGCAGGAGAACAAAATTAAACTCATTAAAAGTGCTTATCTGCAGTTCAATAGTTCACATTTTGCAGCAGGAGTCTAAGATACAAACCGCTTTTCGAGCTTTAAAAGCTAATGCCAAATACTTTGGTGGTGAAGCGAAAGCTTTAGATGAGCTTTTTAACAGCTTTAATACCTTGCCAGAGCTTTTTAAGCATAGCGCCAGTTTAACAACAAAGCTTTAAGAGCCAAGTACAAAACCTCTGAGAGAAGATCGAGAAAACAGAAAAGAATACGGATCAACGAAAAGATAAAAGTTAATGGTTCAATTTATCCAAAATTCACTTAAAACAAGTATATTCTTAACGGGACGATTAATTAAGTACTTGCAGGTCAATAGCCGTTTACAATCAGACGCCTGATTTTCATAGATAAAAAGAAAACATCTCTCGGCATTTCAAATACAAATATTGATCGTAAAAAATGTAAACAAAAAAGTTTAACATGCGTGGGAAAGGGGTGGAGCCCGCCCAGGGCGCAGCTGCTGTTATGTGCAGGCATATCGAATGATCCACATAACATACACTCAGAAAAAATTATTGTTAAAAAAAAAAATTGTTAAAAAAAGAAAAAAAAAAATAAAATGAATATTTGGTTCTTTGCCTGATACATTTTAACCTCAGCCGGATTTCGAGAATATTTCTACTTTATTTGAGTGCAATTTTCTGGATTTTTCTCTGAGTGTAAGAAATTGATAACTCACACAACTTGAGCCATAAAAATACATTCCGAATCAGATTCATTTCGAATGCACATTGAAAATTTGAGAAGACGGCACACACACACACACACACAGACACACACTCACACACTACACATATGGTTGCAATGAACATAAACAATAGTTGGAAAAAATATAATTTGTGACAAGGGTTGGGCGACAGCGAACGCTTGTAGATACTTAAATTGCAATCAGAAAACAAAATTGATTTAAATTTGAAATATAAACAACGGCCTGCAAAGGGGGACAAAATGCTAGGTAATTGCATTACGAGGGCGTGTTAGAGTGAGACAGAGAGAGGGAGAGAGAGAGCGAGGGAGAGAATGGGAGAGAATGGGAGAGTTAGACTTGAGAGCCACTTGCCCACACATCGCATCCAATTAGGGCGCTGCTTGTTTTGCAGTAGAAAGTGACAAAAAACAAAATAAGGAGTAAATGTGTGTGATCACAGAAAGCTCGACGAATTTCGGTTAACTGTATGCAAGACGCAGTGAGAGCGCATAAAACAAAATGGCTGCCGATTGGCAAAAGCCTTTGCGGTGTATTCTGTTAATGAAGCTTATGAGCAGCAGCGCGCGCACGTCACAAGTCACTGAGCTGCAGCAGCAACAACAACAACAGCAACAAGCACAGCATAACTGAAGCGCATATGGAGAGAGAGAGAGAGGAAGAGAGAGAGAGGAGGAGATGGTGAGCGAGAGAGAACGAACCGCAATCAAAAACAAAAGGAGAGCAGGCACGAACCCCAGTCAATGGCTGCACCTGTAGACAGCATATTCATAGCATATTGCACGGACACCCCCGCAGACCGCCGCAGACCCCCGCACACCCTCGCACACGAGACAAAAGCACAGTTACGCTCAGGCTGACTGCTGTGGGGTTCATTAATGACGACGGCTCGACACGTTTGAGCGATCACCACCACAGCAATAATAACAACAAGTCGTGGGTGTCCGACTGGCGAATACCCTGTACCCAGCACACACACAATGTCAAATATACTTGCGAGTACCGTACGAATATTGATAACTTAATTATGACATCTACCTCTTATAAACTCAGAGAAAGAGAGAGGCATCTACCTCTTATAAACTCAGAGACATACCCTATATTTATCGCTGTCGTGAAGACGAGGCGAGTTACCCACTCTCAATGCGTACAGGGTATACAAAATACTAATACAACGAAAACAATTTTATTTTTAACATTAACATTAATAACGCATTTTTTGCTGGCCACGAATTATACATAAAATGGCGCGATCTGAACTGTTGCCGTTGCAGCGGTTAGATATCGTAAAACAACAACAAGAACAGTAATTTCCGCGCAAGCGCAGCCGACGCAGAAAGTGCGGTTGGCGGGGTTGGGGAGGCGTGGGTGAGCGGGCGCGACCGACAAGTGCAGAGACGCAACGCCAGCCAAGCAGAACGCACAGCATAAAACAGATAATAATAAATTAAAAATAAAAAAAAAAGCAGATACGGCACGATCAATGGCTGCACCAACCTACCTACCCCCCCCCTGCCCACCAACAACCCCTTAAAAGCAACGGAAATGCTCAATTATGCAATTCAAGAACAAAGAGAACGTCCAAAATGGAAGAGAGCGAGTCGGAGAGAGCAAATTAAAGCTTAGCTTACCTTTTGACTGAACGCCGTCGCAGCTGCTGCAGCGGCTGCTGCTTCCTTAGCAACGCCGACGCCATCCGCAGAACTGGCGTGCGTCGACGGAGACGTCGCGTAGACGAACAGCGGCAACGAGTTGAAGTTACGTAAAAAGCCAGCGCCGTCGACGCCGCCAGCGGACGCATCCTTAAAACGCCGGCAGAATAGCAACTGTTTATTGCAAGCGGCTGCTGAGGCCAGCAGAGGCAGCAGCGTGGGCGTTGGCGTTGACCGCACAGCTGCAGTTAGCGTTGCATCAGGAGCTGCCTGCGGCAGTGATGCTGACGCTGACGCTGACGGTGGTGGTGTCTGTTCCTCTTTTGTTGTTGTTGTTGTTGTTGTTGCGGACGCCATTAGCGTATCGCAATTTTCTTCTTCTTCTTCTGTTGTGGATTTTGTTGCTGCTTTAGCTGTTGTTGCTGTTGTCGTTGGCATGGCTGCGCGTACTATAAAACAAAGCTGGCGGTGCTGCTGCTGCTGCGCGCTTTGCAGTGGGCGTGGACGTGGGCGTACAGCTGCGAGCGTCCTTTGTTATGGCGGCGCGTGTTTCTTTTTAAGACGACGGTCCCACTATCAACAACTGGCTGCCGCATGTTGCAAATGCTTACGCATAGAAATGACCTCTAACTAAATTATCTTCACACACACACACACATATGCACAAACAGACGCACATACACACATGCACACACGTACGCACACACGAGCACTTTGTCGCTTCGCAAATCGGCAGCAACAACAACTGTAAAAAACCTATAGCCGCAGCCGTGTTACTTCAATTGATTATGTTCGAAACGTGTTGTCGCTTTGAAACGTGCAAAACTGACGCGTTCCGTTTGTTAAAAAATTAACCGAATTGATTTATTCATGTAAAGTTTGCTCGCTAATTTCCTTTTTTTGTTTAAATTTGCAGACAGTTGAGTGTGGCCGAACTTCACAAGTGGCAATATCTGCTATATCGGCGTGTTAATGTACCCATAGTGTAAACAGTCTGGCAACCCAGTTGCTAATCAAAATGTAACACTGAAAATAACCTCGTTTTATTGAAATACCAAAATATTTTAAAAAATACCAACAGCTGGTCGAAATTGGATTTCCATATCAAATTTTCAAACAGAGTAGCTGTTCAAACATTAGCACATACATAGGACAACTCCATCAAAATTCGTCAGTAAAAACATTCCGGCAGCAAGCAACACGTTGTGTGCTCATAAAAACAATTAATTAACAGCATTTAGTGCGCGCAGACAGAAAACGCAGCGGACATACACAATTGCGTCGCCGCCGGTTTAAACAGTTTTTGTTGGTTGTAATTTTCGCTGTGCCTTCGCTTACAGTTTTGACGCTGATTTTCGATTGCTAAATTTCCATACGAGACACCATTTTTCCATTTCGCCTTGGCTCGCCTCAACGCTTATCTGCTGCTGCTGTCACTTAACGTAAGTAAATAATTTATTTAAAAACTAAATTAGTGCCATTTCGAGTTGCCACATGGATTAAATAGTCTCTTCTCCTCTTTTTGCAGATAATATCGATCTGGCCAGTCAGTAAACTGTATGATAAGTATAGCTGTGCTGCTCTTTTGACGAGTGTTGCCAAAAATTACACGTTTCACAACACCTAGACACTTTAAACACTAAACCCGTCTCTGTCACACACGCGCACTTTGAAACGTCAATCGTTTTGTCCGCTGTTAGTCATCGTGTCGGTCTCACTCACATCCGCTCGGCGCTTTGAACACCAAAAAATATCGCAGCCGTAGTTGTCGTCGGGGCGCCGTTCTACTCGCAGTGCTGCAATATTTCTAGACTGTAACCTCGGAGAAAAGCTGAGCAGAAAATAGCCAGAACACAGTGAAAATATAAAGCCTACCGCAGCTTTTGTGTTTCGTTTGGTTTTTCTATAGCATTTTTCAATAATTTACTATCAATTTCTCGTTTCGTGTAAATCGACAAAGAACAAAAAGTAATCGAAAAGCAAAAAAGAAACGTACAACAATACACACTCACCAACACAAACACCACACACACAAGCAAATCAAATTTCAATCAGAAAATGGCGTTAAAAAGAATCAATAAGGTATGTGAAAAAACGATGAAAATAATCAAATCAAATTGTACAAAGCATTTTGGCATTAGCATGCATTTCAAAAGTGCAAGTTTCCATTTGTACCAACAAAAAAATAGAAAAGAAAAAAATGTGAAAATTTCTTGTGCGACAAAAAAAAAATTTATGCAAGAAATGTGAAACGTAGGAACGACAACGGCAATGTACAAAGAAAAGAAAGACAAAAAAAAAAAAAAAAAAAAAAAAACCGAACCGAACCGAATACGTGAGCGAAAGAAAACGTGCAAAAAGCAAAAGAAGCATAAGGAAAATGGGCGATGACGACGTGCATTAATTACAACTTAAACTAAAAGAGAAACAAGTTTTAGGCTTAGTTTTTAGTTGATGATTGACGCAAAAGCTAACAATTTAGAGCTTGAGCTTTTTATGGGATTCTAATTAGAACTGGCTGGACATCTATCCTGTGTGCGTGTGTGTGCATGTGTGCTGGGCAAGGCAACGGGCAACGTGTACGGCCATTTGTATTAGTCGTTGTTTCCGTTACACAGTAAATGTGTCTGCGTATGTGTGCCTACGAGTGCAGTTGTGCGGGTGGTTGTGTGTGTGTGTGCATGTGCATGCATTCAAGCCGGGCACCTGGTCAACGCCGCCGTCATCTGGGCTGCTTTTGGCCAGCAGAGACTCAGCGCCGCGCTCGGGCTCCGTTGTGTTACCCAATACACGCTGCTGTATTTATATATACGTATATATATATATATATATATATATGTACATTTATATATGTGTGTATTGCAGGGCACTCACACGCGCTTATGCTTTTGTGTGCGTATGTGTGTGTGTGTATGTTGTTGGTGCCAGCGCCACAGAAAGATCCAGCAAAAAATAAAACACGGCGAATACATGAAGTAAAAGCGTATAAAATTAACCTAACCTTACTTTTTGCGCTGATAATTCAGAAATAGTGCTGCCTGCCTATATATACGCAAGCATATGTATGTATGTATATACATATATATACTTGCACGTATGTATGCACATTGCATTAATGTGCCGACTGTGTGCGTGTGTGTGTGTGCGCGTGAAAGCAAGTAAATTTCAATAATTATTTTTGCAGTGACTAACTGCTAAAAGTTCCTGGCTTCTCGCTATCCTTGCTGCCAATGGGCCAGCCCGAATGCATTTAATATTCAAGCAATTTAATGTGCATTACAGTCGCATGTTAATTTTCATTGGAATTTCTGTTCCAGTGTCCGTTCGTACAAAGTTGCCCCATCTGCTGCTGCTTTTGACTCGCTCGCTCTCAAGGGAACGGCGAGTCACCAGTTTTTCGCATTGAAGCTAGTTAATATTCATATTTATGCTTTTACTGTTCACAAATAGTCTATTATATTTCTATTATAAGCGATTTCATATGAAACTCGACAATTACAGTTCGATTCGAGTGCGGCCGGTTCGCCGTCGTAGCCCCCATCAACACACACACATGCACGCACACATTTATATGCATTTGGAGTCTTTGCACAGTCACAGCCAGCGCACAGCAGTGTATTAAGTTTGCCATCTCGCTCGCACACCCCCATGAGACGCCCAAAGAGTGCTGGGCAAAGCCAGCGGCAGCTGCTAGCTCGTTTGGTCATACACAGTGTTTGGCTCTTTCTTGCGCGCTGCTGTTAAGCGAATGGGGCAGTGCTAAGAGGGTGTCTGCGTGTGCGTGCGCGCGTGGCTGTGTGTGTGTGTGCGATGGCAACTAAGTGTAGTGTTGAAAAACACTGCGACATGTTGAGCACCAATAATTACTATAAAAATATAATTTAACATAATTTAAATTTAAATATTGTATGCGACAGTAAAGTATGTAAATTATTGCTAATAAGCCATACACGCAAGCGTATATATGTATATATATACGTGCTTGTGTGTGGTGTATGAATGTCTGCTCTTGTGTTGGAGGGGGTCTGCTGACTGCTCGAGCCACAAAAGCAGCGACGCTGACGTTGACGTCTGCAGCGTCACGAAGCGCGAGCGTCATGGCCATTGAATTTTTCCTTTGGTGCTGCTGTTTTTGTTATAAACTTTGATACGTATGTACATACATATGTATATAAATGAAATGAAAACGAAATGCTACTCAAAATGAGGAAGAGACAGTAATGCTAAATGAATTAATGTTAATTTTATTTCTTGTATTTGTATCTTTATGTAATATGTGCCCCCCTCCTTGCCCACAACCAATGACTTATAATTAGCAGGAAACTGCTTTTGTTTCGCCCCCTCTCTTTCGCACTTGTCTCTAGCATAGCCAAGGTTTCGCTGATTGAGCTGTTTGTTGTTGTTGTTGTTGTTGTTGTCAGTTGGCCTGAATTGCCGAAAATGAATTGTGTACTAATACAACAAAAGAAAGAAAAGACGATACCCGCTGTTTCAAGCCGGGTTCTCGTCTGCTCTCTCTCTCACTCGCTCGCCGATCAATCCATGTGTTCGTATGTGTGTGGCTGTTTGCGTGTGTGCGAGTGACCGTTAGTTTGTTATTATTTGAATTATAAAGCAATACGCTATCACTTGTCACCGCGTCTTTGTTGGAAATGCATGAGTCATGCCGTCGGCCGCATTGAAAGTCTCCTCGAACTTGGCGTGCGCGTTCGCGTTCGCATTTGGCTTGACGTTCGTTTTGTAACATTTTCCTTATGCCTTTCTTTTCGTTGTTGTTGCAACTATTTTTTGCTCAACAGGTACCAGGTACCCACGAAGAGTGCGTGGCAGTACCAAAAAAAAAAAAAGAAAAAGCAAATATGTCAACTGCAAATATTTTTGAAATGCGACACATTTATTTTGCGTATTTCTTACGTCGTCCGATATTTTTACGTACATACGTCAAAGGGAACCCAGACAAACACAACAACAACAACAACAACAACAACAGTAAAAGATGATGCTGCGACTGCGACTGAGGCAGCGACTGCGACTGCGACTGAATCAGTCATCTTTTAAACTTCTTAGCCCCTCCTCCACTCCTCCACTTAACGTGCCCCCCCTTAGTATGTTTTGTGCCAAGGCTCTCGTTTTGCTACCTTCCGCACAGCTCATCTTTTTTTCTGCTTCTTTTTTTTTTTCTGTGTGCGTTTTGTTATATATTTTGCCGGTTTACTTTACACCTATTTGTGCGGCCCAAGTTGGCAGCTGTGCTGCTGGGTACATTGTACGCAGGAGGGGGAGCAGGGGCAACAGCCGCTCAGCTGTGTGCGTGCGACTGACAGAAAGAGAGCTAGCGAGCGGAGAGTGGGAGAGCGGGAGAGCGAGAGCAAGCAGCGTGCTGTTCTGCTCTGTGGTGTCTTTTGGTTCGGGCCAACGAACTTGGTTTTCGCGTCACACACATTTGCCGCTGGCCGCAAATTTTCATATTTCTGTATTAAAATGCGTTTAAATATTTCTGCATTAAAATGCACAAAGGCGCAAGTATATGTGAATATGTGTATGTATTAAGAGAGTCAAAAAAAAAAAACAGAAAGAATTTTGTTGTCCTTAAGAAATGTGCATACAAAATGTTGTTGCATTTATTGATAATTAATTTAGAACTATTCTAGGTTTGCATAGTTAAGTACAGTGTAGCTCCTTTTCCTTACAATTTCTGATCAACAGACACGAAACTTTTCCAAACGAGCAAAATATTACACTTACAAAATGTACATTTTCATTTTCTTTCCATTTACCAATTACATATCCAGGAAATTGTTATTTTCTTTTGTGTTTCACTGGAACACTGGAAGCATAGGTGACCGCTCGAGGGATCATTCACTTATTTTCTTTTTATTACAAACATTTTCAGTGCCTTTTACTAATCTATTGTTTATGTTCTTTTCGACAGGAACTGCAAGATCTGGGCAGAGATCCACCTGCACAATGTTCAGCTGGACCAGTTGGAGATGATTGTGAGTACAACGGCAAAACACGCCCCAATGCCACGCCCCGTCCAGCCCATCGATCAGCATATGTGCATTATGTAACTGTGCCCCAATGCGTAGATTCCTGCCCGCTGCTTGCTCTTCTCTTCGTCTCGCTCTCTTTGAGCTTTTTATAAATATAAATTTTTTACGCCGCGCTCTCTTTATAGACAAGTGAGCTTTTGATCCGATTCGTCACGTCACAACTTGCAGAACGTGACTTGGCTTATTTATTTCTACTCTACAGTAGTCTCTCGCCAATTGGAAACCGAAATCGAGCAGCTTATAAGAATTTTGTATTCTAAGCGAAATTCTGATTCTAATTTATAGAAAGTTACTATTTACATATTGTTAAATCAAAAGATGTCTATAGGGCATACGTTGTGGTTCTTTTATTCGAGCGACTACTGTGGCAATTTCACAAGTCGCGTCGCTATTTCTGGTCTTTCCGACTCGTTTTGCGGTGCAGCTCAAAATTTGCAATTTCTGATTTCAATTTCATGTTAACGCGTGCGTTTTTACTGTTATACTGTTACTGTTAACACGCACATATATATATGTGTGTGCGTGTGTTTAGGCCAGCCTCGCTTGCTATGGAGGTCACCTAAATGACGTCACTTAAAAGTGAAATCGTGTAATTAAAGGTGGTTTATTTTTTGAGGTCGCCTTCGCCTGGCCTGGTCAGACATGTGAGTAATACAAAGAGTTGAATTTAGGCGTCATGCGAGTAGTGAATGTTAATCTAACAGCTGTTAAACAGAAATGTAAGAAATCGTAAGCTTCTGTTATATAAAGCTACTGATAAAAAGAGCTTAAAGTAAACTAAAAATACATTATATTAGATCTTTTCCTTATCTCTAGATCTAAATTAATGCTCTTGACAGGTTTTTAACGCATTAAGCTCCAAGGCCTCAAATTAGTGATTGGAGTTGATTCCACTATGCTCAACATTTGTTACATTTACAAACTTTACATTCTGCGATTCCATTAGACTGTCAGTTATCGATAACATATGAATGGCAAATGTACCGCTGCTTTAAATAAGCAGCTGATCGGCTCGAACTGAATTCGATACGAGTTTCGATAAATCATCGCACAAAACACGAATTACTAGTGGCAAAATCCAACATATTTTGCAAAATTGAAAAATGTTTCTAATGGGAAAAGAATGAAATGTTGACAGTGGAATTGGACCATAAGAGACTACTTAAATAAGTCTAGTTAGAAGCTATTAGATTTAACATATAACATAGTAAACCTACGAAATATTCAGCTGACGCTAAAATTTCTTCTGTTTCTGGGATTAAATACATATATCAACAAAAATCAACTTTCAAAGCGAGACATTTCGATAAGCGAGCGACCAGAGAAGGCAACGACTCGATGACAAAGTAGAATTCAAACATCAATTATGCATTCTTACAAATTTCTAAAGTCCGACAATATTCCGTAACATTTTCGCGTCCATCTTGGGCTGATAAGAATGTTAAAGCTGCATTAGGAATTGCTCTACATGCATAATCAGCATTATTAGCACAGATAATAAGATAACCCATTTTGTTTAGCATACGTATATTTATATTTATTTGATCAGCTATAAAACAGTTCCATCCATGTCATGAACAGTTAACAGTTGAACGCTGCGCTTCCGCCGTGCGCTGCTCTTATCAGCGCTCCCTTATCAGCTGTGTATAAGAAATTACGCGGAGATAACCAATTACAGTCGAACTCCACCGACGCAGAGCAAAAATAAATCGCCAAACAAAGAAAATCACATTCACAATTGTTATCGATAACCGAAGCGATACATGTAAATGTATCGATGCCTGAACAAGCGACTCGTTTTGTGGCGAAACTCCAACTCGATTCTATAAATGAAATTACTGTAATTGTATTGCAAACACACACGCGCGCACTACCCCCCCTCCCCAACCCACACCACCTCACCCCGCTGTCGAGCTGGCACGGGTCGGCCCAGTTCTCAGCCCAAAAGCTGCTCGGGCTGAGTGTGACATTGAGCAAGTAGCTCCGCAATAGCCTTGGGCAATGGGTGCGAGCGGGACGGCAAGTTCTCGCTGTGCTCTGTGCTGCCAGCGTCAGCTGCAACGTCGCTGCCAGCAGTCGGTGCCAAGGCTCTTTGGCAATTGTTTGTTTTTGTTCTTTTCGCTTAACTCTTGTGCTGGCTGCGGCTGTGGCTGTGGCGTCGGCTGCGGCGTCGCTGGCGGCGGCGGGGGGGTTATCGCTGAGAGAGCATGCGAACAGAGAGCATGGAATGAGCAATTGCATTAGTCTAACTGTTCAGTTCTTACAGCTTTAATCATCCCTTTTTCCCTCCTGCCTCTTACGGCAGTGTAATGCTAATCTGTGGCTTGGCGTGGCATCGGTCGAGATATGCTTATTATGTTATGTAATTATATAATTACCAATATTTATAACGCTCTTCTCTCTATTTACAGTATTTCACTGGCAAGCTACAATAATGGGCCCGGTAAGCTGAAAGCTCTTTGTTCCTGGATGAAAATTGAGAGTTTGCGATGTTGGTTTCGTTCAGAGAGTGCTTGAAGCTTCTCTTTAGAAGATCTCTTAAGACAGTATCGATACCTAGGAAGATACATTCCGTTATTCAACTAAGTAGAGTCTGTTTCTAGTTACTCTTAGCTACATAGTTGTACGCGTTCCAAGGCTTACTTAGTTTAAAAACAGTTTTTGTAGATTTCGAGATAAAATATGGAACTGTTTGCAGACTTTACTCCAAAATGAATGTGAGGGCAAAAGTCATGCTTTTCGTACAGTCTCTGTGAAAGATTCCTTCGGTACCGATAATAGAAAAAAACGATAATCATAAAAGGCTGCAACTAATGAAGATCTTATTTGAGGACTCCTTTTCTATGCAACTCGAACTGATCCAACTCCAAGCTCGCCAAGTCGACAATAAATTGCTTGTCTTTTATTTTGTTAGATTTCGATGCTAATTAGTGTTAATCTTTGTATCATATTCACAGCCGGACAGCCCTTACCAAGGAGGTGTATTTTTCTTAACTATACATTTTCCAACAGACTATCCTTTTAAGCCACCGAAAGTGGCCTTTAC
Source organism: Drosophila littoralis (assembly GCA_018903485.1). Classification (NCBI taxonomy): domain Eukaryota; kingdom Metazoa; phylum Arthropoda; class Insecta; order Diptera; family Drosophilidae; genus Drosophila; species Drosophila littoralis. The sequence goes on from JAEIGF010000593.1 coordinate 14,936,817, forward strand.
AACACGCATATACCATCCAAACATTAACAGCAATGGATCTATTTGCCTCGATATATTAAGATCTCAGTGGTCGCCAGCATTAACTATTTCAAAAGGTAAGTCGATTAATATATATATGCATATATATTGAAATAGATTTGTTAACATGATTTGTTTCTTTCTTTCGATTGCAGTCTTATTATCAATTTGCTCTCTACTCTGTGATCCCAATCCAGATGATCCGCTTGTTCCAGAGATTGCCAGAATATATAAAACCGATCGGGAAAAATACAATGAGCTGGCACGGGAGTGGACTAGAAAGTATGCTATGTGATGCGTTCCAGATTGCAGCAACAACAGTCCAACAATAACAACAACAGCAACAGCAACAACAATAACAAAATTAGCAACAGCAAATAAACAACAAACAACAGCAACAACAGCAACAACAGCAAACACAGCAACAACAACAACAACAGCAACAAAGATAACATTTAACAATAGTTACAACAGCTGCAACAGCTGCACACTCCCCGGCAACAGCTTCAGCTCCAATAAGAACGCCAACAACAATATCAAAAGGAGCTGCGGCTGCAGCAGCAACAGCAACAACAACAGCAACAGTAACAGCAGCAGCAACAACAACAGCAGCAGCAGCAGCAGCAGCAGCAGCAGCAACGAGTGGAACGGAGGCAAAGTACCAACAACAGCAGCAACAACAGCAACAGCAAATGTAACAGTAACATTAACAGTTACTGCAAACAGCAACTGTCAAATTGCCATCAAGTTTATTTGGCCGAGAAAACCGCAGCAGCAGCAGCAGCAGTAGCCGCAGCAGCGCAGCAGCAGCATGATGATGAGAAAATAATTTAATAATAATTACTGAAAACAAAAAGAATTATGTAAGCATAAACATTTAAAGCGAGAAAGCTACCAACAACACAGCATCCCACACATAATAAGTTTAAAAACAAAACTACAAATAAAGATCAGCTGGAAAATTATTATTATTATTATATTATATTTAAAGAACCGGAAAAATAAAAATTACAAAAATTCAATTCTCTATCACGATATCGATTATATCGGTATGGAAAATGATGTTCCCTTTCTCCTACACTTGAAATTACCAAACGCTCCATCTATTATATCTAGAAATCAAATGAAATTACAAACAAAAAAAAAAAAAAAAAAAAAAACGACGTTTTCGATATAAGATTGAATTCGATTGAATGTAACGAATTTGGTTCTTGGCAGGCGACGCTGTGGCAAAGAGAGCTGAACATTTTTTATTAAGTAGGGCTTTAACGAAATATTAAATAATTATTATTCGCATGGGATGTAAATCAAACTTAAATACCACTGACTACTTTTGTTAAGAACTCTATATCCTGGGAATCAAACCCTGAGTAGGGGAACACGTCATTCCAACCAGCGAGGCATATAGATCCGTTTCTTAATAGAGCGAAACCAATCCAAAATTGATAATATTCCACTCGACTTTGTTTCTATTCATAAGCTGAGCTCGTACCTCGTAGGACCCGTTTTATAAGGTCTGAGGGCATTTTTATTTTAACTAGAAATAGTTAATTTACTATGCTTAAGCGAGCTTTATTAAATCATAATCAAAGAGTCGATTCTTGATATAATATTCTCATTTTACTCACTTAAATGTTTCTTATATATAACTCAATTTCCAATGGAATTATTTACGTATATGTGTATGATAATGCTGTCCGGAATTCCGTTTGGTTCATAAAGTTGAAATCTATGATGAAGCTCTTGATAAGTTTGCTTTAGATATATTTAAAAGGAAAAATTACTCAACATTCGATGAAATTTTAATGGGGTTCGATTATAATATGTTTTAGTAAGGTTTCATAGTGAAGTTCTCAGCTGCCAAATTTGTTTAAAATGTATTAAAAAACAAGACTTTTTTTGTTGTATAAAAACTGAAAGTGTAAATGATAATTGCGATTATTATTCCGTTAGAATAAGATTTTTAGATCTATAAAAAACATCTAAAACTTTTGTTTGCAGCTATGTCTGTAGAAACGGGTATATTCGAAGTTTCATCAGGATACAGGAAGGGGCCAGAAAAACTAGCTGGATTATCTCATCTAAGGTTTGTCGTCCCGATCCGTAATATATACATATGTACATCCTTTGAGTGATTAGAAATCTATATTTAGCGTGTTGCACACATCGTATCTACAGTATGTTGCTTTCAGCAAGAGTTTAATATGCTAAAGAGCTTAAACATCGGTCAATGTGAAGGGCATAGATACAAATTTGCGCCCTGTACGAATGTCTGAGGCAGCCACTGTAGAAAATCTCAAAGGACGGGCATTGAGCATAACAGAAATTTGATCAATGACTTAACATACGCACAAAAAATACACGCATACACTCAAAACAGAAACACGCATGAGGAATGTGCATATGCTCTTTCAGAAGCTGGCAACGGCTACAGCATGTTAAATACACACTTAATCAATTCTGAGACTCAATTAATAAACAGCGCTGTACGTCGAAGCCAACGTTGACGTCGACTGCGCTGCGCCGCACTTTTGTGAAGCTTTTTTGTCGGCTTTACCGATTCACGATAAAGCCATATACATATTGTCGCAAATTGTCGACTCTCAGAGTCTTGCGTCACAGCATTTGTTAATTCAACTGCCAGCAAAGCTTAAAATTGTGACGTCACGTTTAGGCCTCTCACATGAACGAAACGCGGAACTGTGCAAATGCGCGCTCTGCAGACCTTGCCAACGATCACAGCGCCTTTTGCAGCTCTCTCGCGCACGTTTCATCTTGCTCTCCACATCTCTCGTTTTGTTTTTTGTTTTTTTAGCTTGCCGCTTTCGACCGGTGTTTGTGTTAGTGTGCGTTGCTTGGGGCCCAATCTTTGGCAAGTTGCCCGCCCCAGTCGCGCCGCTGCAGTCTTCAGTTGACTTTTAGCTGTCTCGCGAGTGGCTCGTGAGTGTTTCGCCAAGTGAAATTTCTTGTTCTGTCTGGCCGACTTGAACAGAACAGAAAGTATGTATGTACATATGTATGTATGCATGTATGTGCTCGCATCTGCATGCAGATGTACACATGCGTGTATGTAAATACGTACAAATATGCATTTAAATGTGCATAAATCAATATCAATTGAAGTTCGCCGAGTGCTAGAAAGAAAACAAAAACAATTAAAGTTGCTTTTAAATCAATTTTACGTTGATTGCGCTCGCTCGCACGTGCATTAAAAGTCCAAAGCCCGACAACAGAAATGTATATTTACATAAAATTTGGTTATGCAAACAGTTCCAATAAGAAGAGAAATTTATGTTAGTGTCTGCTCACGTGTATTTATAATTTATTTATATATATGCTAAATGCAGCAATATCTAACGGCGTATATATGTATGTGCATATTTGCATTTGTAAGAATTGCGCTTTAGAAATTTTCGGGTTCTCATTAAACTGCAGCTCAGAGGGCGGCGATCAGGTTCAATATTGTAATGCGTTGAGCAGCGCTTTCTTTACGTAGCCGCACTTGGCAACACGGCCACGTACACACACACACGCACGCACACACGCGCACACACACTCACACGCACACGCTCTTCGATTCCCGAAACATCAGTTGCCAGATTTGTTGTTTAGAGGCCTGCCTCGATTTTCACACTATTCCGCGAATGGCGACAGAGACGCAGCCGGTCTCGTGCCAGATTTGTTAAGCTTAGAAATAACTGCTTATACAGAGTATATTTAATTTGCCTTTTGCCAGTTAGCCTGAAACAAGATGAGTCCACGCCCACACGAGAGCCTGGCGGCAGCCCAAATTCTGTCCGATCTGGAGCTGAGCAGCGCGACGACGTCGTGCTATAATCGCAAAGTGCTAAAGGATGGTGATAACTGGGTGAGTAGCCAGCGACGCACTGATAAGAAACTGCAAAACAGACCGTGCTGCACGTGTACTGCGAATTGAAGACCAAAGCGAGATGAGGAGGAGAGCTCAACTTGCACACACACACACACGCGCGCGCATACGAGCTTCCAAATGGAGTCAAGGTCAATTATGGGTGTCTGTTGCCGATCATTGTGCGCTTACATAATGCACATACCTGCACACATACATCTATACATACATACATATTTACATGCTTGCATGTGTATGTGTGCATGTATTTATGTACATTTGTCTCGAGGGCATTGCGAAAGTTCCATTCACGCAGATTTCCTCAAGTTCAGTCGAACTTGAAACTGGTTTTGGGTTTTTGTTTATGTTGCACAAAAGAAAACAACAACCACAACAAGAAGAAGACATGCATCCGTCTCTTGTCGCATAAGCTTGTAGGCTTATGAAATTTCACGCAGTTCTCAGCGCCGCACGCACTTGTTGCTATTTGGTTATATAATTGGGAGGAGGCTTGAACAAGAAAACAATGAAATAAACTTACACAACAAATGAACGCCAAAGCCGGCTTGAAGAAAGTTCGCATAACTCTCAATTCAAAGCGTTGCTCAAGCTTACACGGGCATGTCGAGCTTTTGTTGTACTACCTCTCTCTTTCTCTCTCTCTAGCCCCCTATGGGCTGTAACATCGCGCGTTGAGCTTTCGCGCAAAGCTTTTTTGGATAACTTGGCATGCAGTGCATTTGGTTGGTTTTAGTTTCGTTCAAGTTATTCAACGAAACAGTTGATAAAAGTTGCCGTTCAAAACCAAGCGAATAACAGTTTAAATTTGGAGACACATTTCGAAATTTAAACTATCAAATAGGCATATTTAATGTATAGCAACAAGTATTAAAATCAATAAAACAAAAAAACACTTAAAACCATTTTACAATCGTGATCGTGTACAACGATAGTTATTGAATATGGAAACCACAGTTATAACAACCACAACAACAACCACAACAGAATTGAAACGCAATGGGCGCAGCAACAAAAAGAAAAACGTAAGCTACATATAGGCACATCCAAGTTTGTACAGATACCCATTAAAGCCCTAGTGCTTGGACTCGGCAAACATTGCGAAACTGCGTCAATGTCTAAATTAAAAGCGCATCCTGTTTATCAATGACTCGCCATTCGCATCTATTTGCTCGGTCAATAATGCAAATGCATTGATTTTTAGCTTTCATTTGTTTTGTTTTTTTTTTTTTTTTCGCAATTTTCATTTTATTTACTTACCTGGCCTATGCTGAAATATCTGAAAATGCACTTTGCAAAGCTACTCAATCAGCTGCTGGCGGGGCTTAGCTGGAAAACAGGCGTCAGAGCAGACGCATAGCAAAATGTTAGTAACATCTTTTAGCCAGAAATAACGTACATATATATACATATATGATATGTGATATATGTTGTTGAGGCTCAAGTTTTATTTAGCTGGAAGCGCTGTAAATTTAACAGTTGTAAATTTAACATTTTATACAACTGCACATTTAGGGTATTTTCTTATTTACTAGAAATGTGTTTAAACAGAAAATAATTAAAAAATATCATTCGAGCTACTTAGTTTCCTCTGCAATTTAACAGCTGCGTGGGTGTGGGTGTGTGCGTGTGTTAACATTTCTCGTTGGGTGTCATTCCTTAACAGTTAACAGGCTCGTGCCGTCTCAGCTTACGCATAAACAAGTGCTAAAAGCTTTTCGAAGCATTTCGAGAATGCAAAAACAACAACAACAAAGAGAAACATTTGTAAATGTAAACAAAACGTCATCAACCTGTTACAGCGCACTCTCACACACATGCACGCACACAAATGTGCCGAGCAAAGCCCACACACACACACACACACGCACGTGCACAATTGCACATGCAGCTGTTGTTTGTTGTTGTTTGTTGTTGTTGCTTGGAAACTGGATAAACAAATTAAAAAGTCAAGCCCCCACTTTTTGTTATTGTGTATCAACATATTTACGGGGCTCGTCGCAGTTGTTGTTTTTGTGGTAATTGCAACTATTTTAGAAAAAATTTGGAATAAGCTTGAAAAAGATAAAAAGACAATTTCCAGCTAAGATTAAAAAAAGAAGCCGGAAGCTTCAATCGAATGCAAATTGAGCTTGTTAACTTTGAACCATGGCTAATCAATAATTTTTGCAACCTCATGCCTCTGCTCTACTCTTTCAGCTCGATGGTCAACTGACTACGGAACTGGCTACGGACGCCGCTCACCAGTTTCCGGCTAACGAGGAGCCGAACGTGCTGGGACATGGCCCGGACTTTGACGACAAGTTGGCCAAATTCAAATGGCTGTGCAACTTTGATGATGTGAGTGCCACACGGATGCCCTTTCAGTCTATCAGTCTCTCAGGCTCCCTGCCATTTTGATTGGCCAAGTGCCCCACCCCCCGCCCCCTCGCAGTGCAGCAGGCCAACGCTGCGAAGGCTAAAAGGCGAGCTAAACACAACCTTCTTATTTATTATTTTTGCCATTTAATTTACATGTATTCAACTTTTTGGTTTATTGCTATTGCCAGATACATTCGTGTATCTGGCAGATACTATCTTCTTCAGCCAGCTAGCTTCATATTTGCTGTGTGCCCAAACTATTTGCGAGTGCGTGCTGTAAATGGCCAAAACGCCGAGCAATGCAAAACGTGGCAACAATTGCCAAATAGTCGTAATACAAATAGGCACGAAAACGACAGCATAACAAAATAACAACAGCCCCAACAAACTAAATCAAGGTCGATTTTATTATTAACCAAAAGCAAAAAAAAAAAACACAGGGAGAGAGGGAGAGAGAGAGAGAGAGAGAAAGAAAAAGAAACCCGTGCGGATACAGCCAAGCAAAAGAAGACGCTGCGTTTCTCTGTACTCTATATGAAATGATCAATCGATTAAGCTAGATAGATTTGAATTGAGACTAATTGAGAAGCGTTAGACGTAGCTTTGAACCAGCTGCTCGGTTCTAGGCGTGATTTGTAAACCTTGCTTCCCACACTTTTGAACCTTTCTTTGTCGCATTGGGTTCTTTCCAATCTCAAATAAAAACTCTTTAGTGAATGGTTTTAACATTTGACTCAGTTCAGTTCAAATTTCATTTTATTTGATTTAAAGATTGGGTACATGAGGAAGATAGTTGAAATATCGGAGGGTTCGAACCAGTGAAGCTTAAAGGCTTGTCGTCGGATTTCAGGCTTAAGATCTTATGCGTAGTGTATTGTTATCTTTTTTATTTAAAAAGTACTTGTTTTACATTCAATAATATTATTTTTTATTTATTTAAACTTTCAAACTAACTGCTTGTCACCTTGCCTGGGACTCGAACCCGAACCGCCGTTGTTTAGTTGAATGATTCGCGGTCGAAAGGGTGTACGAACTTCGTTAGGCGGGCAAAAACAATTTGGAAGATATTTGCTTGTTAATGAACATTTAATTCATTCGCTGTATTTGCGTAATTGAGACTTTGGCCATTCAAATTTGGCGCGTGGCCAACGACCATTATGACCATGCAATACCATAAAAAACTAACGAGCCTTTGATCATTTCTCTGACACAGGCGCCAAGTCATTTGAAGTTCAATCCGTATATACGACGTGGCTATCGCACATTCCTGTCCAACAAGCTGTGCCTGCAGAGCATTTTCTGGTGGACTAATGAGACGGTGAGTTCAATTCGTAAATCCTTTGCAAAAGCTTCACAATGAATAAAAAGGCCAATGAACGTAACGTAAGTGAGCTTTAAGTGAGCTTTGAGCTTTACGTGAGCTTTATTGCTTGTTGCTTATGCGTTAAAGCTTTTTTGTGTGTGTCTGCTATCTCAGGCTTGTGTTTTTTTTATAAAGTCTAATATCTGGCCAGCTGCTGGAGCTTTAAGCCTTAACTAGAATACCAACAGAGCTTTAATATCCTGTCAAGAATGTTTAAGCTTATAAGTTATAGCTATTTAAGGCAGCTTTAAGCTAGCTTAATTGTTTATAGTGAATGCAGTAGCTATTGCTCTGGAACTTATCTGATTATTAGTTAACTTTTCAATTCGCCAACAGATCAATATCTGGAGTCATTTGGCCGGCTGCATCCTGTTCATCGGGCTGACAATCTTCGACTTGCAATTTCTGCGCCAGCATGCAGAGCTTGCCGATCAGGTGCTTGTGGTCTGTTTGCTGGTCTGCTTCTGTCTCTGCATGCTGATGTCGGCCATATATCATATATTCTCCTGCAAGTCGGAGGAGCATTACGAGCTCTTTCTATCTGTGGATTTTCTGGGCATATCCCTCTCGCTGGTGGCCATCTACATAAGTGGCATGTACTATGCCTTCTGGTGCCATACGGTATTTACTTGCCTATTTATAATTATAAAACTTAACTAAATATACTCTTCTTTAGTTTCTGCGCACAATATACTCTACCATTGCGCTGGGCATGTTTGGCCTGGCCATCGCCGTGCAGATACCCCAGCTGAATGTCTCCATGAACGGCAAGGTGGCTGTGCTCCTGCTGTGGTCCGCATACGGCATTCTGCCGCTGGGCCACTGGGCGGTGGCCATGGGCGGGCTGGAGAACGAGCTGGTCGGCCTGATGGTGCCACGGATTGTTGTCATGTATCTGCTGTGCTTGGTGGCCTTTGTGTTCTATGCCGCCAAAATACCCGAGCGTTGGCTCACCGGCAAAGTGGACTTTGTCGGCCACTCGCACAACTGGTGGCATCTGATCATTGTGGCCGCCTTTTACCACTGGCACAACACGGGCCTCGTCTATGCCGAGTACCGTCTCAACAATGGCTGCAGCGCTGGCCCGGTTCTATCTTGAGTTTCGGCTCTGCGGACTGGTCATGTCCATTGTAAATAGTATAGATGCACTAAGTTTTAACTAATATTTAGTTGTAGCTGTTGAGAGATATATTGTTAATTTATACACTTACACTTACACTTACACACACACACACACACACACACACATAGACATATATACACATAGACTAAAGCGTGTGTGTAATTAGGGTTTCCAGTTAGTCTATTTACTACAATAATCGAGCGAACTGTGAAGCTGGTTTTTTTTAATAATGGCCATGAAGAAACGTGAATCTGGTTAAAACTATTTTATGTACACTTACACTTTATTAATGCAAATATATTAAAGTACAAAAGAGCTACAAATAATTGGTGGATAGTGTACTTATCATATTTTATTAAGAAACTAATAATTAGACTCTGTTCATAATCTAAAAAAGACTTCTTCTTTTGTGTCATGTTCGCATAGTTTCTAATATATACGTGTGTGGGATAAGCCCTTCAACACTTTTATGATTTCCTGATTGCAGTTTATGAGTCCGCGAGTTATTTTCTGACATTTAAGGGTATTTAAACATCGTCGGGCGCAGGCTTCGTTTATTCTCTACAATTTTTTATCCAAGTCGTAAACCAACGTTAAGCCATTAAGTTTCGTGCAGTCTGATTTCTACAGCGCTTCTTAGGTTTATGTACCTACTATTATTGGACGAGGGTTCTTGTGTTTGCTAGTTTATGTGTTTGCACATCACTAAGTAGATTTGTGTCTCGACTGTAATACTCTCAACTTTGCTATTCTACCTACCTATCTTTAACGAAACTCATATGGTGTGTGTATTCGCTAGGTCTTCTGCTTGCGATTAGCACAGTATTTGGTCTAAGGCTTGTTTCTAAAAATATTACGTTAAATTATGATAAATAGCCTTTGACTCTAGGAAAAATATTCAAATATTCTCAAAGTTTTTACACAGCTGAGCTTGTAGCACTGATACCCTAACCTAGGCGTAGTTGCTGTTCATAATGAACACTTTGGGCCCATCGATGGGCAGCGCATCGCACAAATTACATTAAAAATTCAAATATTCATAAGTAAATTCATGACAAGTCGCCGCCGCACGTCTTGTGAAGCACTGCGCAACTTTCTTGTTGTTGTTGTTGTTGTTGCCAAACAAGATGGCGACTGGCAAATGGGCGCCCAGTTGGTAGGGTAGACAGCAAAGCGGGGTTACTCCACAAAGACTTGAGTTAATTATTCATGGAATGTCGTTGCCAGCAGTTGAGCAACAACATGAACAACAGCAGCAACAACAACTAAAGACAAGTGAAGCACTGTGGGCGCCCTGTAGTAGGGGCGACCCTTTTTAATATTTATGAACACAACCGATTCTCTAATTATAATTAGGAATTGAAAAGTTAGCACAAAAGGACATCCAACAACAACAACAACAACAACAAGGACAACAAAGCACAAAGCGTCAGGCACGCAACAAAAGTTTGTGTGCACTGAATCATAATTAAAGGGGTGTGTGGGTGTGTTTTTGGCTGGTAGTTAGACTGGGGGCGGAGGGGCTGGGTTCGGGGGCACGCACAACGTTGGGGGTTGGCGTTCTGTTATTGTTCATAGCAGCAGCAGCAACAAAATGGCGAACCGAATGCTATTTTAATGGCTGGCACTTGAGATTTTCGCTAGAGTTTTCAAGATTTTTTGGTTAGAAGGAAATGGTTAGTTATCAAAGAATTTATCAATATGTAGCTTACTTAAATACAAATAATATAGTGCATTGTTCTTTTGATAAGATTGTATGATAAGGGCTTAAAGTGCGGACTGTAAGAGTTCACCAGACGAAAAATGTCTGTGTTATAGGATATAAAATAATATAAGATCTCATCCGAGTTTTGCATCATACAAATGTATGAACAAGCAGAAGGAAGCATCTTCGACCCCATCAAATATTTATATACATATTGTTGGTCAGGATCCATAGCCATGACCGTCTGTCCGCCCGTCCCTATTTATGAACGCAAGGATCTGAGAACCCATAAGAGAAGTTATGAACGTAGCACTTCCTAGTGGCCGCGCAGTATGAGTTTGTTTCCGATATTCGATAGCTTGTCCCTTTTCCAAGAAATCGATTAAAATCGATAACAATCGATGTATCGATTCGGGTTTTTGAGCAAATTTCTTGGGTTTTAAGAGCCAAATTTGACATGCAGCTTATAGAATAATATATATATATATCAGGTATCTTTCATTTTATAGCTTTCGCTAGCCCCTCCCCCCCTGACGGGAACTACCTTCTAGAGCGTCTTACTTGCTTTTGTTTCTATCGGGCATATCAAGCATATTGAGTGCTTCATTTTTTTGAAACCTTTGTTTACAGCTGCTGTGCAGACTTCTTGTCTCTTTGATACGCTTAGCTAACATGGCACTGCACTCAGGCGTAGTTCCAAGCCCAGAATATCATTTGTCCTACCTCTATTATAATATTTATTTGTACACGAAGCGTGCTTCAAGACAAACAAATACGAGAGCTACCCCGAGAGAATTTGAATATGCGCGCATCGCTTCAGCTGCCTCTGTTTGGCAGCTCCTTAATCCCATGCCTGGAGCTGGAGCACGGGGCAGCCACATCCACATTTTCACATCTAATTACGTTGCATGCAGCGCGGCAACAACTCACTGACGTAATGAGGCAGCTCACGAGGCAATTTGCTCGCCGTCATGCCTCAATTGTGGACCAAAATTGAAAAAAAAAAAAATGAGAAATATTTTTTTTTTGATCATATTTTGGTTGAAACAATTGAGCGACACGCGTTGCCTGCCAGCGCGTGAAATTGATGTCAATTAAGTGGCAGGGCCAGCTAATACTTTCCACGGCAAACGGCAAGAATAAGAATTTGACTGCAGCTTGTGGCACAACCTGCCAGCTTCAAGTGCAATTGTTGCTGCTTGCTGTGGCGCAGTTCTCCATAGATTATATTAGACAGATGCCCGCCTCAACTGGCCAGCTATAAATAGAGGCCGCCTCGACTGACAGTTAAGCAAATGAACCCATAAGTCAAATCGAACAGCCGCTCGACTGCGACTGCTGCGTCTGCTGCGACTGCTGCGACTGCTGCGACTGCTGCTGCTGTTTTTTAGGGCTTATGTGGGCTTAGCTCGAGCGACAAATGGCGCGACGTTGTCGGCGCTGGAGCAGTTTTTAGTTTCTATGTTGCATACGCAACGTGCAACATGCAGCTTGCAGCATGTAGCATGCACATGGGCTTAACTGGGCTTAACTCGCGCTGCTGCAACTATTTTCGGATACATTTTGTTGCATTGCACAGTTGCAGTTCATAATTTGACTTTGTCGCGGCATTTTTATGCGCTTTTAATTGGTTTTTGCCCAACTCAAACAATGCCTCAAGTTGTGGACTTGGTAAGGAGCGGGACGGGGGGTTGTTCTGGTTCTGGCTGCCTGTGATTCTTTTCACTTTCATTCAGTTGCGCCATTAACTTAATGTCCTTGCCACAGGCTGGCAAATTAAAGTGCTTTCTTAACATTTACATAGAACATTTAGCAAACATATCGCTGGCAAGTAACTTCATTTATTTTGTGCCTGCCACAGCGTAAGCGTGTGAGTGTGTGTGTGAGTGCGGCAGGGTGCATGGTGTGTGCCACATTGAAGAGCAGGCCGAAACGCTTTGCCAGTTGAGCGCAATATCCATAAAATGCGCAGATAACCATAAGTCCTGTTTAAGTCGCATGTTTTTGGACGCACGCAGCAAGAGGGAGGGTGTGAGCGGGTGCTACGTATGTGGCTGGCTGCGTGTGGCAAGTGCGTTCATTCTGCAGGACATTGTCGCAGCTTTCTCTCGCTGCCGTTGCCTCATCTACATAACAATAAAATAAAAGGGGCCGCTGTCGTGCTTTTTTCTCGCTTCTTTTGCTGTTGCTGCTGCTGCCAAACATTAACCTAATTTTATATACATTTAATTTTATTTTATTTAATTTTAACACACACACATACACACCCTTTGGGCTGTTCGCATGTGTGTGTACGAAAGTGTGTGTGTGTGAGGCAGCTCAATGATTTTGGCTATTATTACCAAATTTTGGGTCTTAGCAAATCTTTTGCCGTTCCTCATGAAATTGGCATTGCTTTTGCCTATTCGCAATGAAAGTGTACTTCGAATTTGGGTATATGTTCCCAATTCTTAGTAAAAACTAAAACGATTAAATTGTATATTATTTAAGCTAAGGTTCTTTCTGATTAGTCCAGGAAATTGGAAATAACTTAGCTGAGCACGAGTTGGCTTTCAGAAGCGATAAGTTTAATTTAGCGCTGGCTACTGGGGCCTTTGACTTAGACTTTTTGAAACTCATTCAGAGACCCAGGACTCAAATCCAAGTTCCCAACTTAAAATGTCTGCGCTCTTTATATTTTTTACATTTTATAGATAACGTCGCATCAGCATTTAGAAACCGTGATCTAATTCCAGCAGCTTTCAAGAATGATGTTTCGTGATGTCAGCTGTATTCGATTCAAACAAACATTCTCAATGGAAGATCAAAATTGTGTTACTTCAAGTTAATCTATCCTGGATGACCATTCCAGCGAGGGAAACGCGTCGGATCGTAGCTAGGTTCTTTGAAATTTTGGCAGACCAAATTCCAATTTTGTTTCGGTGTGTAGTATTAAAAGGACCCTCAAATTATTTAACAATGCCTGAAAAACTCTCAAAGTAGCAAGTTATACAAAAAAGAGCTACCTTATGTTTATTGTCTGCTATTTTAAGGCTTAGAAAATCAAATTAAAATCCATTTAAACATTTTGAAGCATAGACACTGTTTTGGGTTGACAAAAATCAGAGTTTATTTAAACCCACAAAACTTTTCTCCAAAGCTATGTTTAGACAAATGGCAAGTTCCACTTCACTCTCAAGAGTGAGAAACTGCTGTCAAGTACATTTGCACGTCACTACGAGAATGCGAATGCGAATGTGAATGCGAATGTGAATGTGAATGCGATTGTGAATGCGAATGTGAATGACTGTGACCAGTCATAAAAAACAGCTTTGCCAACGATTTGTTGTTCGGCACCGGCAGGGTCCAACTTTTGCGTTGCCACAGTCTCAGTGTGTGTAACGGCTTTCCAGTTGCCACACTCGATCCTGCCCCATTGCCGTTGCCCCTGCGCCTGCCCCTGCTCAGGCGCTAGACAATTTGTGCGATGCTCGTGCGCATATTTCATAACTTTGCCCATAAGCTGCCCCAAGATAAATGTGCTCAAAATCTACACACACACACAAATCGAAAGCTGCACAAAAAACTGCAAAACAAAAAACATGCCACAAGCAGCAGCAACAACAACAACAAAAACACATTGTAGCCAATTTAGAAGCGATTTTTGAATAACTCGAGTTGCGAGAACAAGATTTATACAGCAAATGTGTTAAGTTGTACATCATTTGATGGAGTTACCAACCGAGTTGGCCAATACACAATGCCCCCACCCCCCACCCCAACACACCCATTAACCCACTTGCTCTAACCCCCTTGAAAAGTAAAAAGTTTTTTTGTAGAAGCTGCTTTTATTTATGGCAATTGGATTTTTGAGTTATTTGCATTTTGTGCATAAATGTGAGCCGGGTGAGGGGGGAATTAAAAGGCAGTTTCGCTCGCTTTATTTAAATTTCGGCCAAATAACAAATACAATTTCTAAAAGTAAGGTATTTCTTTAAATTTTCATTTCTGAGCAGCATTCGCTGGTCAGTTTTCAATCTGTTTTTTTTTTTTTAACTGTGTCCTCTCGGACGGCGCATAAGGGCTGGCTATATGATGAATTTGCATCTAAATCGAATGATGCGGGTTTTTGCTTGGACCTTGGTGGAGGCGGCGGTAGGCACGGGGGCACATTAAAAGGAGTAGCAAAATATCTGAAGGCATTTTCCATTTGCATAATAAGCCCCAACTGGACTCAGAGGCTCCGGGGCCCAGCTTAGTAGCACAGTTCTTATATCCCTTATCCTTTATATGCAATGGAAATTTTTTTATTTTATTTATTCTTGCGATTTTATTATACTTGTAAGTGAAAGCGCAGAGGGATTCGCCTAAATGTATTTCAGATTGCATTTCTATGAATTCTATTTGAATTATATCACTTGGATTTACAACTGGCAGCATTGTCGAGTACCTATCTATATCTATATCTATATCTATATCTATATCTATATCTATATCTATATCTATATCTATATCTATATCTATATCTATATCTATATCTATATCTATATCTATATCTATATCTATATCTATATCTATATCTATATCTATATCTATATCTATATCTATATCTATATCTATATCTATATCTATATCTATATCTATATCTATATCTATATCTATATCTATATCTATATCTATATCTATATCTATATCTATATCTATATCTATATCTATATCTATATCTATATCTATATCTATATCTATATCTATATCTATATCTATATCTATATCTATATCTATATCTATATCTATATCTATATCTATATCTATATCTATATCTATATCTATATCTATATCTATATCTATATCTATATCTATATCTATATCTATATCTATATCTATATCTATATCTATACCTATATCTATATCTATATCTATCTAGATTGAATGGATTGATCATTGTTGCTGTTCTTTTTTCCCTTCGACTATAGTCTGCGTTGATCAGTTGACTTGGACTTTGGATTAAAGTTTTGTAGCTGCACATGCATGAGTAATTCTCATTTATTTAAGTGGAGTAGCTGTTGTTGGTGCCCTGGGCTGTTCTGATTGCCGCCGCTTAACCAGTTTTTCTCTCCACTGGGCTGATTGCAGGTCGGCTGGCTGGTCGGGCATGTGGACCAGCTTCAGCTCCATCTGCATGTCCAAGCTGCAGTTGCAATCTGCGAGTAACTTTTACATTTAAATTTTCATTAAGTATTCTGCATACGCATAAATAAACTTGAACGTGCTCGAAAGCACAGTAAATGCAACACCCACACACACATACACACAGCCCAAAAACTGACATAACAATCCCTTTGTTGTGCTTTCCCCCCCTCCATCCCCAGCACGCCTGAACAAGCCGGGGCTTTTGTGCATGCAGCGCACATGCAGATTTTTGGAGCCCAAACAAAAACATGAGAAGTTGCAAAAATAAATTTATATTATGTTCATAAATTCATAGAGCCAACCCCAGTCCCAGTACTGCACTGGGCTCATGCACTTGGCAATTTTTTGAGGGGGGTGGGGAGAGGGCAGGGGTTGCGGCTATTACAGCAATCTGCACACACAATGGGCCCGGGCCAGGTCCTTTGGCCAGCGTTGTGTCCCTGTGAGTGAGTGTGTTTGTGAGTGTGCGGGTTTTTGATATGCAAATTTCAACAGTGCTGCGCCCAGTTCGCGCACCAAAAATAACAGCCAATCAACTGTGGCACAAGCACACGCACACACACACGCATACACATACACATAACTCTGGGCAATCCTTTCAACATGTTGCCCCTGGCCAGCGTGGACCATTAAAAGGCACAGGCACAGGTATTGGAATCAGAGGATGGGGTTCAACGGGCGGCTGCGGCTTGTTTGCTGTTTGCTGGTCCGCAGCGACGACATGGACAACGACAACGACAACGACAACGACAACGACAATGACAACGCCGTAGAGAAGGCTGCCCATCGATGGTTGTCAGGGGGCTGTGCGCAGAGTGTCGACAATGTCGCTTCAAAAATATTGCAGCCGCAGGACATTTCATGTCCTTGCTCCTTGTTGTTGTTGTTGCTGGACTGCGTGCATTTATAAATTATGCTCAGCATGTAAAATGCCATTTTGAATATGAAATTTGATGCCATTTTAAGCCCTATGCCTGTGCTGTACTGTGTCGTCCCTTAGCCAGCACGCCCTGCATTTGCCTTTGTTGACTTGGCCGCATATTTCATCCGGCCAACAGCAGCAGCAGCAGCAGCAGAGCCTCGACTCATATTTTAATTACTTGCTAAACGCAGTGCACATTTATATTTGTTTTTTTTTCTTTCATTTAGCCCCAAAAACATATTTTTCGTCATCAATTTTGCAGCCGTGCCGCACATTTGTACTCATTTATGGCTAACACCTAGGCTGCATTAGCAGCAGCAGTTGCTGCAGCTTGCAGTTGGCCTGCGGCATATATGCAATTCGGCCTATTCGGCTGTCTGCAGCTAAGCAAAAAATATGCAGGGAGAAAAAAAAGGTCAAAAAATCAATCGGCCACGCAACTAATTCATTTAAATCTAACAAAATCTGAGAAAATCCCTGGCAACGACCTTCGGGATTTTGAGATTTTACGAATGTCAACCGAACGCAACCAAAGTAGCTCAACGGCAGCACCAGCAGCGGGACGGGTCAGGCTGCTGGTGGTCGGTAGGGGGGAGGGGAGTAGGGAGGAAATGTGTGTGTGGTGCCTGGTCTGGGCCCTGTTAAGCTGAGCAAGCAAATCACCGGGCGCCCCGGCAATGTTGGCGGCAACCCGTGTGAGCTTTGGCTAAAATAGTTGGCAACAGCACATTAAACAGCGGCACACACACACACACACACACACACACACACACACACACGCACGTACGCACACACTCACACACAATTTTTGGGTGTGACTGTGTGCGTGCGAGAGAAAATGAGGCAACAGCAAAAGTCGCAGAACTTTAGCAATTTGAAGCTAATATGTTGACAATCTCTAGCGGCGACGTCGCTAGCACAGTGGCGCCATCTATGGTTATGTGTATTTAAGTCACTGGACAAAGCCTGGCAATGGGAACGGTCGCTTGTTCGTTCCAGATGGGTAAGGGGGTGGGGTGAGGGGGGGGGGGGGTTCTTTCGGCTTAGCAAAAGTCGAATCTGCGCGCTAGAGATGAGCAAACGTGACAGCTTCATTTACAAGTTCTCTTCTTTATGCTAGGGATGAGCAAACGTGACATCTATTGTTATATACCCTCTTCTCTTATAGAGGGGCTTGGGAATCCAGTCACATACAGATTTAAGAATGAATTGTGAGTCCAATTTTAAATATTAAATAATTATTATTATCAAAGAATTTTAATGTTAGTTAAAATAATGGAGCTATTGCTTCAACCAAACAAAGGTTGGGTTCTCAAATCGAATTCTTATATCATTTATAAGGGATGCTGGGAAATAATGCTACTAATGTAAATTACTCAGTTTATGCTCAGATCAAGTGTATTTCTTCAAATTGTACACAATTATTTCATCATTATTCCAACCATGTGAACATTAACGTTTTTCCTAACTATCTTGTTCACAAATGGACATCGCACAGAGGTGAGAATTTTCAGCAAACAATTAAATAAGTTGTATGTCTTACTTTTACTAGTTCCTTAAAAGAGTTCTGCATAATTTATAAATAATTTAATTTCATAAAAAAAACTATTATTCCTTGAACTCAATTTCTGGCTGTCGTCTAATTTTGTTAAGATAATAAATAGTCTAGTATTGTCTTATATTTTATTTAATGACTGTTTACAGAGAATAAGTTAGGGATTTGGATTGAGAGGTTCTGTCTCTACAGATTTATAGAGTTTTTAGTTCTCATGTTCAAGTATTTATATACATATGTATGTATATACATATAAATAGATATAGATATATATTTTTGCACTATTACGATTTGTAGTCGTGATGTTGCCCGTGAATTTTTGGCCCGTCTCTGTTGAATTGTTGTAATCTTTTAATAAGAAATTCCTGTTGGGTTTTTGTGCTCGTTTACGCACATATGAGTTACAACAAGCAACTCGTGTACTCGTAAAAAGTGGATTTTACTGCTTAACTTTGGCAACAACAAATGAAGCAAATGGAGAACGCACACACACACGGGCATTACAACTGAGTGTAGTTTTTTACATAAATAAAATAAAATGCAATTTTTCCATTGTATTTCTGCAGTGGCAGTCACTGCCGCAGTTGCAGTTGCAGTTGCAGTCGCACAAATCCCCTGCACAAAAGTCAGCAATCAAAGCAGATTAAAATATGATTTGACAGCTACGAGCTATGAGAAATGCATGCATATATATCTGTATACGTTATGCCCGATATATATATATTTTTGTTCATATGTTGCATCTGTGGCATGTCGCTTGCGAGTGGCGCCACAGTTTCTGCCTCGCTGCCCGATTTCATTTTGGCATTTCGATATTGTTTCCATATTTAACTAGAGCCCCGTCGCTTCATATCTTTTGTCGTAAGCCTTCAATTGTTGCGTGCATTGCATTTTTATCAAAGCCAGCGAGAGATAGTGCGCCAGCAGGGGGGCGGGTAGGGTGGCTGTGTGGGGGTTGGCATGCGTTGGGCGGCCTATTAAAAATTTAAATCAATTTTCAATATGGATTTCGTATAACTGGTATCTATATCCACATCGGCATCTGGCGGATCGCAATGCGACATTTGCCTGACACTTTTGTTGATTTTCATTTTTTTTTATTTTATTGATACATTTTTTTTTGTTTTTTGATATATTTTATTTATTGCTTTTGTTCGTATCGCAAAAGCTGTCAGCGCGTTTTTTTTAGCGTTATCTTGAAAATGTATTGTAATTGAAAATTTCGCTTGCCATATTTATTGGGGCGTCCTTTGCGCTATCCTAACACAGCAGAAGTGCACCCCCCACAACGATTATTTTCTGCTGACCCTTTCCCGCATCCTGTCCTGTGCATTGCAACGCTTGCAACGCAAAGCCGACGCTCATTTGCACAATTAACAGTTAATAAGCGCAGCCTTTGGCCAATTGCCGCACAACTATCCACAGGAACTGGCTAACTGACCCCAAAGCAGATTTGCTGCAATTAGCTGCGCCACAGCCGTGTGCGAAGTGCGTAAGGCGCCTAAGCCCCCAAATGGCCAGGGCCATAATTAAATTATCATTAACGGAAGTCAAATTGCGAGAGTTGGTTTAGTCAGCCGGAAAATGATCTCAGCTTTTAATATTGCTGAAGAGATTGAAAGAATGAAAAATGCGAAATGAAATAATACATGATTTCATAATTTTTTATATTTATAAGATTTCCTAGACTTTAGATTTTAATGAAATCCAGTCCAAGCTCATGATTTTATAGATCAATCCTTTTTTTTTTATTTGCCTTGACTTAATTCATTTTCTTGTATAAAATCGTTTTATTATCAATGTTACTTTTTATAAAATACCTATAATTGTGTTTTTATATCAATTACTTACATAATATATATACTTTAATATACATCTATATTATGCTCTACCCATTTAATCTCTCATTAACCAGCACATCGAAGCAATAATATACAGATTTACGAACTTTCAGCTAATTTTAAACCAAAAAGCGTCGCTAAATGAGCTCAAATATAATGGTATTTACGCAACTGTACCTCGCTCGCGTAAGTGAGGTTATGTGCGCCTGCATGTGAGGTTATGTGTGTGCTTTACAAATCCGTGCACAATGTGGGGGAAAGGTGGTGCAAATGCTTAAATTCTCATTAGGCGCATTAGTAGCGCTGACCAACCGATGCCCAGACACCTGCCACGCCCCCTGCCACAAACCGCGCCTAAATTCAATAATAATAATTGATTGCTTATTACAAATACAGCACCAACAACAACAACAACAACAACAACGACAACGTTGTCCGGCACATTGCATATGTGACTGAAATTTATGTTTCACGTTTTCGGTATGAAGGGGAATCGCCACATTTCGGCCAATTGCTAATATTTACGCATTAGTTATTTGCAGGTGGCAAAGTGGGCGTTTAGGGCGGGGCTGGGGTGAGGGGCTGCACATGCATAAGCAGCCATAAGTCCAGCTGTAATTGCCCAATGCACCTGGCCTAGACACAGCAGCAAGTCGAGAGTTGGGCAGCATTAAATTTTCATGTTTTCATTTTGGGTTTTGTGCAAACAAATTTTAATTATTAACTTTACAATTATGCGAAATCACGAATTACATTAAAATCACTTTGTAATGTTGATTTGGTTTTCGTGCGCCTCTCATATCTGTTTTTAGTCTCGGATAATTAGCTTAGCCTTGCGAAATTGTGATTTTATAAGTAATCAATTGTCAAAAGCTCTGCCCGAAATCAAGCACTACAATATGCTTTTTTGCTTAAATGTTGCTTCAATAACCATTTATTTATATAACAATAATCGGCAGCTTAGGATTAAGATTATTTCAGTCTATTCAAGGCCAATCCTCAGCAACTCGCCAACTACCAGATACAGCGGATTCTTGAAATGTGCCCAAACTAAGTATCTAATTGATTGACTTATTGATTCACTTATTGATTGAACTAATTGATTGACTGATTGATTGAATGACGATTAACGCACAGCAAAAAGGCAGTTAAAATTTGAAGTAAAAGGTAACTCTAATGGGTTTTAAGGAAATTGATTGATTGAAGCTGTATTTTTTCATTGTATGAAGCGTAATTTTATTAAACTTAGTTTCATGTAAACATCATATTTTCATAAAATCCAAACCCCTGGATGGAAAATGGAAGTACCAGGTTCCTTAAACGAGAATTTAATCTTCTTCCGAACACTGAAGTTGTAAAGGGTGCGGTTAGTGGTTGGAAAAGTTAAGTCAAGCTTGCATTTGAAGAAATATAATTGAAGAATATAATTGCAGTACAATAGGCAAATAAATATATTAATTGTCAATTGGTTTAAGCTAGCTTTGAGTTTAGAGTACATTTTAATTTAAGTTAGTTCAAATACTTTTTTTTTTCGACACGTTCACCTCAAATTTAAAGATGGTTTAGTAGCCATACTAACTATATTACCATACATCTGTAACTATACCAAGGGAGGAGCTAAACCTGCAAGCGCGGAATACTTGGCATTATGTTGGGCCTCCTCCTTGTCTGCTTGGTGCTGGGTCAGCTGGTGATGCCCGTGATTGGAGAGGTCTATGCGAACTGCAGCGAACCGAGCACACAATTGACCTCTTGTGGTCAGATCAGCGCCAATGGCTGTTGTGCCAAGGGCTGCATTCGGAACGCAGTGGGCCGCTGTGTGGTGGAGCAATGCACTGGCAGCTGGAATGGCTGGCTACGACGGCCGGTGACGATGTCCTGTTACTTTCACTGGTTTCTGCTGATCTTTGCCGCCGTCATAATCGCCCTCATGACGTTCATTGTGATCTTGAATCTGATATTCGAGGTGCGGGTGTGTCTGCGTAAGCGTCGGCTGGCCAGATATGTGCGCTTCAGTCCCAGGAGCAGTCCAAGCAGCAGCGTTGTTTAGAATCCTTGCAAGTAACTGAAGAGGCGGCGAAGGCTACGACGGCTACGACGGCGGCGGCATCAATCCAGATGTTAATGCACATGCGTGCGGCATAAAAACTGTGCGGGATTTGGCATAATCTACAATACATTAGCGGTAGCTTTGCTCTGGCTTTCAATTCAATTCGTTGGGTATCTCAACGAAATCCATGTAAATTACGATTTGGCACCTTGCTGCCACGCACAGACACACACAAACACACACGCAGTCACGAGAACACAAGCACTCAGAACGATGCCAAAGTCTCAGAATCCCATTACATAGTAGTTAAAACCTGATTAGGAAATACTTGCGGCTGCTTTCAGCTTTGCCACTCGCTTGGTTAAAAAGAAATAACAATAAATGGCACATGTGAAATGCTTGCTTAGGTTCTTCTGGGTCCAGGTCTGAGGGCTGTAGTCGTCAGGGTAGTCCTGGGTGACAACAAAAACGTGGCCCAAAAAAAAGAATTCGCAACAACTCAAAGTCAAAGGTGCAATAACCCAAAGGCACATAAAAGCTAATGGCTGCGGGTTGTCTCTATATACAAGTATATATGTATGTATAGGTGTGTATATGAATATGTATGCGCGCTGCTGTATGTAATGCTGCTATTGCGGTAAAGATAACACACACACACACACACAAATAGGGAGACGCAGTCAGCCATGCAGCCAAAGCCAAACCGCGCAGAAAATGAAATGGAAAATATTGCCATGAGAAGCAGCAAAATAAAAAAGAAATAAACGAGCCAAAAAGGAAAAGCTGCGCCAAAAGGTTTGTAGTGTGCGTGCATGTGTGTGTGCGACTGTATTTCAGTGTGTGTGTGTGCGTGTGAGTGTGTGTGTGTGTGCGAGTGCTGGGTAGCAGCAGATTTAGAGGTTGCTTATGTGTGATTTAGTATAGCACGCGCGAATATGGCGGCGATAATTCTTTAAAAATTGGAAATTGTTTTCCAATCGATTTCGCATTTAGCCAAAAAAGCACTCGACACACACTCGCGCACACAACTACAAGCAGACGAGCGGAAAATGTCTTTTACAGTTGCCCTAACTGCCACGTATCTGTCTCTCTGTGTGGGTGCGTGTGTGTGTGTGTGTGTGTGTGTGTGTGTGCATTTGTGTGTCAGTTTAGTTTTCGCAAAACATTTTATAAAAATATACAATATGATATAAGCAATAAAAAAATAAGGGAAACATTTTGTTATTTTTCACCTGGTTGCAGCTTTGGAAAGGATTTGGTAGCTGAAATCATGGATTTGGATTTTAGCTTTTGTATAGTTTTAGGAGGAAGGTGAAAAGCGAATATTTTGTGGCCCAAATGGAAAATGATGAAGACGCAGCGCAAAGTGGAAAAAGTCAAAAGGGAGAAAACCATAAACTGTATTGAATGGGATATACGATTTTAAAATGGTCCAACTCTTATTAAGAGTTAACAATAATATTATGAGCCCACGAAATAACATTGCAAGCATCTTACAGAACGTTCCAATACTGATAAGTTCTTTAATTGAATATTTGGCCAACCAAAGAGCTGTTCCGCTCAGGGTTCCCACAATTCGTATGGCAGCAAGAGGTCCGCCTCAGTCGACCCGATCGTAAAAATAACTTGAAATCTGAGAGGCTAGTTCTCATGAAAACAGATTGATAAATGGCCATGGGCTTATCTATTCGACTGCTTAGACTGACAGAGAATATACTATATTTTATATAAGGGCTCGGCTATATTTACGCATTACGAAATGCTTGCTAAAAGTATTATAACTTCGCCAGAGTAAAGAATATGATAAATAATTTATCATTCAAATATATACAAATAAATTACATTAAATAAATGAATATAATATCAATAAATATCAAAAAAACTCTTGCAGGGGAAACAAATACGACTTATCTTCGAAATAAGAAAAATATATCGTCTTAGAATATGAATATTGGTATCTTTAGTCAGGCCATAGATTACTTGACTATTCCTACATAGTAGGCAGATTTGTACTGCGGCATTATAGCGCACGAATCTACTTATTTAGAGGTCTCGCTGGGCATGGGAAAATGTAACCATTTCTCTATCCAATTTACATTCCCCGCGCTCGTTCATTCAAGTTTATATAAAAGCGATTTTCATAGCTATATAGGGAAAAGAAAGAACCAGCCGATAGTGTGGCTCATTGTGTGTGTTGTACAATGACTACAATGGGCAACAAAAGGTTAGATAGATACCCACTCGCACACACACACACACACACACACACAACAAGGGGGCGTGTTTCGGTTACAGCTTGGCTGCGGTGCGGAGCGGAGCGACGGGGGGAGGCACACAAAGCACTGTCAGGGGCAGCGGGCACGCAGCTCTGGAGTGGGCGAGTCGTGACATATTTTATTTGCACAATGACAATGCGAGTTACTCGGCAGACGGCAACGAGAACGACAACGACGACGACGACGACTATACACCCGCCATTACGCAAACACACCCCAGCACACACACACACACACACACCCACACACACCCGCAGCTAGATCTGTATAAATTGGATGGCACTGGAAAGGGACAGGAGGTGGGCGGGCAGCGTACAAAGTAGTAAAATAAGTGCAAAGGATAATGCGAATTGAAATGACAAAACCCAGAATAATCATTGGCTCCACACTCAGCATGCAGCACTCAGTGGGTTGGTGGGTGGCATGTGGAGGGGTATGTGGGGCGGTGGCTGTTGTTTCAGTTAGATGAGTGTGGGATCGAAACATGGCAATGCCATACACAAATGATTTTTATTTATGCCTTTTAAGTAAATTAAAATATACTCATTTTGTGCCTTGAGTTTTTTTTTTGTTTGTTGTTGTTTCGCTCAAATCGTCGTCGCACATGACAATATTGTCAATTTTATTTAGCCAGCCATTTTTATTGCATTTCCTTGACTTAGTCCTGCCTTAGCATTTCCCACGTCTCGTAAAATATTTTTATGTATTTTTTATTTACCCAGCGCTGCCATGCATGACCTCAATATAGCATGCCAAGTGGCCCCACAGCCAGCCAATGCAATTGCCAGCTCCTATTACCGGAGCTGTGGCTCCTGCTCGGGCGGGCGACTCCTCCTCGTACCTCGTAACATGCTTTTAATGTGCGCCATTTTATTTGCCACAAAACCGACAC
Source organism: Drosophila littoralis (assembly GCA_018903485.1). Taxonomy (NCBI): domain Eukaryota; kingdom Metazoa; phylum Arthropoda; class Insecta; order Diptera; family Drosophilidae; genus Drosophila; species Drosophila littoralis. Next base: position 14,961,978 of record JAEIGF010000593.1, read on the forward strand.
ACGGCACCATTAAAAAGCCATAAGCGCTGAGCCTCGAGCTTCGAGCTGCTCCTGCTGCTGCCGGACTCTCGCTTAGATGTTATTAGAACTCACCTCTCAGTTCCCATTTTCTCTCGTTTGTCCCACACTCTGTCTCGCGCACATTGCTGCCTCGCTGCTTGCGCTGGTCATAAATTGTGTGCGCTGCTGCATTTTGATTACAATTTTTATGATTTTTAGGTCAAAATTTGCCAACATAAAATGGCCAAAAGTAAATTTGAAATGAATAAAGCGCCGCCGGAATAGGCAACAGCAACAGCAACAATAACAAGCACAATAAACACAGCAAAATGGTGTCGTGTTTTATGTGCGCCCTTTTTGTGCCATAAAAGGCCAACTTACCCTATATACATGTGCTTGGAGACCAGGCCCGAACCGGTCCCCAGCTCATAATATCTTGTTTCTGGCAGCATTTCGAATTCGGTTGGTTTGCTTACTTTGAGCGCCATGTTTATAAGTTGCGAATTATTTTGGCTTTTGGCTCATATTTCATTTGCATTTAATGAGTCGTAAAGCTGGCCCGGCCACTACTGCATTGGCTCGTAAAAAGTGTTGCAAATTGAAATTTCAGCTGGGTCGAGCTGCTGATGGGCACTCATTAGACGGCAACTTTCTAATGACCCGGCTAAGCAGGTGCCATACATTTAACCAGGCCTAAAAGCAGCCAGGCCTGAAAACTGTGCGTGCCAAGATAGCAGTGCCAAAAGATTTATTGCCAACGCAATGAGTTAAGAAAGACAAGTACCAAAGGGAAAATACAACAACAATAGCCACGTTTCTTATCATGATGACGATGACGAGTTTCTATGTACAACATGCAACAACAACAACAACACCAGCAACAACAACAACAACAGACAGCAGACAGCAGGAATAATAATGATGAAGCTGCCGCACACTGACAAGCCAAATGATGGAGAATGATGCCAACCAAGCCAAGTCGAGCCTGAAGCTAAAACAGCTCCATCTGCCTGCTTGTCTGATTGCTCACTGAGACGAGTGTGTGTGCGAGAGGGGAGGGAGGAACCGGAATTGGTAGGTTGGCAGGCAAATAATGGCTGACAGCGAAACGTTGCTTTTGTGTTGTCTTAAGAATATTTTCAAGATGGCGCAGCTTTCAAACATATGCTTACACACATACACATGCATATTTATCGGCTAAAACCCAATGACACTGGCTTAAACCGCCACAATTAATCATAAGCCTCAAAAGCACATGAAAGCTTATAGTGAATTGAAAAGCTTAAGATTTCATAACATTTTTTGTTATTTAATTTTGTTCTTTAGCAGTCTTTTGCGAAGGCAAACTGAACACGACAATTATTTTTGTTAAAAGATAAATATGATATTTAATTTTCATACTTAAAAAAGACAAATATTTTTTAATCAATTATCTATCAATATAGAATCTCCACTAAGGCTAGTTAGAACTAGACACATCTAGCTCAGAATTCATTTTAGGACAGAGTTTTATGCCAATCGTAATGGATACAGACACTATGTACATAGACTGATTACTTTAACAATGCGTACAAAACTCTTTTAAACTACATTGTGAGGTGGAAGTACATTTAAGTGCCCAAGTGCCATCAATATTGACTTGCGAACTGCCAAGTAACTCTAAAATGGATGAAAAAAGACGACAGCTCAGTCAAAACTGATTCTCTTTTTCTAAATGTTCTCTATTTTAATTATTTATCCACTCACTTGCTAGGTTTAGCTCTCTTATTTTTGTTTTAGTTACCTTTACGTGAATTCCTGTAAAAACAATCGAGTTAAATTGGATTTTAGATGGGGCATTCCAAAGGATGGCACATCTATATGTAAGCGTTAATTAATCCATGAACGACACTTTCAACTAATGTCATTGTACTCTGTTTATATGTGTAAGGCGCGCGCACATAAATATTATTCACTGTAAATATGTATGAATGTATTTGAGTTGAGGCATGTTGCTGATTTTAATTGCAGCTCATATATATGGCTGCTTGTGCCAGGCTGAGCGTGATTAACAATAATTAGACTTGGCATTAATTACGCCAAAAAGTTAATTACGCATTGCTAAAGAATAATGTCAGTCATTCATGTTGCCGAGTGCGGCGCTTCTGATAACAACGTGCTCAGGCTTCACTTGCAAGCTCCAAGCAAATAGTTGCTCTAACTTTCGCAGAGTTTAGTTTAGAGCTGAGCTGGAATCGCAAGCACCCTAAGCATTTCACCAGCTGCTCATCCTCATCGAGCTGTTGGCTGTTTATTCAAGCAATTTAATTGCTAATTTCGTGCATGGCAATTGCAATTGCCCATGCTGCATGGCCAAGGGGAAGGCTGTGCTTGGGGTTGGGGGTCGGGGGTCGGGGGTCAGGGTCGGGGCACTAATAAAGTTCTTAAACAGCAGGCAGGCAACTTATTAACCCTTTGACTTTGGCGCGGCGACACCCACGCATAGATGCGAGCAGCGGTCGCAATAAAATCAATCTTATTAAAACATTAACAGCGGGCAGAATGGCAAATAAAATAAATCAAATGGTTGCCCCCGGCTCCTGGGCACCCGGACGTCTGCCCTTCATCTGCATTGAACGACGCTTAACGCAGCGGGGGTCGGACGGTTACTTTCTTCAGCCGCGTCTCCGTTACAGCTCCCCTGTCCGCCGGCCACTTTATTAGCCTGCCTTCAATCAGCGGCAAGTGAAGCGGCAGCCAGCATATGAAATTCAAATTTGATGCCCACCCTCAAGCGCAGGGCCAAAGGCGGACATCCACCCCCCATGGCTGACAATGCCATTTGGGCATTTTGCATAGGGCAACAACAACAATAAGAACAGGAACAAGAAAAAGAAGAAGAGGAAGAGGAAGGACGACAGCAGCCATGGCATGTCCTTTTATTATTATTTTTATTGTGCGGTGATTTTGTCCCACCCCGGCCAACTGTGGGAGGCGGTGGAGGGGGGCTTGCGTTTGTCATTTGCCGGTCGGCGGTCGGGTGGGGTGCATATAAATTCGACATAATTTCATTGTAATGAATAAATTGATGGATGGTATATTCCGTGCACCACCTTCCTGCTAAATTAAACACTTTGCCAACCGCAAGGCCAGTCTCCGTGGTCCAGGATGCCCAAGTACAGATCGTCTATTACAATTTTTACCCACCAGCTCCGGCGCATAAATTATAATTTGATTTTTTTTAATTTTGAATTTCCGAAAACTCATTTGTTAGCTGCGGAAATAGATTATGAATTATTTATACGTTGTATATGCTGGGTAAATAAAATTGTTAGTTCGTCTTCTTTTTTTCCATTATTTTTATTGTTCTTTTTGATTTGTTTTTTTGTTTTTTTGGTTTGATTTAATTTCTATAACTAGTAATTTTAAGTGTACAATTATTAAATATATTTATGTATATATTTATATTGGGTTTTTTGTTTTAGTAGTTTCCTTCCTTTTGTTCATCTATTTTTGTTGATTTATCTCTGGTTGTTTATACGACTAGACAACTCCTTAAAAAGTGCTACGGCTTTTGATATATTTTGTTTACAATACATTTTTGACTTGATCTTGATACGTTTCCATTATATTTATATATATATATATATTTGGTATAAGTGCTGCCAAACAATGTTTTTTTTTTTTTTTTTTGTTTAAGTTTGGGCAAAGTTTTATTTATTTTAATTGGTTTTTAGCTGACGCACAGTGGGCAAAGACTTATTTGTTTTTGTTGCAAAAGTTTTTGCAGATAACTTTAACTCTTTTGCTATTTAGTCAATATAGCTAGTTAGTTCTTTAGTTAAGAGCGAACTAATCTTATAAATACAGCTTGCTGCCTATAGCTAAATATTTGCTTAATATGTACAAAACACTTAACATTCTACATTAAACGTTGGTTTTCGCTTCTTCTTCTTTTTTTAATGAACATAATTGGCATTTAATCTCAATGCAGAAATGCAAAACATATGAAAACACACAATTATCAATTTGTAATTAATTTTTCTGCCTTTCCGACTGCCGCTTAATACCAACTAATTAAAACTGCACACAAGCTCGGCCTTTCAGAATTGTTTTTGTTGTTGTTTTGTTTTTACGGTTTTTTTTTTTGTTTTATAAATGTAATTATTGTTCTTCAAAAAAGTTGTATTTCATGTGCTGTTGCTTTTTTTTTTTTACGTTATTTTCCATCTAAAATTTAATTAAATACGCTTAATGCTAAACTTTTTTTTGGTTTTTGGTATTTTTTTGCCCGCTGATTTACGCAGTTTTACAAATAACAAATCGTTAATTATTTATGTTATAAGTACGTTGATTTAAATATTTTATTTATATATATTTATGTTTTTTGTTTCATGTATATACTTGGCAATCGTTCAATCGATGACGTCCTCGTCGACATCGTCGCCGTTGTCATTGCCGCTGGAGGTGCCACCGGCAGCAGCAGCAGCAGCTGCGGCAGCTGACATTAGCCCGTTGGCGCCTAACGGCGATTTGTTGTTGTCATCGTTGTGGGTCACTGTGCCGCCATCATCAGTGCCGCCTCCACTGCCGCCGCCCAAGCCCAAATCGGTGTGATCCAGCAGCAGGCTGTTGTTGTTGTTGTGGTGGTGACCGTGCAACATGTTGTTGTTGTTGTGACTATGGCTGTGGCTGCCGTTGCCGGTCAAATGCTGCTGCATGGCATTGCCATTGTGCTGGCCGGAGAAGTGCTGCAAGTGGTGCTGATGCTGATTGAGCAGAGCACCGAGAGCGTTTTCTCAGACAACATCGGTCACGCCATACTGGCAGGCGGACAGACCGGCTGAATTGGAGCGCGAGACTGGTGATGGCGCCGAATAGGGGCTGCTGAAGCCTGTGGCATGCTGCTTCGCCTTCAGCCGCAACGTGGCAATGCTCGAGGACATGCTGCTGCTCATGCAGGGCTCGGCGGCGGCGCGATACATATACGGATTCGCAGGTGTTGTATACGGACAGGGTGCAGCGCCAACGCCCACACCGACATTCGTATTGGTCAGCGTGGAGCCCATTGTGCCCGGCAGCATCGAATTGTTCATGCTGACCGCAACACCGCTGGCGCCCGTATTGAAGCAGTTGACCGAGTTCTGGTGATGATTGCTGGTCACCATCGAGCCGAGCGGATTGACCGGCCAGGGGAACGGCTTTGTGCCCAGCGGCGATGGCACCTTGGTCCAGTTGTTATACGGATATGATGAATACAGCGAATCATCTGCGAAGGGCTGCATGAACTGTGTGCCAAAGCCGGACTTAAAGTCCGCCGCGGCCACAGCCGCATTCATGGCATTCCGCTCGCGCTTGCGCCACTTGGCCCGCCGGTTCTTGAACCACACCTGCAAAAGCATAACAAAAATGGTTGAGATGAGAAAAGTGCCAGCAGTTTGTGGCAAGTTAGTTAAAGTTTCAAAATGCTTTGTGGCAGTGGCAGCCATTTTCTTTTATTGCGTCGCCGTGCCGCATAATTTATTAGATTGCCGCCAACTTGAAAATTTATGTATCCGTCTGTGTGAGTGGGCGTGTGTGTGTGTGTGTGTGTGTGTGTGTGTGTGAAAAACTCCCCCAAATGCAGCCCCCACAAAAGCAGCTACCCCCCAAGCAGCAGTGGCGCAAAGGGCACTGCGTAATACGCATGTGCAGTAATTATAAATACAAATATACATAAATACTGCTGCCATACTGGTTGTTATTGTTGTTGCTGTTGCTGTTGCTGGTGTTGCTGTTGGTGTTGCCTTTCTTTTTTAATGGAGAGCTTTGTATAAATAAACTCGACGGGCCACCCCCGAAACACAAGCAGTACACAGCATTCAAGTAGAGTGAGAGAGGGTAGGAGCGGAGCGAGGGCCACAAAAAATAAATCAAAATTATTTTGCAAACAAAAAGTACACAAAGCGCAAAAATAAAGGAAAGAAAAGCGAAAAGCGAGTAGATAAAAAACAAAATGGCAACTTTGTAATTTATTGCTGAAGTTTGCGCAGCGCACACAGATACTCAGCTACTCAGATACAGATACAGATACATATACGAGATACAGATACGGTTACGGACACAGATACAGCAAATGACAAAGGCCGTGCAGACGCTGCCAGCAATTCTGATGAGGTTGGCTTTTTCTTATTTATTTCTCTTTAACTTTCGGCTTATTTAAAGACTCTCCAAATGGGGCTTTAATTTGCAGTTTTGTTAATTTCCCACCAGCCAATGTGCAATTGGAAATTGCAATTGTTCAGGTAATTAAACCAGCTACAATTTGCGCATTTCATGCCGCTTGTTGCCGCCTTGCCACATTTGTACTTAAATCAACGCAGCCCGGCTTTGGGGTTGTAAATTTATGGCCTGCCTGACGGCTACGCAACGTTTCGGGCCCGTAACTAAATGTGGACACGCGTGGCTCGTATGCAAAGAAAAAAATATAACTGGGCCTAAACGGCCGCAACGTGCAACATCCAACATGCAGCGTTTGTTTGTTTTGTGGGCAACAGGAAAAAAAAGGTTTGCCACGCGGCAATTTAATGCGCATTTATTTGCTCGGCAATTGCTTTAATCGAATTAGTTGCGCTAGTTAATTGAAAACGCATGAGACACAGCCGCCTGATTGAGCTGTAACTAAAAGTTTGGCAGCGTGAGAAACGTCACAAACTAAAACTGCTTCAAGTTGCAGCAGCTCGTTCCGGCCAGGGCATAAATCACAGTCGGGCCAATTTCAATATCCCCACAGCAATGTGTCAATTTGTCAAGGTACATTGCTCAGTCGCAGCGCAGCAGCATCATCAACAACCACATCATCATCATCATCACCATCACCATCATCATCAGCAGCAGCAACAGCAGCATCATCATCATGATGAGCTTCTGCTCGCAAAACTAACGTCATCGATCTCGTCAACTGTCATTTTCACGTATCATTTAGCAAGTTGTTGAAGTTTGGGCCAAAATGAAAAAGAAAAAAATAGCAACGTTTGCATGATGGCAAATTGATGTGACTGCAGAGAGAGAGAGCGCAAAACCAGCAAAAAAAGAAAATGTAGCAAGACTGTTTTAGTCGGAAGTGCACGACTAGCAGATACCCTGAAGCTATGAAGTTGACTGAGTCTAAATATGGCATCCAAAATATGTGTGATATATTTAAAAGCGAGGTTCTGCCTTCGAAACGTAACAATAACCCAATAAAAAAGAGTTAGGTATAAAAAAAATTGAAATATTCTTAGTCTGAGTATGCAATACGTAAACCTAAATGCTGAGTTTGTTGTAGCTAAGTCTTATAGTTCTCGAGTAATGTTTTTTGATCAATATTATGAAAAAGTATCTGCGTATGATATACGAGAATATATATTAAAAACTTCCAGTTTTTGGCTGTTGTAGTTTGCCAGTTCGAACAGATCAGATACAAACCGGAGCTGGCTAGTTCTACTCAAGATTCTGATCAAGAATATATATAAGGTAGTGGAGCTGCTTGCTGTACCATAAATTTGCACAAGAGTATTATACTCTTTTTACCCATTTTTAATGGCTACAGGGTATAAAAACAACAAAAAACGAAAAGTGTGTGTGTGTGTGTGTAAAAAAAAAGCAGCGCAATTTTCCACTCAACGGGCAGACACTTCAGCCAGCACCCGCTGACTCAAGCAGAAAATCCTAATTGGTTTTGATGAAAGCGGCAATGACACCTCCTACCGCTCCGCTGCAGGCTCTCCTATGTTCTATGCTGGTGCTGCAGCGCTTCATCAGGTAAAGTTGTTAAAAAAAACGCAGCATTTTTTTATGGTATATGTATGAGTGGTGCCAATGTGACCATGTGGCAAAAGTTACGGGGCTGAGGTCGCCTTTTTTTTTTTTAAATACGGGTCTTTCTTTTGAGTGAAGAGCTGCCATTTTGATTGATGGCCACAAATTGCAGCTAAATACGTTTTTTATTTGCTTAATTCTTGTTGTTGCTGCCGTTGCCTTTGCCGTTGCCGCATGGGGCCCCTTTTCTCACTTCCGGGACTGCGCTTGGATAGCATGAAATTGAAATTGAAGTGAAAATTGTGATTGCAAACAATATTGATAAGCATTACGAGACTCGCAAGGCGCAACACAGTTGATTGCTTGCTTTTAAGCAGCAAACCCCTCGTGAGATAATTATAAACAGTTTCTAGACTGGAAAAGATAAAAAACATATTTTTATTACTGCAGCTCTTAAGAGTTTAATTAAAAGCTAGTAATAGCAGCTTGCAGCTTTTGTTTGAGTTTTATTCTCCAAGTTTTGAAATTAACACCACTTTCAGTTAAGCAGTTTTAAAAGAAAGTTAAAGTTTTGGAGGTAAAATGAAGATTCGCAATTGATTACAGATAACTAATCATACTTAAAGCTTGTCTATTGGGTAAGCTGTCCTCTAAAAACTATCTAAACAATACAATTGCCCTTAAAGCTTGCCTATCCGCTTCGTGCTCTAATTCATTGATCTACTCTTAAAGCTTTTATTGATTTCGACCATTAGCATCTCGTTTGAAACTATAAATAAATTGCTTACTAGTTTGGCTGTCCTTTAAAAATGATTCCTTTCCTTATCTAACCAATGCACTTTTTCTTAAAGCTCAGTGACTAAATACAATAGCTTAAAGCTTAAAGCTCGACTATTCGCTTCTTCCTCAAATTAATTGAATTGCACTTAAAGCTTTAATTACCATGCTGCTTTGTTTGCGGCTCTTGCCGGATTTTGGCTTTAGTGTTATTTTTTTATGAAGTTCATAAAAGCATTTAAGTACACAAGATTAAAGCTCGGCCAACTGTTGACACCATTCGCTTCCCGCAGGTAAAAGTTTATTTGTTTGTAGAGCTTATCCCTAATAAGTACTTTTGAGGCATCTTTTAGCCTTAGTTAAATAAAATAAAAATTTGACTCTGGCTACAGCCAGAGTTCGGTTTTTCTGGCCGACTCCAAGTACTGACGACTCTAAACGGGCCATATTGTGGCGCCATTCTTTTTTATGCCGCCAATTGAATGGCTTTTCTATAGACAGAGAAGTGTTTGTTTTTTTTCCAGGCCATTGCCAACAGCTGACCATAAAAGGAGTTAAAAGGAGTTGTTCGAGCATATAATGTGCTCCGATTTCAATTGCAATTTTTATACTCTGCCCCAATTGGACGTTCGCAATTCGACGCCAAGTCAACAAATGTTTTTACGAGTATGTTCGACTGTTAATTGAATGAAATGATTTTTTGTTTCAGTAATGTTTTAAAAAGTATATAAAGAACTCGACAGTCAGAAGAGAACATATTGCCATAATTGCCGGCGCATGTAAATCCTCAGATTAGTAGCTATCAGGGATGTCCAAGTAGCGGCAACATTTCCTGCCCAGCTACTGCAACTGCCACTGCTTTGTTTGCCCAGACGGGCTGCTCTTTTCCACTTTTTTTTTTTTTTTTTTGGATTTTGACAATTTAAAGCCCACCCAGATTTATATGTGTGTATGTGTGCGAGCGCGCTGTAATCCTTTTGTATATTTGATAAATTTTATTGCCTACGCTATTATTGCAGTCAAATGTTATTTTGCCTTTTACCAAACCCCTCCCCCCAACCCCGTAGAGCCCCGCGTTGTGCGGAGACAGCACGATCATGATCATTAATTCTCATGCGGTTTCTAATTCATTAAACAACCCTCGTTTGCTGCCGCACAAAAACTCATTCAAAGCTGCTGACAAATTGCCTCGCATTGTTTTGCATTTTATCGTGGGGTTTGAGGGTGGGGGGTGCAGGAGGGTTGCAGCCCAAAGTCAAACCTCCGGCCCTTGCTGCAGACGGCAGTGGCAAACCTTTTGTCATCATATAATGGACCATAAAACAAACTGTATCAATATTTTATGCATTGAGCGCAACACATGTTTAGATTGACATAATTTCCCGACTTTTCTCCTGCCAGCCTGCCGGCAGAAGCCCATCCCTTGGTCGACACTTGTTTCTGGGCCGCAGCTAATTTCTTTATAGTGGCCCGTCAAGTGTTCTATGAAGAGAAATTCTGAGCATATGCGCGACATAAATGAAAAATTTGCATAGAAAAACCATGAAATATTCTTTTTGGTGCCAGCAATTTGTCAAGAATGATTCGACAAAAATGTTGCAAGCTGGCAGATGTTTGTTTATTGTAATTGCATTTATATGAGACGTTATCCATGTCCGCTGTACGCACAATTAACGTTCAACGTTGTGTCGCCACTGATGATGATCATCAGCAACATCAACATCAACATCATCATCATCATCGATCAATCGGGGCAAATCGAGGCGCTGTCCCCATAATCATATCTAGAGTGTATCTGCCGTGTCGCTGTCTTGTCTGACAGACTGACTGTCCGACTGACTGACTGTCGGACTGGCCCAACAAATGGATATCTATATAGATATTATAGTTATCGTATCGGTCGGGTTTATATTTGCCAGGCATATTTGCCGCTTGGCGCCACTTATGTGCATACAACTTCTTCAATTGTTTACCAACTATCGTTTACAAACAATTACAACTGTTGTGCGTGCGTGTTGTTCGTTTTTTTTTGTTTCGCTTTACACACAATGACAACACGGCCCACAACTGCTTGAGGCTGTCAATAGCTGGGCTCCATTGGCGTCGCATGTTCAAACAGCTGGCTGGGGGCATATTTTGATAAGCTTTGCGTTCTCGGCCCAGTTTACACACACGGTTAGGGCCATAAAAAGCGGCTGCAAACTGCGCCAAACTTTTAGCCGCAATCGAGTCGGCAATTTATGGCAACTTTGCGCCGCTGCCGCCGCCGCCGCTGCATTGGCTAAGCCTAAAGCCCAGCAACATCGTGGCACCGCCCAAAAGCGAGCCACTCGGCCTGCAACATAAATTTGCGCTGCACAGCGCAAAATGGCGACGGTTTTTGGCCAGTGAGCGCTTAAGCCGCGCGAATTCAAACGGCAATTTGGGGCAAGGCTGGGGGGCAGGCAGCATATTTACGAGTTGGCGCTTGCATTTTGTATGTGCTGCTGTTTGTTTGCATTTGTATTGGTGGCAGCTACGTGCTGCGGTTGCATTGCGGTCATTTTGGCCCAGTGGACAAGGCAGCCGCAGTCGCCGCAGTAATTGCCGCATTATTGCACAACACACACACACACTTACACACACACACTTTTGTTGTGGCTGCCGCTGCTGTTATTTACAATTTGCGGCTTTGACTGTGCATTTCATTTGATATGAATTGAACTGCTCACCCGAACTCTGGCCTCGGTTAGATTGGTCCACATCGCGATTTCCTCGCGCGTCGACATATCCGGATAGCGATTGCGACTGAACGTATGCTCCAGCTCCTGCAGCTGCTGGGAGGTGAAATGGGTGCGCTGACGCCGCTGGCGCTTGTTCTTTTTATCATTCTTTGGCTCATCGGCGCTGGTTGTCATCGGCTCATCATGCCCAGAATTTGATATGTTCTCCGTTTTAATTGTGGTCTCATTGACGTTGCGATTGCCTGCAAGCGAAAAAGTGCAATTAAACAGAGTACGCATTCAAAACAATTATAATCTGCCTGTAAATTTATAATCTAGCTCATTAAAATGTGTTTGCTCGGCTTTATGGTGTCTGTCTAAGCTTTTATCTGCCTTGCATTTGCAGGAGTGCATAGTGTCTAGGAGGCTACTTCAGCAGCAGTTCACGCCCTAATCAGTTGCGCCCCGCTGCCGTTACTAATTGCCATGCAACCTTCAAATGACGCCAAACCCCAATCAGACCCACCCCACAAGCTCAGCTACCACTTCCACTCCCCCACACCCCCTCGCTTGCCCCACTCGTTAACACACTTCAAACGTGTGCCGCCGGCGGGGCTAGCCTAGTTTTTGGCTGCTACCAGATTTACAACCCGGTTAATGTGTGTTCCGATCATGTCATCGATCATGGCGGCGTGCTCTCTCTGTTGTTGTCGTTGTTGTCGTTGCCGAGCACCGAAACTTAATCAAATAAACTAAATGACTGGCCATATGAAATATCAGTTTCGGTGGCTCGACAACGTCGTCATAGTGTCGCAAATCAAAGCAGTCTAATCGAAAACTAAACGGACGCGAGTGAGTAAATTTTCGCCGACAAAGGCCAAGAGGCAACTCCACCCTTTCACCTGCCCCCTAGCCCGAGTCACTATGCGCCACCACATGGGCCATGCTTTAGAAAATTATTATAAATTATGTTTCTTATCTAATACACTCGCACGTATAGAATCAATAACGAGCCACTCGGTGAGTCCACGGTTCCACGCTTATTCCGAACCACATCATGCGATTAGGCGCAACGATCCAAAATAACTATTATTCATGTTTCAGAAAATGATATGTTTATTGTCAAAACTGGTGAAAAAACTAATGTTGTATTAAAAAAAGCAGAAGTTTTAGTGGAAAGCTGAGAAACTGAATAATCTTTACATAAAGAGCTATTTATGTAGTACAAAAATAATTATTAATTAATAATCCCAAGTTTCTTCGAAATAGCTTTTAGCTTTATATATTCAACAAATGTTAATAGGAACTCAACTGCACTTCGGATATGAGTAATTCTTATTTCTGAATAATTGTCATTAGGTCTAACAAGCATAGCTATTTTCCTTCGGGTAAGACTAGCTCATCGAACACCTAAACTCAGATAGGAGTTTGTTTTATTTAGTTGCCGTGTACTTACCATCTTTGCGATCCCGACTTCGATTCGTTAAGGTGGATGATGATGAAGTTTGAAAGTTATTTAAATGTGTGCTATCCAAACTATTTGCTACGGCGGTCATGGAGCTATGACTATCACGGAAATCACCGGTTTCGGCCCAAACTGAAAAGAATAAACCAGCAAAGGGCACAGAAATATACAAAAAAATTAATGTTTTAACATAATGTTTTAAAGGGTATTAAAGGGCGTAGTGTTTCGCACAAGATGCGGCTCCTTAAATGCCCATAAAAAGGCGCATCATAAAAGGATTTATGGCCTTTGGACGCCACTGGACCAGTTTTAAATGGGCTTTTGGTTAGCTCGATTAAGGATACGAGTGCCCGGGCTTGTGAGCTGAGAGCCAAGACTTTGTTCGTTAATTGCTCGCTGGAGGAAGCAATATGAAAACTTTACGCCATAAGGCTTTATCTGAGAGTGAGCGAAGATAGTCAGGATAAATATATACTTATAACCCCATCCCAGCCATAAATCGAACTCAAATGAGCCATGCGTTTGGCTACCCTGCAATAATTGCTGTAATTATCCCAGTTAGTCACGCTGAATTTCATATTAATTAGTCAGCCTTTGACATGTTCCCCAATGCAGATTTATGGCCCGACAATTGATATTCGGTTTGGGGCCTGCGAACCTTGAGGTGTGCGCCCATATGGCATAGGTCTCGACTTCCTGGCCATTGCTCCTAAATCTTATGGACTTCCTCGGGCTGCTCGTTGCATAATTTATGGCATTTTCACATGTTGTCAGTTTTATGTGGTTTTTAAAGTGCCTGCCAGGCTGGCTGCAAACACCCGCTGCGACATTTTTGTGAAACAATTAGCTCGATGCTGGTGTGAAATTTGAGGGATACTTGGGTGAGCTGTCTCCCTCTCTCTCTCTCCCTCTCTCTCTCTCGCTCTCTCTCTCTCTCTCTCTCTTTCTCACTTCAGCAAGCCCACAGGTCTATTAATTACGTGGTATTTTCTTTAATTTATGCCGTTTACAACAGTCTCACTTGCGCTTTATAGTGAAAAAATATGTCCATAAAATGTTTTATCTTTGAAGCTATAGCTAAATATCTTAATTGATATTTTTAGCAAATCATAGTTGGGGTTCCACTTATATTCCCCTGTGTGCATGAAGTGACAGACACATTAGTTTATATTATTCGGCAAATATGCAATGAATGCAATTTAGCGGCTGTTATTTAGTTAAAGTTGCACATGGGAATATTTTAGGGGCGGGAATTTAGGCAAAACTGCGAAGAATAAAATTCTTTTTAGCCTTCACATGACTTACAGATTTGTATATAAATCTCCATGCATTTAAGTATATAAGGTTTAGAACGAACTCATAGTTAGTTAGTCTTGGGTTACAAACCATCTTTGCCAGCCTAGTCTGTATCTCGAAACTGAAACATGCTTCATTATTCGCCCGCAGGAATATAGTACATTTCAACATTAAATAATTCAGAATGGTAGATATATCTATATGTATATGAATATATTTGAACTTATTTTTGTGTTCAGCCGGCATATCAATATCTTTTTTAATTTTTTAGTCGAGTATCTTTAACTGGAATATCATTATTTTCTCCAGTTAGCTCAAGTCTCAAGTCTGAAGAGTCTTCGGTTCCAAGTTCATAGACAGCTAAATATAGTATCTTATACATTCTAAAAACTGTTTCTTATTGTATTTTAGGTATACTTGATGTTCAGCTATATATTTCTTGATTACTCAATGGGTGTAGCATGTGCAGACGTCATTCATTAGGCAAGTTTTTTAATGATCCGACCGTCCCTTAAATACCAAAATGCTTCTTGATAGCTGCTGCTGTTGTGCCCGAATTTCAACCTGAGCATGTGTCGTTAAATGGGTCGCCAGCGTCATCTGTGCTATCCGCTAGAGCTGTAGCCCCCTCTCCCCTTCCCATCCGCATATAGCCGTGTCAAGTGGAGAAATGTAAAAATATTTTCTTAACGACGCGCTCTAAAAAACGCAGAGAAAAGCACGTACCGCAGCGATTTTTATTTGTTTAAATATTTCGTACAAATTTTCCTAATTTTCCGACTAATTTGAATTCGTTTTTCGACTCAAATTCGAATTGTTGTCGCCTGTCAGTTGGCGTTGACATTTTGTTGGCGCAGTTGTTGCCACAGTTTTACACTGCTTTTCAAGGTTCGCGGCCTGTGTGAGTGGCAAGTGTCAATACGAATAGCTGGCCAAGTGTCTCGTGGGCGTAGCCCGAACATTTTGGCCAGCCATTTGAGGAGTGCGCTGTGACAACAAGTGTCACCGTCAATTTTTAGCCACATTCTTGTCAGCCATTTCGCAGAGGCGTTTAAGCAAACAAATGGGCAAATTGTAGCTGGGCCAAAACTCACAACGAAAGTCAACAAACGCACACCCTAACAAAGGGCGCAACTATTAATCAAGCTGCAAATATGATCGTGCAGAAAAATGAGAAATAAATGTTTGCCCAAGCAATGATTTTGATTTTTATATCCTGCACACACACACACACACACACACACACATAAACACACAAACAGGGAGAGACATTTGGACATTTGTCGCATTCATTCATAAACATTTTCCACACACACACACAGTTTTCCACAAAAACTTTGACACACGACACGGCAAGGCAGCCGTGGCCAGGAGCAGCAGCTATAAATTATCCTGCCCGTGCACTGTCAAACCTCGGCGCAGGATACAAAGCATACACACACAGACCAAAACCCAGACCCAGACCCAGACCAAGACCAAAACAAACAAACAATCGCAACGAGCCTGTGGAAATAGCTACATGGGAAGCTGGACAAAACGTACGCCCCGAGTGCGCGTCCTTTGACTCGAAGCACAACCCAACAACAACAAAAGGGGAAAAGAAATGAAAAAAGGAGGAAAAATGCGAGCTATAAGCAACGTTTACTTGTAGCATTTTGTGACCAAAAACAAACGATTAATGTGACAGTTGAATTGGGATGCGCAGACAAGCAAACAAACACACACACACACACACACATATATATCACACACAGATACAGCCATAAGCAGGAATTGGAATTGGCATCTTTTGGCCAGAGCATTTGCCCCTTTTTTCCCTCCTGTCTGCTGCTATTTTGACAAGTTAGTTGCTTTCATTCTTCTCCAAAAACTAAACCACCCGTTCGCGTGGAGGGGGGCATATAAAAGGGTTAAACGCTGCGGTTGCCTGCCACATAAATATGTTGCATATACACACATACATACATATATATTTCCAATTTCACGGCACATTTGCTCGGGCCAAACAGAAAGTGTTAATATGCGACAGGTTATTTTATTTTTTTGGCCATATGCTGACATTGTCTATGCGCCCCCTTTGTCGAGCTGGCCAGAAATTAGCCAGAAAGGCTGTAAAAATTAAGTTTCAAGGGGCGAGCAGCGAGAAGAAAAACTTAATTTTTATATGCCATTGGGTGTATCACAACAATCTACAAAGTTAATCCTTTATAGTTGCTTTTGTGCAAGCCAGACAATGACAATGGATGTACGTGTGCCATGGCAGGACATACGTTATGGCCATATAATGAGCTTGTCTGTGCCACACACACAGACACAAGCACACACACAACCATACAGATATAGAAATAGAAATCACTGCAATAACATTGACATGGCCCCAAAGTACGAGCAACCCTCCGAGCACAACGAATCCCGGCTAGACGGACCAGCTAGCTAGCGAGTCAGCCAGCCGGAGCTCATTAGCCGACGTCCTGTAGATAAGGATAAGACATGCAGACCCCAACAACAACAAGAACAAGAACAACAACAACTGTCGTTTCTCTGTGGGCTTCTAGTTGCCGTTGTAGTTTTCCACTGCAATGCCCTTTTCCGTAATTTTCTCGACTGTCAGCTCAAATTTTGGCTCCAGTTGATGCCGTTGGGTCATTTGCCCAACTCTGCCCATTCGTCCGTTCGTCCGCTCGTCCGTTCTTCCGTTTGCCCATTTGCCAGTGGCGGCAGCTGGAAGCCGGCAACGCCTGGACACAGCCCGTGCAAGTTTGTTGCCTCAGATAATCTCTAATGCGACATTTTTACGAAATTGCACGATACGGATAATGAGAAAGAGGCGGCTGTGGAGTACCAGGGAAAACCCCGTAATCGTAACCCAAACTTTTGCAGTGAAGTTTTCCAACGCGCTGCGACGTAATTGCGGTCGTGGTCGAGTTGCGGCTGGCGCTGGAGATGCGATCAGATACGAGGGGGAGTTGCTTGCTTGCCATAATGACATTATAATTTATATAAACGAAATCAGTGCCATCAGAGCCAGAGAGAGAGAGAGAGAGAGAGAGAGTGGGCGAGAGAAAGAGGCAGCGAGAGGAAGATAAACCGAGCCACATGTCTCCGTCTGTGCGCCAGGACACGGGATTGATATATGGGCAGTTTTTGCCTTGTCCTTACAAGTTGCAGCACTTCAGCGAGTTGGCAAAAACTAGAAGTGGGCGTCACCAATGGGTGATTATCATTGGTCCG
Organism: Drosophila littoralis; assembly: GCA_018903485.1. NCBI lineage: Eukaryota > Metazoa > Arthropoda > Insecta > Diptera > Drosophilidae > Drosophila > Drosophila littoralis. Next base: position 14,979,207 of record JAEIGF010000593.1, read on the forward strand.
GTCCGTTTGCCCACAATTTATGGGGTGTTTGCTTGGCAATTGCAATGCGATCTTTGTTTTTGCCGGCTGGCTGGCTTGGCAATTGAGTTGCCAGCTCTGACATATGTGCGCAATTTTCCAGAGATTTACCCTAGAAAATGCACTGACAATGATGAGAATTGCTTAAAGTCCCAGCAACAGCCTTAAAGATACAGATTACAAAATGGCTGGCGAAAAACAAAAACCAAAAAAAACCGAGCAGAAAATCGATAAAATGTATTTATATTCATAAAGAAATTTTGAGACATGCCACAGCCGCCATACGTTGAATTTAAAGTAGATACAGGCCGCACATCCTTGGGCGGATGTATCTGTATCTGAAGCTGCGCCGTGTCGCCGCATATGCGCTCTGTCGACTCCCAGCTACGCTTTATTTTTAGGCGCTTTATAAAGGAAGTCTTAAGCTGGCTGTGATTCTTACTTTTCTTTTTGCAATAACCATTTTAGGGTATATCCCAAATTCTTCTACTCTAGCTAATTTCTCTTAGTTTCACTTTTGACTATGACAGAGCTATATTTATAGATGTATCTTATAGGCTGCTTGTCTTCTAAGTATCTTATAGTCTTCTCTTTAAGCCAACTTTCCTAAAAGTACTTTTATTATACTTAAAGCCTACAAGCTGAAGTGTATAAAGTGTTGGGACAGCTTTCTTTGCGTGTTTATAATGTTTATAGGCACAATACCGACTCTCGAGCTGCACGTGCCATTAACACTTTATGCCAGGCACTGGCCAAATAAACAACTAGTAAACAACAAAAACAACAGAGAGAAGACCCAAGTTAAATGCTACACAGATGTAAGTGCGTGCATTAATGTATGTATATATGAACAGCGGGCACAATAGATAACAAGATTTCATCAGAAAAGTCGAGCACAAAATTCTCGCACTCTCAGCCACAGTTACAGATACAGATACAGAAACAGATACAAATGTAGCTGGTGCTACACTTAGATACAGCCGGCAATTTCATATTTTATCAAGGGCCACAAACGGCAAATATTGTCGTAGGCAAATAGTTCTACCATATCTATGCGAGTATCTGTATCTGTATCTGTATCTGTAACAACTTGGCAAACACGCAAAGGACTCGTATAATAATAATAATAATAATAAAAAACCAAATTTGTTGTAGTGCGATATTGTATTATTTGCACAGCAACCAAAATGTAAACTGCTCTGATTTGGTTTGTTGTGTACTTTCGAGGTTTTTGTTAGTCTTTGGTTTTACTCTGGGCAAATACAAATGTAGATCTTTTTGTGCATGCACAGCCAACTAGATACATAGACACCCAGACGGGCTATGGACAGATAAGTTGCCTAATTGCTGTTAACTGTGAAAGAGATGCGTCGCAAGGTCGCAGGATAATGTCATAAATTCTGGTTGTCCACACACAGAAACAAGCACAATCGGATATAGTCGATATGGTAGAAAGCTCCTGAGCAGTTGCGCTGGCAGCTGCTGACAACATAATTCAGCCCGCTAGACAAACATGGCCAGCTGCCAGTCGTTGAGCAGAGACATTAAAGAGTTGTAGTCCGGGGTATTAAAAAGCATTAACTTTTTATTGTTTTACACGCTGCATCGCGCATACATAATAAAAGAGTATAAAACTGATGCTGGCCGGAAAATGGTGGAAAATTAGTGTACGTGAACTTGAAATCCTTTGAGCGCCAAATTTCAAATAAAAACACGCACAGAAGCCATAAAATAATGTTTTAAAAAAATGTATATATATATAAAAACAAGCAACTAAACGAATTCAGAGGTGTGTGCGGCTCATAAAAAACTGCAATAATAAAAAAGCATTTCCACACACAAAAATAAATACTCGCACAAATAAAACTGACATTTTTCATAACACAAACGAATGGCTGTGTGTAGGTGGTTTGATTTTGTGGTCGTGCTAAGAGGGGCAGCCATTAAATTGGCCAATAATTGAAAATCCAATTGCAATGTGCAGCCGTCCAAGCAGCGGGCACGTTGTGCAACCATTATTTAAACAAGAGCGTAAACAATAACGACAACAACAGCAACAAAAGCAACAACAACAACCGAAATTTGTTGGCAACATGCGCGTTGCCTGTGGTCCGCACCTGCAGCTACAGCCACAACTTCAACTGTCTGCCTGCTGTGTATGTGTCGAGTGTGTGTTAGAGTGTGTGTCCTGGTGTTCATGTCGAAGGATAACTGCACTCGTGCATATTTTAAGTGCGCACAATTTTTGTGTTAAATTGTTTTGGCACGCAAATAAATGGCCAGACAGCTGCGGCAAACAAACCAAACCACCCCCTGTCCCCCGCACCATCGCCCTCTTCTGCAGAGTGCAAAGTTTGTAAGGCTGTTAACCCGGCAGAGCAGGTGCTTAGGGCATAGGTTCAAGGCAGACAGCTAACAAATCTCTTAGCTAAAGCAGACAAATACTTATGCGACGCTTAAGTATTAGCATTTAAAGAGATCATTCCGAATGCAAGAAGTTTTGGACAAAAGGTTTGCAATCCGAGTTTCATAAATGGAGCTTATGAAATTAGCATAAAGCTGCGAATGGGCTTAATCTCGGGCGAAGCTTTGATGAGCGTGCAAAGCTGTTTACCTATATATCCGATTATTGCAAAGTTTAAGGTTAGAAAGTCAAAAAATTGAAATAATAATTTGCAAAAGTTTTTAATATTTAAGGAAAGTAAAGACTTTATGTGCTTTAAAATCTGAGCTTTAAAAGAAAATGTATAATTAAGTTATGTTTACCTTAAAAGCGGCTCTAATTGACTGTAATCGTATTGTAATTATACTTTTCTACACTTTTGTAACTTTGTTATCAAGTTACATATTGGATATATAAAAAATGTATACATGTTTTTATTATATTTTTAAGTCAAGTTTAGTAAGTAAAATATAAGCGGGACTGCAAGTCCAAAAAAGAGTTATTGGTAGTTCGGTTCACAAACAAACTCCCTGCCTTTGGGTTCGTTTGGTAAAGCCTGAACCCATTTTTTGGTTCAATAAAAAAAATTTCATTATTATAATAAATCTATCAAATAATAAGTAAATAATTGCTCGTAGCACTGACAAATATTGTGAACCGTAAATATTTTCATATACAAGAGGAGAGCTAGATGTGCACTCCATCCAAAATTGGCATCTATTAAATATGGTAAGATTAATCCCTAGGCTGGGTCTTAAAGTTCTTATAATGCACCAAGCATGGTTCCGCTTGCAGCCTTGATTATCTGACAGTCCTCACACTGCACCTAGAACTACTTCAACATAGAGTCTGAAAGCAATTGAATGATCATCTGAGGCGTACACCTAAGCAACATATTGAATATCTTGCCGCATCCAAATTCCCATAACAATTAGCCTAAACGGAAAAACAAACACTTGACTACAAAGCACATATCAAATTTCAGCCATCGAGCGACCCTCGAATTGAACCACGCAGCATCAAAGCGCTGGCGAGCTGAGTTGGGAATGGGTGTGGGAAATGGGAATGGGAAGTGGAAAGTGGAAAATGGGAACAGTGCTGCCTTCGGCACTACGCCAGAAGGGTGTTCAATTAGCCGTGACATGCGCAGCAAAAGTGAAATTAGTTTAGTGCTGCTTCTTCTTCTTCTTTCCATTCTATTTTTTTGTTCATGTATATATATATATATTTTTTTTTTTGTTGATACGCTTTTATGAAGATTATGCGCTAATGATTACACAATGATTATGAATATGCATGAGGCGTGGATGTTGTCACAGAATGGAGTTAGGGCGAGGACGTGGTAGAGTACGAAAGAGATTGGGTGAGGGTGAGGGTGAGGGGGGACGAGGGGACCGACAAGTGGCCAGCCGGAATTTTTGCACATTGTTTAGAAATTTACGAGCATCGCATGAATGATGAAGTACAAGTATTGAGAGCGTGAATGATTGCCATAACGAATGAATATTGAAATGCCGACAGCTGTGGCTGACAGTTGCAAAAATGCGCAATGAATACGCGTATGTGAATGTCAACACTTGTTGAAGATGCAACACACACACACACACACTCACTCACATGCGCACACATTGAGTGGCACAGAAAATATCGCGCATACGCACCGCATAACTGCGAAGCTGCGTGAATTATGGCCGCATTAATTACACGTAAATTTGTTAGTTGCTCAGACGAATAAATTGAAGAACAAATTGGCCAAGAAATTGACTTGGCAGCCGGGCCGCGGCCCAGCTGGCCCCATAAACTGTATCAAAATGTTGGATATCGTCTCTATTCGGTACTTACTTCTGAGTTTCTCGAGCGGCTCGTGCTTTGGTGTGTGCGGCGGCACGACAGCATGATGCGGATGCTGCGGATAGCTACCGACCAGATCCTGACCGGCGGCCGTGTGATGCAAGTGACTGAGGCTGCTGATAGGCATCAGGCTCGAGATGGCGGGTGAGATGCTGACCGAGGAGCTGGAGTCGTGTAGACTGTGGTGGCTGTGCAGATGATCCGCACCGGAGGCGCTGCTGCCGCCGCCATTTACGGTGGAGCTGCCACTGCTTAGCGCTGTGCTTGTTGTGGTTGCGCTCTCCGCCGATCCCGCCGACCCGGCACCGTTGGCGGTGCCCGCGCTAACCAAATCCTGCAGGCAGAGCCCAGTCGATTCGGCGGACATGGCCTCCAAGCCGTTGAGCGCACCGCTGACAACGCCACCGCCACCGCCGCCGCCCGCAATGCCACCCGGACCGAGGGCAGTGGCCGAACTGGTGACGACGCCCAGGCCGCCACCAGCAGCACCACAGCCGCCGGCGCGGTCCATGCCTAGATACGTTGGAAAAATGGTGGAAAAGCTCTGGGCGACAGCCTGGTGCGGCTGATGGTGGTGATGCAGCGCGGACTGCTGGTGCGCCGGATGCGCGGGATGCAGCGGCGGCAGATGGTGATCTCTGCCGTTGAACTTCGTCGTGACGACGTCCTTAAAGTGTTGCAAGAAGGTCGTCGTCTTGAGGCCGGTATCTTCCAACTGTGGCGAAAGCAGATCCAAGTTGCGGCTGTATCTGAGCTCGCGGCGGCTGCGAAGCGCGCTGCGATGCTGCAATCACAAAAGAGTTGAGTACAAACTGTGTTAGTTGACAATACATTGGTATTCCTTGTGTTCATTATCACAATTACTTTCGCTCTAGCCCTATCTTTATATAGTATCTATATCTCTGGGGCTGCGGCTGCGGCTACCTGGCAAAGCAAACCCAGCGCAGCGCAGAGCAGCGCGTTTGTTTTTTTCTTTTCGTTTTTTATCACATCGAGGCAAACAGTGAGCTTAACCCAAACACCAGGCAACGGCAACTTAACACCAAAGACGTCAAGGGGTTAATACCACATCACCAACACCAATCTGAGGGCGGAGATGCCGATGCTGGGCAACTTGTAAGCGGCCTGTCCACGGCCAGGCCTAGGCGCTGCGGCGTTGGGGCAATCGTAAATCGTTGTGTGGTTGCCGCGGTGGCGGGTGCCGCGCGTTGCTAGACGTTTGCGACTTAAGTTGACAACGCAGGCCACGACATGGCAGAGCCAGACACAGAGATTCCTACACCTACAACGTGCTTATCAGTCCGACAGAGCGAGTGAGAGCGGGCGAGCGGCGTGGAGCTTGCAAAGATAACAAGCTGCTGCTTATCAATGTAACAATATTTACATTTCTGTGAATTTTTTTTTTATATTTTTTTATTATTGCTGCAGCCGCAGAGAGGCCGTGTTGAATTTGGCAACCGGCAGACTGATGGAGCGGGCATGGAGGGAGCAGGGTGTGATTGCTGCTGCTGGGCAATAAACTCCGAGCGGGCGCTTAATAAATTCTTGAAAAATAATAATACTAAACTAAGAAAACTAGTGACAGTAGCCCAAAAATAGCCACAAATGTTCGTAAATCAATTAGCTGTTGCCCGTAGCTGGAAATACTCAGAAATAGATGGTGGCATTGCCCCAGGTAAACTCGATTCGCTATTCGCTCAGTACTGTTCGGGCTGTTCGCATTTCGCGCTATCAACCAAGCCAAACAAAGCGCGCGTTGCAATAAATTCTTATCTAATCTCAATCATAACAAAAATAAAAGCATTCACGTAAAAACAAAAAAAAACAAAAAAAACTAAATGAAAACCAACTAATAGTTGTAAAAAATTTAATAAATTATAAAGCACAAAAAAATATGTATATGTATATCTATATATAAAAGAACAGTTTACAAAACCCCTCGACTTTCCAGTCATAAATCCGGAAAAGAAGAAAATAACTCTAATGTAATCATGAAAATATTTGTTTGGTGTCGCGCGGCGCCTGCTTTAAATTATGGTTAGCTTTTGTGTTAAACAAAATTATTAAAGTTCAGTGTGATTTGTCACTTTTGATTTCGATTGCGCCTCAAATTGAAAATTTATGCTTGATAATGCCGCTTGATCTGCACTTGATCCCCAGTGGATTAGTGCGGCTGTAATATTAAATTGCCTTGTGGTTGTTTTAATAACAATAATAAACATAATTTCACATTAAACAGATTTATATAGCAATGTGGCCCAACGTTTTGTTTATTTATGACCACACGCAATTTTTGCATTTTTTTTATTGTGTTTTTCTTTATGATGAAAAGTTTTGCATTTATTATTGCTGCATTGAAATACTCCTGTCAATTTGTGTGGCATCATTTGTGGCATATTTATATGCCGCAGTGCTTATAAATTTTATTTTTTTTTTTTTTTTATCTTTCGTGGAATATTTCTGTTTGTTTCTTATTTATTTATTTTATTTTTTTTTGTCAAGTCATTTTATTTCAGAAGTGAGAATTTATTTACATAATGATTTTCTAAGACAAAGAATGCCAGAAATTATTTTATGCCACTTTATGGCCGCAGCTTTTGCTGTTATTCTCCCCAAATTGTTGCTGCCATGCGGCAACAGCCCCTACAGCCCCTACCCCCTACAAAAGGGGGCGTTATCGGTCGCTGGCAGAGCAAATAGTTATAGTCGTAGGTGCCAAGATTTCAATGTTTTGCCAAGGTTCTCCAACGTGTTGGCATTTCTATTTAATTTTATAAATTTATTTAAATTTAATTTCAACATTTGGCTCCCTCTTTGGATATCTTTGTTTGTGTATTTCGGTTTTTTCCATCCGAAAAAAAAAAAACGCAAAACACAAATTCGCATCTAATTGTTTAAGTGACGTCAATGGCAGTTAACGTCTGTGGTTTTATTTTGGGATCTGCTCCGCCCAGACCCAGACACAGACCCAGGCCCCCTTACAAAATGCTCCACGAATGCGAGACAGTTTATGGTTGCACTGTCGGACGATTATGAGTCGTAGATATAGACGTTGATTTATGTTTGGCGTGAGAGTGCAGCAAAAATGTAAAGCCCATCTGAGCCCTAGTTCAACAAGTTTTTATTGCTAGCTTTAAGATTTTCGGGAGCTTTTGGCGTTGTTATTTCACTAAGCAGGCAGGGCCTGGTCCAACTCTATATGCATAGTTAATAACGTTCAGAAGTTTGTTAGTAAACTGACATGAATTATGATTGTAATAATCCCGTTTGTTTTCTTGGAAGACATTATTGAACAATCCAATAATTTACATTCCTGTATATATATACCCTTTACAACCAATATAATGTATATGCTTTAATAATTACTTTAAAATAGTCGAGATCATTTAAATTATCTGTTTTCATTTTATAGTATTCTGTCTTTTATATTTATTCTGACTTTTTTAATATTATATAATTTGCTTTCAACTCTTTGAACTATTTTTATGTGCAATTTTCCTGTAAGAAATGCCTTTATTTCTTCTCTTTTCTCTAATGCCTGCACAGCTTTTATAAAAATCTTTAATCTATTCAATGCATCAAAATTAGGTTTATTTGATAATCTATAATAACTTACCTCTAATTTATGGAAAGAAATTCAAATTAATCCACTTGCTAGCGCCGTCAATTTGACTGCTAGAAATGCTGCCGTGCTCCAAATATGATCCCCAGAGGTGAGTTTTTGGTTTCGGTTTCGGTTTTGGTAACGGTTTGAACTTTGGTCTTCTTCTAGTTTGTTCGTTATTTTTGTGGATATCACTTGAATGTGGGGCAAATGTTGTGCACTTTGCAATAAATCAAATTGCTTTCATTTAAAATTCATTTGTTGGTTGACGCGAAAATCAAGAGAAAATTCTCTAAATCTCGGATCGTTGATCGTTGATCGCTGAACGTGAACGTGAACGAAATGTCGCGTGGGTTGCGTCGGCTATAAATCTTTGGAATCTTTGAGAAATTGTCGGGAATTTATTGATAAATGAGATACTAGAATTTCTCAGCGCTTTTTAATATTATTGTTGTTGATGTTGATGTTGTCGTTGCAACAGATTTGTGTGCTGCTTTTTGTTTTTATGACTTTCGATGGCTAATCAAAGGCTAAAATATTCAAAGCGATTTTTATAGTTTGCACGCAATTTGGCATCGCTGTTTGTTGTTGTTTTTATTGTTGGTATAATTGGTGTTGTTGTTGTGTTTGTGTTTGTTGTTGCACACGCGTGTGAGCGAGATGGCAGCTCGGGCTCAAATAAAAATCACAGTGATTATGTTAGTGATTAATTTTAAGTAACTCATGGATATGTTTTTAATGCGACTTTGATGCCAGCTCGTTGCTGTTATAGCCTCACAGACGAGCACACAGACATGCAGATACAGACACACACACACACAGACAGTAAGAACGCACACACGTGCACACACAAAACGCAATTGCGGTGCTTTTTAGCACACACACACACACATAGAAATAATCAGGCGGTTGCGATGTCGTAGTCGTAGTCGGTATACATTCGGCTGTTGATTCTAAATCCGCGTCGGCTTTAGTGTTTTAATAATTTAATCCAGCGCGTAATTAGGGTAAGTATATGAAGTAGCTCAAATGTTTGATTGGCTGACGGAAGCACACACAAAACGGAAACACAACGCGTCTGCACCCGTAACAGGACGTGGCTGAATTGAAAACGAATTCAAAAGCACACGCAAAAGTATCTGTTGGATATGTCGCAGCGACGGCAGCCGCAGTAGCAGCAGCAGCAGCAGCAGCGAGTGCGTGACGGCAGCGACAGTTGTTGCTGCTGGTTGGGGGGAGGGTTGGGTGTTCAGCGGCTCACCCGTTGGCCTGCAACTTGCAGCGACTATAACAAACGGTAAGCACACACACACACGCAGATACACACACACACAGACGGCAGCGAGCACGGCGAGCACTCGACGAGTAGCTGCCAGAGTCACGACAAACGAACGTTGAGCAGCGGCGACGACTGACTGGCAAACGGCAACTGAATAACGGAATTTGATTTTACCAACTAACTCGCACACGCAACGCGAACGCTTCGCAGGCGATGCTATCTGTGTGTCTTATCTGTCCACGGTTCCAACATACAAGCCGCGGGTGCGAGAGAGCGCGCGCATGCCGGCGAGTAGCGAGTGCCATAGCAGCTGCTGGGCATGAGCGAGAGACAATGCGCTGTTGCCACAGCAAAGACACACCCCAAATGCCGTTGCCACTGTCAGTTTATCGCGTGCGCGCACACAGACAAACACACACACACAGTCACTCTCTCTCTTTACCGCTACCTCTCCCTCACTCCTGCTCGCATTCTCACTCTCTCTCACTCTCTCTCACTCACTCTAGCGGCAACAGCTCACACCAATGTTTACAGAGCGCCATTGCTCCAGTTCTGTTGCCGTTTCTCTTTTGGCTTCTGCGTGTGCCACGGCTTCAGCTTCCCTGCGCGCGCGCACCTATCGCCTTGGTGTCATTCCCCTGCCCACGCCGCGACCCCTCTCTCTTGTTGTGTGGAACTGCTTCTGTTTATTATTTGGCTGCTGTTGTGAGGCGCTCTCAAGGGTTTGATTTGTATTTGTACTTTGTGGGTCCTTTGTGCCCGCTTCTGTCCGTCACCGCGCCCGCCTCCGTCCCTGCCCCTGCCCCTGCCCCCACCATCATCAGTTCTACAAGGCAACAAAAACCGTTACCGCTGCCGTTTGGTACGTGCCCGAGCCCGATTCCACACAATGTTCATAATAATAAGGCTACTTCTATCGTACACTTTTGAGGGCTGGCTGTCTTTTTACTGGGTGTCAAGGGCGTTTTGTTATCCCATTATTCTCCGTTAGCCGCCATTGTTGGCCCAGCTCCTTGCCGCTTGAGGCGGTGCTGTGTGCGCCCCTCGACACCGACTCCGAGTCCGACCCCGACCCCGAGCCATGGCTGTTGTCCTCCCTCCTGTTCCCTGGCTTGCCATGCTGTGCTCTCGATTGCGCACAAATAAATAAATAACTGTTCTTTTTGACGTATGCCCGCTGCCTTCTTCTGTATTCTTCTGCCTGACTTAGCTACCCCGTGACTCCGCACCCCCCCTGTCATGCCTTTGCCTCTGCCTCTGCCGCTGTCTGTGCCTGCTGCCTGTTTGATTTGCTCACTCCGGCGCAGTTGGCAGATACTTTTTGCCAAAATGCTTGGAACACAAACGAAATTTATTAAAATTCACAACAGCTTTTGTGCAGTTCATAATTTTCGTTTTTATTTCGCATTTGCCTGCCGAACTTTTTTTTTGATTTTTCTGCTGCGTGACTCAAATGGGCTATTATTGGAGGAGAGATGGATGCGGATAGAGCCAGTCCAAATGTTTATTTTCGTCTACGGACATTCTGCCACAATATATTATTTATTGTTATTATTATTTCATGTTTTGAGCATCCTTTTTGCCACTGCAGTTCTTAGTTCCATTTAACTTATTTACGAGCTACTGGCTCAAGTTTTAAATAAATATTTTAATCCCAATCCCTTTGAGATATTCAACTAAATAAAGAAGGAACTGGTTCGGAATTTAAGTTAATTATTTACTTACATTTATATTTTCTTGAGCCTAAAATATAAAAAAATTTGAAAAATATTCATATTCCTACTTTTTTCCCCTAAGGCATCTCCTCAGTTAATCAAAACGAAGTCGTTCGATTTGCAATTGAGAAACCATTTGAAAAACTTTATTAGATTAGAGCTTTGACAAAAAGATAGATGGAAGTGCAACCTTGTAATCTCTATAAGTAAACGCTCTCCAAAAACTGTCCACTTCAGCTCACTCAGACTGTGTCGAGTTGGCAGGCGGCAAATGCGCTTTGAAGTTACATAAACTAAGAGAAAAAAAAAACAACTTTCGATTAGTTTTAGTCGAGCAAAGCACTCAGTGGAGCGCCTATTGCCAGGGAAGAAGCTGAAGTACTTGCGTATTGCGCTACTTCAGAAATATATTAACTAATATAAACCATTTATGGAGGTAATGGCATGGAAAATGACTTCTGTGGTGCAAGGTTCAGCGTCTGGGGGCAATAGGGAAAATCCCCGGTGAATAACACCTGTCAGTTTATGTTGTGCAATTGCGAACCGGACTTCGGTATGTTTTATGTTGATAACATGGCCAAAAAGGGTTAAATGAATTTTGGGCTGTTTTGGGGTTGAGGATGTATTGTCCTGTAATTACATTTGCGTCACTGCGGAACCCGCATTGGGCTAGGTGAAGCCCATTTTATCATCAATAATCAATGCAGGGCAAATGGCAAGGGCAACTTTTCCATTGATGGCATGATATCTATTTTGGGGAACAGAGCTGTGGGATTTACCCAGGCACATTTCAATTAGAAGAGAAAAACAAAATTAGACTTTCGACTTGCCTGATAGCTGAGGCGGGGAGCCAACGCGCAAAAGGGGCTTTATATGTATATGGTGTGTTATCTGGCAATTGGAATGCCTCAAAACAAAATGGCGGCTCCATGAATGAGGACTACGTGCCGTGAACTATGTACGCTATGGTCAACTAGTGTAAAATATTTGACTCATGCCAAGATATAAAATGAGAAACATGACACAAGATATAATATATAAAATTCTATGATCTAATATGAGCAATATGTTCCGGAATAAAGTTATCAAACGTGCATACGACTCAAAGACACTATAGCGTGAGAAATATGTTTCGCAATTGAAGAATGTAAGAACTAAACATAATAGGTTTTAGAATTACAAAAGCAAAAAGCTTAAATTTCTCACAGAGTTTATGCACTGGAACTTCATATAATTTAGGTACATACGTTTTTGAGAACTTAACTCACACAGATGGAGTATGTTGAAACTCTTTAAGAAGTTTGACTTATTCTTTTTTTATTATTTATTATTTTTTCCATATACTTCGAGTGTAATATGTCAAGTGCCTAAGTGTCTTGTATCCTTTGATGGCCGAACAACAAAACTTAATGCTCGAAATTCGTGAAGTCGCACGCGCACACAAAATTGATATGCAAAGCATTTGAAGGTGGCCAAAAGTGCCACAAATCTACACCTAAAGCAGACGCACACACACTTACACACACGCACAGTCACGCACACATATAGACCAGTAGCTACATGCACATCCACGTCCATATCCGCAACCGCGTCCACGTCCGCGCCCTTGTTGTTGTCACATTTCCCTTTTTAAGCAACTACCAAAAAGTTCACAGCAGTCGTTGCAAAGTTCAGAGCCATTGCTCAGTCGCTAACTAATCCGGCCTAATCCGGAAACATGACGAAATGAAATACGATGGTGCGTAGGGAGCCGCGCTGAAGATGTCGCTGGCTCCAAATGTTGCCCCTATTTCCGCCACCCTCCGCCCGCATCTTATGGCTCGGCTCTGCTGTGAACTAATTTTGTATGCCTTATGAGATGCGCGGCGCCGGAGTTGCCAGTAGCCAGTTCCCAGTTCCCGTTTCTGGCTCTCCTTGCTGAAGTGGGCAACTCTTTCACAAAATGGCGGCATTGATTTCCTGCCCGCCTGCCAGCGAAGTCAATTTTCAGGATTTGCGAACGGCTTTGCTGGCCAGCCTTACATTCTTTAGCAGAGATCTCTACGAAAAGCACTTCCCGCAAGCAGTCAATAAACTATACGCACACACATACTCCCACACACACACACACATTCACACATGCATGGGCCACCTCCTCAGTTGCCTTTTCCGGCTGCTGAGTGTCTTCGCCGTTTGTTTGTATTAGTGTGCGTGGCATGTCCTTGTTGACATTGCCAGCTCTGTGGCAGCTAAAACAACGCCCCGCAAAGTGGCAGCTAAAAAATCTGTGGAAATAAACCCACTAAGGTTGCAGCCAAACGCCATTTTCTTTGTGTCCAAGTCGGAGCCCGGAGCCACCGATCAGAGCAGAAATGCAGTTCAATCAGCATCCGGCAGCCAAACAAATTGCTGCACTAATTAATAAGCGCAAAAGGCAACAATAAAGAGAAGAAAGGAAAAAAAAAACAACTCGCTTCGACTAACTGCGGTCCAAGCAGCTTCATGTGGCATGTGGCAAGCGGTTGAGGTGGGTGAACGGGGAACGGGGGCACTGTGCTGCTGGCTGTGGCAGCCACGTTCTCTTGCGGCAGCATATCGATTTAAATTAATTTTTGTTAGAGGGATGCTCAAGCGAAAATCCTCCATTACCGTAAAGTACTTGTAACAAAGTCCCCGGTGTCATGATGTCGCATACATATGCCGGACGCGCCAGCAGCAAAAAAAAAAAATAGAAGCAAAATAAAGGGCCAAAAGCGGACCACAGTGCAAGAGTTGCTGGGCAAAGGGGCAAAGGTCCAGGCAAATTAAGCGACACACGCACACACACATCGTGCTGTGGACGCCGGCCGAAGAGTAACAATACGGCCGGAGCAGGAGCTGTGTGGACCAGCGAAAATATGAGATGACATTTCCATCTTGCGGACACGAAACGCTGGCCAAAAGTTACATCGATTGTTGGCCAATTTATGCGCGGCACGTGGTGTGTGTGAAATTTCCATTTGTGATGCTGCCGCAGCCGCGGATACGGATGCTGCAGCATCCTTTGTCGCTATGCCTCATCATCTTCTCACGCACACACACACACACACACACACACCCGCACACTTCCACTCTCTTTCCCTTTAACACTTCCCTTATCTCCAGCCATTCCATGGCCCACTCACTCGCTGCTGCGATGCGGCTCGCTGATTGGCTGCGCTCTCGCTACTCGCTGTTTTTGTGGCCACGCCCAGCGAGTACTGCGTCTTGGGGGTGTGGCCTGCTCGGGTTTCTGGTGCGTGTTACATGCGCAAAGCTCTCGCCGGATTGCGCACAGATTTCCCCAGCCCGCGTCGGGATGCAACCAGGATGCGTTTCTCCATGGAAATGTGTGTGCGTGCCCCTCTTTGGCTGTTGCACATGGCCCTGTTCAGTGGTGTGACGGGTGGCGCGTTCCAAGATTGCTTTTGTGTGTTCAACAGCAGCCGAACAGCTGTTTGGGATTGTTTTGATAGCAATTTAGCTGGAGAGTTGGCAACACCAAAAGAAATACCGGGGGATGAATACGCAACAGAAAATTGATGGATCCAACTTGTGGCATATAATTAGCATTTGTGTTACGGTCTTTTAAAGTTCTATACAAAATCAAATACAGGCTACCCTTGATTATGACAATCGAAAGGGAAAAGAGAAAGTCCCTATGCTGCTACAAAATAAATAGAGCAAAAATCAATATATTCAAAAATGTCCATTTTTCATAAGCATGGGCTTCTTTTGACAAAGTCCTTACAATATCCCTTGTTCAGTTGCCTGAAAAACTTTTGACAAATAAAAATATTTCGATCAATAATAATAAGTTTTATAATTTTCAAATGAATATAAGTAGTAAAATAATATTATTGCAACAATAGAAATTATTATTATATGACTGTCAATATATTTTCATAAATTGGATCTAACGTTTATATTTAATAATGAGTATGAGGACGATCCGAGAGTACAACAAATAGTTTCATGTAACCGTTTTCCACGAATTTTCCACATTTTCGTTTAAAATATTCCATAGGCCCGTCTTAGCGTGCAATAACAACCCCCATAACGGAACTGCAGTAAAAATCCCACCTTCCTAGCTTAAACGGTTCACGCTGTGCCAAATCAGTCAGTCAATCAGTCAGGAGAAACGGTTTATGTATATGTTAGCAATCATTGCATGTATTTGGGACATTCATAAACATGACTCCATTAGCACTCTCTAATGGCAGCCATTGCTCAACATTGGCGGCACCACATCAAAGCCAGCAACCACCCACCCAAGCACCACCCAAAACAAAAAACGGACATCAAACGAAGCGCGCAAAGAGAAAAAGTGAAAAAAAAAAACACTTTCAACAGTTGCCGCCAGCAAAAAGAGCGCCCAAAATGATCTCAGCCATTGGCTGACATACCCAAAGCACTTACTATGCATATATAGATATAGATACATATATATATGTATATATATATAATTATATATCGGCGATACTTATCTAGGCTATTTCCAATTTTCGGTATCGATTTCGATACATACTTTTACAGAAGAGGCCGCTTAATGTTTGTTTATGTTTGCGCAGTTTCCGTGTGTACATAATTAATTAATAAATCAAATAAACAACAAACAATAAAAGCAAGAACAAAGCTGTGCATTTGCCAGTTAACGGTAATATTCATCATCAGCAGCAGCAGCAGCAGCAAAAAAATGAAATAGAAATACAAAAAATATGTGAGTTCTTATCAGTTATCAGGCCAAATGGCTGCCACGAAATTGTTCGAATTGCTGCTGGAGCAAGGGGAGAGGAGGGTTGGGTGGTGGGCTGGGCTGGTTGGGTGGCCGGGTGCCAGTGGCTACGAGTAATCCATCAATTTTCGGTACAAGCGAAAAATAAAAAATATAGTAGCTGCAGCCGCAACATCAGAGACACCGCCGCCAATGTCGAAAAGTTTGATTTTCGGCTTTTTATGCGCTCGAATTAAAATGGGGATTACAATATCAAAATGTTTGCTTATGATTTATAGCGAGCCAAAGACAGCAGACAGAGCCGCAACAACTATGACACCGTCCACAAGCGACTGACTGTGCCTGCGACACGGTCTCCGTCTCCGCCTTCGAATCCGACTGCGACTATGACTATGAGTATGTATATTTCCCACACGAAGATCCCAAATCTGATGTCAGTTTCATTTCCATATCCATGCGAGCAAATGCTCCATTTATCGCTGCATGCGCGGAACGTGAGAAATATTGGACTGACTTAGTCCAGTGGTTCAACTGGGTAAGCCACATGGGCTTTGGCCAGATCAAAACGCCATTTTCCATAAGGCAGCCCTCGCACACACACACACACACATGCACACAAGGCAAGGTGGTCTCTGACGCTGATGCATGCCCCAGCGATGTTTGCCTAAGCAAATACATATACAAATATGCCCCATTAATTTGAAGATTTCTCAATCATATTGGTTTTGGAAAGTATTTCCATATGCATTTCTGCCTGCGAATGGGCAGGTGGAAGAGTTCCCTTACTTTCACACACGGAGCAGGGGTGGGGCCTACTGTTGTTGTTTGTTTAGCTTTCAATTGTGTGTGTCTTTGGATTATGCCTCATGTTTTGGGTTAACTACTGCATTTACTTGGGATTAAGCCGTGGTGGGCGTGGGAAGCAATCAGAACTCCCAAGGTCTTTAGAAACCAAAATCAAAAAAAAAAAAAGAAATTTAGTCAACAACAAGGAGCAAAAAGTGTTCTTTTATAGTTAGAAATAATGGAAATCAATTTTTATTTAGAAAAATTCAACATATTAATAATATAAAAATTATATAATCTGCCTTGCCCGGTCCCAGACGTTTTATTCCAATTTTAAACATCTCTTTTCCACCCATTTCCCGTCCGTCACGGTGGATGACTAAAATTCGTTTTTCAAAAATATTTGAAAGTTTGTCAATTCAATTAGAGTTTAAAGTCGGGTGCAGCTTTCGTGCTGCTCTTCTTCTCGTGGCTCAACTTGAGCGTTAATCTACCAACCAATCTGTCAGCAAGTAATCAGGTAGGTTAAATTATATGGATAATAGTTGTGGTGAAACCAGCAAAAAGTATATGATATTTTGTTATAGGTAAGCAAACTATCTGATTCATATGACTTATAACGAAACAGACAATGCAAATACGAAGGCATGAGAAGAAGGTGCGTTATACATATTCTGTGGCACAGGAGGGGTGGTTGCCTGGTACTTTGACATTTAAAAATCAGCTCAGAAATGCTCACGAGTGCGACGGCACATTGTTATTTTTATATTTTCAAATTATAAAAGCAAAGGCAAGCGGCTTTGTTGTCACACTTGGCAAAGAGGCTCGAGCGGGCGAGGCTGCCAGTGTGGCCCCTGCGCGTGTGAATCCTTGACACGCGCGGGCGCTTTCAAAATGCAAAAATAAATAATTTCAATTTAAATTCGTTGTTGTTTTAGCCGCATTGGGGGCAGGCACTTGGCAACTGGCAACTGGCAACTGGCAACCAGCAATGGGCCGTAGTTGTTTTTAGAAATGAATAACATACGTTTTCAGCGATTGTTTTCATTTTGATTTTTGCATAAACAACGGGCAGACAGCGAGGCGTGGGAATTGGCAACATCAATGCGGGGCACAGCAAAGCGTCAGCTGTCTTTAATTTCGCAATTATGTGCTTAACTTTACAGCCCCGGCCTAAGCCGGCCACTAGCTACCAATTTGGCTACTGTTTGTGTGTGTGTGTGTGTGTGTGTGTGCGTTTGTGGCCATAACTGATTCCATGGAGCTGGACGCCAGCAGTTGCTGCTGCTGCTGGCTGCTATCAGCAACAGGCTGTGGCTAAGCCAGCTTGTCAATTTTATATAAAATTTATTATTTTATTTGCGTCAGGTTTTTCATTCAGTGTGTGTGGGTGTGTATGTGTGTGTTTTCTCTCTCTGCCGCTGCCAACCATCCAGCAAAATTATTTACATTTTGCTTATTGCGCCGGCTGCCCCTTTGCCCCTTTGCCCCAGCCGCCTGCCCCTTATCCGTTGCCCGTTGCCCGTTTGCTCGCAAAATATATTTTGCAGTTGCATGGCCAAAGGCAGACCACTGTTTGCCATTGTTATTGCTGTTGTTGCTGCTGTTGCTGCTGTTGTTGTTGTTGTTTTTGGTGTCATAAAGCGCTCTTGTTTGCCCTCGAACAGTGCCTGCTATCACGGAGAGTGCCATAAAACTTGCATTGCATTGCACGCAATCGACAGCGACAACAACGCGACAGTCAGAAAAATGTTTGCTCAATTTATGACCCACGGGCGCTGACGTCGCCGTCTGCAGCGGAGTCCCGGGGCGATCAACTGTTGCGTCTGACAGGGTCAGCAGTTAGCACTTACCAGTCAAAAGTCTACACAGTCACCAGTTGCCTTTGCCGCTGGCCAATATTAATAAATCAGCTCAAAAACCCAAAAAAAATAAAAACAACAAATTTTACTTGTGCCATTCGGTGGCCCCCACAACAAATCAATTTGGCAGCTGATTGGCGGTCATATGATGATGCCTCATTCCACTGACAGCCGCCGGACACTTCATTGACAGCCGCTGCTCCGTCTCTCGCAAAATGTGAGCTTACGCAGCTCACCTCAACTTCAGCTGATAGAGCGCTGCACACCTTAGAGTCCAGTCGACGACAACGGGGCGGATGAGTAATGGCCCCAGGCGCGTAGCCAACTCGAATACGTAGCAAATGAAGCAACAAAATTCAGCAACAGTAGCCGCAGATTAAGAACCTTTTAAGGGATTCATGATTTTTCATTTTTTCTCCCCCCCGCCATACACTTTGTAGCTTGAGCAAAGTGCGCGACTTCTGGGGTATATGCCCTTTTCCATGCAAACTGCTTAACAAAAGTATATATGCATTTTCTCGATTTGCCTTGTAATCAGATATTCCTAGAAGAGATTGAGCACTGATTACAAAAATTATTTACAAATATTTCAATTCATTAACTCGGAGAAAGATCAAGTGAAAAGCTTATGAAATTTGTTTTCACAGATATAATATCTAATAGACAAGTAGACAACAATTACGATCTCTTAAATTAGTGCCAAAATCTCATGATCTAAACCTTTCCAATGCCAAATTGCTTAAAAGCAGATGCGATTAGGGACAATTCGCCAAAGGCTCGGAATATTTTGATTATGATATCTTGTTTTTAATTGTATAAACAAAACAACGACGCACCTATGCTTCTTCTTCCTCCTAGCTCTACATTATGCCTAATGTTTACTTGAATAGCTTATGTGTTTATTATCCGATCCTTTTGAAATTTTCTGAGGCATAAATATGACATAAAAATGTGTGTAATACCCGAGACCATAAAAAAGTGAAAGATCTTAAATCTGGGTATGCTTCTCGAGAACCTAAATGGCAAGTTTAATAATTTAATGATAGTATAACGATGCTTAAATTAATTAAATTTAAAGAAGAAGGCATTTAAAATAGACGATGGCTAGACATTTAAATTTGATCATCAGATAGGGTATTTCGATTTCGTTGCATGCAAATAAATGTTCTTATTTTTTCTGGCAATTTTGTTGGCCTTGTTGTTGCGTTGCCGGACGTTTGTTTGCTTTGCCATTGGCATGGCAATTTGGCAGCAAGGACACGCACGGCAGCAACGACAACGGCAGTTGACGAGCATCCTGGCCCGTGTGCTACGGCCGTGTCCTGCTGGATATCCTGGTTGTTTGCTTCGCGCATTAAGCTAATTATGGCCAAATAAAGCGGCACGAATTGAGGCGCGCGCTCTGAGCAAACAGTGGATGCAACCGAGGGGAGTGGGCGTGCCACCCAGGATATGCACACAGGATACACAGGATAAGCAGGATGCCAGCACTTAACTTTAACAACAGCATTGGTTTCCTTTTGGCCCTCAGTCGCTGTGGTTGCGTTCAGATTGTTTTTCAATTTTCTGCATTGTTAAACTTTTTGTTTCTTTTCTCACTCGTATTGTGTCTGTGTAGGGGGAGGGGGGCTTGTTTAATTTGCCGAGATGTCACGTGTCGCCAGGCAGCGGCAAGTGCAAGTGCCGCCACGGCACGTGTCCTGTCCGGGCCTCTGCTCATCCTGCACCAGCTGTTTAATGTAGGCAGCGGCATTGGCAAATATTTTGCTTGTGCGTTGAGCAAATCAATTTTGTATGCTCGCCCGTTCCCGGGCGTCAAATGGGAAACGTATCTGACATTGCGCACGCCCCGCTCTTGCTCCGCCCGCCCGGACCAGTTAGCGTCAGCCGCCCAGGCCTGAGTCTGGGCCTGGGCCACGTGTCCTCGACGCGCCTCTTTCGTTCTCGCTGCTAATCTATCAAACGCGCGCTGGCAGCCAACCAAATTGAGTTTGTTTGGATATCATTTCCCGGGCTGTTTCTTGTTGTGCTTTGCTTCCTTTTTGCCCGTTTTTGGCTACCTGCCGGAAAAGCCACTGCCAAAGCCACTTTCACTTGGCCAAGCGTCCACTGCCCCCTCGCTCCCTTTGCAAGCTCACAAATGTTGTGTTCTGTTCCCACATTTCTGCCGCCGCGTTGACGTCAACGTCAATCAAATTAGGCTGTCCTTGGCCAGCACCCGTGCCAAAGTTCACACATCAAATGCTTTTCAGGGGTGGCTTCCCGTTTCCCATTCCCTTCTGGTGCTAACTTGCGATTTGCGTTTGTAAATGTTTTTCTAATCAGATTTGTGTGCTATACACAGGGGAGTGCAATTTGTTTTGATCTGCCAGGCGCAATCCGTTTAAGTGACGTTCGGGTGTGGGTTCAAAGACAGCGTTGACAATGCCCACGGTTCGCATAATTACTTCTGCTCTTTTCCCTGCCGGCGTGTGCGGGGAGTTCTATGACTATGATGTGGGTTTTTTTGTGGCGCCCGAGCAGGGACTCAGTTGCTAACTCTGCCAGTTGCGAAAGCATATTTTAGTTGTCAAGTGATATATTAAACGCTGAGCATTCCTTTCTAGTGAACAGGAAACCTATATATCTGTATCTTCTAGTCGGCGCCCGAGCAGGGTTCGAGAACTTTGAGGACTTTGCCAGAGGCAGACCCAGAGTAAAATATTTGCTTTCCATTACTAATAGATATAAAATCTATGATGCATTTTTAAATTATATTAAAACAATTACCTTAAATTGTCAATTGCCCGTTGTACTAAAAAAAATATTGCAAGGCGTAAATATTTTCATAAACAAGATGCGGTCTAAATTTGATTAGTCATCAAAATTGGCATCCACCAAATATGGCCAAGAAAATACAATGGTTGTGGGCCATTTTTATGGCTTCATTTCAGGTTTAGTTCAAAGGAAAAATAGCTGGGTACAGCCTTAATTTTTGTATCGTTTTTGGGATATATTTGGAACTTTGCACGTAAGCAGAGAAATATGCTTCTTTCAACTTCCAGCTTTAGTTTCAGAGTAAGATATTTAAATATAGGCACATTCTCCTAATGGACAACACACATCTATCAATCTATACCAATGTATGTCGCCTCTTCGGCGCCTGAGCAGGAACAAATTTGGGTTACTTTGCTTGGGTCCAAAAGGTATGCACAAATCAATTGTGTAGTAGGAAAACCAGAGTGATATATTTGATATTTTTTATTCTTACTAACCCAAATCAAACCGTATTTATATATGGTTTAAGTGGCGCCCGAGCAGGGACATATTGGGAGCCTTTGCTTCTGTCAGTATCCAGTTTTAGTTGCCGAGTGACACATTCGCTCTGCTCAATGGCAATCAAACCATGATTGATCGATTGCTTTTTAACCCCGCCATTAAACTAAAATAAATAATCATCGTTGACATTGTAAATTCATAAATTAATAAAGCAATTGCAACTGCAACTGCAACTGCAATTGGCAATCGATTTATTACGACAATTCACCCAGTGCCAAGCGTCAATTGCCAACTTTCGAGTGATTCGTTACACGCAATTGACCATGGTCGAGTCTTTGGCACTTTTTGTAGCTCCCGGTCGGGTGCATTTCCTTCGTTTTGTGAAAGCAAATTTCGCCATTTTTCAATCGCGCATTTTTACTTTATTTCTTGTCTCGCTGGGGAATTAGATTTTAAGACCCTTTTGCGTTTTGCGGATTATTATTATTTAGCAAGATTTTGCCATTCTAATTGATTGTTCGCCCATTCGCCGCCAGCACCCGCTACTGTTCCTCCTTCGCCGCCTCCTCCTCTTCCAGGGCTAGCTCTTCTTATCTAACTCTGGGCAACCTATCGATCTAGTTATCTATTTCAGCTCGACCGCGGGCTCCAGTAGGAGTTATTCAATGCGCACGTCCCGCCTTCGTTTCGATATACATATGCTCACAATATCCATTTAGATATAACCAATCGCCGGGCCATGTGCCTACTCGCACCCCCTTCCCTGGCCATTTGTTTGCGGGGCGCATTTATTTGTGCATTACACAGCGTAAGCGTACTTAAGTTGCTTTTAAGCCCTGGCGCCGCTCCAATTGCGAAAAGGAAACGGGCCACAGCAAAACACACACTCGAACTCGCACACACACACGCAAAGCCAACAGCCAAATGGCGCCATATCTTGATGACTTGATGATTGTCCATTTTCCATTCTCAAATATATTCTGTGGAAATGTCTAGTGTACAGGTAAAGCTGATCGCGAAGAAAATATTTATTACCATTAACAGCTAACCAATGGCACTGGTGGCGCCATCTATTGAACGCCATCTATTGCACCTTCGCAGATCTTAGCACTTGGTTTGTGTCTTAGCTAAGCACCGTTTGTGCGCCGTAAAGAAACTGTACCAAGTGCCAGAGATGTTTGGTACATTCCCTGGCAATAATTATAAGATCACAGAACCGAAGAGATGACACGAAAATAAACTATAATCATGAAAAACTCAAAACGAATATTTCCATGGGAACCATGTATAATATATGATCTCTTATGTGGATAAAATGAAGTTAATATTAAGTCTCCGTAGTTCCCCATTTCCTGTACCGCAACTTAAGAGCGTAGGTGAAATAAAAACATTATTTTATATTTTTACAAATCAATATATGTTTATCTTTTTATTAAAAATAAATGTATATACTACACAATATGGGTTCACTGAGTTTTATGTTTATACAACGATTACATATTCCACAGAGGTCAAAGAGTTATTTGCTAATTTAGCATATCCTTACTTAAGCTTCAACTTAAACTTAATATTTACAAGTTAAATACTTTGGATCAGTCACAGTTCTGCTCAATGGCGTGGCGTGATCTTTACTCTAAGCCCGTCCTTGGGACGCAAAATCAGTTCGCCCAGCAACGTCAGATCTTCGCGGCGATCAACAGCCTCGATCTTGTATTTACGCAACACTGTCGAGATAACCGCCTTCTCCTCCAAAATGGCAAACTTCTGTCCAATGCAGTTGCGCGGCCCAGCACTGAAGGGTATATAGGCAAAGGGATGACGTCCAGCACAGTTCTCGGGCAAAAAGTTATCCGGGTTGAACTGCTCGGGCTTGGGAAAGACGCGCGGATTGCGATGCAGCGCATAGGTCATGATTATAGCCTGAGTGCCAGCAGGCACCAGTTTGCCACCTAAGCGAATGATAACGTTAGCAGACATTGAAAATCTTTAGTCTCATGGAGCACATACCGATGGTCACATCCTCGCCCACCATGCGTGCCATCATGGGCACGCTGGGAAACAGTCTGAGGGCATCCTTGATGCAGCACTCCAAATAACGCATGTCCAGTAGATTCTTCATTGTGGCGGGCGTCTCGGTGTCGTCGCCAAATATGGACTCCAGTTCCTCCACAACACGCTCCTGATACTCCGGATTGGCGCCCAGCAGGAACAATGTCCAGGAAATGGCGGCAGAAGTTGTGTCATGGCCCTCAAACATAAATGTATCTACCTCCTCACGGATATCCTCCTGTGAATCAAATCAAATTACTTTTAATTTTTCATTCATATATCAAAGTTTTCCTCTATTTACATTGGACAGGACGGTGCCCTCTTTGGAGGCATCGATCAGCAGGTCGAGGAATGCCAAACGCTTCTTTTTGCCCAGATCATCGTAGGCATCGGGCGTTTCGTTGTTGTTGTTGTTGTTATTATTGTTGTTGGCCAGCTCACTTTTGCGCTCTCGTATCACCATATTCGAGAAGCCATGGAGCGTATTAATGTACCTCTGATGCGTCTTGTAATCCTCCGTGAGGCGGAAGAGCAAATCGCTCTGCAGCCAGATCTTTGCCTGACGACTCTGCACAATGGAGCCAATGCTGTTAGCATGAGGGTGTCAAAAACATGGAGGGAGTGGAAAAGTGTTGCATTAAATTGAAAGTTAGTCAAGTGTTTGCTGTCGGTTTGACTGTCTGCCAGTCGGTCTGTCTGTCGGAGCATCTGTGTGCTTTATGAGGCATGTTATCAGCAGCAGCAGCAGGAGCAGCAGGAGCAGCAGCAGCAGCATTGCCATTGACATCTTAATCTCGCATATTTTGCGCTTGAGTAGAGAGCACCCCAAACACGTATACACGCATACACGAGCACACACACACGCAGACATAATGCGATTTGGGCGTGTGTGAGAAAGTGTTTTGCCCGCTGACATTTGCACTGACAGCTCTCAATATTACACAGCTGCTCACAACCCCATCCCAATTGCTCACTATTCAATTCTAGTTCTTGAAATTGTATTTAAGTATTTTTCAGTATTTTGAGTATTTTGTAAGTATTTTCTTCACTTACCCATAGACCGCCTTCACGTACTCCGACTCGCTGTTGCTCTGTGCATAGATTTTCCGACCCATGGCAGTTTCTGTGACGCAATTACCAACCAGTTATTTGATATGTTATGTATATATATATATAAATATATGCTGTAACATATATATAACATTGACACTCACCGCACACAATGTCCAAGGTGCAGAGTGTGACGTAGGGGAAGATGTTGAACGCCTCGGTGCCCAGCTCCACGGCCAGTTTGCGGGCCAAGACGGCGCTTTGCTCGTTGAAAACATCAATAAAATCATCCAAAATTTTGAAATGAAAGGCGGGCGTCAAAATCTGCAAAGGCCAATTAGATATATATAGTGCAAATAGTGACTATAATTTGATCAACTGAGTTCTTACCTTTCTGCGGGAATGCCACTTACGATCCGTGCTGGTGAGCAGGCCTGTGCCCAGCCAGGGATGCAGATAGTCATAGTCATGGCTCTTGTTCACAAACTTCTGACTGTTCAGTATGGGCTGCAAATAGTTTGGTTAAGTGTTAAGGAACACTCTCTCAGTAAAAGTAGCTGCACTTACCTCCACAGTTTCCGGCTCGAAGAGCAGCACGCGCGGGGATGTGCCCTGCCAGACGCGATTGATGCCGATTCGTGTGCCCCAAAGTTTTTGCATACCAATTACACGATTAAAAAGCTCTGCAAAAAAAAAAATGAAACAGAAACGTTAAAGAATACAAAAATAGAAACAAACTAGTTACTAATTTGTCTCAGGCTGACTGACGGACACTTAACGAGCGTCTAAGTGCAGATAAATAATAAATAAATGACAAAAAATAAATTTTGTTGTGACATTTGCGGTCATTGTTTAGATTACCAGATGTCTCTACCAGTCTAATTTCTATACCCTGTACCCCGCAAATGGCTCTAGACAGGGTTATGTAGACGGCAGCAGGTCTCAAGACTGTCTGTGTTTGGCTGTCCATGTATCTCTGTATCTCTGTAAGTTCGTGAAACTCTGAGTCCATTTAAAATGGGCTAAAATAATGGTGTAAAGGTTTTGTGTAAATGTATGTAACAGAGAGGGGAAAGCATCTCCGACCTCATAAATTATATGTTTTCTTGGTTAGCATCAAAAGCCGAGTCGATCTTGCCATGTCCGTGTGTCTGTCCGTCCGTATGAACGAAGGTCCAGTACGAGTTTATTTCTGATAATCGACAGCTTTCCCCGTTTCCAAGTAATCGATAAAAATCTATATCGAAATCTTGTTTATCTTATTTATTGAGCAAATCTTGTTGGAGTCGCCGAACTTGACAGTAGAATAAGTAGAATATACAGATAAAGTATCCTTCATTTTATAACTAGCACGAGCTGCATTCGGTGTTGGTAGAAGAAGGCTCAGAGTATCGCCCATTCGGCCAATCCCTACTAGAGCATTCCCACTTGTTTGCAGTTGCATTTTCAAATGATGGGGCGGCGATTCGATTCGGGTTGCCAGTTCACGTGTGAAAATTGTTTGCGACACCAATTAAAGAAAAAACTTACAAATCTTTGTGTGTGTGCTCACATGTGAGAAACAATCAAGGCCGTGTAATCATGTAAAAACGTTGTGTTAATTTTAATATGTTACACTTGTTCATCACGTAGGTAAACATATATGTATATGTAAGCTGCTCTGTCTAGTCTTCTTGGGTTTTTTTAGTTCGTTTTTTTGTTTTATTGCTGTCAGAAACCTGTGCCGGCTCACGTTGCTCATGCAGCCCGGCTTGCTGGTCATTTGTTGCATTAATTAAAAAGATGACACACACACACATATATAAACACACACACACCGACACACACACCATCACTTTCAGAGATGTCTAATAATGATTTTATGTAACCCAAAACTCAATCGTCAACACGAATTGTTATAAAAAAAAAAAAAACGCAACACCCAAAAGACAAGCGGCTTTTGCGGCCCCCTCTTTGGTCCACCGGGTCCCGGCATGTGGTGCTCGGCATGCTGCTGCCCCTTTTGGACTGCTGCTGGCCATCTCGCTCGTCGGAAGTTTGCATGTTAAACGCGGCAAAAATACGCTAACAATCAAATTTCCTACGTGCAAACATAATATAAAAAAGCCAAAATGCGAAGCAAAACAAAATGAAACGAAACAAAACAAAACGCATTTCAAATCTTTTTACCGGCTCTCAGAGTATTCATTATGATTTTCGCTTTGAAATTGGCTTGTGGGTTGCTGTTGTTGTTGCTGCTGACCAGCTTGTTGACAAACTTGACATAAAACAGCAACTCATTTTTGTTGGCTGCCTTAAATTGCGCTAACAATTTGAAATAATTTATGTGCCGCTTTATAACTTGCAACAATTTGTCATTGGGCCAAATTGTGGCACATTAAATACATGAGAAGAAAAGGCGCTTTTTAATTTGCCGACGATCTAATACTCTGCCAGCAGTTGCAAGGAGTTTATTAAACCAAAGCAAAATCTGATCAATGAGTAGATCGCGCTGCAAATCCGATTTCGATAAACAGTATAATTTTATATATCGACTTTATGATGGCTCCATCAATGCGTTACGCTTTATACCCTCTATAAAGGGTGTTATAAAAATCATTAACACATTGCCGCAACAGTTGATGTTAATGTGGCTGTTAATGTTGATGTCAAGCTAGCTTTCAATGCCAGACCGCAAGCACCCACGACCACAGAGACTCGGTCTCAGTCTCAGTCTCAGTCGCAGTCCCAGCGTCAGAGTCGGAGCCGGAGTCAGAGTCAGAGTCAGAATCGGAGTCGAGCTGCGGATAGCCGAGACCCAGACAAGTTGGCACTGACTGCCAAATAATGTTCTTAACATAAGAGCTCGAATTCCAAGCACCCGTCGCCGGCCTTGGTATCTAAACACTTCAAATGCTGCTAGTCTTAAGCAGCTTTTGGATAATTATGAATCAAAATCTCTGGCACTTGGGCCACCAAGGTGACCTTGGGCCGTCCATTTGTTGCAACATCATTTGTGGATGCTACTGTTTGGTCGCTTGATAACTTCTTAAGTCATACTTGAATTAAATAGAAAAACGCTTGAGTTAATTCAAGTTGTTGTTCTTGTTGTTGCCGTTGTTGTTGCTGTTGCAGGGGCAGCGGCAGCCCCAATCGACACATAGAATCCATAAGTTGCAGCAACAGGTTCCTAGATTGCCTTGAACTGAACTGCAGATACATCTGCGACCGGCAAAAAGCGAAAGCCATGAACACATAATTAATTTTTTTCATCAATGTTTCTTTTTTTATTTATTTGCATATATGCAAATTTGTTAGCTAAGAATTTGCTGAACAAAAGATACATTTGAATTTTACTTAAATTGCAGAAAGACACTTAATGGCCCAATTGAAATAAATTTTTTGATGACCGGCTTTGGGCTGGGCTTTTAATAACTTAGCACAATGTCATAATACTCCATTAGCTCCATCAAGAGTCTAGCCAAACTGTTGAAGCGATGGATTGGTTCACGGTCCAAGCCAAGGCCGTGCCTTAAGATTCGGTTCCTTAAGCTAGTTATCCACTTCTATATCCATGGTTAAACAAAGTTCTTTCATTTTTCAAATGAACTTTTCAATCAATAATAGCTTAAATTAATTATATCAAATACATTTCCATATTTGTTGAAATATGTGTATTTTTCTTAGTTTTCTTCAAGTAACAAAATAACTCTTTGAACCAAAAAAGTGTGGTCCGATTTAGATTAAGGTTCGGTCAATCTTTATGCAACGCATTCAGCTAAAGGTATCTTTCATGGACATTCAAATTGGTTCGGTTCAAAATCCATTTCCATGTCTATTAATTGGCATCAATCTCTGCATTAACATTAAGACTTATTAGTGCGAATGAACGCTCAATTTAAATGCATATGCCAGAATTGGTAGAGTTTAAACCGGCTGCCAAAAACTGACAGTTTGGCCCGCAGGCAGCCGACTTCCGACAATTCCAACTGCTCGAGAACATTGAAGTGAGGCCAAAAGCTGAGCTACCAAAAAACTCATCTAGCCAGAAAAACCACTTCACTCCACTTCGCAACAGCCTCTAACTATGTAGACAAAGAACAAAGAACCAGACGGATAAGAGACGCACCTCGAGACCAGGCAAAAGCATAATAACACAACATCAGCATCAAATGGAAATTTTTCAAAAATTTTCAATACCCTCAAATATATTTCCTACACGATTAGCATCTCGAATTGAACTTGGCCGACTGAAGAAGCTGCAGCCCAAATAACGTGTGCTTGAATTTAGATACACGCATGTATCTTTGTGTGTCTATTTATCAATGTGTGCTGCTTGCTGCGTTTCCGCATTTAGAGATACTTTTGCGTGTGGCTGTGTGTGTGCGTGTGTGTATGTTAATTGATCTGTGTTTTGATTTTTTTTTTGCGTTCAAGCTTGCTGCGGAACTATTAGATTAGCTTGTGAATTAATCATTCCAAAATTTATTGAACGCTCAAGTTTGGTGCTTTTCCAAACGACTCTCCATTTATTAGCTGCAAAAGCTGCATAGATTGTCTGTGGCTGGCTTTGAATGTCAAGTCCAAGATCAAGATCAAGTTCAATTTGAGCGCACGTCCGCCTCAGACCCAGGGCTTATATTAAACCTTTTTTGAGTAGTTTATGATCGTTTTTTGTTTTTACAACTTCTCGAGTGTTTTGTTTGGCTTGTTATATAAACCATTTATGAGGCAGCTACTGCTTTTCTTTGGGCTTCGGTTCTTGACAAACTTGCACAATATTGTATTTTTTTTAAGTTAATTTCATTTCATTCAACAAATGTAGCATTTCCGCAGTTTACCAACAAAAGAGCCCTTTTATGATGATTGCTATGATTTTTTTGTGTTGAAGGTGAAAGTTGTTGCCGCTTGCCTCATATCTCATATCAAGTTCAAATTTGGCACTAGCGCAATAAAGAAGAAAATTAAAATAATTATGTGATTCACACTAACTATGGGTATTTATGTTTATTCAATTTTGCAGCTGAGTTGAAGGTCTCGTTACAGCTTTATTTATATTTCTCTGTAATTAAGCGAGATTTGTTTATGTTTATTTATGTGTAAATAAATCGAAATGCATGAAGTGATTAAATATTTGATTTAAAAACTACGCATTTTGATTAAATATAAACATAAATAAAAACAATAATAATAATTAAACCGAAAACAAATTTAAAAGAAAAAAAGAACAAATGGAAATATTAAACTAAATTCTTAAATTATTATTAAAAACTCGAACACAAATTTAAATATTTGTATTTTATTAGTATAAACAATTCGAAATTAAAATTGTTGTTATGCAATTGGCTTCTCCAATTACAATGCAGCATTTATTATTATTTAAAATTTATAATTTTATTTCCATAATTTCAGTTTGAATTTGGCGGCTGCTTATTTATTGTTAGCAAAAGCTAATGCAGCTAATTTTGCTAATTTAATCAATTGATAATTTAATTTAAAAAATTAAAACAATTTACAGGCAAATATAAAATAATATCTTTTACTCAAATAATGCAAATTTTGTTTGAGGAACATTTGTTCTTTTCTATTAGATCATCAAAATGTCAATTAGCACATTTTCGAATTATATTCTTTTCGCTCTCAACATTTATTTGATCACGTATTTCTGTTTCTATAAGGTTCTTTTCCTGTGAAAGAAAGCAAAGCGAAACTGAAAGTGATATAAAAAAGTTCATTAACATTTGGGAAAAACTAATGCCAAGTGCGGAGAGCACTGTGGATTCACAAATAAATCGCGGGCATCATTGACTTGGCAGTGTGATCGTTAGTTTATCCGTAAATTAGCACCTAATTCCGAGTGAGCTTTATTTCTATGCTTTATTTACTACAAGTTCTATTGGCTTATTCAATCAGATCAATCTCTTACGTGCAGTCGAGTTCGAATAGTTCGATTCAGGGTCAAGATATACAAGACAGCTGTAGAACAGTGCACAATTATGGGCTTAGCCAAGAACTCACCATCGTGATCGACATTCATTTCGATGGCATTGCCCAGAAAGGGCAGTGCGGCAGGTCCGGGTATCTTTTCGATATATTTAACCCAACGCGCGCGTCGCTTATTGTAGACCACTAGGAAAATGCCGATGGTGGCCAGCAGAAATATAGTTATGGGCGAATAGCCCGATATGATCTGTGCGGCTTTCGAGAGCAATATGCTCTCGGCCATCAACGAACTAAATACTTTTGAGGACATTTCGCATACAGTTTTACACTTGGCCAATCGCTCTTGGCATATCCTTTCAACACAAGCACACGCGGACACAAGTCGAGCTGGGATTTTATTTATGTTTTTGTTTGTGATCAGTTTTAATCCGGACCCGGCACGATCACTATTTGAATTCTCTGCTCGACACTAACGCTGCGAACTCCGACACACAACTAACAAAAAGTTTGAGTTTGCATAAAAATTTAAAAAGAAGTGCTAAATTTTCGGCTTGGCGTTTCGGGTTTTCGGTCTCGTCGCTCAGCTCGGCCGGCGTGTGTGTGCCTGAGTGTGTGTGTGAGCCGGAGATGAAGCCGATCGCACAGACGCTGTAAAAAGGCAGCAGAAAATCTACTGCTACTCGGTCCACACTCATGTGTGTGTTAGTAGTAGTAGCCGAATGGTATTGTCATATTTTATATTTAACATGAGTTGGCGTATTGCGGCTGCTGCTGCTGCTGCTGTTTGTGGCAATACGGCAAAATATGGCCACAAATTTGTGCATTTGTGATGGTTTTTTATACTCTATTCATCAAGCGAAAACGAGCATATTAGCCTTTTTGTGGAATGTCCATCTTCTGGCCCGTTCGTCTGTCCTTTTGAATCTAAGGACCTACAACTTGTCATACGAAATCTATTTACACTCGAGTACAACCGCGTCGAACCACGGCCACTAGAAGGCGTGCAAAACACAAACATCTTGAGCAACATGAACTTTAAAAATCAATCCAACATGATTGGGGCCACGCCCACACCCCCAGATTGGGAGAACTACTTTTTATCCAAAGTTACAGTTTGAGCACCACTGCCAGGTGGTTACAGTCTTAGAGTCACCAGGCTCATAATCAGCCAGACATCTTCTCTATTCATCGAATCACTGAACAGAGTATTGTGCAGTCGGTTGCCGCCGTAAGCACTCGTTTGTTTGGCTTTGATGGCTGCCCTTGTATTTGTATCTTAAAACTCATATGCAGTTAATTGTGCCGACAATTGCTTGACAGTTCTGCTGGGCCTACTCCGGCTGTCGGTTGAGTTTGCTCCCGTTTAATGGCGCTCATTTGTTGCAGGGCCTTTGAGCTCAATTAGCAAGAGATTTGTGTCTTGTGTTTTGGGTTGAAATCGCTCGATTCTATTCAAACTGTACGCTGCCCGTCCGTCAGGCAGTCAGGTGGACAGGTAGTCAAGTGTAGGTACACATTTCATTATATGAGTGCAATTAAAACAACTTGACTGTGTCATGTCCGCCGCTGAAAGTGGAGCGTTTAATTTGAGTGGTCAGAATTTCATAACTCGCATCTAGTCGACGGTTACTCTTCGCTGCCTTCTGCTTCGAACATATTTTCCGCCAGATCGGACCGATTCTCGGCCAGTTCGCAATTTGCATTTAGAATAGAGTTTGGGGAATTATCACTCGCATGTTAAACAAATATTCTTTGTTTATTGGCCCAAGGTCGCGAGCAACTCTTCAACTCCCCAACATTTTGCCACCTGATCTATATAAAGGGAATCATTTTCATGGTCAGGGCTGCCAGCAATAAAATCATTATATAACTGGTTCCGCATGGTATTCTAAAATAAAATCAATTTCATATCAACATCGCGCTTACCTGCGCAGAAAATCAAGTTATGTTGATGATTTACTCGTATTCTTAGCCTAGAAATTAAGTATTATTCAATGGGACTTAAGTTTGTGGTTTCGTTATCATACCCTTTATTATTTAGGCAAGCCTATTTTGGAACCTTTTTTATCCTTCAGAGAGGAAAACATAATAACCTTTATATTGAAAAATATTATCTTTCGATAAAGTTGTTATCCAAATAATCAAATTAATATTTATATTTCCGAATCATTATTGAACTGAGCTGAGTTATTTTCTAGTCGACTCGCCCCTTTTTCTTGTTCTTGTATATGTCTTTCAATAGAACCTGTTGAGCACACAGACTAGCGCAAATTTAAGATAGAGCCTTTAAAAAAAAACCTTTCTTTTATATTTTTGTTGATTGTTAAAACGAACCAACGAAATATTCTGAAATATTATAGCCTATTAATTATGCAATTTGGGTTCAACAGAACCTGTGGCATTATCGTAAAGAAACTGGAAATAATACATAGACAACTTTGAATAATCAAATTAAACAAGTTTCTTGTATAAATTTTAAATAACTTTCTATGTAGTTGGATTTGATGAGAGACAAAGATACGAAGCAATATCAGACAAGAACACGACAATACTATACGTATCTTTCATCTCTACCTTCACATGTTACGAAATCATGGCTCAGATACATTTTGATATGCCCTTGCAGATCATCTCAACTCGTACCAGCGCATGTATAGATATTTATTGATATCGTCTCAGTCTATAAACTGTTTTATGCGCACTTCCTAAACACGTAATTATACTATCACGTCGCAGCCTCAAAGTCTTTGTCTACGTTTGTCTAGGAAGTAACAACTGGCCAGTGAATCGTTCTTTAATTAGACACAAATTAACAGCTTCTCTAATAAAAAGCAGCTCTGCGAAATAAGTGCAAGTCACTGTGCGTTCAACAGTTCCACTTAAGACAGTAATCCTTTACCATATTTTTATACAATTTTGCGTTTTCGTCTTCATGAACACATTTATGGTTCTCGGCAATGTACAAGCCGATTGCGTTCGTCGTATTATGATATTGGTATGCTCGAAATAGAAGCCAGTATGATTCGGGGATTTCCCGGATGGAGAAGTACCCTCTGATGCAAAAAATAAACAAGAAATGCTTTATACTAATGCTCAAGATGTCGGATGACTTGTAAAACAAACTGGTTTATAATGCCCCATCTTGGAGTTAATGGTGTACCCCATATCTTTAAAATATGTATAAAACCATGCGGTTTGTTTGTCATGACTTAACTACCTTGATATAGTCACGTACTCTGTTTACAGATTAAATCTGCCTCAAACACTTATTAAATAGTATATATGTATTTATATATTCGGGACGGCGCGAACGCTCTTCCCGGCTACCAAAAATTACACGCACGAGTTATTCACATTAGGAATAATCGCAGAGGTCAACTCAGCCGAATGTGCAATGACCAAGCCTCGCTCCGGAGGAACCGCCTTCGTGATCACGGTTAACCTCTACGCCAGGTAAGTATGCTTTTCTCTGCTCTGGAACAGGCACTCCAATCCAGGCGCGTCAGAACTGTTTGAGAATTATAAAGTGAAAATTTCAATTCAGGCGAGAGAAGCAAACTCAACTAGATTGTACAATGTGCAGGAGCAGTCATTTCCTTGGGGTTGAAATGTGTAATATGGGCTGACGGTAGTTGTATACCCTTTGGTGCTGCAAACAATGGTTTTTATTAGCTGAGTTTAACAGTTAAATTTATCATTTCCATACTCACTAAAATATATAGATCGTATAGTGTCTACAATTAAATTAGTGCTTATCTATAATTAATTTGGCAAATATAAGCATTTTAATGGGCATTTAAAGTTCTCTGATAGTATAGAAATAAAAAGTGTTTTGTTTATGAAAATTCTTATAGTTGATTGTAAGAATTATCTATGGAATAAGTTCTATTCATTTGAGTTTAATTTAAGTTTTTTCTTTAATAACAGTTTAATCTGAAGTTAACTAAACAAATTACAAAAAAAAATTAAAATAATTTTTGCTGATGCACAATCAAAGTTCATACAAAAATAACCAAGCAAATTGTTGCTTATCAAAAGTCCGACGTTCAAATGATAATAAAATAAGAACTCTCCCAATTATAGAATTTTATATTTTTACATAATTTTTATATTTAAAATATGTAGGTACTACATTAAAAATATTCATACTCACAAGAACATTCATATATATTATTGTTTCTCCAAGTACTTCGCTGCGTCAGCGGTCTGCACGCCCGTCATCCCTGCTTTCGACGCAGAGATATGTTTGCCTGCTTCTGCTAACGTGTACAAGTACACAGCTGTTGGCATAGCATACTTTGCCAGTTTTGTCTGCTGTAGGAATTTTCACATGTGCGCGTCTTATAATTCTCAAACGGTTCTGACTCGGCAGGCATGGTGTGCCTGTTCCAGAGCGAAGAAAAGCATACTTACCTGGCGTAGAGGTTAACCGTGATCACGAAGGCGGTTCCTCCGGAGCGAGGCTTGGTCATTGCACATTCGGCTGAGTTGACCTCTGCGATTATTCCTAATGTGAATAACTCGTGCGTGTAATTTTTGGTAGCCGGGAATGGCGTTCGCGCCGTCCCGAAATTAATAATGCATAACAGTCTATAGATAAAGTATAGAAGAGGTGGCCTTTAAATGCTTCCACTGGGTCAAAGCAGTCGGCCAAGCACATTGAAGTGTTTAGCGGTCGTTGTGTGTTCCAATGCAACTCTTCTAGTTTAGATTCTATTAAATAAAATCAAGCTCTCTTGAACTTGATCTTCTTGCATAGCGCTGCGGAAAAAGCCTTCGGTTGCGTATTTATGATAAGAGGTGTCTATAGAAACTGTTGTGTGCTTGGGTACCTCCTTCTGGCCTTTGTTGTTATTGGAGGCGCGGTGGTTCCGTTGGTTAATCATTAGCAGCGAATTTGACTCACAAATATCGACAAATCCGTGGCATTGTTGTTGCTGCTCTGCTGTATTTATTAACTCGAGTTTTGTTTTACGGCATTCGCACAACCGCTAAACCAGCAGTCGGCAGCAACAGTTGCTGTTGGGCTGGCAGCGATAAGGTCAAGTTCATTTCCGCATGACTCCGATCTTGGTCTTGGTCTCAGGGCAGCAGTCAAAGAATGATTGGTAATGACTACCATTTGCCAGCTTGGACCTTAACCGTCTATGAGTTGCAGGGCCCCTCCCCCTTGCGGATCTTACCGCGTCAAGGAAGTTGCACAAGTTTTACAACCTGACACAGACACAGACGAGGGGCAATA
Organism: Drosophila littoralis; assembly: GCA_018903485.1. Taxonomy (NCBI): domain Eukaryota; kingdom Metazoa; phylum Arthropoda; class Insecta; order Diptera; family Drosophilidae; genus Drosophila; species Drosophila littoralis. The sequence goes on from JAEIGF010000593.1 coordinate 15,015,018, forward strand.
AAACAATTTACCATTAGATGAAGTGTATGTGACGCACTTTGAGGTTTCTCCGGCTCGTTGCCCGTTGCCCTTTAGTTGCAGCCGCTCGTAATTACGCACGTAATTAGGGTTACAAGCGCACAATCTCTCTCTGTCCGTCTCCAACTAAGTATGTCACGCAACGAACCATCTAAAACTGAAACCGAATCCCCCCTTAAACCCCAATTGCGAGTACTCTTTGGCAATGGTCTCTTCACCGTGTGAACAACGAGCCAGCCCCCCCTTCCGCAAGTTTTTTATATGCGTTTTTAATTTGTGCCTAGTGAAAATAATTCGTTAGAAAAATGAACTTGAATTGTGGCTGAACTTGGAGGGGGTGCCCAAAAAAGTAAAATTCTTAAAACCACCTGCCCAGTTTGGACATATAATTCATTGTCAATGGTCAAGTGTATTTATAATTTGGCAGTAGTGCAATTAAATCTGGTAAAGAACCAAATACCACGGCTCACAGCTGGCCACCTTGGCCACGCCAAGTCGAGTTTCAAGTTTCCTTCGGCGGCTTGACACAGTTTGTGGCAATATTGGTTGGACTGGCGTCGACGGCTGCATTTGGCATTTCGTTTGCCCAGTCAATCACCAGCAGCCACTAGCTGACCTCGACTTTCGGCTGAGGCTCAATAGCAGCAGCAGCCAGCTGCAAGTGAGAATGCCCCAAACATTCTCGACTGGCTCGAGCTCCCACACAAAATGAGTATTCAGAGTTATTAGAAAAAATTGCAATTTGATAGGCATCGCAGCAGAGATTTGTTTATTTTCATTGTGTGAACAATTCAGCTAATTAAAATGCATTTTCCCAAGATAGAACCTTACAAGAAGAAACAGCTTTACGAGCGCACTAGGCCTGGGCCTGGGCCTGGGCCGCAAACATCTAGCTGAGATCATTTTGCGCGCTGAGTAACATCAATCAATTATTAGAATTCTGTTTGGCTATAATTACAATTGAATTTGTATGCTGCATGCTTGAGCGCAGCTGGATTATAACTGAGTGTTTGGTTAAACGCTTACGAGAGCTAAACACTTGAGCAACAGTTCAAGAACATTTGCCGATGGTTATTGCCACAGTTTATTCAGTCATTTAATAACAATAAAGACAGAATTCGCACGTTAAACAATTAAACGAACGGCATAAATGACAACGAAGGCAATCAAAAGTAATAAATCGTATAAGTAAATCTGGATTCGACTAATATGTATTTTTGTTCACTATTTAACACATCATTTATGAAAATGTTTAAAGAAAAGCCATGTAAAAAAAGACATTATTTAAATTACTTTTATTTTCTTGGTCATGTCGAGATTCGAACTCGAGTCTTCATGCGTGTTTTACAAAATTATGTGTAACCTTATTTATTGGTGTGGCAACGCCAACGTATAATTTTCTTGTTAAATGGCAGCCTTGTGTATGAAGACTTGTGCTGTTTAATATAAACTCAAATTTCTTGAACTTAACTAATATTACATTCACTGTTCAGTTAACAGTTCAAAATAATTCAAAATAAATAGGTACACTTATTATACCCCTTAAAAGTGCAATATTAAACCGAAAAAACATCCAATTTAAAAAAATGCTGTACGGTTTCAATTAGAGATGAGCGTGTTCGAGTTTGAGTTTTCAATTTACTAAATATAGGTACAGTAAGTGGCGTTCACAAAAATGTTATCTGGAATAATTCCATTCAAAATTTATTGTTTGTGTTATTATGTAGAATAAATAATTTTAACAGACCGAAACAGCATTATATCGGCACTGCATGAGCATGAAAAAACTATCGGTATGCTTTGGCATTTGGCATATCGATAGAAATCATTTCTAGTCAGAACTTTTGGTCACACTGGAAAATAACAAAAGCAAAGCAAACGCAATTCGTTTTCGCATTAATCATCAAATATTCATTCAGTGCAGTTGCAGTTGCAGCTGGAGTGTAAAAAGAGCAAGTAAAAGTACAATTTGGCTAATTATACATTAAAGTGAAGTCTAGTTGAGAGCACACACCCAAAACAACAAAATGCGTAACGCGGGCCTTTTGGCCATTTTGGCTGTGTTTGTTTGCGGTAAGTTGTGACGTCGGTAGTGAATATTGCGTATTGGTTTTGCACTAATTGAATAGATTTATATATATGTATATGTATATATTTTTATTAAAATTGCCATTGTGTATTTTGTTATTTTAGGCGTTTGTGTTTCATCAACGCCAATCGCTGAGCAGCCGCTGCTCGGTGCCAGTAAATGCACCTGGGGCCCCTCCTACTGGTGCGATAATCTCAGGTGAGTCTAGAACAAATTGGAAAAGCGCTTTGTCATCGGCAAAAAATAACAGAAAAAAAAACAATCGGTGCAACGCCCCCGCCACTGCGCGCGCCTGTACAAAATAATGTATATAAAACAATGGCCACTACGCAGTTATTATCCCGTTGCGCGTTTACCGTTTCTTTCTTGAACTGTTTTCATTGTTCGTCGGCATAAGAACTGTTTGATAAGGCAATCAGCAGAGTCGGGCGTCCAAGGCAGAGCCGCCATTCTGTTTGGCTCATCGATAACCTTTGTTGGGCGTTTACAGTTGCTCTATTTTATTTAAGCGCTATTTTGCTCTACTTTTTATTCCTGTTTGCACACTTGTTAGATGTACATACGTGCGAGCTTTGGCTACACTTTGCACTCTTTCTCTCCCTCTCCCTCTCTCTCTCTCTCTATTGCCGTCTATCAGTCTCTTTTTATGTGTTGTGTTGTATTTTGTTTTCCCGTTACAATTCCGCTTTAAATTCAATTAACAAAAAGACTTCCAGTCAAGCCAACTCATTACATACATATGTATATACATATATTTATATGTATATTTATGCATGTATATGCAAACTGAATAATCAGCCGCAAATTCCGATGACTAATCAGTTGGGCTCGTCTTGGGGCTACTCTTTGTCCGCTTTCGCTTAAAGTTGATATTTCAAACGCTTTGACTCAAATATCTGAGAATTCGTCAGTGAAGAAACGTTAGAACGTGGAGATTAGTCAGCAGCTGGCAGTTTCTTATCAATAAAACGCCATCGATCTCTGAGTAATCCAAATAATAGCAATATCTCTATTTGCCCTAGGCTTATGTGTATGTAACTTACAGCAAACACGCCACTCCAAACAGATAAATGCATTTACTAGCAACTGGTTATGTAAGCAGCGCTCTGCCAGCTACAGTTACAATTTTTATACAATTTAAACAATATTTTTGCATTAGCATCAAATTACTAAGTGATTTTCCACAAGCAATTCATTCTTTGTTTGTTTATTAACTTATTTACGAGCACGAAATCGCTCAAGTCTTTGTTGGCCAAGATTGTAGACATAAAAGAACGTCGCAAATTTTGTGCAATGAGAAGTCGTAGATATACACATACATAATATATATTTATATGCCATGTCCGTGCTTATCTGTAGTATATATAGATTTGTTTGTTTTGTAAAAATTAGCGCTTTGCTGTGCCCCCCAAAGCACAGATACAACAGTAATTTTTCTGCAAATATCCGATTAATATCTTAAATAGTAGGGGAGCTAAACATAGTCCCCCCCACCGTCCATTAAGTTATATACATATGTACATATATGATAGCGTATACTTATTTGCCGCGGGTGCATTCAACTAGCGCATGTTGCGAGGGTTCGTTCAATGCTTTGGACTCTGGTCTTTGCTGACTTGGTGAAACACGATTATGAATGCGGGTCATTTGAGGCGTGTTTTTTTTTGCTTAACTGCGGATGCTGCAGTTTTTTTTATTGCTTACTTATCAATTGATAAATTTTGGCTGGTTTAATAAACGATGTCTTCTATTTCGGGCCGGCAGCAATGCAAAGGACTGCCGAGCGACGCGCCACTGCATTCAGACCGTGTGGGAAAAGCGAGTGGTGCCTGTGGACACTGATTCCATTTGTCAGATATGCAAGGATATGGTTACACAGGCGCGCGATCAGCTGCGCAGCAATGAGACCGAGGAGGAGCTTAAGGAGGTATTCGAGGGCTCCTGCAAGCTGATACCCGTCAAGCTGGTGCAAAAGGAGTGTATCACGCTGGCCGACAACTTTATACCCGAGCTGGTTGAGGCGTTGTCCTCCCAAATGAATCCCGACGTGAGTAGCTTAAAAAAGAACTTATTTTCTTAACATTCATCTATAAATTGCAATTGCAGCAAGTTTGCTCCGTGGCTGGTTTGTGCAACAGCGCTAGGATTGATGAGCTGATGAAGCAAACCTATCAGGCAGCGCTGGATGGCACACTCGAAGAAGAGGAAGTGGTTGTCAAGAAGGAATCCAAGCAGTTGGAGAAGAAGGAGACTGGCTTAACACAGCTGTCCTGTGGCAACTGCAACCTGCTCTCTCGCAAGATGCAGAGCAAGTTCGCGTTGACGAATCGCGACAACATGGTTGAACAGCTGCTGCATTGGTGTGGCACCATGTCCAGCTTCTCTGATGCCTGCGCCAACTTGGTGCTGACCTATTTCAACGATATGTACGAGCATGTGCAGCAGCATTTGGAAACGGATGGCCTGTGTCATTTGTCTGGCGTGTGTGCGGCCCGTTACCATCAGCACGAGGATGATGTTAAGGAACCGGAAGCACTTACAACTTTGGAGGGCGTCGGCGATGATATCCCCTGTGCGCTGTGCGAGCAGCTGGTGAAACATTTGCGTGATGTTCTGGTGGCCAACACAACAGAAACGGAATTCAAGCAAGTGCTTGAGGGCTTCTGCAAACAGTCGCGTGGCTTCAAAGACGAGTGCATCAGCATCGTGGATCAGTATTATCATGTCATATACAGCACACTGGTAAACAATCTGGATGCCAATGGCACTTGTTTCCTCATTGGCGTTTGCCCCAAGGGCTTGGATCTGGGTTACGATGCACCCATTATGCCGTTGCTGCCCGTCATTGCGCCCGCCGAAGTGCATGTGACCATTAAGAAGCTTGGTGCCAACGAACCTAAATTTAGCCAGAAACAAATTATGGACATGCAGCTGCCCATTGATCACTTGATGGGCGCCGCCAATCCCGGCCAGCTGGTGCAGGGCGGTGAACTGTGCACCATTTGCGAGTACCTGCTACATTTCATACAGGAAACGCTGGCCACGCCCGCTACCGATGATGATATTAAGCATACCGTTGAGAACATTTGCACCAAGCTGCCACGAGGCGTAGCTACTCAATGCCGCAATTTTGTGGAAATGTACGGCGATGCGGTCATTGCGCTGCTCATCCAGGGCCTGAATCCGCGCAGCGTTTGCCCCATGATGCAAATGTGTCCACGTAACATTGAGAAGCAAGAGGATATCGAGGTGTTCCACCCAGAAACGGTGTCAAGCGATCAACAGGATAAGCCCACATGTCCGCTTTGTTTGTTTGCCGTGGAGCAGGCTCAGATCAAGATACGCGACAACAAGTCCAAGGAGAATATCAAGAAAGTTCTCGACGGTCTCTGCTCGCATCTGCCTAGTAAGCTGCGTTCCGAGTGCGTCGACTTTGTGGAGACCTACTCCAATGAGTTAATTGACATGCTCATCACAGACTTTAAGCCGGAAGAGATTTGCGTGCAGCTCAAGCTGTGCCCCAAGTCCAAGGATTATCTGGATGAAATGGGAATCAGCCTCTTAGATAGCGCGGAGAACGATAAGTCAGCCAGCAGCAGCGAGGAATTTGCGGCCAATGAGATTAGCTCCAGCGATGAGCTGCCTATTCAGATCACCTTTGACAGGGACTTTAGCTTGGGACCCAATTGCTTGATCTGCGAGGAGGTGGTCAAAACAGTGGAAAAGAAGATCGGCAAGCACGCGACAAAGTCAGACATCAAGAATGCCCTTGAGCACTCCTGCGAAAAGTTGAAAAAACCGCTGGCCAATAAGTGCCACACATTCATTGACAAGCACGGCGATCAGATTGCCGATCTGCTGCTTAGGGAGATGGATCCCAAACTGATATGCTTGGAACTGGGCATGTGCCTGGGCGGCGAGCAGGAGGATCGTAAGTGCAAGAAATACCTTAAAAATTTTAACATATTAGAAGTTAACTTCTAATTGACAGTTGACATCGATGAGGCCCTGAAGTACGATGTAATTGTTCTGCCCAAGCGCCAAGATGAGAAGCTGGCACGCCTAGAGTCAACAAAAGTCGACGATCCACCCACCTGTGTGCTGTGCGAGTTTATCATGACCAAACTGGAGACGGAACTGCAGAACAAGACCGAGCAGGATGAGATCAAGCGAGCCATACGCGTTGTCTGCGATCGCCTCCCATCGACCATACGCAAGCAATGCGATAGCTTTGTCGACGGTTATGCCACGGCCATTATTAGTCTGTTAAGCAAAGTGCCGCCCAAGGAGGTGTGCCAGAAGCTGCAGCTATGCTTTAGCCAGGCCGTCAACGACGAGGTCATCGAGTGTGGCGTTTGTCATGGCGTGTCGCAGTCCTTGCTGCCCTTTTTCCGTTCACAAAAGGATCACGACAAGTTGGGCGTACAGGACATGATCTCAGAGGCCTGTGAGAACTTGCCAGCCAAGTACTATAATATTGTAAGCCAAGATCAAGACATCTTAATTTTAGTTAGTTATAAAAACTTACTAATTTGAAATGGTTTTTATTGCAGTGCTCCGAGATGATCTCCATTTATGGCTTTAGCATCATGCATCTGTCTGAGCGTCCCTATATTGATCAGTCGCACGTCTGCTCCGAGATTGGCAAATGCTTCGATAGCGAGAAGTCTGCGCTGGCCTTTGCCAGAATTTCAGGTATGTGACAGCTTCTACTAAACTCATATATAAAGTGTTTAAATTTACTTCAACCTTTAATTACAGCTTAAGATGTTGCGCGTTGCGAGCTAAAGGCAACCGCCACGTGATGTGTCGCAAAGGGGCGTCACGATATATATATATATATATTATATCTTTACTTATGTTTACATTCTGTACTCCATTGGGACTGTAAATGATCGAAAATTGACTTATTGTTTTACACGTTTTATATGTTTATTTCCTTTTCTTACTTACTTTATATTGCGCTTAATTCGAGAAAGAAATTGTGGGTGATAGTTAAAATACGAATGCAACTGAAACTGATTGATTTTTGTAAGTGTATGCGAAAAGGGCTTAAATTAAACATAAATTGTAATAGTAGACACGCCCATTCCGGTCATGTACTTTTTAAAAACCACTTAAAACCCGAAACCACTTTAAACTGGTTTTGAAACCCGGAACAGGCTGAGAGAAATCAACCAAATTCCCTTAACTAAATAAAAAAAATAAAAACAAAGTGTGTGTGTAGCATAAGACGTCAAGTGTAAAACATGAGAACGAGAATAAAATCTGATAAATAAATCTTTAGAAAGGAAACAGCGCGCATATTAAAAATTTTTGGAAACTGTTTTTGAGTGTACACTTTAATATATTTTTTCTATTAAGAATGTTTGAAGATACACTGCTTATTATCAAGCCGGACTACATGCATAAGCGGCGTCCGGTGCTGTTAAAGCTATTATCCTGTGGATTTCAGATACAGGGAAATCGCAAGTTAAACTTTTCGCCGGAGCTGGCTGCCGAGTTTTATGCAGACTATGCAGACGAGAAGGGCTTTATGCTAGAGGTAATCCTGTTGTCTAAGGGCATCTCTGAGGCCTTCATACTAACCAAAGAGAACGGAGTGCAGGAGCTCCTAAATATTATGATATGTTACTTGTAAGTGGCAGCTAACTGAACATATATGTATGCTAATAGTTGACCCACAGCGGGTCAGCCTCGGAGCTGGAGCGTAACATCCATGTGACCAAGCATTACGATAGCGTGGCCCGCGAAATAACCTTTATATTTCCCAACTGTAAGTGTGGCGGCCTTTATTTGAAAATGTTAAATAATAATTTTTGTATGTGTCCAGATATACACGAACCCATTGAACTTTTTGATAAGAATCGGTTTTGTAATCGTCCCATGCTGAAGCCGCTGATTGCGGAAGTTTACGCTATTATGCAGAACGTTGACTGTAGCCAGGATGATTGGAAGACGCGTGTGTCAGACTATTTGATACGCAGTAATCCAGTCGTGCCACAGATCACCAATCAGTGCCAGCTAATACCCGATCTGGGCATGCAAGAGAGATCGCAGCAGACGACCATCTCATACAAAACACCAGACAAGGACGCCAAGCCCAAAGAGAAGACTTCGAGCACCACCTCAGTGCTCTCCAGCAGCTCACCGCACTCCTCCATGCTGTTAACCACATCTTCCTGTGTGACTTGTGGTGGTTTCGATCACACCGAGCCATGCGTGTCGGAGATAGATCTGAACAAGCGCGTGGAGCCGCAAAGCGATGAGCCCGTGTGCGTCGATGAGGAGATTATTTGGAAGGAGATCATTGTGTATGAAGAGCATGTGCCTGAGGAAGAGCCGGAACCGAAGGAATTCGATGATATGTTTGGTGAGGAGGAATTTTCAGAGCTAGAAAAAAGCAGTTCGCTGTCCGAGTGTATAGACACCGCAGCCGCACCCCCACAAATTGAAGAAAATGACGTGGATCAGGAAGATGCAGCCGAGCGAGAAGCAGATGCAGAAGGTGCTCCAGCAGACAATGCAGGTCAGGCTCTGCCAGCTGAAGAAGCGCCACCAGCAGCGGAAGAGGCACCACCAGCTGCTGAAGTGGCGCCACCAGCTGCTGAAGAGGCACCGCCTGCTGCTGAAGAGCCACCAGCGGAAGCAGCGGATTAATTAACACCTGTTGCCCGCGCTGTTTATATGATTTGCCAAACACTTTGTTCTCATAGCTTCTCTAAAAAGAACAAAAATTGGTGGTGTACATAAAAAGGACAAACAACCCAAGCTACACGAACAACCCAACCATATGCAATGCCCCACATTCGCCCAATTTGGCTGGACGCCACCCACAGGTACTGCACTGCGCACTCGCCGTGGCCAGGCTGCAGGCAACACGGCCTGCACTTTTCACTCACCAGCGTTGCACTCACACTCGCAACGGCAACGGCAGCTGTGGCAGTGGCAAAGTGGAAGTGCAACAGGAAGAGCAGCAGCAGCGGCAGCAGCAGCAGCAACACATCGTTCGCGCCATCATTTTTTCCGTAAGTTTTTTTTTCGTCCTGTCCGTATTTAAAGTGTTCAATAAAAGTCAAATACAAAAACAAAATGCATATGCTTTTATATGTTGCATGCCGTTGTGTGTGCGTGTGCGAGTGTGCGTTTGTGTGTGTGCGCATTTTGAATGTGTGTCAATTATAAGGGATTATATTAATGCATTTTTGGTAAATCGAAAATCGACACGTTAATTGGCATCAACATTGATTGACAGCAATTGTTGCTGTTGTGAAAATTAAACAGCAATTGCATCGATTTTTCCCACATCAAATAGTTAGGGGGGGGCTTGGTCAGATAGGTATACAAATTATGAGTACTTGTGTGTGTGTGTATGCAACTAGGCAGAACTACAACTACAACAAGAACAACTCATTGCAGCCAATATGTAGACACAGTAGCAGCAGCAGCAGCAACTGAACAGCAGCAGCAGCAACTGAACAGCAGCAACAATTTGACGGGCATCAAAACGCAAAAAGCGCGCGAAATACGTTATGTTGAGCATCAGCAATCGACAGTCGCACATACAGCACACAGCAGCAACACAGCAGCAGCAGCAGCAACAACAACAGCAACAACACATGCTGGAGAATGTAGGCGCAACACATGGCAGCCACATCTACGAGGTGGAAGAGGAGGAGGAGGAGGAGGAGGCGCAGCAGCACGATATGGATCTAAATTTTAGCAACTTTGTTGAACTGTGCCGGCTGTGTGGCATACACCAGGGACCCAGCAAGCTGCACATCTTTGACCCGCAAGCGGAGCAGCGCCAATTGCTCTACAAGCTGCGCACGCTGCTGCAGGCGAATGTGAGTAGGTGTGCGTGAGTGCGTGGGTGTGTTGTGTTTATTGGCCTGTCCAATTACTTGACAGATAACCAAGGACGACTATCTGCCCAAGCACATATGCGAGCTGTGCCTGGAGCGCCTGGAGCACTTGTACGATTGGCGGCAGCTTTGCATGCGCAACGAGCATATGCTGCGTAACTATGCCGCCTCCATGCACACGGTCCGAGCAACCATAGATTTTCAGGTGAGTGAACTGAGCAACTGCTGATAAGCGGCTGCGGCGACTGCCATTGTCAAAGTTACGCTGTTCCAATGCCAAGTTGTTCCGCGCGGCAACCACCACCAACCGACTGAGAGTGAGAGAGAAAGCTCTCCGCCAGCGCGCCGAGTGGTATGCAATACTTTTTTTTAGCCACACTTCCGCCTTCTGCGCTCAAGTTCAGTCGCTTTAGTATCTGTCTGCCTCTGACTCTGTCTCTGAATCCATGAGCTAACATCGTCGTGGTCGTTGTCGTCATCGTCGCATGCTCCGTTCCTGGTTCTCGTTCAAGAATAACAAATAATTACTCAAATTGTGCTCGTTGTTGCCGCGACTGCGACGACGACGTTGACTGCGACCGCGACTGCGACGACAACTGCGACGGCGACTGAGCGAGTCGACTCCAAATCAGATTCGCAATACATACACAAACAAAAGGCGCTGGGCACTGGCTCGAGGAAGTAAACGGCGACGGCAGCAGCAGCTAAAAATACAGCTCGTATAGCACCAGTGCATAACATTCAAAAAAATCTTCCAAATTGTGAGCTGCAACATATACAAAAAGATTAGAAAAGCCCATAGAAATTCGCGTACAACATTTAACGCTCAGCGCAGCGGCCGTTTTTTATTGATTTTCAATTGTGGTAAGCAAGATTGCAAAAAAGAAAAAAAAAGGATGAACATAAAAATAATATAAAATAGAAAAGCAGGCAAAGAAAAGCTACAAAACAGAGCCAGTGAAAATGTCAATAGTGTGCGCGGTGTGGGGCGGGAACAGCGCGTATTTTGTGCTGCAGCGTTAACCAAATGTGAAAAGCGTGTAATAAACATTTAAGCTAAAGTGTGTGAACAGCCCAAATTTTAGCTTGACTTTCAGTGGCGCGCTTTAAATACATTTTTGACAGACACGGAAAAGCCTCAAACCAAGAAAGGCCGCCAAAGCAGGGAGCACGGCCGGCATACACACACGCACGGCTTCAGGCTGTCGTTGGCTGGCAACGGGGGGAGGCGGCACCACCACCAGAAGTCCAGAGCCCAGCACCAGCAGCAGCATTGAAAATTCAGCGCGAGCAAAAGCTCAAGTCGCAAATTTTTGCGCAAGGGCAGGCAGTTTTGAGCGCGTTCAATTGGGGGTGGCGGCTGGTGAAATTTCGCAACACTTGCGCGCCATTTAGGGGTGGCAGTGCGGCACGGCACGGCACGGAACGAAACGAAACGGAATGTGAGCGAAACAGTCGACTCAATGTTTCATTGCCATTTGGTTCATTCACAGGACGGCACCGTTAACATGGACAAGATGACGGTGGCCCAGAAGAACGCATACCTGGAGGCGCATATGGCCGTGCAGCAGCAGATGGCACAGGCGGCCATCCAATTCAAGCAACAACAGCAGAGCTCCGTGCAGCAGAGCTCCCCAACAGCCAACAACAACAATAACAACCAGAACAATGGCAACATGCAGCAGCAGCAACAGCAGCAGCAGCAGCAACAACAGCAACAGCAGCAACAACAGCAGCAGCAACAGCAGCAGCAACATTATGCGGCTACCATCAAGGTCCCACAGATCAGTTCCTCCAGTTCGGCGGGCGGCGCTGCCGGCGCAGCGGGCGACAGCACCTTTACAGTGCCCGACGACGGCATGGGCTTTGAGGGCGGCGTGCGTGTACTGCAGAGCCTGGGCACTTGGTCAGCGGCGGAACAGCTCACCTACAATATACCAAAGCCGAATCTGATACCCTTCACTGAACCATATGTGGAGGGTGGCTCCATGCATCCGGCCAGTCGCCTGAAGGCGCTGCAACAAGTGCAGCAGGCCTCCTCCGGAGTACGCAAAACAAATCCCTCAAAGAGTGAGTAACTTGATCCAACTGCAACTGGCCAACTAGCCACTGACTCCAACTGTTGCTTACAGCCACCAATAAGGCATTCGAGTGCACCGTATGCGGAAAGGGGCTGGCGCGCAAGGATAAGCTGACCATACACATGCGTATCCACACCGGCGAGAAGCCCTATATTTGTGAAGTATAAGCAGCCCTTGAATCGGCGGCTCAATGCCCCAGCGATTGCTGACAGCCACTAATCTGTTGTAATCTCCATCCATTTCAGGTGTGCAACAAGGCATTCGCACGCCGGGACAAGCTCGTCATCCATATGAATAAGTTCAAGCATGTGACGCCCACAAATATTGCGCCGCTCGGTAAGCGGCTAAACAATATGGTCAAGAAGAAGGAGCAACCAGATCCGCCGCCAGAGGACAATAAGCAGAGCCTGGAACTGCAGCTACAGCAACAGGCCGTGCAGGTGGCCGCCCAGAATATTATAGTGCAGTCGGCGCAGGGGGCGCCCACGGCAATTCCGGGGATCATCATACCACACCACCAGCAGCAGTTATCCTGGACGTGCGAGCTATGTGGGCGCATGTTCTCGAGCCGGGACGAGTGGTCCATTCATGCCAAGAGTCATCTGGAGGTGAGCAAATGTCGGTTGAGCCTACCGGCCAGCGGGGCCTAAGGCGGTAAACGCACTAGTATCGGGGCGGCTCTAAACTGGCCTTCTCTGATCCTTGCAGTATTGACAACAGGAACGGTTAGTCGTAGAGTCCACAAAAACAGCAGCCGCCATCGCTAAGAGCAACAGCAACAACAGCAGCACCAGCGGCAACAACAGCAGCAGCAACAACAACCATAATCGCGGCTATCAAATTGATGCAAACCGAAACCAAATACTCAACAACAGCCCGCAAATGGAGGCACATGCACGCAGCCAGAAGATAATCATACAAAATCAGATGATCCTCAATGCCAGCCATCAGCAGCAGCAGCAGCAGCCGCAGCAGCACCAACATGTTGCTGGCGGCAAGAAAGCGGCCAGAAAGCACCACCAACAACAGCTGCAGCAGCAACAGCAGCAACAAGCACAGACCAGCGCGCCTATGTACAATAATAACACCAACAGCAATAACAACAACAACAACAATAGCAATAACAACATCAGCAATAACAACAACACCAGCAACAACGGCAATAATCAGGGACATGAAGTAACTAGCTATTATCAACAACAACAACAACAACAACAAACAACAATAACTACAACAACAACTACCTAAACACCATTTAACAACAAAAACACGCAACATCACACGCCATCAGCATGAAATTTCTGTCACTTTCACTCAATTTGTATCTATGTGTCTTTGTATCTGTATCCCTTCATCCCTCTTTCCGACCAGGTGTCAGTGCCCGTCTCGCACATAATTGCCAACTCACCAACAGCAGCCACTTACATGCAGGCCCAACTGACCGGCCTGCACACCGGCAACACCATCGGCGTCGGCGTTGGCGTTGGCGATGCTGGCGGCAACATGAACATGCCCATCGTCACCTACAATGGGAATCAGTATTGCGTTATAACCCGTGCACCGGAGTCGGAGGCGATTGCCATGCAGAAGCAGTCGCTGCCCCTGGACTATGGCCAGGCCACCACAGCCAATATTATTGTAATGTCGCCAATGCTGCCCCCGCAACAACAACAACAGCAGCAACAGCAGCAGCAGCAACAACAACAACAACAGCAGCAGCAGCAGTAAACGAAGCTCGTCATGATTTGCAAATTAAGTACTGAGAAAATGAGGCGGAAAATTTAAGCTGGCATCGGTGCATGGCCCGAGGCGTTGGTGGCGTTGCCTCATTAGCCAAGCCCCTGAATTTCGATATTGGATATCGAATATCGGCAGTAAATTGCGTCTCATAACTGGCATTTGACGATGGGGAGAAAGGCAGCCGCATTGCTGGCCAAGCAAACGGATAAGAAAGTGCGCAGCCTCAGGATCCGTCTTCAAGTTTGCAATTAGCCTCAGCTCGCAAGCAGCTATAAATACAAACTGTAAATAAAGTTTTTAAAAAACAAAAACAAAATTAAGTTAAAAGAAAAAAATACTATAAAACCAAACATGATTTTAAGAACACCTAAGTATATGTTTAGTTCTAAGAGGTAACCCATACAATATGCCAGCCGAGCCGAGAGATGTTTTCAAATAGTTTTCGCATGTAATGCTTCTTAAATTCAAACACAAAATCGTTTTTTCAATGGTTCGTTTTAAAAACCCATAACTAAGCAAATACAAATATGAATAATGTTTATGTGAATTGAAAACAAAAAGGAAAAACAAATGTAAACACCATTAACTACGTAGTCTAAGCCATTTTACATATCCATTGGAAATCTCAAAAATTAACATACAAATAATACCCATACAGCCATAAAACTGAGATATTACTTACTTATTTTTGCATATTTCAAGTTTTTGTTGAACACATCTTCAGTTCAGTATTTGAAGTATCTATGATAATGCGCTACCATTTCGATGTGCATCAATGTATTTGTAAAATAGTTCGCGTTTAAATCAATTGTTTATAATTATGCTAACGGCAATACAATATCTATGTCTTAAAAAGGAAAAACAAAAAATACCAATGTAATAATGTAAGTAGTTCAGTAGTGTCCGTCAATGATACTCACATTCAGAATTACTACAGCAACAGTGTGGAAAAGGATGGTAAATATATTAAATACAATAAAATCTAACAAATTTTTATTGGATTTGTGTAATTTTCTCAAGGAATTATCAAGAGCTAAGCGGTGCTAAGGAACGTAGCTCAAATAAGTTCTTCATATAAAATAATAATTCTAATTCTCGTAAAGCATCAAAAGCTAGGTAACAATTGAGAGATAAGAAACAGTGTTGTAAAACAGTTTTTTCCCTAATTTTCCCACCGAATTTGGCTTTTATGTTTTGTAAGAACAATTAAAATCCCACAAAAATGTTGAATTTCAATGCTCTCAAGCCCATAGTAAATGTTTGCATATATCTTTCAGCCGCCCATAATTTAGGCAAATCTTAACAATTTGGTAACATTATGGCCTAAATACATATGAAACGTTTTTTAATATTTTGTCAAGGGCTTTTTGTTGGGTTGTGAAAATGTACGAAGCCAAAGTTGTTAATCGATTTCTATGATCAGTTATAAATAGCTATCTGCAAAAAGATTCTGAGATGGTTCAGCCCAGTTTTACTAAAATTCGAAAATCAAATGTATCTTCTGGTTGTATAAAGTTGAGAGTTCTGTTCAAGCCCGGAGCACTAAGTGATGTTTCATATATGGCTTCAACTCATTTAAAAAAACTCATTTGAAATGTATAATACTCGTGCACATTTACAACGCGTATTCGTTTAGCAAGCTTGGCCACCTGTGTATCTGACAATTTATGTTGCGTATACGACCTGTTGTCCACATCTAACTGCTGCTGACACACAAACACTTATTGTCAGACGCACGCAATGCCATATTCAAGCCTTACACCCATTCTGAGCTGTCAATAATTGGCAGCTGTTCTCGGCCAGAATTGCGCAGACTTGAGCCACTTATTCGCTGATTTTTCTGCTATTGCGGCGCAATCGAAGTTTGGTTTGGCTTAATTGCCAAAGACAAGTTGGCGGCACACTGTGAGAAGCTCACATTCGAGACTCCAATTTTTATTTGGTCAACGCGGCGCACGAAAAACAACTTTTCGTTGACTTGAAAAATGCGGCAAGTTGACCTTAAACGGAAACTCGTCGTTGCAGTCGACGTTGGCGTCGCGTCAGCCGCGCAGTCGCTAATAAATTAAATACTTCAAATGTTGTTTTTTTGTTGTTGTGTTTTTAATGTTGTTTTTCGCAAGAATTGCAAATTAGTTGAACTGACAGCGACACGAGCGCCGCGCCGCAGCAAGCTTGAACACCTACACGAAGATGACGACGACGTCGACGACAGCAGCGGCAGCAGTGAAGGCAGCAGCAGCAGCAGCTGCCAACTGTCGGTTGACTGTTTTGGTTCTTTGCATCAGTTTTAGTTGGAATTCTCTGTTGAACGGACACGGCTGCCAAATGCTGAACGGCAAATTCTACACGGGTCTGCCGCCCAAGATGGAGGGGCGGCAGTGCGGCGTTGGACGCAATCGCCAGGAATCGCACTTCTTCTGGCCCGATGATACCCGCGTGGATAGCGCTGTGGAGACGCGCGTCAAGCGACGCAATAGCCTGCAGCTGGAGTCTGGCGCGGAACGGCCGCGTTTGACAGCAGGCAGGCGGCTGAGCTCTGTGCAGGACGAGGCAACGCCAGATGTGGACACACGTCAAATGTTTCACAAGGAGTTCGCCAAGTCATCCATTCAGTTCTACGACAATCTGCAGCCCAGCAATAGCAATAGCAACAACAACTCTAACAACAGATCCCGTTTGCTGAACCGAACACGTCGCGAGGTGACGCCCAAGCTGACGGATGTCGAGCCGCTGCCAGCAGTGGACGCTACGCCTGAGATAGACCCAAGCGCAGCCAGACGCCAGCAAGCCTACAGCTCCAAGATACAGTTCTACGATTACGTCAACGCCAACGATGCGGACGCCACGCAGAACAATGTGCGTCGGCCCAAAATGGACATGAACAACAAGCGCGATATGGAGCTCAACTCCAAGAACAGCCCCAAGCTGCAGGTGAAGCACAATGTGCGTCATCTCAGCGTAGAGCGTGACCAGTTGACAACGCCGCCAACATTGCGCATGGTCACCAAGAAGCCACTCAACGATGGCCAGCCCTGGCAGCAGGAGCAATATGAAACAGTGCCCCAGCCGCCGTTGCTGCTGCCCAAGAAAATACTCAAGCAGCAGCAGCAGCAGCCTTGGATTGAGGTCTTTGACGAGTCCATGCTCAACTATGTGGACAATGGTGTGCGCCAGTTGCGGCTGCGCAGCCCTGCGCCCGCCAAGAAGCATGTCACCTACAACGAGGAGACAGCGGAATATGCTTACTATGATGACAGGTTGGACCCAGCTGTGGGTCGTCAGCTTAGGCAGTCGCAGCCAAATATGCGCACAGGAAGTGGCCAACAGCAACAGCAAAAACAACAACAACAACAGCAGCAGCAGCCAAGTCCATATGTGGAAGCTGGTCGCGATACAAAATCATTAAATAACTATAATAAAAAAAGTCATAATAATTATAACGAATACAGCAGCAACAACAACAGCAGCGGCGGCTTACGTTCACGGAAAATCTTGCCCAAATTGCCAGAGCTGACAACAACATCCACAGCAACAACAACAATGCGAAGCCGACGCTTTGATGACACACGAGCAACATCAGCAAACACAGCAGCAACAGTTGCTGCTGCTGCTGCTGCCGCTGCGGAGGCGACGTCTCCCTCTGACCCACGCAAACACCTGCGCAGCAGCCTCTGCTTCAATGGCGACGCTTTGGTCGTGGATGTGGGTGCTGCGCCGCCGTCGACGTCAGCTGTTGCGCTTGCGCGTCGCAGCTCAGCCGGGCAGCGCGTCAGCGTCGGCCTGCCAGACTGAGGCAGCCAGCATATACACAGACATATAGTATATATATATATACATATATATATATATACACACAATATATTTGATGTGTTTATTGAATGCAGCTCAACGTTGGCGTCGTGTCATGTTAATTGAATGCAACAACTGGCTGCCGCGACTGCGACGCTGGCAGCGACAATTTTATGGCTAGTTTTTTGTTGTCGTCTGACGTTGACTTCACCCACAACGCACCAAATTAAGCACCCCTCCAGAAACGTTGAATATAAATCATACATAGTGCTAATGATCTTGCCTAAAAAGCGAACAACAAATCTCGTATAATTGCTATATATTATATACTATTGTTGTTGTTAGTTGCCGTTCGGCAGCCAAAATGTATTAATTTAGTTTCTTAAGTGAGCAAAACACAAAAGAATAATAAAAATGCTAATCAAACCCGGTGGTAACATAATTAGAACGCTTTAATTTGATTTAATACAATCGATGGTTGGGTATGAGTTTAAATAATTTTAATCGAAGAACTTCTCAACATGATGTCGCCAGTGAAAGAATCTGTTTTTATTTTTATAACCGATTATCTGTTATAATTAATTCAAGTCATGCAAGTTTAGATCAATTCCGGTTTTCAAGTTTACGATAACAAAACCGCTAAAAATTTGAGCGAAAGTTTCATTCCAGCATTCCGCTAAGAGATTAAATGGAACGTGTAAGAGATTAACTTATGCAGAAATATAGCAAAATATTATAGTATTAATATTATAAAAAAGTATTTAAATTTATTAGAACAAGCGAGTTCTATTGAAATGCTGTTAAAGTTCTTCTGCATACTCGCTTTATACTAGGAAAAATGTCTGAAATTTAATAAGTGGTCAATGTGATTACTAAAAATAAAAACAAAATATGTTTTAGTTCTGATTTTATTATTTAGCTTTCGTAATAAATGCAATATACATGCCTTGATCTATTCCGGTTTTGACATTTGCGATTTCAAAACCTCCAAAAATTAAACCGAAAGTTTCATTCCAGAATTGATTGAATTGAAAGTGATGAAATGCAGCTTGTAACAAACAAATTATAGTATAAATATGAAAACTGGAAAGAACGAGTTAGTTCTACTAAGATGTTATTTAGGTAGATAGCTAATTAGGGGACCAAAAAATAGGCACATAAATTAAGTTTTAGTGTACATTAGTATGATTTTAAGATGAAAAAATTGCGCTTTAATGTCGTTGCTACCCAAGGCGGTCAGGGATTGCCAGTGGCTGCTCTGGCACCTTTCACAAAATGTTCATTTCACCAAAAAAAAAAAAAATAACGTTAACCGAACTTGTATTGTTAACGGAACTTAAAACCAGCTCAGGCTCAGCTGTGCCACGTTTTTCACAAGGAAAACGGAAATTATGACAGTCGCATGTTGGCTGCGCCTTTCTTTGTAACTATCATGCGTCTTGAACTTGAGCTTGACCTTGCTGGAAAATGGGGGAAAATGCTGTATAAAGCCAACATTAATTGGATAATTATGCATGCAACAGCAAATACATCAATCAAAGTGCCATTAAGCAACTATTTCATTAGGGGAATGCATTTAATTGTCTTAAAATAGTTGAATAAATAAAACAACAACGAAACAGGATAAGCGTAACGGAAAAGATTGGCCGACGGTTGTGCAAATGGCGCGTGATGAAATGTTATGCAATTGTACGCTGGCCAATTCGATTTCCACTTCCAACTACCAAACAGTCAAGACATGGCCAAAACAACAGCCACGATTGAAAAATAGAAAGAAAAAATACAAAAAAAAAATAAAATTCAATAGCAACAGCTTCCGCATTGCGCCTGTGCCGCATCCTGTCTGGCTAGAAAGTAGTCCAAGCATGCGCGCCAAAAGGCCAAGACATGTATGTGCCGGCATTTCCTGTCACAGCTGAACCTGAACTTCAGGCCAAACACGAACTGCCAAAAAAGTGCAAGTGCCACCGACTCTTATTGGGTAACACTTACCAGAGCCACAACTAGGCACATCTTCCAAACCAGTTAGCCAAAAAATAAAAAAGAAAAAACAGATCTAAGAGTCAGGTAGAGCCCAGCTGCATGGGGCCGGCTAGACCGGAGCCTCCCTCTATTTAGTTGGCCAGCTCATAAGAGACGGTCAAAACAATACCCCCCTCCCTCGCTCACTACATCACATAACAAGTAACAAATGGTTATCGTTATTTGCAATTACGCTCATAAAAAACATTTTATTTATGCCGCGTGCTCTCATGTCCTACTGGATATGCAAATGATGCTGCCCCAGCTCGAGTCGCCGTGCTTGGGGCCGCAGCTTCCTCCCAGTGTCTATGCGTGAAACGTGAGCGGTTCACCATGCGCAGATTTCAATCTCTTGGCGCGCTCTTCGCTGTCGTCTTCGGGCAGGTTGCAAAACATGTTGCGCCAGCGCGTTTGCCCCGTTGGAGTAGTAGGAAGGAAGTTGGCATAAAACCGTTGTGTCCATTGCTAAGACTTTCAGTTTCGTTTAAGCCACGCGGCCGCTCAAGACGTGCAGCAGACTTGAAAGTAAAAATTGTAACTTTGTAATCTTGACTGCGAGTCAGCGCTTGAGGTCTAGTGAATCGCTTCGAGTGAAGTTCAAGTGTTAGCTCCCAAGCCCCACACAAAATGCGACTTTGCTGGAATGTAAGCGAAGGCATCTGTGAGTGGAAAAGTGGTCCTCTAATCAGTTATTTATTCACCTGCAGCTGCTGTCAGCTGCGCTGCTGCTGGGCTCACTTGCGTCTGGCCTGAAACCGCCCAGATCCTTCTATCGGCGCAGCTACTACAGTGCGGTGGGGCCACCGGGACCCGTGCATCTGGTATCTGGCTCCCATGGTCCGCCTGGCTATCGCGCTGATCTGCAGACCAACGAGAGCAAGCGTCGCGATGTGACCAAGAAATATCCGAAGAAGCCACAGTACAGGCCCTACACTTCGGTCAGTCGCAAACGCAGGATAAGGCTCCTTGAACCCCATCTAATTTCTCATTACCCTTTCAGGAAGAGGATGACTATTCCAGCGAGCGCTATTCGGGCGAGTATTCGGGTGAGGCGCTGCAGGACAGTCGCGAGTATACCATAGGCACACAAATACGAGTTCAACATCCCATTACGGTGCCCAAAAAGATCAGCGCAACCTCACCGTATTCCAAGCAACACAAATATGTTTCTGCCCCGCCCTACAAGAACAGCGGACGACAAGCTTATGCGGCCGATGTCAATTCTGGCGAGGAACACGCAGTGGAGCCGCCGTCGAAGCGCACAAAGTGGACGCCGGCGCATTATGAATCAGAACCAGATCCATTCCATTTGGTGCCACCACCCAAAGCCACATCTGCCTCCAGTCATTCCTATAGAGTTTTCGAATCGGATCACGATGACTATGATGTACCCACGCGACCGAAGAACCACGATCGCTATAAGAGCCCTGCGTCCAAAAAACAGATTGATGCTTTTCTAGAAGATCAGCAGAAGCTGCTCGACGAGGCCATCAAGCTGCAGCTGCTCAACAATCCTAAGCTGCAAAAGTTCTTAAAATCCCATTCACATGAGCCACGACCTGAGTTGGAACTCGAGGACTTCGAAACCTTTCCGCCAAACTTCTCTGGTCCCGGTCCGTTGCACAACAACAACTTCAGTGGTGAGCTTGCGCCGCTGACCCCTCCCAAGGGCAGCCGACCACACAGGCGCCCGCCCGTCGTCGAGCTGAAGCCTTCTCCGAAATTGAAGCACATTATCAAGCCGAAAAGAAAGTACAGATCCACAGCGCTGGTTATCAATGTGTGAGGCGGGATCTGAGGCGAGGCTTAGTCTTTAAGGCGTACTTATTTAAATATGTATTTTAATATGTTTATTTTAAAATGTATAGACTTGTTTTATGTAAATTATGTAAATATAGCAAACCGTTTACTTTAGATTTGGCCGAAACAATCAACGGACATTCAACTTTCAGTTCTCTATAAGTAAAGGCAAAGTAATCTATCACGAACGTTTTCTCTTTCAAAGACAGTTTCTAGAACTATTGAGTATAATACAAAGAAATCTCAACAAGTGAATAATCAATACCAACTGAAAAACTGTGGAAACTTCAACTATCAGCGCCCATCCTATTTTTTTCCTGTTTTCCTATTTATTATTCCTATTTTCTCCGAACAGGTGAATCACTCTTAAACGCTTTTACATAGATAAATTTAAGCCTTATCTGATAAATATCAAATTCGAAAGCAATTGTTTTCCGCCAATAGATTTGACATTCCAGAATTGCAATCAGGCTTAATTTTTATTTTTAATTAAAGGCACTCAACTTGTATTTTCAACCGAAAATTGAGTAAATTTGACAACAGTTTTCGAACATTAAAAGGCTGCAACCAGAAGAAAGTTTTCATTTGAATAGAATTTGTATTGGATGCTTTTAGCTCTTCGTTGTTAATATAAGCAAATTAAACAACAAATGTGTTATTTGAATAAATAGTTGTTTGATTTAAACGCTTCGATCTCCCGCTTGTAAGTCTACTCAAACACATAAGCTGCGCGGGCTTTTGGTATTTCGATTCAGTTATATGATATTGTTGAAAATATAAAACTATTGTGGTTGCTGTCTCTGCTATTGCAGAGCAACACTAGTTTAACAGCGCCATCTCCTGGTTTGCTCAGAAATGCTCAATAGCTACCATACACTAGATGGCGCTAGCTAATAGTTGTCTGATTTAAATTCATGTTTTTGTGTCTTGAAGCCATCCTGGTGTTAAGGGAGTTCGAAATGTCATATCATTTCGGCGATTTATTTATTAAAGGCCTTATTATACAGCCCATTTCGTTTGTAAATCTTTAAGCCGAAATGATATAACTACCAAATATAGCCTGGTTCTGGTAAACAGAAAACGAAAACAATATACCTGTTTGAATACGGGATACTCAATCACAGCTTATCCCAAAAGTGGCCACAGCAAATTCTTGGCTTTTACCTCTTTCGCAAATGTGATCGAAAATCCGCAATTGAGTAAGCCACACGATTGCCACAGTAATAACAAAAGTGGGTGCAAAAAAAACATTACAAAAACAATAGCAAAAATGATTTTCTTAATTGACTGAACAATTTCAACAGCCCCATAATCGTGGTACCGAAGTCCGAGGCGGAGCCACAACAAAACTGACCTTGAAAGCAAATCCGAGTGCGCGAGCCACGAGGTGGTATAAAGAATGCGCGCAACAGAAGTGAAAAGTTAACTTGGCTACAGTGAACACCTGTTCAGGTGAACAGAGCCGGGGGCCAATCAATGGGGCATATAATTGAGCAAACAGCTCTAATATTAGCTCATAGTTAATGAATTACAATAAAGCAACTGAAGCGTTACAAACCGAATGGCAAATAATGTTGATGACAGGGTATTACAATATATTAAATTACAACTGGCTAACTAAAAAGTTATGAACAGGCACTTAAAATAAGAATTGATTTAGATTGCTGACTGTAATACACTACATAAATTAAGAAATTAAGTTAGTTATGCTAGAATGATTATGACAAGAATTAAGCAAAATAATATATATATATACGATATATAAGTAAGGTACATAGATTGGTTCATATTGGTCATTAACAAAATATATTTATAATTGAACCATAGATAAATTTAGAAATGATATAGTAGTATATTTCATATTCATATTTTCAGATTTTGGCCAAATCACGTATAGATTGGAGTCCTCAAGGCATTTACTAATAGCAGACATTTTTCAATTATGGTAGAGTATCATATCTATATATAGCTTTCTAGCTCAGGTACAGGTACCAGTTGTTACATTGCCGGTTCTTTGGCCTCTTTGCTCTTGGGCGCGGGTGTGGGAGGTACTTGTTTTCATTTTCATTGGAATTCAGCAGGTCTCTAATTTATTTATTTATTTGTATTTTAATTTTTTTTGCACAATTTTGCCACGATTTAAGCCAACAGGCAACCAGTTTCGAGTCTTTCCTTGTTTGTTGCATAGAATCAAACTAAGCCGCAGCACCAAAACTTGTTTACCAGTGTATAAAGGTGTGTGTGCTTGTATTATGTATAACAAGAGTTGGTTGTGCAATGTACAATGTGCATGGGGGCGTTTACCGGGCAAGGTGTTTAGATAAATCTGTTAAAAATTAAATTACTCGTAAACGCCACACGCCCAAAATATAAAGAAAACTTGTTTTGAGTAAAAAAGATAATCAGTTGCTGGCGGTACGTATTAAATATCGTGTATTGCTTAAAACTCTATACAAATGTTGTTTATGATACAATATACATATATTGCTTATACGTCCCATGGCCCGTGCTGGGTATTACGATCTAGCATTGAAAGATTTTTGGAATTCATTTGATTAACGTCTTCATCGACCGCAAACACACTTACAAATTTATTGGTTTCGCTTCACATTAGGAGAGTAGAATTGGATTTAACAGCATTGAGGAGTATTTATAAATTACAAACAAAAAACTGCTAGACATACTACATACAAGATCGTAGATAGGAGATACGACATATATAGATATATATATGTATATGTATATATATATAGGTTAAAATGGTGCAGAATTTTTGCAGCACTTTTACTTTCATTCTCAAACATATCACAAAAGAGTTTTGATGAAGGTAAGAACTGAAACAGCAGTAAGTGGTTGAGAGTTGGGAAAAGAAAGCGGAAGAATGAAACATAATTTGAGAGAGACATGGAGAAAGAGAGGGTTAGAGATAGACATAGGAGTGTTTCGTGTTGGGTGAGAATAAATGAAAGATTACGTAACATTACAATAGAAACAAGCTCAATCTATGTGGTTCTCTCTCCATCGCTTAGACCTTGTTGAAGGAGTAGGTGAAGCCGTCGGGCGTGCGGTTCAGCGACAGCTTGCCGGGCGGTGAGAAGCGGTGAGGATTGGGCGTGGTCGTCGTGTAGTAGGCAGCTTGCTGCTGTGGCTGATGGTACTGTGGCTGTGGGGCGGGCTGCTGGTAGGCGGGCTGTGGGGCCGGGTTGTAGGTGGGCTGCACTGGCGCCGGCGCGGGACGGTACTGCGGCTGAGGCGCTGGCTGCTGATAAGACTGCTGCTGCTGGCCAAAAGAGGGATCATTGTAGCGAGGATCATAGGAGCCATCATCATAGTCATTGCTGCGGAAAGAGGACTGTGGTGCTGGTGCCTGGTACTGCTGCGGCTGGTACTGCGACTGTGGCTGATAGCCAGCGGTGGGCACGGGCTGTGGTGGTGCGGGTGGTGCCACTGGCAGATGATCGCCAGACGCTTGGAAGCTGTCAAAATAAGCAGAAATTATAGCATGCCACTAGCTGTTTAGCTGCTCCAGCAACTTACCCATTCTTGCCCGCAGTGTAGGAGATGGTGCGGCGCTGTCCGGAGGGATCCACATAGCTGTAGCTGCCGTGACGTGTGCCATCGGCATCTGTCTCCTCTTTAAAGTTGATGCCATCCTCCTGTGTGTAGGCGGCACCGAATTTACCATCGCCGGACAAATAACGCTGCTCACTGATGATGGCCGCCGTTTTGGGATCCTGGTGATAGTTCTGGCCCACTGCCAGGGTCACGAGTGTGGTTATTGCGAGCTGCAGCGGCGAAAGATCAAAAGCAAACATATAACAATTAGCCAAGCACACACACACACACACACACAAGCACAACAACTCACAAAGCGAAACATTTTTGTTTGTGTTATCCTTGAAAAGCTACTACGTAAACTGCGCGCTCTGAGAATCTGAATCGAATCACACGCGATTTGGCGCCTATACGTTAAATAGTCCGTTAACAAGGAGCTTCAAATATATCGAGAGCGACACCAGTTGAGTGTCAGACCGACGGCAATGGATTTTGTAAGTGAACTGCCTTCCGCAATGGTGCCGCCCAAGCTTTTATAGCGCCAGCGAGCTGGGAAAACCTTGGAACGGCGGCAACGGCTACGGCTACGGCTTGGGCTTGGGCTAAACTCATGGCTCGCCCAGGCGGTAGCTGATCGACATGTTGTTGTTGCCGTCGTTGTTGTTGTTGTTGTAACTGGGGCTGCTTGTGCTGGTATTATTAACAGTAACAATAACAAGAATTGAGCTAAGTGCTCCAATAAGTCAACTCTCGTTGTTGTTGCGGCTGCTGCTGCTGCGGCAAGCTGTTTTACCAGTTTTGCGCTCTTTCGCTTTTAAAGTCTACTTTTGCTTTCTATGCTGGAGCTAAACTATTTTTTAATTATTTTTACATTTAAGTTAAAGTGGCATTAAAAAAAATTACCAAACTGAGAGCTGTGCCAATAGATATCCCTGTGCGATGTTCTGCCCACTGCATGATGCAATTTTGTGGCAATCATTTAATTTGGCCAATAAAATTGGCTCCGCCAACCAATTGGATTGCACATGACCAACCCAAAAAACAAAACTGCAAGCAATCAAAATAAATCTATGGAAATTTATATCTTTGAATATGCTGAAGTCTGAATGCACTCTCAGAGAATTTTGATTTACATTTAATTAAAGCATATTTTATAAATTAAGCTAGGTTCCATTAGGCTATAAAATAAAATAAGGCAAGTTGAAGGTCAAACTAAAAAATTATTGCTTGCTTATCCCCATTAGTTTTCGCTGAATTTCAGTTGATTTTCATATGACCTCATAAAAGAAAGTTATTTTATATAGGAATATTAAAACTATTATTTATTTGTGCAACAAACTTGATGACAAATTCACGTCGATTTATAGGGTATTATAAGTGCAGAGCAGAACCGTTTGAATATTTGACGAACGCTGCCGCCGCCATAAGTCGGATTAAGATTAAGAAATTTGCGATTACATGCAATAAGCGCGGGTGTTGCTCAGTGCTTGTTGTTGTTAATGTTGTTGTTGTTGTTGTTGTTGTCAAAGTTGTATGTTGCAGTTGTATTTGTTGGTAAGTATTATAAATAGGTATTAACAATCGCAAATACTGATTTATATCATGAGCTAAGCTTTTGTACAAGTTTTGTTTCTGTGGTGTGGTCAGCGCTTGGCAACAGTTCTGAGCAGTCCATAAAATATTTATAGTTGTTGTTATTGTTGTTGTTGTTGTTGTTGTAGTTGGCGCAATGTCTTTGACTTGTTTGACTTTGCGCTTGGCTTCAATCATTTATTGTTGTTTGAAAAGCCGTCAGTAAAAGGCATTGTTTGAGCTGCTTTATGGCCTACAGCTGGCTGCAGTTGTGGTTGTGGTTGTTGCTGTTGTTGTTGTGTGTTGCATTTGGAGCGCCCACCCACGCCAGCTTTTGCATAACTTATGGCCAATGGCTTGGTATTGAGCTCCTTGCCGGCGACACGTGCATATGTGTTAGTACTCAGCGATAATTACACGATCTGAAAGCGTTTTACATATTTTAATGAGCCGCCTTTGCATACGCACAGGCCTAAAACCTGAACCATTTGTCCGGCACTAAGCAGCCGCATGTGGTCCGCAAAAATTTGAAGTAGAAAACATTTCAATTGAGAGCCTTTGCCCTTTTGCAAGTCGCCATCGTTGTTATTGTCATTAGTGTGACCAGAAACACACACCAGAAACATGGCACGCCCTCTCCCAGCGGGCGGGCCGACGCACTCTGAAAGTGGCAGCGGCGGCAGTTCAGGAAATTAAATCAGTTGACAAACAACAACAGCAAATGGCGTTCATGAAGGCCAGGAGCTGGGCCGGGAGGAACGCTTCGGCAATTCTGTTCATTTGGATTAGCTTGAGGGTGCAACAATTCGTATGCTCGGGGGGGTTGTTTACCCTGCCCAGCCCCTCCCTTGCCTTTTACTGCGACCAAAAAAAACTATTGCAAGTTCCTTGTGCTGCGTTTGGCTGCCTTTTTGATTTCGAGGCGTTCGCCTAATGCTGATGTGACGATACTGCCACCCAGGGCAACGGCTGTTCTCTCTGTCGATTTTGGAATTTGGAATTTAGAATTTTGGGCGCGTTGCTGTTTTTATTGTGCCGCGTAACGCTTTTATTTTGATGCTTTCACTTCTGGCGAGTTAATCACAATGATAATGAGGGTTGAGGTTGAGGGGTTGCTGTTTCGTACAAATTGCATGCAAAATATATCTATCAACAGCACATATCATCTCTCTTAATTTTGCGTTGTCTCTCAATTATTTCAGCTGCTGCTGCCACCACCCGAGCTCGAGCTCAAGCCCGAACCCAAACCCAAACCGAATGCCGCTCCCCAGCCAAAGGCACAGACAATTGCGATTATTTGTAATTTAAGATGCAGTCGAGCGTTTGAATAAAAATCGAGAGAGTCAACGTTGATGTCGACTCTTTCGCATTGTGCACACACACGCGCACGCAGGCACACACAGGCGCACATCCCCAACCCCACATGTTAGAAGGTTAACAATCTGTTCTTTTGTTCGCTAACATACTCAGCTCTTAGTTCTCAATTTGCTCGGGCAAAAATTGAATGCTAAACGCTTATCAGCGCCGAGTGATCGCCCAGAAGTCAAACTGAAACTCGCTAAACTTGTTGAGAGCGCTAAGAGAAATACGATATGCTCATATATATATATATATATATGTGTGTAAAAAGAGAGATGGGATAAGCCCTAGCGATTCACAGGATTCGTATAGCACATAGCCAGTAGATGGTGATTTGATAGCCAAGTGACTGACTCATGAATGACCCGGCAGCGATTTCCTCAAAAGTCAGCCAGTTTTTCGATAATTTGTAATTTGAGAAACAGACACAGAAGGATGAATAATTACGCGTTTATAGACCAAATGAAGAAGATCTGTGTAAGTGCGCGCTAATTGCGCATCTGTCAGATATTTCAGCCGCGTTTCCATTTCCATTTCCCTTCTCTTCTAATGCCATTATGATACTTTTGACTCTGATTTGGCTCACGGCTTAGCCTCTTGCACACATAGACACACACACTTGTCTATGTTCAATTGGTTTAAGTGTCACTGGACCAGTTTCCCAGCCCCACATTGCAATGTAGCCACGATATAGACGAAATCAAGGTCAATAACGTGTCGCCGCCCCGTTGGCCAACGCTGGAGCTGCGTTCGAGCCAAGTGCGTGTCTGGGCCAGAAACGAGTTTGTGGCGCATGCGTAGCGGTTTTCGCATTTCAGACTTCCGCATGTCGCTGACGTTGATAGGAAAAACTGGAAGTGAGCTGCCGGGCTAGGCCGGACTACAAAGTGGTGCCAGGTCGCCGTTAAATCTTCCTGGCCTTGACTGCAGTACACGCTTTGCCCAGTGTCCAGTTGCATTTCGAAAGTTGTTCCAACAGCGCCAAATTGCCAACCTTGAGAGGCTGGGCACGTGCATTGAACCCAACAATGGAGGCATTCTTGTACCGATCCAGCAGATAGCACACAGCAATTTACTAGCACGGCTCAAGTAGTTGCATTGAGCTGGAAAACTTTGAACATAAGCGGCTTAAACAATTACCAGATTATATGGACCAAAAACAGACACGAATAAAACTGCATTTTATTTCCATTTGCAGCTATCAAAATAATTGAATGACATGTGGTTTTTTTTAGGTAAAAATCAAAAGATCATCGCTAAAACTTAAACGTGAATTGGAAGAAGGTCAACATAATTGTATTTTCAAAAGTGTCACATTGATGCCATTGGGCAAGTGAGTCATGAATCGAAAGCAGTTTGAACCTAAATTACCCCCAAGCTAACAATATTTGTAAGAGTAAACCCGGCTGTGAGTGATCGACTCGTAGATACTCTGTACTTATTCTTCTTAGTCAAACAGGGATAACAATTGTTTATTAAATATTGACTGACTGATTGATCGGCCTCAATTATTTTCAAAGATTTTACTTTAATTTCATTTACTTTTTTGCAAATATTTAAAAATGTATTTTAAAACAAAAACGGATAGTATAAAAAATGAATTATGCAATTGTTTTTCACAAACTTTTCAATCATTAAAAGGCATATTAAAAAGAATTTTCATCTTCTTAGTTCTTACTCTTATCCATATCTCTTAAGTTTGGGCTATTTTATTTATTTTTGGGTAATTTGCAGGACGTGCGATAATCGAAAAAAAGTATATATTTTTTCCATGTATTCCTAAGCTATAGTCACCTTTAAATTTATTATTAAAGGGTATTAAAAATTGTTGTTTTCATGTCTTGTTGAATTTAATCACATTTTCAATGTCAGCGGATACGATCCGTATGTGACAGGCCAACAAGTGAACTATTAATTGCAACAGCAGCAAAAGCGAACAGTGAACGCAGCGACAAATGGCCAATAAATGCGGGTAATTGTACCCCATTGAGGAATGGACTGTGTGTGCGAGTGTGTGTGCGTGTGTGTGTGCATGTGCCGGACCTGCGGTGACAAGTCAAAGTGCAAGAATTTGACAGGCAATAACAATGATAAGCGAAAGAAAAGACAAACAGTTGGAGTCAGAGCTAGTTCCAGTTCCAGCGCCAGTTCCAGTTCCGCACCACTCAACATTGTCAGCGCATGACGTGACAATAAATCTACATCATCAACCAATTGTTCAGTTGTAATCGATTTGATATTTTAGACCTTAACTCGACTCAAGTGTTTATTTCGATATTTCGAGTGAGATCTCGCCGTGCTCCCAACTGCCAACCTGTGTTTATTTGTTGTCTTCAATCTTTTTCACAGGTGATTAGTGGCCGGCGGCGGCGACTTCAACTGCTACCGCGACTGCTTAATTAGCCAAATAGTTGTTGCTCGACGGTCTGTTTGCGGTAATGATATGCCAATCATAATTAGCATGCCCAGCGTGGCTGCTCATTGATTTCATTTAAAATGGCATTAGAAGAAAAAAAACCAAAACCAGATTTTGAAATCAAAATCGTAGCATATCTAATTGAATTGTATTCAAAAATCGGCAAATTGTAGCTAATAATGGCATTGGAATTTGGAATTTGGAGCAAAGGTGGAACGCTTGCAAGGTCTTTAAGAGAACTCTGAGTGCAGTCGAAGAGATTTCTTTTATAATTTGCTTAGCCTAATGCCAATGCCAACTGCAGAGCTAATCACATCCTGATTACATGAGAAATGTCGCAATCTTGAGTCAAAAGACTGTTAATTTGTTTACTGAGCCGCGGCCTTAGCCTGGCTGACTGACAACAAAACGGGGCCAATTAACTGCAACCGACATAAAATCAAAAAGTAAATAAATCAACAAACAATTGAAAATACAAAATACCCTATATAATGGCCGGCCGTTGCCGTCAGCCTGCCCAAAGTGCAGTTAATATTTCCTGCGCCTGCGCAATATTGGCCAACAGTGGCCCGAAGAGACTAGTGCCAGAACCAGTTCCCGGCTCAGTCAACACCAGCAGCAGCAGCAGCAGCTCAATCGACATCAGTTTTGACAGGCCATCGACAACAGTTGGCAACAGTTTTCCTTTCTACTTGCAAAACAAAAGCCTGCGGTTGATTTTTTGTCTTTATGCCTCGCTTTTCTTAACATTTGCTTCGCTTTTCTTTTGCCATTCTTCATGCCAGTTTTTCTAGCCGCCTGCAATTATTTGGCAATTTCTTAGGTTTTTCAACTGAAACTGCATTCGATTTTTTTCTATTTATGAGCTGGATTATTTTGGTCATTGCCATGTTCTCACATGTTGCCTGTTTCCATTTTCCATTTTCCATTTTTCTTTTCGCTTGGCTTTGTGCGCATTGTGCTCCTGGTTTTTGCTGGCTATGAAAATATTTACACATGCTCCGGCGGGCATTGAAAACACACATTTAAAAGGTTTTTCGAAACTAATTGGTTTCAATTATTTCGGGTTCCCGAGCAGACAGCAAAGAGATGCGTCAGATACTTGTTGGGATGATATGGTAGCTGATTTATACCCATGTAGGTTCCACTGATGCGGCTTTTGCATTGCGCGATTTTACAGCTCATTGAATTGGAGTTAATTGGCTGAGGCTGCTAAAGTACTTCAAGACGTTTTGGATGTTTGATATGTCTGAGAAAAAAGACTATGAAATGATTTCCAAGAAGCTGCCTGATACACGCTATTAAAGCACAAATAGTTTAATAATATATATTTTCTTTACGACTTTAGTGACAGTTTTATTTCTGAAAAGTTAATATATATAGTATCGATATTTGTGTCTTAACTTTTTTATGACTTTTGCTTAATGTGTTCAAATGCTCAATAGTTAAGTGCACATTAAATAAAGCTGTTCAATTGTATTAATATTTTTGCTTATAAATTCTCTTTCAATATGAAATATCAACTAATTCGGATTAAATTTAAGTGCGCTTTTAATTTTGTACTTCGGTTTGCCTGCAACGTGTGTATTTTGTGCTTAATAATTAATAATTGAGTGGGCCATCTTTTGACACCGACAACTAAAGCTTAGATGCATTTAAATACTGGATAATCTGGAATTTGAATATAATTGTTCAATGCAACTAAATGAATTTTAAAGAAAAACTTTTAAACATAAATACCATTTGAATACAACGTAAAATAGATCAAAATAGTGGAAAATCATAGAATATGTTATTGAAATCCCAAGTTAATAAAATCGTTATTTCATTTAATTACACATTTTGGAAAGCTGCCCAATTTTTCGAGTCAAGGAAGCTGGGACAGTTAAACAAATTACAATTTATTTCTAAACTATTTGATCTATTGCCAAAATAATATTTCTATTTTATTTTTTGTGTGCATCAAGAGTTTTCTAAACTTCAATATATTCCATCAAATGAATTATTTTATATGTTACTTAAGTACTTGTAATCGTTTTTTTTTTTTTTTTCAATGTTGTTCCAACGTTAATCTCACGCCCAATAATCGGGCAAGCTGTGGCAATTAACCACAACAAAGCACAAATTATGTCATAAGTATATTCGTGTTGATGATTTTCCCATTTTCATCAGCCTGAAAAGTATGACAATAATGTGACAATTTACATAGCGCAGCTACAAATCGCGGTCTGCACACGGGAGTACCAAGAGCCACCCCTAAATAAACAGACAGACAATTTCAACTAGTCCAAAAACTGAAACAGTTGCGCAGGATCGTCGCAGCGGCTCATCAGACAGCCAGGTCCGGCAGCCAGTCAGACAGCTACTCATTAAAATTAAACGAGCCAACGCACAAAGCATTTTTGTGCCGGCGCTAGTCAACAGTTCGGTGCCCTACAAAAGCAGACCGAGCCAGAAACTACCCAACTATCAACTGGGTGTAGCGCATCTCAGCTGCCTTCGCTATGCTGTTAGCAGCGGCAATTTTGTCAACGGCTTCTCAAGTGTGATCCGTATGGTAAACAGTGACGGGTCACGGTTAGTTTTTTAAGCAGCTCAGTCGCAGCACGCGCAGGCCCAAGCCAAAGCCTCAGCCGGCGCGCATCCTTGTCCTTGTTTACATTTGATTGCCACCCCAAAGGCTATGTCATCAGCAGCAGCCCACATGAAGCTGACAAGCCACGTCAAGTCAGTGCCACCTAACGCGATCCGTTAGATACGAGTTTCAGTTTGAGTTTTAGCTATAATACTCTAACAGTGGGTATAATTCTTAAGACATGAATTTGCAATGTATGGCAAAGGCTTCAATCCCAAGGAAGAACTCCGCCGTTGACCATTGTGAGTTTATGTATGAAAATTAATTTGTATTATTTCATTTTTGTAATACCCTCTGGGATAGAAAATGCTGGTTAAAGGATGTTTGAACGAAAGTTTATTTATATTAATTCCAACTTTTGGTCCAGTATGCGAGGTACTTTGTAAAATATAACTTCAGACGAGCAAAACTGGTTGGAGCAAAAACTTAGACTGGGCAAGGCCGTTAAATACCAAATAGTTATTTTATATACATAAGTCTTGGTGAAACTCATAATATTTTTATTCCATTAAAAATTGAGTTTACGATTTTGTTGATATGTAATTACAAAATCAGAAGTTTCCAATCTAAGTATCCTAAGAAATAATCAGGTGAGTGCACAATTTTTGTGGAAGAGCATTTGATCTTCGGCAACCGGAACCATTCTAGCGCTCATCTTTTTTTTCGTGACTGTCGCCATATTTGCTGTACGGCTAATCCCCGCAGCGGGCTGTCGCGCGCTTGCCGCAAACTGATGCAAATATTTTATGAAGTGTTTGAGAGCACTTCAAAAATTAGTTCCCATGTAAGCGCTTAAATTGCGCTCAGCTTTAGGGCAAACGCAAACGCGATTTCTCCCTCTCTCTATCTCTCCCTCTCTCTCGCGCTCAGTCTCTAATCTCTGTTCTAGCGCAAATTGGAAGCGTTTGGTTTTTTTACTTTCATTGTCAAAGGCAGTCAGTTAACCAGCTGTTGTTTCGGCTCTTGTCAATTGTGATGTCAGAAATCAGGCGCCCCGCCTTTTGAGAGTATCTTTTAGTGTTTGTCATCAGCTCGCCGCAGACTCCCTGACAGTTTTGCGTCCCATTTGTCCCATTTGCGGATTATGCCACAAATCCCTTTTATTTGACAAAATGGCTTCAATAAAAAATGAAATAAAATAAAATAGAGTGTGTCTGCGTGTGTGTGTGCGTGTGTGTGTGTAGTACATAGTCATAAAATTGAAGTTGATTTTGTTGTTGCCGCACGCTGACAGCTGGTGATATTTGGCTTTAAATCGAAACGTGTTCGAATTCTCAACTCTGCTGCACTTCAGAGGCCGATGTCGAGTCCGAGCTCCCTCTGGTTCTCTCTGGAGCGATCATTGTCGCCAGTTGCATTACCCGTGGCCACTCGAGAGTTGGAAACAAAGTTGCCTCTATGCAAAAAATTAATTTCTCTTACAGCAGCTCGCCAAGTGGCTCGCTTGCTGGCTCTACAAAATAATTCTCGAGCATTGTTGATCCTTTGTGGCCTACTCGCGACGTTCAGCGAAACAAAGGCTCTCCAAAATTGGTTTGCCAATATCCGCCACATACCTTTAACTAACCACCCCTTTTGTTTTAGCACTCTCGCTGTCTCTGTCTCTGTATTTCTCTCTCTGTCTCTCTTTTCGCTATATCCTGGGAGCGCAAATGCAAAACTAATACAGCGCGGCGGTCTCGAGTTGCTGTTGTATAGTGTAAAAGTGGCCACTTGGGTGGCTCAAGTGTGGCAACCCCGCCCAAGTAACGGTAACAACAGCTTTCCCATACGCCGTGTGTGCTGCTGCTGCTGTTGCTGTCGCTGAGCCAGAAGCTTTGTCAAAGTCGATTTGTTACATTCTCAAGTGTGCGGAGTCCGTTAGTTGCCGTACCCCTCCGTTGGCCCCTTCCAATATTTGCAATGCACTTGGTGCGCGCTTGCCTCTGTTTTGGAATGCAGCACAGGGTTGCACAGGGCAGCCCAAATTACCGTTACGCCCTGGGGTGGTGGCTCGGGCCCAGGCCTCGTTATTTTGACATATGGCCCTATTGATGTTGTCGATGACGCTCCCGGCCAAAGGTGGTGCAGGCCGCAGCCACAGCCGCCACCGCCGCCACCGCCGTCGCTGAGCTCCGAGTTGCATGGATGACGCGACTGCTTTTCACTTTTAGCCTTGTCAACTTGGCCGACTTGGGCCATGTTCCCAGGACTTTTACGGGACTTGCGTGATACGATAATAGCTTCATTCACGGATGCGCCGTGCACCTGATGACCACCACCTGCTTTATTGACCGGAAGTTCAAAAGTTTCAAACTTTTCCCGACCAACAAGGGCTGCTCACTACGTTTTGGGGTTGGGGCTGCGCAGCGGCTGGGGGCTTCGTGTGACAGCTTAATTAAACGAACTGTGCCGCCGACTTGAATAGTAGTTTATAGACCTATAAGTGAGTACCCAGCTATATAATAAGCACTTCCAGGCAACTGCGTCGCCATTTTCACATGGAAGGATGTTACGTTTTCTTTTTTTTTTTTGTTTTTTTTTTTACAGACAGATTGTGAGTTACCCTAATGAACTATCTGCGCACTCGATGAGCGCCTCAGGGCAGTGAACGGTCGGCGGCTTTGTTATGCTAACAAAAAAGCAAATCTAAAGACAACATCAAATGAAAAGGCAACAAATTCAATTAGGCTGCGACGTCATCAGCTGCCCCAGAGGCAGCCGCAGAGAAACAGCTTCCTGCAGCCGCGATTTCCTATATGCAGCAAATGCAAGCAGTTGTGTGGCAATCTTGACAGCGCAAAGTTTCCCATACTTGGCCCCTATGCCTGCGAGGGCTAGAGTGGAACGGAACACACACAACGCTCTGTCGTCCTGGTGGTCCGCTGCAGCTTTTGATTGGGCATCAATAAGTATTAATCCCCGACAAGCCCGTGTAAAACTGTCGTCGCTGATCGCATAACACTTGTTACCCTGTCAATATTCAAAGCAAAATTCAAGCGAATCCTTCACAAAGGATCTTCAAAATGCGGGCAATTGCAACTTTCTTGAGGTTAAACGCAAGTTGCTCTTGAGCTCTTAAGTGCCAGGCGAAGCCCGGGAGCCATTGTTCGTCGGGATCGTCGCAATTTGCCCTCAATATTTTTCTCACCTCCAGGAGGTCCACTCATCATCTGCCCTCGGGGCCCATTGTGCCCTACGCAGATTGTAACAATAAAAAACTATGGATTTAAGCAGACTTAGACTCCGAGCATCAAGTACTTAGGAGCATAAAAGATGCTAGGATGTGCCAATGTGCCAAGTACTTTGAATTAGCAGACGCTTCACTGATTTTAATTATCAGGTCACCTCTGGGAAACTGATCCAATGATCTGCTGAACCTCGTTCGGAGCAGCTGCTTTGATTGAACTAGTTCAGCTAATGAACATCATTAGATACAGCCAAACGTCAAATTAACTAGCTAAGCGCTAAAAACAATACCATTGCTCTGGGACCTATGCAAAAATACAAATCGAATTTTCTACAGAAAAACTGCCATTTGCCCACTAAAGTAAGTTAAGCTGCAGAACGGGCAGGGGCGAGGCTTAGTCGCCCGTCCGTAAGCCACACAACAATTAGAATACTTAGAGAATAGCACGAGAATTATCTGCCTCCCGCTCACTCGCTTATCTGTGCGGCAGATATAGAAAATTGATCTGGCGATAAATCGAGCTACTCAATTTACAATAACAACGCCGCCCTGGTACTGCTTTGACTTTTACTGGCTACAGTTGGGTTGGGCGTTCGGAGCGACTCGTCCTGGGACTGACTTCAGGTACAACAATGAGGCAAACGGAAGCCGGATTTGCAGCTTGCGGCTTGCTGGCCAGGATCAAACGGATGTTTAATATTTTGGCTTAGAGACATTCTCATTATATTTGAAAACAATGGGCTATGGTGCGGCCTGGTCGACCGCCCGGCCAGGATTTGAGCGTTTAGCAAAAGGGTAATCCAGCCCATTAAAATCTATTTGCATACTCATATTTTTGTTTCGCTAGGTAATTGCGCATAGGATAACCGCTAACCAATGCAATGATCCACACGGTAGACGACTCAGACGCGGACGCAGACACGGACCCGGTTCGAACTCGAACACGAGCTCGCACGCGGCCTCCGACTCAGTTCGAGACCTGTCGTCGGGGTTAAGCTACGAGCTACCACGACCCAAAACCTGACACAGCAGGAAAACTTATATTTCCACACCTGCCCCGTTAAGCAGGTCCTCGCTTACGCGAATTGCGTTAATCATGCGCGTCGCCTTCATTGAGGACGCGGATTACTTAATCAACGAAAATCTATGAATTAAAAGTGTTACCGAAAATCCGCCAGCTTCGGCCTAGATTTCGACGAAGTTCAGGTCAACCCACTTGAGCTAAAGAGTTGCAGCAGCGGCTCTGAGCTGGCTCCGGCTTAGTCCACACACCCACCCAGCGCTGGGTGGGAGTTGAAGCTCAATCCTGCGCTGATTTAAAGCAGTTCAAGTGGCTTGAATTGATCCAAAGCTCGTGCCTTAAGTTAGTCCCTGTCTGGTCGATCAAGGGGTGCAGTCAAGGCCAATGGCTCAATTAGGGCTTGCTCCACATTTTGCACAAGGAAATCAAAAAGTGAGAAATTTATTTTTTATTGCGAATGCGAAAATGAGAAAACTACAAATTAAGACCCAAACAATACAAAGCCAACAATGTGCAGAAAAACGTCACTGATGACAGAATGATGAGGATTAAACCAATACAGGCGCACGGCTAGGACTGGGACTATAACAGCAACAACCACAATTGCATAGAGCCACACACATTCTCAGACACACGCACACACACACACACTGCATCCGCGTCGCCTCTGAGTCTATTAAAAGTCTAAAGGCAGATAATAAAGGGCCATTAGGACTTAAAAGGGCTCAACAACCCAGCGGCAGCAGTCGAAACGCTTTGTGCCCTCAGAGACAACAAAATTTGTGCCGGATTCAACAGCAGCAGCAGCAGCAGCAGGAACAACAACAACAGCATCCTAGCCGAGTCGAGCATGGACCTTGGCAAAGTCGAAATGGCAGCGGCAACGAAGCATATTTAATTCCAAATCCCCGCAAGCATTGAGCTCTGGGTGCTACGGGTTAGGGTAGGTTTTGCACCGTGCTCCTGGTCATGAATGTGTGTCAATGGCATATAGACTGCACACTCATAGATATATATATATATATATGTATTTATATATACATATATATCTATATAGGACTGATGCATTCAACGTTTCTATTTACTTTGGCCAACGCAATTTCAACATTTTTGCCGCAGCCTGCAAAACGATTGGCAACTGTTTTCAGCGCCTTGTTTATTCAGCCTTTCGGCAAAAGATACTATACTTTGGCATGCCCTGTTCCATGTGCTATTGTCAAAGGATTCAATTGTTATTGTCTGCCATGGACGGAACAACAACCTTCAGCGATCCAACGCCGCTCGACAAAGTCATCTAAAGTGAATTTTCGCTTTTTAACTTTTTGAATTTTGTTTTGTGCCCATCGAGACATCTCTCGACCGAGGGAGACTGACTCTGAGTTGTCGCCGGCTGCAGACAGTTGGAGCGGCCATTTTAGGGCCAACTGCCATGCCCAAATTAATCCCGACTTTGGTTAGCTGATGTGGAAAAACTATGTTAATTTGTTTGATTTCAATGCCAAATGCATCAGATCTTTTGTCTGAGGATTTGCATAATGCATTTCCGATTACCTGGACGAGCACTGCGGTTGGTCCTCAGATGTTTGGGTGCCTCCCAAAGAGGTCGTTGCATGGGTTAAATAGTTTTTAGTTTAACATTGTTTATTTATTATAATAATTTAAATGCCAGTTATTTAAGTCAAATATCTTCTCATAAATACATCTTAAGGTTCGCTTCGTGCAATTATTCTTCGACATCCATTATTTCAGGTTTTGGATCAAACCTTGTTTTGAAACAATTTAATTTTGAGTCTATAATTTTCCGTTGCATTGAAAATTGAATCTCTATCGAAAATTAGCATCTACCAAATATATGGATTAATGCAATGGTTGGGGCAACAGTTAAATATGCTTTGTTGCTGGATCTATAAAATTTTATTTATTTTATTAGTTTTTGGTTTCGGTTCGACTGCTTTTTAGGCAGCTAATTTTTTGCAAAACTAATTTGCAACTCTCAGCTCGAACCAGTTGGCTCAAAATTGGTTTGCTGTCTTGATTTTTATAAAGCTATTGGCTTAAACAGACCTGACCCAATAAAATGAAGCACAATTTAAAAAACCAGACATTCCAAAGCTCTATCTTCTTGATTCGATTAAGCTTTAGTCCGATTGAAACCCAAATATACCTACAAAGGGGATACAAATTAACTTGTCAAAATTGTATTGATAAATATCTCAATGAATGATCGCCAAAGAACGTAGTATCCCGTTTTTTTGTTATAGATAGGGCCTTAATAGAAAGATTCGTGAAAAACGGTTCTGCCTATCTTAAAACCTCAATTATATCAAAGAGTATTGATTATATTTTGGCTTTAATTTACTAGGAAAATTTTGAAAATCTGTATCAGAAAAATTCAGCTAAAATCTGTTTTATATATAATGGAATTAGTGATTGGTGATTAAATTATGCAAAATCAAAATTATAAAACCCATAAAAAATATTTCATAAACTCTCTCGCTCTCTCATGAAATTGTGGTATAAGTATTTCTCGATATAGATCATGAGCTGACAAAACCCTGTTCCCAATGAATGGTAAGTCCAATTATTGTTGTTGTTTCCAAAAGCTTTAGCTATATGTATATTTGAATATGTGTTTTTTTTTTTTTGTATGTTTTCTATGCTAATTTCATTAAACATATGATATGCACTTAAATACTAATGCAACTTAAGGCTAGACAACAAAAAGTTTCAACTTTTCTGAATGCAATTTGAATCACGTTCTGAATTGATTTACGTATAACGAATACATTTTAAGGCTCAGCTCCGAGAGATTTGTAAGCTATCTGCAGCAGTTCACTGTTGAATATTGTCCAATGGTCACTGTCATTGTCATTGTCATTGTCACTGTCACTGTCACAGTCACCGTCTCAGTTACTGTCTCAGCCAGTGTTACCCCCAACTCCAACTCCAACTCCAAACTTCAGATATCACAGTTTCCAGCACTACGAAGGCACTTCAAGTGCGCGGACGCGGTCTTGCCGACGGCAATTCGAGTCGGCCCGACTTGGACTCAGATCTTACGCTGACTGTACATGTCCGAAATGAGGCGCACAATGGTGATATCTCCGATGGTCTTGCGGAAGAACAGCTCCTCGATGGTGAAGCTGGACACCTTGTGCATCAACGAGACGACGCCGAGCAGCGTCTGGAAGCGCAGCGGCTGGTTGGGATGCGTGCGTGAGATGTAGTTGTGTAGCGCGTTGCGGGCATCGTTGTGCATGGCCGCCACTTTGCTGGACTCCAGCAGGCCACGAGACTCAGCCGAGGCACTGGAGTTGGGGCTGCCGCTGCCGGTCAAAATGGAGCTGTTGGCCAGATCTTCGGTGGAGCTAGCCGCGGGCGGCGATTTGCGGAACAGGGAGATAGCACGCAGACACTCGTATTCCGTGCTGTCGATATTCAGATGGCACAGCTGGTTGAGCACGTCCTGGAAGGCGTGCACCTCGCGGGCAACAATGGTCACAATCTCGCGATTGGCATTCTCCGACTCATAGACGAACAGCAGCTGAGCAAAGTTCATGGGCATCAGATACTGGGCCATGGCCAGAATGAAGAACTCCTTCCAGGACTCCTCCAGCAGCAGCAGCTGGTCGGGCATGGGCAGCTCCGTGAAGGCGCGCACACTCTTGATCCAGTTCACATTCTTGAACAGATGCTCTGCAGCAGTCTCCTTGATATGCTCGGCGGCCATCAGCGGCGGCGTCGGCGGCAGCGCTCGAGTAGCCAGCGCATTCATGTAGGCGGCGGTGGGTGAGAAGAAGCCATGATGGCCCTGGTGCCCAGGATGATGCGGCACACGCGGCACGGACAGATCGAGCACGGCGGCGGGCGGTGGATGCTGAAAGGCGGCGCTCAGTGCGGCATGATGATGACTACGTTGCACGCCCGGCATGGGCATCGGCAGGCCGGGAAATCCAGTCAAGGCGGCCGTATTCATGAGTATCTCTGGCGGTATCTGCGGCATCTCTGCGGCGCCCATCATTGCATCCTTGTACATGGCCATGTGACGGCGCAGCGTTGAGTTGCGTGGTCCGCGCTCATGCTGCACTGCATCCTTGTTCATGCCCACCTCGAAGCACTTGCGCAGACGGCAGGCGCGGCACTGATTGCGATGCGTCTTGTCGACGACGCAGAGTCCCTGCTTCTGTGATTTGCACACGTACTGGCGGGAGCGACGGATGCTGCGCTTAAAAAAGCCCGCGCAGCCATCGCAGGCATAGATGCCGTAATGCTTGCCCGAGCTGTGATCCCGGCAGACCTTGCACGGCACATGGTACAGAATGCGACCTGAAAGCGCCAGAGCAGAAAAAGATTTGGTTAGTTTGTTTCGTCCTGGCTGAAGTGGAAGCTATTTTTGGAGGATGTCGGCAAATACTTACTCGATGCAGCTGGCGACAGCCGTACACTGTTGTACTTTTGATCCATCATATCTGGCGAACCCTCCGACGATTGCATACCGATGTGGGGAGTAATTTTGGCGATTTAATAAACACAACTTTGAACAGGATAATAATAACACACACACACTTTTTGCACTTGCGTAATTTTTTTCAAAAATTGCCTTTGTATTTCAGTTTGGCTTTGAGTTCGAGTTTTGAGTTTTACGTCTGTTCTGGCGCCCAACAACACGACGGACGAGACGTGGACGAGCGAAGTGGACTCGTTGAGATCACGGATGATTGTGTTGTCTGCTCACCACCCAGCTCCTGTTTTAATAGTCCTGCGTCCTCTCACAAATCCAGCCGCCGTGTGCCATTCAGCGAGCAGTCGATCACCCCTAGGTAGCGGCCGGGCGCGTTTATTGGTCGTTGCGCTGCCTCGGAGTGCCAGACAGGGATGGCCAGCTATAGCGCGCTCGCTTCCACCCGTTGGCTCTAACGAGGCTGGCTGGCAGCGATTTTTGATCCTGCTGGCAGCGGCTGCCATTGCGAAAATTCATTGAGCAGCCGTCGCTCAGGCTCATTCTCAACTTTTCGCCTCTGGGGTTTTATGGTCTTTTTCCGTTGAGGTTCGCTCTGAGTGTCTACCTGCTACACGCTCTCTCTCGCTCTGTCTCTCTCTCCGTCAGGCTATGTCTCTCTTTGATTTGGAGAGCCGGCTTGTTGGGCGACGGTTGTTATTATGAGCAGGCACATCCTCATCAGGACTCATGGCTGGCCGTTTATGGCGCTGGCCATTGTTGCCGCTTTGTGATTTGTGTGAAGTACCTGTGGGTACATGTCGCGTTTGTCTCTGTTTCAAGGGTTGTTCGGCGCGGGGTGCTTTTATTGTAATTGTTTTCATTCATCTATTGAACTAAGTGAACTTTTATGATGCAATTGCAGCTGATGGGGCATGCATATCAAAAACCACTCTGTGGCAGCCACTCAAAAGCTGCAGCTTTAACCACTCGTGCCCAGCTCAAGCACCGCCACTCGCCACTCTCTTAACCTTACCTAAGCCAGCTTAGAGTATGCCTTTTGCAGAGGCAGCTCAAATTAAATTCAAGTGGCATCGTTTTAATCGCCCCACGCTTAACTAAGACCAACAGCAAGTCTGAGGTTTCTGCAGAGGCAGTTGCCTAATCGCGTGCCGCTTAAGCAGATTAGAGAGCACGACATGGACCAGGACCAGAACCAAGATCAAGATCAGCCAAGGGCAAATAATTTAAAGCAAGCTTTTCGCAGAGGCAAAAACGCAACAAAAGGATCAACGCCAGAAGCAAATGCCCAGCATTATAGAATTCACGCGAAAAACATATTGTACTTAATAAATGTTAAGCAAGATCCCGTAAGTCTGGTGCGATTAAAACTCAAACGCCTAGCGCGGCCCGATCCCTGGCCGAGGGGTTGTCAATCCCTCGCCGGCGCTGCTGTGGGAACCTGAGCGCCGAATGCAAATGCGTACGCATTGATATATGACAAGACACTTAAAAAGAGCAATTATATATTTCGATTCATATTACGGATGCGTAACTTGTTCAATAAAATGCTTGCGATGATAGCAGCAACAGCAACAAACTAAAAGGGCAAAGGGTCTAATTAGAATAGCAACCCCTCGAGTGGCCACTGGCTGCTGATGCTGAGGGTAGTTCTGCTTGGTGTCTAGATTGGGTGCGATGAGCATGTGTCCTGGACAGCCACCCACCACCGAGCACCAGCGTCAGTCAGTCAGTCAGTCAACTCAGGTTTCTCAGGTGTGCAGCATGGGAATGCGTTTGCGTGTGATGTTATGCCTACATAACGATGCAGCTCGCAGATCATTAGCCCATTGAGTGGGTCAGAGAGGGATCTCACACTCTCTTTTTGTTGATTATGATGCTCTAGTAAACCAGATGACGATGACATATCAATTTTTACTGTGTACTATATTCTGACCATCGGTCAATTTGTGACTGGCCTAGGGTTTGTCGTGGGAACTCATGAATATGTATGATCTTTGCTTCAGTTGATGCTGTCTATGGCATAGCTGACAGCTGCAATCGTTAGCAAACTTTCCCACATAATTCATAATTACGAAAAATTCGTCAGCTCCAATTTCAATTGAACTTGCCTAAGGGAAATTTGCAGGAAAACGCCGAGATGTACATTCATTCAAGTTAAGTACAGCTCCATTACTTAATGAAGTATCGAAACGCCGGCGAGCTGATAATTTCGCTAATCCCAGTGGATTAGCGCTAAATCCACC
The DNA here is from genome assembly GCA_018903485.1 of Drosophila littoralis. Lineage (NCBI taxonomy): Eukaryota > Metazoa > Arthropoda > Insecta > Diptera > Drosophilidae > Drosophila > Drosophila littoralis. The sequence continues at coordinate 15,058,857 of JAEIGF010000593.1, forward strand.
ACAAGTCCTTAAACAGCAGTCGCACTCAGGCAGCCGAGCTGCAGGTAAGGCCTCAGGTAGCCTACTTGAAGGCCAAAAAATGAATAAACCAATTCCGGGGAAAAGCGCTCAACATATGACTTTTTAGCAAAATTCCTTTAAAACAAATAAAAAATGGACTGCAGGTTGGGCGGCCGACTTGCGCCTTGCGAAAGCGAAAGGGTTTTCTCGGGTGTCACGACTACGCCAGGTATAGCCTGGGCACAGCAGCCGACCCATAGTCGCCTGGCCAGAGGTCGGCTGTGGCTAATGATGATGTTCAAAAACTGTAGTTAGCACCTTTTTGTCTTCGAAGAATGCCAAGAATGGCTGCCAGGTAGCAAGTTGGCTTGAGCTGCAAATCTTTATGGCACTTTCGCTGCATTTTTATGAATCGTCGCTGATAGTGAGCGAAAGGGTTAAGACTCATAAACGTGCACCAAAATCGGTGCAACTACAGTTATGCCATTGTATATACCATTGTATGGCATTGTGTTAGGCGTCTGACGACGCCACAGTCCTAATGACGCCTCGGCCGAACCGAAAGGGTTAAGGCATTTGGGAAATTTTCATCATTTGCTTTGGCGCAGAGCGGAAAATTTTGTATTTTACTGTTTATGGCCGAAAAGTTGCCACCGTTCATTGAGCAGCGCGAACCGTCGCCGGCTGTTCCATCAGTCTTACCCTCAGCCGCACTCGCACCCGCACCATTACCCTTGCCCTGCCTATCATTATGAATCGTGCCAGACTTTTGATGGGAAAGTCCCGAAATGTCATTAGGTGAACGTTTTGTATTTTGTTTATGGCTTGGTCGTCAGCATTTTGCGTGTATTTACGTGTTGCACCTTATGTAGATCATGTTTTCGTTAAGAATCATGTGTGCTATTGTTTCAGATTTTAAGTCTGCCTGGTCAAAGAAAAAAGTCTAATATTTTGCCTGAAATTAAATATCGAAAAAGTTGTTATAGAACATTTCAAATTAAAATACACGTTTTCCATCAACGTTCAAACAAAGAGAAACGGCCTTCTTCGGCACGCTGAAGATTAAATACACTTGTAAAATAATGAGTAGAAATAGTGGAGGTCGTAATTGAAGAGTTTGGTAAAGATATATGAAAAAACAGCCACACAAAAACTCGTTTTTTCCCTAAGAACAAACATTCAGACTCGGCTATATAAAGGGTATAAAAAACCATTTAAAATGTACAAAGGCTTTATTTTGTACAAACTTTATTGTTATTTTTATCAAAGTTTATTAAAACAGCCTGACGTCTAACTGATCCTATTATTAAGGATTCGGCTTTAAAAGTAAGATTAAAAACTTAATATTATATCCCATACGTATAATAACACTTATAATAAAAATAATATTATACGAATTCAAAATATTGTTGGCCGTCTTTAAATTACCTTAAAAAGTAATGTTTATCTGAAGAATTTTATTGAGTTCCCTTATTAATAATAACACTAGTAATAATAATAATAATAATAATAATAATAATAATAATAATAATAATAATAATAATAATAATAAAAATAATAATAATAATAATAATAATAATAATAATAATAATAATAATAATAATAATAATAATAATAATGATTATGATTGTCATGCAAATTTCAACAAAAATTTGCCAATTGATAATTTTTTTAATTCTCTAATTTATCTATAAATTAATTATTATCTGTTGAACTTTATTAATAATCATTAATAATAATAATATAATATAATTATTAATAATATACTATAATATAATTATTAATAATATAATATTATTATAAGTTAAAGTAATAACAATAATAACAACAACAATAATAATAACAAAAAAATATAGCAATTGAAATAAAAATTATATTTTAGTTGTCTTTAATTGATCAATATATCTGAAGAAATTGGCTGAGTCCTCTAAATACAGTCTAACAAATATGTAAATTTCTGTTTCATTATAATAAAATATAATCTTTTATTCATGCTCCCAAACATTTCCTGTTGTGTTTTTGGCGCGCACAACTTTGGTTTCTGAAAAGTATATTATAACAAATCACCATTATATTAATATTTTTGGCGCCCATATTATGTAAATTTCATTTTGAAAAATACGCATCCAATGTGCGGAAATGGGAAACCGTTTCGGGCAACTTCCGTTTAAACGAGAAATCAATGCAGCTCAGCAGCTAAAGCAAAGTTCATAAAAGCAAAAAGCATGTCAACCCGAATGTACAAACAGACAAGTCTCCAAGAGTCAGACAAAAGGATTGAAAGATTCACAAGGCGAGGCGACTGCGACATCAACAGGAAGCGACTCAGAAATCACATCGAAATGGCTAGGCAGCCAAGATTGCATGCAAGTATGGAGGGAACCCAGGAAGTAAACTATTAGAGTCCCAAAAAAATAAAATTAAATAAAAATAAAAGGTACAACAACTACAAAAAGCGCAATAATTACACAGTGCACAAATTGAATCAGGGCAGAGCTGGGAACAGGGACATGGTAGCTGACAGATAGGCAATCTGATCTTGAGAAATCATTTGAACAATTCATGAAAACATGAAATTAAAGTGCTCAAATGTCGACCCGAAATTGCGTAAAGTAGGAGCCCGACGCAAATGACGGCAGAAAGTTGAGCAACTTTTGTCGGGTTTGACAAACAGGCACAGGCACAGGAGCAGGAGCGCGGTTCCCAGCGCTGCACGTGCAAAAAAAAAGATATATATGTATATTGAAGCGAGAGAGCAGAACAGAGGCATCCGCTGAGATAAGTTTCATATGGCTGCCACGGAAGCGCGACCAAACAATGGGACACACCTCCAAGATCATATGCGCGCATCGTCCTCGTCATCTCAGCTCCTTGTGGGATTCGTACCGCTGTTAACCTGATATCTGTGCGTGTCCTCTTTCAGGCATGATGAATGCTCGCAATTTATGCAACAGGATCAGGAGCAGGAGCGGGAGCAGGAACAAGTGATGAAGTCGCTGCTTCCATTTCAGTTGATTGTTGTGTCCTGGTTCCAAAAAAGGAGGTTTGCATAAGTGCCATGTCCTTTTGTGCTGCGTCCTCTCAGTAGTTTCGCGTTCTTCTGGCCTCTGCAGTACTCTCTGGTTCCCTTTGTTTTCATTCCATTTGCCAGCCAAAATGACGCACAACATAACTTAAGGACTTTTTGTTTGCCTTTTTTAGAATTGAATTTTTTTCTCGCCGTTGTTGTTGTTGCTGCTGCTTTAGTCGTAAGTAGGATGTCCTGTTGCTGCCGGCCGTTTCTGGTTGTCGTTTTTGTTTCTTGGCTAAGTCGTTTGCATGCGCTTAGCCCAAGGATTATGTCATGCGCAGATTATTTGATTTGCAGCCAGCGATAGATGTTGCCATTGCGTTGCATTTCTCACGCCTGCACCGCATCCTGAAGGAGTCTCCGATTTCATCTACCGATCATCAAATTTTTACACATTTCCTGAAAACATGCTTGGCGAAATGTGTTTGTATTTTCACTTGCCCAGCGTCGTCCCAGTTTTCCGACTAAATGTGGCGCAAAAAGTAGTTTATGTTTGGTTCTTAGCAGATCCTTAGATCGTCTGATAGTTGCATTAACAGCGGTAACTGTCTTTGATTAGATTACTATAACAAAGCGTGACTACCTTAGCAGGAAGTCGGCAAAGTCTATTGATATTTAGATGCCACAGTGTAACCTGATGTGTTGAAAAAAGACACGACTTTAATTCGAAACCTTGCCTGAAAATCACATAGCTATATCGCTTAGATACTTGGAATAAATAAAGTATTTTGAATTATGACAATTTATTGTTAAAACAAGAAAAATAATGTTTCTATATACATGAGCTAATGGATGAATATATACATATACTAAGTTAAAATATCTAACTTACCTGCCAACTTATAAGATCAGAATACACTGCCCCGATCAAAAACATGTAAAACGGCAACCTTATTTTTTAATTAATCAGATTTTCCTTTAACTTGTAAAAAAATATCTTTTTTTTCAGCTAGTTACGAGAATATTTCACAGCCATATTTAACCACAGCTTACGCAAAGCTAAGCATTTTTTTTATTTGACCTTTAAAATTCATAAATATAGTTCTGTTTCATAGCGGCATGCGTGTCAAAAAAATTAGTTCTTGAATTCAACGAGTTTTCGGGGCTTCAGTCTTAACCACATTTGGCAAAAATTAGTATGAGGACACTTCATATAAGAAAATATATCATATTGCTGCGAAAGCAACGATTTGACAGAAATGAAGTTTTTGTGTAAACAATTTTAATGTTTGTCATGATATCTTGAGTTCTTCTGGCCTTAATTAGTTTATCTACGCTTTTTACATATCTGATAAGTTTTATCAACATCGGACTACTTTGTAACGTAAGGCTACTTCCATTAATTATTAATTGATTACAATCGATACCCACGAATTATTTAAATCCTCACAATATCTGGAAAAAAAATATTATTTGAATATCATTGGTTGACAAATCAAAGCTATATATTTGTAAATACTCTTATATTTTTTTGGATTGAAATTCATCTGCAAATCTCATTTAATTGTAGATCATACATATATGGTATGGTATATGCTATACATCGAATAAATTGTAATGACTGCCCTCCGCATTGCAGCTTGGGTTCAATGCTCTCTCATTGTAAAGGATCATTAACCTTAACCTTACCCTTAGATTTAGATATCTTTTGATACTCATCATCAGAACAATTAATTTGGCCGTGGGAAGGCCAATGCCAATGTAAGCTTCCACTCAAGGATACATGGCTGATTGAAATTGAATACAAAACGAATACAAACCAATTCAAGGCACATTAATCGGGACAATAATGTGACGGCACCTGATGCGCTAACTGCTAACTGCCAGCTCTATATAACAATTGATTCAACACTTGAATTGCCCCCCCAAAAGGGGAACAATTGGGGGCGCTAGACAAGTGATTCAGTCGAACTATGTAATCATGCGGGAGATTCTAGGATTTCTAACAAAAAGGCGCATAGAATATGTTGAGCACTCAGTTGGGTTTTGTATAAATAGCAAAAATATGAGAATTAACTTCCACGAAATGTTCTTTTCAGCGTAGGTTTGGAAGAATGGGATAGAGGTACAGACTGGCAAAATATAAAAATAAAGAAAGGGTTTTCGCTAGACATTTCAATTTCTATGGGCTTCTATTTGAATCGAACAAGTGAATGGAGTTGCGATCAATCTCGAATGGTTTTGAAATTGGAGTGTGCATGCGCAATATGTTTTTTGTTTCAATTATCAAAATGAACCCTCATCAAGAGCGCTAACTGCCTGATCGATGAAATGAATGAATGGGAGCAGTTCTTGGGCATGGCTTATCAGCATTTGGGCATCATGCGTTGGCACAATGGACAATCGTGTTGCCGACTACCAGAGAAGCGATGTTAAACTTGTCAACAGCATTATCTAGATTTCGGCTTAGATCTTATTTATCCAATACAAATTGAACGCTCTATGAATTAATATTTTATTTGTCTTGGTTCATGATTTAATTAATGCATTGTCATGTCTGACTGACGGCATTTTGATTTCAAATTCAGTTTTCAGCTCGTATCGTATGTCAACGACGTGGGAAGCACGCACGACCCGGCTCTATCTACCGTCAAGATGAAAGATACGCGAGATCAACATGTAATCTTTGGCATTAATACGAAAAAAACGCTTAACAAAATGACAACAACAACAACTACAACGAGTAGACAATGGTAAAGGCGCAGCAATGAGCGCATGTTGCATGCCCGATCGAATGTCCTTTGATATCAAACGTCTTATGGTACTTATATTTCATTATGCGAAAAGGTAGCACACAATGGGATGGCCAAAGAAATACACATTGTTGAGCCAGTGCCTGTAGAAAGACGGAGACCTGTTGTCATCGCACCAACCAGGACCTTATATATATATATATACCCTGTCGCTGCTCCTCTCCCCTGTCTGAGTCAACCCCTTGCAGTTCAAGCGAATTCTGATTCCAGCCATGTGCTCTATGCTGGTGCTGCGTTTTTTACTTGGAACGCACACTTCAACCCTGAATGCCAGCCAACGAGTCTGACGGTCTGCCTACGTCAACTCCTTTACCACCATTATGATTGTGCGGTTGCTGGTTCGTTATTCTGGCGGAGGGAACGCGCCGGTGCCGGCTTCCACCGCTTGACACTTGCAGATTAGTAAAGTGTTGAGTCTTAAATATATTTCCTGCTAATTGCTTTGCCCACAATTAGTAATGCTCCATATATACACACATAATACAGGGCCCGGGACTCGCCTGCAGTTGCACTATTTCAGCTCTGAGGACATGCAATGATTTGCATTATTTTTGTTTTGTTTTCACATGTGTCCCGTGTTGCGGCTTCAGGTATTCTTTATTTTTTTCCTGAATTAACTTTTTGCTTGATTCATGACTTTTGGTAATTTTGGTTCGCATTTCCGGTCTGATTTGTGGGCGCTACCTCTTCTAAGTAAAGTGAAAAATTCAGTTTTGTTTTCTCTGAAAAGCGAAGAGTTTTCCAGAGCGCCTAATGCGATTTTAGATTTAACCGGAATTATTTGGTGCCGTCTGGTCTGACATTTCCATTAGAATCTACTACCAAAATTAACAAAGGTATTTGAGCAACATATGAACATCTCACACAGGTACTCTGCGTAAAATCTTATTATTTATTGATTTTTATTTTAAAGCTAGTAACTTTTTTAAACAAAATTTGTGGTCTTTTCTTTAATACCTCACCTAACAGTAGAGGGTTCGGTGGCCACAGTAAAAGAAAGTAACAGTTCTAGAGCCACTGAATAACTAAAAGTTCTTTGCAAGAAAAAACATTGCATACTTTCAGGGACTGTCATTTAAAATTCAAATGCAGCAAACTAGCAATAGATGGCGCTTAATTAACATGCAATGAAGGTATGGCAAGAAGGCTTTAAAACCAAGTTGCAATGAAAACTCGATATACGACTGAGAATGAGAGACGCTAAAATATATAAAATATCCTATGCAAAGTCCGATTATTTATCACATATTCATATGCATGACAAATTTTTGTGCAACCAGTTTTAATAAATGCATAATAAATTATGTTTTGCATATACGCAGCGAACATACATTTATAACATTCCTGCGAACATTTGCATGATTCTGCAACGAGTCCTCTCTAAAAATAGTGCACCGCACATGCATAAATTAATGGACTTCCTTTGGAGTTCCTATACAAGCAATTTGCCTAGGCCAGAGCAACGTGCACGCCTGCACAGCGTGTTCCACTAATTATAATGACAAATCGGTCAATTATAATGTCATGTCGTAAATTTCCACAGCACGATCGATCATGCCAATGACTGGAATATTGAATAAGAGTGCTCGTAAATTATGAAAAATGAAAATGCACGTAGCCGGGCAGCAATATTAAAAAAGGGAGCAACAAAATTGCATGAAATCTTCGCGTAATTAACTAAAATGAAAACAGGACACTTATCCCAGAACGGGATAAATTACAAATGTAGCTACGAAAAAAATAAAATATAATTTCGACTGAGCTGCAGATAAGCCTGAAGCCAATTTAATGAAGCCAAGCACCGGCTACAGAGCTGTCAGAATGGCAATCCACGCGCCACGCCCACCACATTAAAAATCAACTAAAAAGGACGTGCGGGCGTGCTGCCAGCGTCGTTCAACCTGTCAGTTGGCAGAGCCAGGCAACAAACGTGCAGTTTTCAAATTTATGGCCGACACGCACTGCCGCACGCCCCCAAAAACACAGATTCACCACAGATATATACATACGTATATATATATATATATGTATATCCCCGCCACCATACCGCCTGCCTGATCCCCGAGGCAAGCGTGTTCGCTTAGCGTTCATCATGCCACAGACACTTTTAAGACAGTGTTCTCTGTTGCATTGTAAATTATTTTCGCAGCAGAACTGTTTACTCTGGCGCAGCAGCAGGAGGGGAATTGCATGGGCAGTAATTGCCACAGTTGGACACAGTGGGGACGATGGCGCGCAACGGTATATAGTAGGCCATAACCAGTTACTTTAGCTGTCCATCAGGCAGCTGACCGCAGAGGGCACGGCAGCATCATCTTAACGTTTACTCTGGTGTCTGCCCATGTCTCGGGCAATTTTTCGCATTAAAATCAGAAATCGGTGCGGCACATTCTCTTTTCGCCAAGTTTATGGGCCCAGCATTCATAGTATTTCACACAGATTGCGTCTTCGATGCTGGGGCACCGTTCGAGAGTTCCACTGCCTGATTGCTGGCCAGCGATAAGATGACATACCAAAGCTGCTCTACGTTCACCCCGTTTTGTCTTTTGGGCCTACATTTATAAATAGCTGCGGCTTGGCGCATGCAATCAGTGGAATATTTTTATTTATTTTCATCTTTTTTTTTTTTCGTTTGCAATTCCCAATCCCTCAGAGGCAATAAAAACCAAATGACGACACGCAGACGCCAAACATGTCCGGCTGACCGCAAGCAAGGCCGTTCAGCGACCTTCAGCTGGCATTTACAGCTTCAGCTCCAGATGCTGGTTGTAGGTCCTGTTCTGCATTTATGGGCCCGTTGCCAGCAACATCATTATGATCAACATTATCCACTCGCATGCTCAGCCTGGCGTATTGAAACAGATCTGTTAACGAGCGTCTTCGACTGGCTCTTAATTGGCCAAATGCATCTATAAAAGCCTCCGGCTGACTTGATTCTCTCTTATCTAGAGCCGTTTCCGCATTTCGCTGTCGCAACTGATAGCCCCATTGTTGTCATACCCTGAACTCATTGAAGTGCGATAAAAAGAGTATAATGCTTTTGTGCTTATGTATGTTACAGGCAAAAGGATGCCTTTCCGAACCATCTAGTGTATTTTTGATCACCATGTACAGACAAGTTTATCTGGGCTGTCCAACCGAACACGAGTCGGTTTATCGGTTCGGTCATCCATTTATCCGTATTTCTCAAGGCTTCAACTTCAGTACCTTTGTACCTACTTCATATTTCAAATTGGGTCTTTCTGAATTTCGATCTTTCAGTAATTATCGAGCATATCTTGGAGATTATGGGAGATACAGACAAATTTATTATGTAGGCTTTCGTATAGTATGAACAAATTCAGAATATTTCACTTTTATTATACGCACACCCCGCCGTTCCCATCTAATTCGAAAAAAATCATTTAAATGTATATAGCCTTGGACTTTGGTATTTATATACATCGTGCTACCATATTTATGTGTTTAAAATATCATAGAGATCGGACAACACAAATCGAAGCTATATATATCCCATAGTTTGGTTCTGAGGGACGTAGAAGCACAGCCGCAGCGTGTATGTATGTGTGTAAAGAAACAATCTAAAATGTCTCGATGCTGGGCTCAGGGTATCAGCTAGTCGCGCACTCCTGCTCGACTTTTTGTTGCTGCTGTTGTTATGGAGCATCATCCCTTTGTCACTTGTTGGTATCAATTAAAGTTTAATGATAATGTCGCGAGTGTCAGTTACCGATCGCCGTTGGCTGCATGTTTTTAATCAATTTTAAATGGCTATTTACATTTCATGGACCTGTTTGCTCCCTTTGTTGCAGCTGCCCCCGCTGTGGAGCAGCCATTTATAACTGCGACTGCGGTTTCAGTTTAGTGCTCTTTATTAATTCACTCGATTTATTTTTTATTTTTTTTTATATATATTTTTGTTGTAATTTTTCACATTGCAAGTTACTTAGGCTCTAATTAGGATAGTTTATGCATTTAGGTGCGTACGTGCTGTTGGGCCAAATCGTAAGAGCTTGGCCACGTTCGTTATATGAGTAAATTATGGCAAGTTGCTAGGTAAAATTTTGCGATTCGTTCAGTTTAGGTGTAAAGTTTAAATTACATTATATTAAATTAGAATACCAACAACTACAATAAATTAATTAAAACATTAACTAAGCATAAAACAAATTCGTTTACAGCCACATAAGCATGCACACACACACTCAAAATACACGCACACTTGCTGTAGGGGAATGTAGGATAAAGTAGGACAGAGAGTCGTGGCCGTGGGTTGACAATCTAACTATGAATACTTATGTCACAAAGACACTAGCTGAAGTTGGTATTCAAATAGAGGATTAATCTTGACAAAAAGTGATTAGCTATAGCTTCTCAACACAAACTGTTGCATGGCTTTTATACTTAAACAGCTTTTCGAACCCTAACATCCTTCAAACTAGAAAATGAAAGCACATGTAAGCTACATTTAAAGTTTTACTGGTAAAAGCTTTCAACGATTATATTTAAGGCTGAAAGCTACAAATATGTCCCTCTTAAGGATGAAATTGTGATTTCATCTAGTGAAGGTTTTTATTAAAATGCTCCATTAACTGGTGAATTCTGCATGCAAGGCGGCCTTGTAGCTGAGCGTGTGATTAACTCATAAGGGCAATGAAGGCTTTTAGCGTGTGCTTTATATTAGAAAGCTCGATTAACTGGTGAAAGCACTTGAAATTTGTCAGGAATGTAACGATGGCTAAAAGATCAAGCAGCTCAACAATATGTTCCTTTCACTCAAACTAACTGTAATTCTCATCAAATCGATTATCCAACTATCGATTACAACTTTCAGCTCATGTCATTGTGATTGTATAAATGAAGGCTAGTTTATATTAATTTAAGCTACGCTAACTACAATACGACTTGGATCACATGTGTATGAAATGAATTGCCGCTGCAGCTGTGGCAGCTGGGCAGCCGAGCCAACCAAGGCAGCTGAGGCAGCTGGGTCAGCTCGGCCAGCTCGAGAGTTGCCGCAGTACAGCTGTGGCTCCAACTACTTGAGCTTCAGAAATGTCAACAACGCCTTTTGTATCAAGCTGCGATCAATGGTCGAGTCGGCGGTGTAACGCACACCGCTTAGGTTGCCATCGTTGTGGTCCACGACGCCATATTCGCCAACGATGAAGCCGTCGTCGGTTTTCTTCTCCACCACATAGGCGACTTTATCTTCATCTGACTCATCTGTGCTGCCCCTGCCCTCAGCATCTTCATCGTCACCGTCACCAACACCATCATAGTCGTTGGCATTTGCGTTGGCGTTGTACACCACCGAACCGCGTCCCCGGTCTATGCCGCGATTGCGACCGTGTTGCGTTGTTGTTGTTGCAGCTCCATTGGATGTTGCTGGTGTTGTGGTTGCTGGACTGGCTGGTGTTGTGGCTGTGACCAGTGCGCCGCCACCGCCACCGCCGCCGCTGCTGCTACTGACACCCTGCAATCCATGGGCTCGTCCGTTTGTCATAACACTTACGGACTCTTCAATTTCGTAATTCTGCTCTGGGGTCGGTGTGTAAAGTTCGGCGCGTTCGGTTGTAAAGTGTGGCAACATGGTCGCATCGCCAACTGGCGAGGCGGCAGCAGCGGAGGATGAGGATGATGAGCTGCTGGAGCTGGAACTGTATGAATAGGCGCTAATGCCGGATGCTGCTGCGGGCGATGCATGTTGGTGTGCAAATTTGGAAACACACTTGACTAGATCTAGCAGAAAGAGAGAGAGGAAGACAGAGAAGATGTAGGTGAGTAAGAGAGAGGTTTGATAAGTTCAAGTTAAACGTGCGTTGTCTCTCATAATTACACTGTGCTGCAGACCGCAGCTGGGGGTTAAGCTGTGCTCGAACTAATCGTTAGTCTAATTACAGACTCATAAATTTGACCAGCATGCAGCGAGTGCAGCGAATGCAACGCCCAACTAAATAGTTGGTACTCTGCTATGCAAAACCTGCAGCACAGTGTAATTTGCTTGGGCCCAAGACTTACCTCTATTGGGCAATCCTTTGGCATTTTGATTAGAATGTTGAAGCGACAGTGATGAATGCTGACGTTGCTGTTGTTCCCAACATGGACGATGATATTGCTGATGATGTTGCTGCTGCTGCTGTTGCTGGTAGTCGCTTGTGCTTGGACTCTTTGATAAAATTGGCTCCAATAGATGGCGCGCTGGCTGCGGTTGCGGTGCATTCAATAAATCATAAGGTAATTTATCCAAATTGAAGAGTACACGACGCGGCTGCGAATTGCCCGCACTCGCTGAAGTCTGTTGTTGTTGTTGTTGGTGCAGATGATGATTATAACCACTGTGATAATGGTGGTGCCAAGTGCTTGGCCTAACGGTGGGCAGCGTGCTGCTCGTTGCCGTCTGTGATTCCGTGGATCTGCTTGTTGTTGTCGTTGTCGTCTGTGCCTCGCCGAATGCAATCCGCGAGACAATTGCTGGCCGACGCGAGGGCACAAAGGTGGTGGGAGCAGCGCCCGTTGGCACAGTTGCTGGCGTTGCTGTTGTTGGCGCTGCCAAAGTAGCGCCTGTTGTGGTGGGCGAGCTGGTCGTGCCGAGAGTGACACCGGTACCGGTTGTAACAGTTTGCGGCCAGTAGATCTTGGCGGGCTCACCATAGACCTTAGCTGGCTGCGAGTATACTTTCGCTGGCTCTGAGTAAAACTTGGACGGCTGTCCATAGACTTTGGACGGCTCCGAATATACCTTCTCTGGCTGGCCATACATCTTTGCTGGCTCCGAATAGACCTTAGCTGGCTCCGAGTAGAACTTGGAAGGCACACTGTACATTTTGGATGGCACGGAATAAAACTTGGACGGCTCCGAGGCGAGACGTGGCATGGGCTTGAGGCTGTCGCTCACGTTGCGCTGTGCCTCCGCCAAGATACCGGCCGACTGATGCCAGCCACCCGGCACATGGAGATCATCCACGTTCTGCGATATGGAGCTGTATGATATTGATCTTGACTGGGGTCCATGGCCCTGCTTCGTGTCGTGATAGATCACCGTCTGGAACGGCAGCAATTTGTCATCACCCGCAACAGACTCATGAGTGTTTGCCTCAGACACCGCCTCCGCATCGTTGGTTCTCTGAATTATGCGAGTGGCATTTCGCCCAGTCGCAGCAGCAGCAGCGCCCCGAAACGCCACCGAATTGGAGCGGCTAGAGGCGGCTGCCGCCAGCAATGGCGCCGCCAAAACGTTTTGTATATTGGAGGCGCTGTTCAGCGAGTCGCTCTCCACATCCATGACATCGGCGGCCAGGCGTGGCTCCGTCTCCTCAATGGACAGTTCACTCTTGTGTGAGCGATTGACAAAGTCCACGCCGGCTGCACTCGGCGCACTGCTTCTGTGGGAATGGGAATGGGATTGCGTGGCAGGTGGCTTGAAGGCGGGCGGCTGCGTGCGGCTAATGCGACTGCCACGCCTGCTGGAGGAGCTGACGCTCACAGCCACCACCTTGACCTCATCGCTGGACTTTGGCTTGCTGGTTGATGCTGTTGGCGCATCCTCTAGAAAGACAATCTTGCTGCCTGTGGTCACCAGCTTGACGACCTGCTTGCCCTCGGCATCTGTCTGATGCTGCGCATTCGCATTGCGGTAGCGCGTCTTGTGCTCCAAGCTTCTGGCATTGTTCAGGCGACCAGCAGCAGGTGCCTCGAGCTCCTCATCGCTGTGCAGGCTGCGCTGCTGTTCGTCGTGATCGAGGAACAGCTTGAGAAACTCATTGCCCGCAATGAGCTCACTCTGACGACCCGTTGCCAGTGCCGGGGCAGGGGCGGGAACAGGTGCAGGGGCTGTCCGCGTATAGCCGCAGCACAACATCTGCAAGTGGAAAGAGAAAAAAACAAATGGAAATGATTTAGTTCGATTCGTGTCAATTGCCTCTCATTTCGCTTCAATGCGATTTTTATGCAAATCAGCTGCCGCATGATGCAGTTACCCGACCCCACACTTATCTCAGCGATCTATTTATAAATTTGCGTAATTAAAACATCATTCGCTGCTCACAGAGACATTTATGTGTGCCACAAATGTCTTCTTGCTCCGCAGCTATGACATTTGAATAATAATGCATTGGGCTTATTAAGACATCAATGGAATGCTGCGGCTACGTTTGAAGTGCTTCTGGCTTGTGGTGCATGTAAACAGTTGGACGGTGTCATAATTAACTGACAAATGGTTTGTTGAAGCGTATGCAAGTGCCAGCTAACGAATACTTTATGCAAATGAATTACTCCCATTTTGCCTATCGCTTTCGGATCTAAGAGATATTTATCTCATATTAATCGGGAGTATCTTTGGATTTACGGCTGCTTAAAAGGCAGCTCTAGGCATTTTTCATTAGATATTTTCTTTGATAGATAGATTTTGCTTATCTTTACATTCAGTTTATCTTTAGAATGTGCACACATTCTCTGGCATTACATCAATTACAGCTGGAAATAACTCGCAGATATCGAGTACGAGTATACGGATATCTGCGGAACGCTGAAGATTCAAATTCGCATTTTATACTCTAGTAGAAATTTGTCTTACGACATAATAAAATATTTTGAGAACTGAGAGACTTGTTCGCAAAAAACAAGCAGACGACCATGGCGTTGATGCTGATCTAGAATATATATATGCTTAATGATGTCGGAGATGTCTCTTTCTATGTGTTATGCATTTCATGGCAAAACCATAGTACCCTCTACAAGGCTATACAAATCGATCTTATCAACATCAACGGAATCTTAAGCAAAAACTATAAAAACTTGCGGCAGTAGCTAAACTAGTTTACTTTCTTCAAACTAATGCTAATTAAAACAATATCAACTCAGCTAATTCTGTGAATATATTAAATTCATTAAAAATTAAACTAAATATAACAAAATTATGAATAATTTTCAGTGTCTCATTTCGTTAAACAGAAGGAAGCTTTCATTTTGAAATGATGCGATGATTATTTGGAAAAACCAAGCATAAAGGTCAAGACTATGAGCAACAGCTGCATTTCAGCATGACTATTTCTTAAGGATCTCAACCGAATACAAAACATTTGTGCTAGATTTGCAAAGATCTGTAATTAGGTCATAGCCATTAGCTGTTAACAATTCAGCGTTGACCTTCCCTTTACCCGCGCTGTTGCTTTCTGTTGCAATGAACTCGCCTCTAATGCATATTATGTGCTTGAACTAGGTGTTCAGTTCAAAATAGGCATAAATCAAATCAATGCAGCACAAATTGCCGCCCCACACTGACGTTGAACGTCCCACAAAAACAAAAGACTTAGGACACGAACTTGCCCTGCAACAGTCGTCAACACACAAATGGCGTATAAAACATATTTATTGCATTTGGCAAAATCAGCATAACTAATTGTAATCGCGATAAATCGCATAAAGCTCTGGGTCATAAAATCAAATGCGATTGGAAAGGCGTAAATTGAAAAAGCAATAAATAAAACAAAAAAAATAAATAAATTCAATTATATATATATTTTTTTGCATGCTCAACAATTTATAAAATAATAACATAATTATTATATAAAAAATGTATACGTATATAAGTAATGACAACAACAACCACAACCACAACAACATCCGGCAGCTTTTCGAGCATAATGCAAACAGCTTGACAGCGCAGCGATGTGCAATAATAACAACAACAAATGGAATTGAGTGGGCGCTAAACGCTAGGCGACTGTCGCCTGCCGTTGTTGGTGTTGTTGTGGCTTAAAACTAAACATTTCTAGATCATATTTAAGCGATTCAATCTAACAATTGTTGGCAGGCAGCATTAAAGCAAGCCAAACACCTTCGCACATGTGCTAAAATTACAGTGTAAACAGGCGCAGGCAGCAAATGGGCGACTGGCCAGTTGTCAGTTGGCAGTTACCCAGTCGGCAGTTACCCAGTTACCCGATTGCCAGTTGCGAGTTAGTCACCAGTGAGGCGGCTCGCCTTGCCTTTTATGTCTAAAATTGCAGAAGTAACTGCTGCTGCGGGCAGTGAATGAGCATTTAACATTGACACACAAATCGCTGAAAGTTAATAACAATGCGAGCGCAGCTTAGAACAATGGGCCCAAAAGGGCTCCCTCAGCGCGGTGTCACCTAATATTTGCTTAACCGAATTGGACACCAAAAACGTTCTAAAAAAAGCATATTACTAAAAGTGACCACTTTGTGTTGCTCTGTGGCATTCCTTTCCATTGTGGCGAGTTACTTGAACCGAGTGGTCAGTGCCGTTGCGAGTTTAATGAATGAAATGCGTTTGAACCAAAAATAGATTGGGCTAAATGATTGAGCATTAATCTTGATTGATTTATCAGAGCTCTGATTTGGTCGGACAATTGGCAAAATACTAATCCTGTTAGACATTCTTTTGCACTTAGCTGGCCAGTTATCGGCTAGCGTTTATCATTTATCATTTATCATTCAATTGTTGGGCCTCTCACAACAGCGTTGACAATTTTCACGGCTGTCAACTTAGCGGAAGTGTCAAAGTGCCACATTGGCGACTTATCAAAATGGGCGCTTAAAATGATCTTTTGAAATTCTAAACGCTTCTACGTTTCGCTGCCAGTTGTCGGTGGAACTCAATGAGATATCCGCCTTAGCCAATAGTCAATAGACCTGTTGTTATATATCGAACAATTAAGCAATAATCACCGCCTTAATGAACGCTCTCAGTGTACTCCAGCTTTAAGCTGGCGTACGGCAGCTCAATTGGCTTTCAAGTGCCGCTTCGAAAACTTCCAATTTAATTAGCCACAAGCATCCATCGAAATAGAATTGAAAAAGTGAGGCGAACAAGTTATTTTATGAGTTCGCTTTTATGGCCCAGCTGCGCCCCCTCTTCAAAAAAAATAGGTTGTCAAATTCAATTACGATTCGCTTTCAATTTGAGTTTCAGTTTCGATTTCAATTTCATCCGTTTTATTTTGGACTTTGTATGCAAATTTCGGAAGTGCAAACATTAAAAGTCACTCATTGGGGCCGCGGAGCAACAGCTGCTAATCAATTAGGCGTCTCCACATGATTGATGGAGCGCTGAAAACGGGATTCGGTTGCATAAAATACGAATGACTCAAGACACGAACTAGCCACACACAGAGCGCTTAGAGATTTGCATAAAGCCCAAAACACGGAAAAAGTCGCCAGGCTATAATAATGAAAACTTTTTACATATATATTTTTTTGTTTTTATCAAAATTCGTCTGGTCAAAACAGGCAATGCAACAAGAATTGGCCTGTCCGCATGCATTTTATGGTGTGGCCGTAACGCTTGTGGCCAGCGGCATTTGTAGTGGGCGTTGCAGCGTTGAAAGGAGCAGCAGTAGCAGCAGCAGCAGCAACACAATTGCCACAATGTGAATGTGTCAGCTGGGGTCTGTGTCTGTTGCCAAGCGGCCATTGTTTAATTGCAGCTAACCACCCGCTGCCGCTTAGCTGTTGCGTGTGCAACTTGCCACTTGCAACTTGCAGCCTGGCATCTTATGACTTGCCAGCATCGGGCCATCGATCTTCGGCCCCACATAAGGGCGCTCAATGCCATCCAGCCCAATTGCAGCGCTCAGCTTGTGTGTCTCTGTCATAATAACACACATTTATTAATTACACAGCACAACAAAACTACGCTACACTATTCTATATACTTGCTGGCTAATCGTCAAATGCATATCACACACACACACACACACACTCGCACTACTTGCATGAAAGAAAAGCTGACGCTGGCTTTAGAATGTTGTTGCACCACGCGACGTTGCACCGCGCCCCACTACGCCGCCTCCTCAATCAACGTCCCGCCCGCTGCGCATAATTTGCAAATTGCCAGCGTCATCGACTGCAACTCCAACTGCAACTAGGACTGCGACTGCGACTGCGACTGCAGCTCGCCAGTTGCCGTTTTAGTTTTCAGTTTTGAGTTTCAGTTTCGCATAACCGCGCTCAAATCGCGTGCAATTATTTAGCCTGGCTTTTGCCGCAGTTGAGTTTACTTTCGGCTGCTTTACATTACACACAATCAGCAGTGTCTGTGTCCAGCGAGCGCAGTCAATAAAGAGTCCATTGCAGCCACAACAGACATTAGCATTAACCAACAGAAATAAATAATAATAAAAATGCATTCGCATTGCAGATGATTTGGGCCAATAAATGCACAAGCCAGACTGAATATAGACACCATAATGGCTAGCAATTAGTCCATTTATTACTCTAGCCGATCCAAAAGCATTGGCAAAGTGAGTAATTGAGCTCATGTGCAACTGCAACTGCAACTGCAAGTAGTACAACGGGACTGTTAGCCATGCCAAATAGCCAAATGGCCAAATGGCTAACTGAGTGTTAACTCAAAGGGTTGGCCAACACGAATCGATTTGTTGCGCTCTGTGCAATCGTTTATGTATGTGTGTGTGTGTGTGTGTGTGTGCTCCCGCATAAATACATATTTGCCCCATATGCGTAATAAATCATGCCACACAATCAGACAACAGCTCACATTCCGCATCCATCTCTAAAGTTCAATGTCGAGAATCGTGTAGACGTTGCATGGGTTAAATATGTGAAGCTGTGAAACTAGTTGGTTTGCCAGCTAAAAGCCGCTCGCATATATCTTCTCTTAATGGGTATAACGATCTATGGCAAATACTGGATGTACCCTTAATTAATTGATATTTATATGCATTGGGTTGAGCATGTTTAGGTGAAGTTGATCTGTGTTGATGCCACACGATGCCAAGCATAATTGCTTTAAGGCCCGAAGATTCAGTTGCTGAGACAAGAAGATACATTTAACGAAAGACCGTCAGACAGTCGAAAAGTAAAGACAGTCGAAAACATGAATTACGAGAGCTCTTACTAGAAATTTACCGTATCCTGATAGGCATGTACTTTAAGTAGAGATTGGATATAGCCCGCATCTTATATAGGATAATACTAGCACGTATTTTCCGGTCTTGACCAGTCCAAGTTTTTCCTTCAAGCCTTAAACATCCACCCAGTTTTACTCGTTGAGATTTAAATCTACCTTTGCTATCATGTTATCCACTTCTGAAGTACCACAAATAAATAACCTAAAGTTGGAATTAATTAACCTAAAACCTGGCCTCAAGGATGTGGGAAAGCAGCAGGACGAAACGTTAAAATCGTGAACCAAAACCAGCTACAGTTTTTATTTCAGATTTGCAGCCCTGATCGTTTCCACGCTTAATATATGCAAGCTAATATTATAAGCTTCTTTTAGAAACATTTGAGCCAACTTTAAAAAAGCACTTACCAACAGCAGGAATACCAATTTATGATACCAGCAAAAGTGTGCCATGCCGTTCTTAATTCTGTGCACTTGCATTCGCTTTGAATCCGTCAGCTGGGGGAGCTGCTAAAGGCTCCAATTTAATTGGCCGTTTCAGTCAGGCGCTTTAATTCCGACTCTTGTTCTTGTCGACTTCTTAATGAAGCTCACTTTCTTTGCGCGACAAGTGATTCATTTGGCCGTTTGTCTTGTCTGCAGTTGAATCATGCTGAAAATGGATGACATGCTCCAGGGTCACCGTCTTTCCGCTTTGTGGGTTGTTGTGCCGATAGCTGTGTGTACGTCTGGCAGTGTGTGTGTGTGTATGTGTGTGTGTGAAGGTATTTGATGATGTGACTTGTTAATCACTGAAATTAAAGAACAGAAGAAGCGAGTAATTAAGCAGTGCGTTCATTCCAAAGGAAAGACAAAGTAAAACTTTTAAGGGGCATTTTTTGGCATAGCCACGCGAGAGTGCACGACTAGGTGATACCTTAGACAATATCAAAAGTATTAATCTGTTAAATTTAAGCACACATTAAAAATATCTTACACAAGGCTATTGCATGTAGCTATAACTAAAGTTCCTTTTCTTGGAATAGATGAAACATGAAACCGAAGTTTATATTATTTTATTTTTTTTTTTATAAATTAAATTAGTACAATATTACAAATTAAATAAGTATAATAAGCATTAATAAAAATAAATCTATTAAGAAAAATATTTAAATTTTTATTTAGTTTACAATATTTATAATATAATTTAGTTTATAATAAATAGAGTTTGTCTATTGAAACTTTAAAAGAGTTGCGAGAAACCAAGGCTCGAACCAGAGTATTCAAAATGGAATGCCGTTCGCTTCCAGCCAATAATCCAGACTGCATAATAAGTATAAATGGTTAAATGGGCGCGTGAGGCCAGAACATCGAAATGATTGTCGGCTGGGGTCTTGACGCCGTGACAATCATCGCTCAGGTGAACATCAAAATTGCAAAATGATGCATAATTTACAAAAGCCATTGGCTGGCATTAGCATTAGCAAAGCCAAAACAAATTCATTGCGATCGGTAATCAATAAGCGGTTAAAAATATGCAGAGAGGCTGTAGAAGATACATACTCAAATGTCAAGGTGCATTTCACACTTGCGCAGAGCGAGCGGGGGGGCAAGCAAAAATACAGCAAAACAGCAAAATAGACAGAAATATTTAAACATTTGCAGCTCATTTTTAAAAGTTGCCAAATGCGATTGAGTCACGGCTAGAAGAATCATTGAACTTGTCTGGCACAGCGGCTGTTTGGCTGCGGCGGGGCAGCATTTGCCACAACAAGTCGCAACAAGTTGCAGCAGTTCCAGCCGCAGCCGAAGCAGCAGCCGCAGGCAGCCCCAGCCCAAGACCGGGCAGATGCTAAGCTGTTTTTTCTTAAGCAATTTCAAAATATTTATAATTAATGACAAATATTTTGATAGCCACAACAATTGGCATGTCATTGAGGCCTGGCTGGGCCTGTGCATTGTGTGTCTGAGCCAAGTTGGCCAAATCGTTAGCATACTCAGATTGCCGCCGGCGCACATTAGCCTTTAGTTGATTTTTATTGCCAATTGGCGCCCTTTATGCCTCAATCTTAGCTTAATTTAATTAAAGCTTCTAAGTAATTAGCGCGCAGCACAGTATCAGGCATTTCCGCTAAGCGAAGTCCGTAATTAAGCCGTAAACTCAGAGCCAAGTCAAATGTGGCTTCAGCTCACAGCGAATACACAAGAATAAATGGCTTTCTTTGGCAAGCCGAAGACTAAATACTCTTGCGGACATAGGGACATGTGAGTAGCATAGTGAAGCTTAAAGAACCGAAAAGTTTTCCACCAAAAACTGTTTTTCGATCGATTCCTCTTGATATAAACGACCATGACTCTATCGACTGACAAACTTATGATACCCTTTACAAGAGTATGAAAAAAAAAGAGCTAAAAATAGTTGTTGGCCAAAAAATGTAGAAAACACAACGGCAACAGAAGCGAGACACAAGCCGAAATGCTAGCCAGTTGGCCAGCATCGTAAAACCAGTTCTAATTCTTATCAAGCCTTCTTCACGGGCCATATAATTACTCATAGTCGCAGCTTTGGGCCGCAGAGCGTTCAATGGCTTTTAATTATCCAGGAATTTGTGTGTGTGCAAAACAAAGCAGAATGTTTATGGCCAGAATTTGGCTCATTAAAAATGAAAGTTTCTTGGCTAACAAAAAAACGTCTAAACTTGGCTCATTAACTAGACACGGCCAACTGTTGGTTATGGAAATTCCTTTTTAAACACTATCTTTTAGATTCTGTTTCTGCTTCTTATTCTCATCATACCCTTATGCAGGGTATTATAAATTGGCTACCAAGTTTGTAACGCGCAGATCGTATGATTCTTATTAACTAAATATATTCTTGATCGGCATTTGAGAGCTTAGTGAATATGATCATATATATAAGCTATATAATAAAGCTATATATCAATATCGATATCAATATATATCAATATCGAATATATTAAAGCTATATAGAAAGAATAGGCCAAAGTATGAGCCCAAAATATGAGTTAGCATTTAAGGGCTTAACTTTTCGCCTAATATAAAAATTGTGTTTATAAACAAGCACTTCTAGGCCTACAAGAGTATTTAATATTCGTCTTGCAAAAGAAAGCTGCTTCTTGTTCTTCTAGTCTTCACTTGTCTCTTGTCTCCAGCCGCATGTGACGCATTTCCTCTAAGCTGTGTTATCTTTGTCAGCTTGACAGCTAGTTCTTGAGCTATTCTTGTTGTTGTTGTTGCTTGTATAACCGATCCCAGAGGGAAAAGTAAAAGTGCTAATCACATTCCGCAAAGGTCGTTGTTATCTCGAAGCCTGGCGCCTGCTCCACTGCACTCTACGACATGTGTATCCACTTATTAAACTGGCCAGTTCAGTTAAGAGCTGCACCCATATCAGAGCCAGAAACAGAACCAGCAACAGAAACTCGGCATCAGCTGTAAGCTGGCTAGCGTTAAGGCCAAAAAATGTATGCGATATTCGCCTGAGCATAACTTGTTTGAACTTTACGTAAATCTATTGAACGTGCATATGGGTATCCAAAAATTCTCGAAAGTGCAAAGCACACTGTTAGGACTTGCGCACTTTTCAAGTCAAATTCACAAATATTCAAAATGTTTTCTGATAATGAAATCCTGAAATATATTTTTAAGTACTTTTGTATATGTTACATGCTGATCGATAAAATCGATTTAAATTTCACGGAAAAGAAAGCTTAAAAAAAACAAAATATAACAAATTTATGTTTATTTATTTTTTTGTGGTTTGCAACACGTTTTCAAACAATAAAATGTATTTCTAGATACACCAATTTATACCATCATTAAGCCTAAAATTAATTTTTGTCTCCAAAGAATATATTTACTTTTTTGTAGGTTTTCACATGTTTTCCGCAAATGAAATCCTGATATATATCTTAAAATACCAATACATGCTAACTTAAAGACTTACAGAGATCAGTTTAAAAACACAAAAAATTTCAAACAAATTATTATATATGTAATTATTATTATATATATATATTATTTGTAGTTTTTAAGAAATTTTCTGGCAGTTAAGTGCTAAAATAGAAGTTAAATCAATATAACTAGTAAGACATCAAGCTGTAAACAAAATTGTATTCCCAATGACAATCCCTTTAGTTTTGACTATGTCAAGTCTTTGAGAGGATCGGTGAAAGTATTTCGAAGAAAACTTGAGTTAGTTGTCAAAAATTTGCCAACTTTAGCATAAAAAAAAAAGAAAATAAAAACAAAACGAAAAGCATAAAAGAAGTCAGCACAGGCCTGAGAATGTTGTGGGAGTGGAAAAACTATATTGTGCACTCAGAATGGACTTGCAATTATTAATATTTTATTGGTGGCGGATAAAAGAATATGTCTATGTCACTTGGCAATGGCACTTGGTGTTGGTGTTGGTCTTGGTCTTGGACTTGGCCGGTTGGCTCTCGTGCATGCCCATTGGCGTCAAAATTGTGCGATATTCGAGCAGTTAGTATATAAATTAGAATGCTAATCGATAGCTATGGATACGCCCAGAAAAGCAATAGACAATAAACCTAGGGGTACAATAGAATGCTGGCAATTCCGGTTAATAAACTTGATTTAAAACCAGAAGTGAGCTAGGAGCATGGCAAAGACACAGTCAGAGGCAAATAAATTGCTACTAAGTACGACATGGGACAGCACAACAAAATCGAATCAAATCCAATTGAATCGAATCGGAGTCGCAATCGCAATCGCAACATAAAGTGTGTAACAAATGGGTCGCCGGTGGAATCAAGTGTTGGACTATGTGACAAATTGTCAAACATTCTCGAAACAAAGACAAAATCACACGCGACGTGGCAGAAAAAGCCCGATTGCAATTCATTAACAATTGACGGCGACCGCAGCGAGTTGAGGGACGGGCAGGCTCAAAGCCAAGCCAAGGGAGAGGCCACACGGCGCATGCGCAATTTTTTTGTATTTATTTTTATTTATTTTTTTTTTTCAGGTCTGCAGCCAGGCAGACTGCCAAATAATAGTCAAGCAAAAGTAAAGCAAAGTTAAGCAAGTGGCCGCGACCATAAAGTTGTTTATATTTCCATGGAATTTCTTAAGAGTTTATTGCACTTCTCGCATACCCTGTTGCCATTAAAAATGTCTAAGCCAGGCTGTCATAAAATTTCGTAACAGTTGCAGAAATATCTTTAATACAAATTTATGTTCTTTGACAACATAAGTCGCAGAGCCAAGCCTTGTTGTCCCCTTTTACTCGGAGAGTACAAGTGCTAGAAAGCTTATTTAAGTACTTATAGATGCCATATAGCCCACATTTATTTCATTTTTATTATAACGCGAGTATTCTTTGACTTATTGAGAGTGAATTAAAACACTTTTGCTTAGCTTATACAGCTTATACAGAGCATCTTCTAGATTAGAAAAACAATCGCATTGCTTTAGAGATTTCTTAAATGAATTTAACTCAATGCGAAATGGTGCAGACTTTATATAGGGCATTTGCTAGACTAACACTCCATAGTTAAGCATTCGCACTTGTTTTATCATCATAATTATTGTCATATAGTTTGCCATTGCAGTTGAAGCGAAATATAAATAGTGCAACAGGTTTTTTTTTGCCTATCATTTGCTACCGTTGTTGGCAACGGCTGCAAACAATTTGTTAATTTTGCTTAGCGGCGTTAATTGTTTTGGCCAAAGCTCAGGCGAAGCATTTTTGCTGCTGCTGCTGCTGCTATCTAGTTGGTATTACGAAGTATGTTTGGCTCGTTGCCGACTGCACCGCAATTAAGCTTTTAATAATAATTTGTATTAAAATAGTTGAACGAGTTGAGTTTGGCAATGGGCTGCCGTTTTGCAATTTGGCATAGAATGTGCCGCAAATAAATTACAGAAATAATTTCAATAAATTTGTTCAATTGTTGCCAAGCATGGGCTTCACTTTTGTATTATATAAATATGGAGAAAATGTAGAAGTACCCAAGAAGTAGGGTAAAATAAACGTATTTATATTTGCGTATGTGCAAGACTTTCCCTGAAAAGCTGCTTGACTTGGGGGTTGAAGCGTCTGACTTACCAGCAGCAGGTCGCCGGTTCAAATTCAGCAAAAATTTTCACTTTTCAAGTTTGCTTTTTTTCACAAAGAAAAAATCAAATACAATTTTTCCTTAAGGTATGTGTTTTTTGAACTGGCAAAAAAAAAAACTGAATATGACGAATAATTAAAATGGAAGATAGAAAATCTGAAGAAAAAAAACTTAGCTATAAGTCGATACAATTTTAAATTAAAAGCAGCTTAATTCATTTGACTATGCAAGCTAGACAAAAGAAATATTGACTTACAAAACTTGAGCCCTAGATAAAAGCCCCATAAATAGACAGAAACACACACACACACGCACGCACACACACAGGCGGAGGCCAATACTCAATTACACGAAGCCGTTAATTATGACAAACAAGTTGGTAATAGATTGGGGCGTCAAAATAACAGCTGCATCTAGCTGGGGCAAATTACTAAATTATAGTTGCACGTCGCACAATTTGACAAGCCCTGCGTGAGAGCTCATTTGTCCATAAAGTACATTCAAATAACGGCCGGACATTGCGGCAATCTACGAGAAACCGTGCGATAAACATCTGCTCAATCAAAATTGATCTGCACGCCCGTCAATCAAACAGGAGACAAAAGCGTCAAAAAGAAAAAGAAAAAAAAAAAGCATTTTCAATCGATTTCGACGGCTAATGCATGCCACAAAGGCTAACTGTAAGGCACAGCAGCAGCAACACACACACACACACACACACACACCACACACACCACACACACACACACACCACACACACATACACACACCACACACACACACACACTTTCATCGGTGACCTTGACGCTAACCACTGGCTATTTATTTAGTTTTTTTTTTCTGTTTATTGAATGCCTTTTTTCTGCACCTTTTTGGCCGACATATTTTCAGAGCAGTTGCAGTCTCTTTGGCTCTGGCTTTGGCTTGAGCTCTGGCTTAGGCTTTGGCTTTGGCTTTGGCTTGGGCCGTGCAGATTTCTAAACACAATTGAAGACAAATCCACTTTATAGCCGTCAAAAAATGTACGAGAGCAACAAAAACAAACAGCGTTGAGCAAGGCAGCAAAAATTAAAACTTGGCAGAAACAAAAAAAAAACTTCGAGTACAAGCAAAAAAGTTAAAGCCAAAAAAATGCTAAGCATAAAAACGCGTTTGCGCATAAAAAAAAAAAATATAAGAAAAACGTTTTGGCCAATTTCAGCGATTTTGTTTTTTTTTATGTATTAACCGTTACTTTTTTTTTACCCGCTGAGCTTACCAATGCACCCACCACATTTGTTGTTGTTCTCGTTGTAGTTGTTGTTGTTGTTGTTTTAGCTGGATTTTAATCCCGTGTTGTAGTTGTTGGCGTTGTTTGTTGTTGTTGTTGTTGTTGTTGTCGCTATTGAAGTTGATTATTTGTATTTGATTGTTTGCTTTCTATATTGCGAGCCGTGTATTGTTGTTGTTGTTCTTGTTGTTGTTGTTATTGTTGTTGTTGTTTAGTGCATTTGTTGCTAAGCCGTTTGCCGAATTGGAGCAATATTGGCGCGCGCTATATGTGTACGAATTTTAATGACGATTTGTTTATGGCTTTTGAAAAATTGTGTTCGTTTTAATTTAAAATTAATTCCTTTTTCTTTTTACCAGTTTTGGGTTTACAGTTCGTTGTTATTTATTTATACTGTTTATGTTTTTATTTTTTTTATTTTTTTTATTTTAGCCGCACTCACACACTCTGAAAACTATATATTTAACTGACTTTGTCGAAATGCTTGCAATTAATGCAATTTGTTTTATGATTTGTCGCGTTGCTGTTTGGGGCCAACGTTGCGTATACAAAATATTTCTAGATGACTTTTGGTACGGTCCTTAAATATGTTTTCAGCTGTGCTCGGGGCTGGCAAATGCTTAAGAAAAACTTCTTGTCTTAAGGCCAGTGGCAGTCGCAAATGCCTGGCAAATAAATGACTTTCACGAGACAAACGAGCAGCGGCAACAACAAATTATGTTCGAGAATCGAATTTGAAATGTATGTATGTATTTTTGTGCAGGTTGTGCCGTGCGTCCGTTTGGCTACAGCGTCCACAATTAACTGAATTCCCACAGCGATCAGAAAACTGATAAGTGCTTGCTGCTGGCTAGCGCCCAAGAAGGCTGGCAAAAGCTCAGTAAGCCAGAGACTGAGGCAGAGCCAGAGACAGAGCCAGTCGCAGCCGCCAAGTGCCAAGGCAACAACAGCAGCAGCAACAACAACAACAACAACGACAGCAGCAGCGCGCAAGAAAGGCAAAAGCACAAGTACAAACACATACAAGCGCACGTGCAAGCACAGACACACACACATACGTACATTCACAGGCTGGCAGGCGGCGCACAGTGAAGCAGGTTCACAAGACGTGGTGCAAATTTGTAGGGCATTATCAAAACTAAATTATTCAAATGATGGTATCTATTTAGCTTAATATAATTTATGTTAGGTTTTACAGTTAAAGCTCTACCTATGACCAGCTTCCCTGGGGGAATTTCACCATTTTGAGCGAACATCTCCCTTAGGAGAGCGTTTACTGTTTTTAGTAGAATTTACTTTTTCCTTATTACCAAGTACCAAACAAATACAAAATCAGAATCAGTAGAACTTATAAATATTATTCATTCGTATTCATAATAATATTGACTGAAGACCCTCATTTAATTTCGGTAAAATCTATTTCAAATATGTAAGTTAACATTAAGATCCCACGAAGACCACCTTAATATAAAGTACACGCCAATATATATTTTCTAACCAAACAATTTCAACAATAAACCACAGTCCAACATGCTGATTAGCTTAGATTTGCTGGCGTCAAACACGCACAACAACAACCACAGTAGTAACAGCTTTTACGGATCAACATCAAAGCAGCCCACAAGCTTCAGCTCAGAAAGAACGGACAGTTCGTTCCACTGTCAGAGAGTCGGCTTCTCGTGAGCTTCGTGCTCGGCCAACGGTCATCGGGGATAGACTTTAAATGTTCGTGAGCTGCTGCTGTTGATAGCAACTGCATTTACGAGCGCATGAAGCTAAAATAAGCTTACACCACTATTAGCTCACTTAACAGAAAACTGTTAAATTAACTTTGTATTGCGTGAAGTTGGTGGCAAACGCACAGTTGAGACGCGTTAAGTTAGCTGCGAAAGCAAACTGATAATTTATCGACGACCACCACATTATCTAACGAAAATATAAATTTAAAACTTCAAAATGATAATTAGTCCTTTTTTGATGTGATACGCAGCTTATTAAGCTAAAAATCACGCTTAAATGTATTATTCATATTTATTATCAAGCCATATACGCATTTACAGTATTTACAAGCAATATTAAACGTGATATTATCAAAATAAATTGCAACATTTTGCTAATAATTGGGTTTCAAGGATATATGTTTTATCTTATTGCCTAGCTAGCCGTATTTTGTTGGCTTTTAAATGATTCAACGTTCCAAATGCACAATATTTAAAAATTAGTTAGCTTATCACAAAATAAAAAAAGGAATTGCTGTACATTAAAAACTGGCTAGTGCTGAATTTCTTGCTTCAGAACATCCAATTATCAAATTTCCCGCGACGTGTTTGTTGTCTGTTTAGAAAAATAAATATTTAGCCATTAATTAGAAGATTTATTGTTATATGCATTGTCACTAGGGCAACTACGCTATAATACAACTACATATCTACAGATATATGTATGTTAGAAGTGTCTAAAATTGCAATGTTTTGCCTTTGATATGAATTGTTTAATTGACTTGATGATGTGATGGCAAATATTAAAAAACAAAAAAACAGACATTGAAACATTTAAATTTAATTATTTATTTGGATTACTTAATGTTTAGGCATCTTCATCGAACTGTATTATTTATTTATATGGGTTTGTATATCTTTCTTTTAGTATTTATAGTACATGTTTCATAACTTTAATACATCATAAAAATAATCATAATCATATGAACAAAACAAACTGTAATTGGGATATGCTTATGCTAAAGCGCAGCTCATTTTAAAAAATCACACAATGCCCACAAAGTTTTCAGAATATTGTAAAAATACTTATCAAAAAATAGATGTAGATATATATATATATACTCGTATCGGAACTGAAACAGTTACTGCATGCAATTTATGCCAAATTTTGGAGTTGTAAAACAAAATGGCAAAATTATCAAAAAAATAACATAATTATACAGTTTTACATATGTATGCATATATAGTATATAGTGGATATATGAATAAAAGGCAGCTCGCTAAAAACTGGCTGGGATTGAACTTCAATTTCGGCTGGATAAGTACAAGATGCGTTTTATACGCTGCAATGTTGGGATTGTCTCACAGTTTGACAAGCATTGGAATGTAAAAACGATAATTAAATGTTCCATTTCGATTTCTATTTGGAATGGAAAAACAAAACATAGATTAAAGCTAGCTAAAAATGGATTTTAACTACAGAAATCTCTAAAGCAAGCGCACACAGCTAAGCGAGGCCAACAAAAACAACAATCAGGGTGCAAGCACGACAATGAGGGCAGATCTTGGTTTGAATTCCAAATTTCGGAACTCTAAGCTGCTTCAAACTTGCGTCACGCACTGCGCATATTTATCCAGTTCGCCGCGCAGCACCTTCACCCGCTCCGTCTCCTCGCGCAGCATACGCACCAGCTCCTCAATGGTCCGCTGCTGTTTCAACACGATCGCCTCCAGCTTATCCACACGACCCTCCAGCTGTTGCACGCGCGGCAAAGACTCTGCCGCCACCTGATGATGATTGTTGAGCGGCGCTGTCGCCGGACTCTCATTGACGCTGACATTGTTGCTTCTCTCCGGCTGCGTGCTGCTGCTGGCACTGGAGGTTTTCACCAGCGGCGAAACACTGCGATTGCGTATCGATAAACTATTGGGGCGTGCCGCGCGTGACTCCTCATCGCTGCTGGCAGCCGGAGCTGCTATTGGCGCTGCTGTGGCTGACGTCTTTGTCGCTGACATGCTCTTGGACATGACGGCATCGTGGCTGTTGTTGCTGCTGGTCAAAATGCTTGTGCTGTTGCTGCTGCTGCTGCTGCTGTTGGCTGCCTCCACCTTCTGGCTGCTGCTGGTGCTGCTGCTGGTGCTGCTCTCCACGAACATGGACTGCTGCATGATGCTGGAGGAAGTCACCGCACTCGATTGCACTTTCGTTGCAGTCGCACTGCTGCTGGTTATAGTGTTGCTGCTGCTGCTGATTGCGTTGGTGGTCACCACGTTGGTTGTGGCTGTCGCCTGCTCGGCGGCAAACAGCTTTGAAGTGCGCTCGGCCACGGAGATGGCACCGCCGCGTGGCTCAACATTGGGCGAGGTCTTTTTGCGTGTCACCTGCGACGCTTTCAGCTCCTCCATCCAGGGCGCCTTTTTCTTCTCCCATTCACGTGGCTTCGGCTTGGCCAACTGCGGCTCCTCGCCGGTCGAATTGTCATCGGATGAGCCCGTCGCCGCCTGCTTGCCAGCAGGGCCACCATCTTCACTTAGCTCGCTGGCGCTGCTGGCCATGCCGCTGCCATTGACATACACCGAATTGTTGTTGCTCTCGCCCAGCACATTTATGGCCGCCGAGGGCGGGCGACGTTTGGGCGCCTTGACGCGACCGGCTCGCATATCTTGCAGTATGGAGCCGCGCTCGACACGATCAAAGTCCGTATCCTCAACGGCTATGGTAGCGGCGCGTCTCATGACCACATTGCCAGCCGCGCCCGACTCGGGCAGCTGTCCGCCTGCCAATTTACTGCCGGCCAAGCCATCGGAGACGTCGTGCGACACAGCGCTAGTTAGTTTGCTCTCCGCGCTCTTCTTCTTCATGCCGGCGCCCAAAATGTTGCCTGCAAATGCAGTTGAAAACAATGTCTATTAATTGGATGATACTTTTTAGGGAATCAAGCAAATGAAATAAATCAAAAAGAATGCAACTTTATTTACAGCCTTGCTTCAATTAATTCAGCCGTAGATTTGACTGCTCCCACGACTCTTTTTGCGACACTTGATGCAATTTTTCTTTAATTGCATCTTTAACTTTTCCTACATACTTTACTTTTACTCAATCTTATACCTTATCTACGACTTCAAAAAAATCTTTTATTGCTACCAATACTTATGCACTATATCTTCTAAGTCTTCTTCTACGATTTCTATTTCGAAAGTTAGCTTACAGTTTATTCTTTAATATTCTATACTCTTCGACTTGCGCTACTTCTACTACTTCTTCTACGAGTTATTCTACTAATGCTATAACTTTTCCACTTTTTCTTACTTATTCAACAACTTCAACTCCTACTCTTATTCGTTCCATAGCTTCCACGGCTTCTACTATACTCAAAAGTTTACTACTTTCTTTGTCTTCTTAGTAACTACATTATTCATTTGGCTTTCTCTACTTCTACTACAACTTAAAGTTTTACTATATCTTCTACTACTTCTTCTACAACATATTTTTCTAATTCTAACTCGTTTACTACTTCTTCGGCGACTTCTACTGCCACTTCTCTTATTACTTATTTCATACTCTACGGCTTCTGCTTACAATATTTATTTTATAACTTGCGTTAAGATTTCTTTTTATTCCTTTTTACTTTAAGTACAACACCTACGACATCTAGAACTTTTACTACCTATAGTAAGTCTATACCTGACGACTTATGTATATTCCTTCCACAATACCTTCCCATTGTGTGTGCTTCTCGCGGTCCTCGCTATGGTATTTAATTTATTCAACATGCGTTAACTCGAAATCCTTCTCACTTGACCACCAACTACTTTGGAGAAGAAGTTCAAGTTTGAGAATAAGGCGGAAACTCTAGAATATTTATCGAGAACTCCCAACTGAAGCCTTGCATTAACCGCACTTTTTGCCGTAGCGATTCCTCTTTGAGTTATTTCATTTCTATCTAATTCACAACCTACCTGAGACACTGCCCGTGGGCGTCTTCTTGAGCGGCACACTGGGCTTTTTGCCCACCACAGGGGGTGTGGGAGACTTGATCTTCTCATCCATATTGTCCAGACTCTTGCGCAGCTCCGCGTACGCAGAAGCTGAAGTGTTGCTGCTGTTGCTTGTGGCTGTTGTTGCTGTTGTTATGGTCGTGTTGCCCTGCTGCTTGCCACCGCCGGGCAGCTTGCTCAGATCGAGGTTCTTATTCTCCAGCGACTTGCGCTGGGCGGCCACAGTGCCAATGGGCAGGCCCGTTTCGCTGAGTATATCATTTAGCGAATCGCGCGATCCGAAGCTCTCCTTGCGTCCCGAACCAGACGAATTGCTGCTGCTGCCCGTCTTCTTGATGTACACCTTCGATGTGGTTGAAGCGCTGCTCTGCTGATGCTGCTGCTGCTGCAGCTGCTGTTGCTGCTGCGTCACCGTCGTGGTGGCTGTGTTGCTGCTGCTGCTGCTGTTGGAGTTCGTTGTGGTCATGTGGCTCGTGTTGCTTATCTTGCGCTGTGATTGCTGCGTGGAGGCGACTGCTGCTGGCTCGTTAATGGGCGCGACTGCAAAAGGGCAGAAAAGAGTGAAGATCATTTTAGACAATGAAGTTTCTGTTCTCATCGCTGAATGTGGGCTGCATTTTTGGCCACCCAACCACAACAATCAGCGCCACTTCAAGACGCGTCCAGTCCAGACGAGCTAACTTGAGCTGTGTTTATTATTAAAGATGAGCGCGTCGATACGAGCTTCGGCGTGACTAACGCTCAGAATGGCAACAGCCAAACGACTGCCGCAACAGCTGAGCGACAATGCAAACAGCCAAACGGGTTTCGCCGCTCAACTGTTGCCAAATGTCAATAAATTAACGTGGATGTCAAACAAAGCGCTAGCGTAGGAGCGCATGCAAACGCAAATTCACACAACATACTACAAATGTCCAGCTAGAGATGGGCGCGTGACACGCACAAATTAATACACATAGGATAAGAAGAACTTGTTTTTAGCAACCACTACGACTATACACAAGATAAATTAGTAGAACTTTTTTGAATAGATTAAATTTCTTGTTTTTGTGGCCTTGATTTTGCAACCGTTTTAAACTTGGCTAACTGTCTTAGTAGCAAATAATCTAATGATATATTCTCTTTTGTAAAAAAAAAATCCGTTTAAAAGAACTTCAACTTTATGCACATTGCAAATGCTTGCGGCTTTTAAAAAAAATATAAATGCTAATAACAGTCTAAAAAAATGTAACAAAAATTTATCTTCTTATGAAATAAAAAATATATTTTATTATTTAAATGGTTTTATGGTTGACCTCTTTTAAAAAGTTGAGACGCGTTCCTTTTTCTTCTTTTTCTTCTTTTTTCGTCTGTATTTTATTGGTTTTGCCAAGAATCGGCCAGCAATTGTGGCTATAGCATGACAGGTATATTTCTAATACTAATAAATATTTTTAATGGTTAATAATTTAAATTAATTCAATTTCTAATAAAAGTAAGCCCTTTTGCTGCTATTATTCAACAGAAGTAATTGAATTGGTTTTTTTTTTACTTTTAGCCCTTCCACTGTTTAAATAAAATATTAGCTAGCTCGACTTTTGCTGCCTTATCCCACTGGCTCTGGACATATGCATTAACGAGTTTGCACTACAACGTCTTGTGCATTCTCTCGTGCGTGTCACGACACGCGCTCATCTCTACTACAAAGCGACAAATAGCAAATAAGCAAACGCGAGTCGCATACATAAATAAACGGCAATAAATGTTGATGATGCCAACATAAAATCAAAGCAAACGCTGATTGAGTAACGCTTAAATGTGTAAAGGTCACGCAAACAAAACAAAACAACAATAGCAACAGCAACAACAATAACAAATGGACAACTAACAGAGGCACAAAAAGGTAACCATAGAATAGACAGCTTGGCGCAGAGCCGTTGATAATTGTAAATAGCAAAGACGTATGCGCCAACGACTTTCACTGTGCTACCAAATGACAAACAGACACAAGCAACAACAGCAACAACAACAACAGCAACAACAGCACCAAACAGCAACAACAGCAACAACAGCAGCAGCAGCAGCAAAAAGTTGTGCGCGAATCGGAATTTAATATTTGTGATTTTTTTTTACTTATATTATATTTTTAAGTATTAAGTAATTGAGTGTTGTCCATGTGTTAGTGTTGCTTTCGTTGTTGTTGTTGCTGTTGCCAGCGGCAAAAAGAAGAGCGCGCACTTATACATACACGCACACACACACACATACACATAACCAAAACGAAAGACTTAGGCAACAAACTTGGCTGCCTGCTTTGATTTAATGATGACTGCGTTTCATTTCAACTTTTTACAGGCTAATCATCAATCTCACACAAACACACAAGCACGCACACACACACACACACGCACACACACACATACACACACACACACACACGTATATATAATTA
This sequence comes from Drosophila littoralis, assembly GCA_018903485.1. Taxonomy (NCBI): domain Eukaryota; kingdom Metazoa; phylum Arthropoda; class Insecta; order Diptera; family Drosophilidae; genus Drosophila; species Drosophila littoralis. The sequence goes on from JAEIGF010000593.1 coordinate 15,093,075, forward strand.
TATGCTTTAATTTTCAAAGCGACAACTCGCAAGCCGCACATTTGCCAATTAGTTAAACTCAGTGGTTTTAGGCCATGTGGCAAATGCAATTGCAGAAAGTGGCAAATGAGCAGAAAAAAAAACCCGCAAGAACGGTAATTGTAGCACACGCACCAGCTAAGCGAAAGAAAAGAAAGAACAACAACAGCAGCAGCCAAGAAAAAGCTGCGCAAAATAAATAATAAAAAAAAAAAACTTGCCGCACCAAAAAGAAATATAATTCAATAACGTAAATGGTCAAGAAATCAAAACGTACTGAGCCAAAAAGGTAAACAAAAATGCTGGCAAAGGTACAACAAGCACAGCCAGAGAGAGCGCGTTCCGATGCGAGAGAGCAAGGGAGCGAGTGCTGCTCTCTGGCAACATTGTTGATAAGCCGAAGCTAAAACAATAAAGCAACAGGCGGCGGACGGCGGGCGGGCAGCGGGCAGCGGGCAGCGGCTGGCCTGTTGCTGCCAACAAGTGAAGCGCGCGTTTTGTTGTGGGGCTCGTCTCTGATAATCGCCGCTAATGTGCGCCCATAATGAAGTTCATAACAGGCAATGCTTATGATCATTATGATGTCCAATGATTATGAGCTAAGAGAGCCAGCCAGGCGAGGCATGTGAAAAGATCAAAAGAGAGGCAGAGAGCGAGAGAGAGAGAGAGAGAGAGAGACAAAGAGCACGACACCAATTTGGAACAAAAGCCGCAACAAAAACAATAAGCATAGCAGAAAAAACCAGTTACAACAACTGATGTTTTAATATTCTGCTGCCAGACTTGTTGTTGTTGTTGTTGTTGTTGTTGTAGTTGTTGCTGCTTTTGCTGTTGTTTTTGCCTTTGTTGTTGTTGCTGTTGTTGTTGTTGCTGGCGAAGGTGGTTTTGCGTTCTTGTTGTTTTTGCTTTTGGAACTGCGACGTTGACAAAAGCTAATGGCAAAGCAAAGGCAAAAAATAAAAAATTTTGATTTATATACGACTCTCGCATGTAGTCGCAACGAATGCTGAGTACACTACAAATAATATATGTTTGCATTATAAAGTCGAATGCTTGTGGCAAGAGATTTCTTTAAGAACAAATTAAATAAATTAAAACTTTCCTAAAACTGAAGCGAATTCAGAATTTAGAGCCTTGCAGCCTTTATGCTTGAAATATAATTAATGTAGGCAAAAATGTGTTATTATTTAAGTTTTTTTTTTTTTTTGCAATTTTTCCACTTCTTTCCAATTGTCAGCTTCGATCAATGAGACAATTATCAAATATTTATCTCGAAAAATACTTTCAATTAATTCTTTGAATATTGCATTTTAAGAAAGTTGAAAAGTTTTTGAAATGGTTAAAAAATAGAGAAAAAAATTAACTGTGAAAATTAGAAGAATATATGTATGAGTGCATAACTTATGGCTAACTGATGAAGGGTACAAATTAATAGCTGATTCAAAAATGTAGCAAATCGCTCAACTTACTCGAAATACCCGAAAAAAGTGTGCAGGCTAAGCAAAGCTATCAAGTAATCAGTATAAATAACATGGTATAGTAAAAATGTTATTATTTAAAGGGCGACCGCAAAGTATGCAACATGGATCGGGATAAATATATATTTAAATATTTATAAACAAATTGCCAAACACTCAGCTAATTAGGCAACTACGTTAAGAAACAGTTGCGCGTTTTAAATAGCGCCAGAAACGCGCTTAAAACGCCAAGTCTACAAAATGCTTAACAGACAACAGAAATGTTAAGCAAATAAAAATAAGATAAAAAGTAACAATAAGAAAAGAAAAAAAAAAACAAGTTTAGCCATGCAAATTGACAACTAAAAGCGAAAACAAACACGACAAACCGCAATCGAAATGGCAAAGGAAAATGACGCCAAGCAGCTTTGGCTGAGATTTTCCGAGACTTTGGTCTTTCGCCAGACGCAGACGGGGCTTAATTTTTTAGAGAGCATTGCCGGCGCCAAAGAAAGCCAGATAAAGCTAGATAAATAATAACAATAATGAAAATGGAAAATAAATCATAGAAATTATGTGCATGGCCAAAAGAGCCAAGCAATTTTCCATTTCACATCTAAAACGCCTCGGGACGGAGAAAGGAAAATGAAAACTAAAAACTGAAAACTGAAAACTGGCCAAAAACGAAAAGAAAAACTCTTGAGGCTGCGCCGCCAACACTGGAAAAACTCGTTTACATACAAATCGTCGTGATAAAGCTGGCCATACGAGCGCCCAAGAACTCGAAAGAGCCGCCGCGTTGCGGTCCCGGAGCCGCAGTCGCTGCCGCAGCCGCTGCCGCACCGCCGCGTGCTCGTGCCCGGGGTCGTGGAGGGGGCACAGGCGCTGCCGGAACGTCGGTGCAGTTGGTGTAAGTGTGTGTGCGTGTGTGTGTGTGTTTGGAGTGGTATCGTGTAGCAGAGTGTAGTTGTTGCCGTTGTTGTCGTTGCAATGAAGTTTTTTTTATTACACACGAAAAAGATAGAAGAGGAGTAGAAGAAAAAGAAGGAGAAAAGTGTAGAGGAAAATTACACAGAGACAGCGACATCAAGTCATATACATACATATACATACGTATATACACGATAAAAGAAGAAATATAAAAAAAAAAATAACATACGTATTATATCTTGAATTACTCGTAGAGCAGGAAAATAGACATAAGAGCGATAGTGAAACGTAAACAAAATGCTAATAAATGTCGTTCAACAAAATGCAAGTAATAATAAACATAAGAAATATTTATAATTTGTTAACTTGATGTTGTATGCAGCGATTCGTTTAATGTTCAAGAAATGACTCGCGTCGTGAATTGAATGTCTGTGCATTTGTAAAGTGCATTTGAAGTGATGTGAAGTGTTGTGTGATTATTCGAGTGGGGCAAAGAAATGTCCGAATTTGGGCTGGAGCGTTTTTAGAGGAAGAAGATTTGAGTGACGCGGGTAAGCGGAAGCACTAGATCGATAGTTAAGTGCATAGACATCATGTCATCATTCTATATGATGTATGCGCAATCTAAAGACCTACAAACTGTAAACCCTAGGCATGGGTGCATTTGCCTTATCAATAGAAGCAGCTAAGTTGATAAGGCTGCGATTTTGAGCTCTAACTACATATATGTATATACATTTATAACTAAATCACCTGGTCAAGTAAGGAATAAAAACTGGGGTAGGGGTATTCAAGTTGCTTGTTTTGCAAACTTTTTAGCAGACGCATTGCATGCATTTGTGTGTAAGCGTACAGCAAAGTGTGCCCGTTTTTTTTTCGATAACAAATGACAAAATTTGTACACATCTGGCAACGCGAAAGCTGGCAAAGCCAGTACCTAATTTATTGTACTTGTAAAGTCTGAGAACATTCCAAATTTTATAAAGCTGCGAGCTCTACCTTAGGTGTCTCTTTATATATAAGGTTCTCATACGTTTTGGGTAAGACAACTCTTAGTATTTTGATAAACAATTTAAATGGAAAGGTCGCCAAATCGGCATTATATAATTTTAAAAAATATATTAATGTATGCAGAAAAAATTAAGGAAAACCCCCTACTTTAAACAATAACAATTTATTATAAAGTTCTATTTTAATATCCCGCTTAACATAACATGTGGACAATTGTAAGCTCTTCGTACGCCTTGACATATTAAAATAAGATAAAGTACCAATGACAAATTGTTATCAGACATTGATAAAGAGGCCCGTGCATAAGAAGGTATATGCAATAATTACTTTTGGTAATTAAACAAGTTATATCGAGCAATTACACTCCCTCTTATGAAATTAAAGATCACGATAAATAGTAATTTTCATGGTAGATTAATATCTAATATCTGTAATATTAACTATTTGATATTCAAATTATTTTAAACTGAATAACTTTAAGGAAATTGTAATTAACAGCCCTTTCTAATAGGTCGAGTAGTTGTAACTTTCTAACTAGAACCATTTTAAATGAAAACAATAAAAGTTTTGCTTCATTTAAGTGGTTCAATATGATTCTTGGCGGACTTGGTCACACACAATCTTATCAATACGATAAAGAAGCTTCCGAGCACGATTGGTGTTTAAATTTGACACTCGATACTCTACGCACAAACTCGACAAGTGTTCTTCTTTTTTTAATTTCTTTTTTTAATGAATTCAATTAGCGAGGCGAAACATTTATTGACTTTAGATACGGCGGGTTGCGGGTTGCGGGTTGCGGGCTGCGACGATGTCACATTGCAGCGCAGAGGCTGGAAACACGTCAATCGACTGGCCGTTGCGGGCCTGAACTTTCAATATGAATGCGTTTGGGAGAGGGAGGGGTAGGGGGGAATTGCATCCAATTAGAAGCGAAACACGAAGATGCGACGATGCAGTTGATAGCTGATGACGGCAAATGACGCGCGATGCAGTTGACAGACCAAATCAAAACTCATGGAGAAATTCAAATGAGGCATGGCATAATTATTCTTGTTGTTGTTGTTGTTGCTGCACTCACCTTCGGAGGGTGCCAAGAGCTTGACAAAATTATCCGGAAACACGCCCACTTTGCCGTTCAGCTCGCCCTTCCACCAGCCCTTGTCCGGCAGCTCCATGCTGATCACACTGATAATGTCATCCACCTTCAACTCCAGCTCATCCTCATTCTGCGGCGCATAGGGAAACTCTACGCGACAAAAGTCGCGCTGCGGTTTCGGTGGTAACGTGGGCGCCGCCGCCGCCGCCGCCGCTGCCACCGCTGCTGCATTCACAGTGGACGCCGTGGCTCTGCTTTTCGATTGCTGCTTCGCTGTGCTTGTATTGGTGGCAGGTGCAGCTGCCGCCGTTGCAGATACTGCAGGAGCAGCTGTTGCAGTTGCTGCTGCTGTTGCTCCCACTGCTGCTCCTGTTGTTGTTGTTGTCGCTATGTTGGCAGCTTTGGCTGTTAGCGCCGATGTCGTGACCGTTGCACCAATCGTTGGCGGCCGCTTGGAGGCCAGAATCGGCGATGGTTCGATATGTTGCACAAAATTTGAGGGAAATACGCCAACTTTGCTGCGCAAACGTCCGCGCCACCAGCCTTCCTCGACCTAAATGCGAGCGAAATGCCACAAAAAACAAAAAAAAAAATTGAATATTCGCTTTCAGTTTGTGTTATTGGGTTGCGTCAAAACTTATTGGCAAAGAGGTTAAATGGGGGTTGTGGGCACTCAATGTATGGGGTTTGTTGGTATGCGTCTGTGTCTGTGTGTGTGTGTGTTTTTGTTTGTGTGTGTGTGTGTACATACCTCCCCTAGGAATTCAATGACATCACCCACGGCCAGCGTCAGTTCGTCGTCGTTGACTTGTGTGTAACTGTAGATGACTTTACAGCGGCGATTCGATGTCGCTGATTTCTCCCTGAGAGCAAAAACACAAATGAAAATAAAAGAGAGACAAAGAGTGCAAAAATTATATTACACATATGCAAAGAGAGAAATTGCAAATTTTAGTTATAGTCTGAATGACACTAGCTGCGAGAGGAATTAAGAATATTTTTGTGCAGACCAAATAAAAGCTTCCAGGCAAATGCTTAGAGTGAGATGCGTATTTGAGCTTTGGATTAAGAGGAAATGCCTTTAAGTATATATTCTTATTTCATATTATCAAACATTTTTTGTTCAAGCTAAAAACTCTGTCTTAAAATGTGCTTTATTAAAGCTTAAAAGTTAGCACAGATTTCAATTGTATGGAAAATGAGAAATTGAGTGTAGAGAAAAATTATTATCTCAATTTAAGCTTTCAAATCGTATGTGTATGTGTCATTTGCTTAAAAGCACCTAGTTTGCATATAAATATGTACACTTGGCTTTAAGCTTTTGGTATATGCAAAATGTATAGCATACAAATAATGTCCTTTAAAGCTTTCAATCACACTTATAGCTTTCATGTGCTTTTAAAGCTTGTATATTACTAAAAGTGTGGTATTGAAATCAAAATTAAGATAAATATTACTCTCGAAGCACACTCTTCAATATTATTTATAAATTAACGAATTTATTTAAATACAGTTTGTCAAAATTGTAATTAACCAAAACCGTAGTGATTAACTTTTTGTTTGAAATGTAGATCTGTAAACTATTAAAGTTTTCACCGAAAAAAAGACTTCTTTTTATAATTTCCTCTCACTAATTTTCAGCCAATGTCATTTGTCTGTTGTCTGCTATGCAGATTGCGTCACCAACCTGAGCTGCACCACAGCACTGTCATCGCTGTGGTTGCCATTGCTGCTTGGCTCCAGTACGCGCACAAAATTATCCGGAAACATGCCCGTTACGCCGGTGGCCTTCAGTGTGCCCTGCCACCAGCCGCCGGGCATCTGTTTGATGCGATGTATGATGGCACCCTTGTGTAGATCCAGTTCATCTGGTTCCTTGGCAGCGTACTCGTACTCCACAACAGCGCAGATTGCTGGTGAGAGTTAAAGAGAGAAAGAGAGATATGTTCGGTTAGTAAGCCAATGGGGTAACCTTATATGGGACACGCGCATTTATAATGGCAATGTCCAAGTGCAAATATTTACTATTGCGCAATCCTCTAGTCTATTTCCCACATGCCCGCTCCCGCTCCCGCTCTCACCCTCTTTGCTAATGCGTCTGTCGTCTATCGGTTTGCTACGTGACACTCACATTTTTGTTTATTTTTTGTTTATTTTTGAAATGCCTAAAAAAGTAAAAGTTACATGACGCGCTCTTTGTCTCCATGTTTGGAGCTACACACGGAACGTGAATGATAATACATAATAACAAAAAAAACGCGATTCGTGGGCATCAGTCAACTAGGCGTCAAAATTGGGTTAACGAATACTGCTGGCAGTGACTGTGCCCATGTCAATTGAATTAGTTAAGCGCCGAATTGTGATATGCCTTTTTATACATATTCTTTTTGCTATTGTTCATAGTTGTTATCAACTAGATTTGTTGACAATTAAAGTGTTGTCATCAACTTTTGTTGGGTATAAACTTATTTATATAGATATGCAATGATGAGTAATTCTTGATAAATTGTTTTTTCTAGCTGAGAAAATCCTTAACATGTTCTAAATATTCTATTTGGGAAATCTCTAGAGGTCTGCTTTCTTTATATTCCATCTGATTCGGGTCTGTAGACTTTAAAATTATTTTCAAACTCTTTTCTGTTCCAATAATTAAATATATAAGCTTCAATAATTAACTGCCTTCCAGCACTCCACACATGTAGCGCATTTGTCAGTCATCATAGCCGACGACCATTTTCAGCCTCACCGCAGACCAGAAGCCCCAAAACAATATGTCATGACGCATAATGACAACAATGCCATGGGCAGCAATTCATACAGATGTATACATACATATTTAGTACGTTACGATATAACAATAACACACAAATAACAATATCAAGAGCAATACCGGTACCATAATCACGTATAAGCGACACTTGGCCCGCTCGCCTTCGGATCAATTTAAATAGCAACAACAACGAATCCAAACTTATTTTTTATTGGAGGTTGCTGCCCCCACACGATTGACTCACTTTTTTTTCATCATTTTTTATGAGTGTGTTTTTTATATAGATTTTGAGACGCAAAATGAAAAAAAAGTGGACACATTTATTAGCTTCGAGTCGCGAGAGCGAGTGGGGGAATGGTTGAGAGCTCACGTTAGTTGAGCCAACTGCATTAGAATATTGATAAACAACTGGAAATGAATGAAATAACTAGGAAGCTAAACTGAAACTAGCCAATGGAATACCCTTTAAATTAGAAGTTAAGTGAATGATGTTGCTCGACTTAGAAACATCGCCTGATGTTCGAAATGATTCACTTTCATAGTCAGGATTAAAACAAAGAATATAACACATATACATATAAGAAAAAGCTACAGGAATATACGAAATACTACAAATAAGAAGCTTTAGTCTTTGTTATAGTTGTGGATAAAACTATTTATTGTTTTTCATATTAAAACAAGGAAAATACTTGGCTAGAAAATCCCTTCAGTCAATATAAGAATTCTCATATTCATACAATATAGCCCAATATGAATCTAAGACTAACGCAAGTTCTTATAGATTAAGGAATAAAGATATTCAGGCACAACACGCAGACTCCACACTATTGTGTAGTTTATTTTGAATATCTTATATTTTTGTTGTCCCAGCTTCATGATATTTTAGACGCACAAATACATGTGTCATTCAAATATGTGCATATCCCAAATGAAAAGACTCCAGTTTTAAAAATAAGTTTCCTAATATCCGTAATATGTGTATACTATACGAGCGTTCAAATGCCATGTTTAATGTAACCAGCTCTTATAGAATGTTACCCAGCCTTATTTTTAAAATGCGTAAGAATAGCGACACACAATGATATACGATAAGCTGTCTGTGGTATAGAAGAATATATGTTACCTATAGACGTAAACGACTAAACGGGTCAGCACGTCGCCCTGATCAGGAATATAACATATATGACTAATGGGTCAGACATGTCTCCTTTATCTCGATCATCTATCTATGTATCTCAGGTTTAATGCATTATTAACATTAACTAAGCACTGTGGTGGTTATATTTCTTCCTCTGCCACTAAAGCAGCTCAGTTCTGCGCAGATGGATGCAGTACTCGATTCCTGCAGAACGAACCACAACTCTGTCTGCATGGAACTAAGAACTTAGGGTATGCGAGCAAATAAATTCCTACAATACGTGATGTTGTTGCGTCTGTCAGCGAATGCGTTGCAAGCACTTTATATGGGTCAATAGTATTGGGGCCTCTTTTATGGCCGGACGAGCATGAGGCTAATAAATGACGTGTGCGACAATGTCGAGGATGTGAAGGGAGTTGGGGAAATGAAATTGACGTCTGTTTAGAGCCTTCGAATGTAAGACATTTAGCAATGTGTAATAACTGATGCAGACTGGCTCTAATGGCATCGATAATGAACAATTAAGACGGATCGTTAAGAGACATGTGCGAATCGAAATGCTTTTAATTTGACGAGTAGCGAACAGCACTCAGCAGCGGACGGGGCGAGGGGCGAGGGGAGTGGACCACCAACGTTGAAGTAGCTGCCAAATCCAATCTAAAGCAGCTTTGTGTGGCGCACATAATAATTTCACTTTATTTGCAGAAGACGACAGCATTAAAAGTTGCACAAGACTGTCGAGAGAGAGAGCGAGAGAGAGGGGGAAAAGAGAGGGCAAACGAGCCAAAGACTGGTAGAGAGAAGTGGCAAAAGTGCTGCCAAGCAACGTTCAAGTCGCTGCCGATTTGTAAACTGGGCCAACACGGCCGTATTTCAGTTACAGTTTAACCCCACGCGACAGAGCCAAGAGGCAAAGCCAAACAAAGCTTCAGCCAAATGAACCTTTAATGTGCTTATTTGTTGCTGTCTGTTGATACCCTGTAAATTGATTAGGCAAGTGTATGTCGAAAGTTGCCAATGTTTGGCAACACGCAAACACAGACTAAGATCTATTGCCTGTATTCTTTAGGAGCACGAAAAATTTGGTCAATTGCCTGGCTTTCAGTGCTAATAAGACTTTAAACAAAAGTTTTTGTTCAGTAAAATTCTTTCAATTTCACTTATTTGAACTCATTAAGAACTTTAATAGAACTTCCGAAACAGACTTAGAGCTTCTGTATTTACAAAGTTTTGTTATTTTTATTTGTTTTTCCAAGAATTGGCCAGCAATTTTGGCTACAACTTGACAGGTGGCGTACATACATATATATAGAGGCCACGCCTTATCAAATGAACTAATCTTAGGTAAATAGATTTGGAAGTGTAGATTTTAGAACTGTGTACAGGGCATTGTCTAGTCGTGCACTTGCATTTCTCATTTATTATTATTTATTTTGAACGTTTTTCTTTCCTTTCTTTTGGCCATACACATCGCATCTGAATGTGCGCTTTAATAAACCTACAGACAGCGACCGCAAAGCTCAAGCCAGCTAACAACTACAAATACAATTGCACTACACACACAGGCACACACACACACACACAGGCACACGTAAAGTGTAGAATGGGAAGCATGCAGCGACGACCGACTGACTGCCAGCAAAAGGCAAAGCGTTCGTTGTGAAATGAGGCGCGCCAGCTAAATGCTGAGAAATGGTGAAAAGTTGCAGCATTAAGTGGTGAAAACTACTACCACGAACAACAACAACAAAAACAACAACAACAACATCAAGAGCGACGGCAACCGCTGAAAAATGAGGCGACGACCGTGGTGCGCGGTGTCGTGTGAAAAATCCGTCAAGTTCCGGACTGGAAAATCGTGCAAATGTGTCAAAATTGAAGAAAACGACAAGCTTGTATTCTTACACTCTTGACCGCCAGGGGGCGTTTGTGTGCGGTGGTGGGCGTTTCCTAATGCCTGAGCTGTGCCTAAAAAGCTGATCCAATGTCAAAGTCGCACAACTCAATTTGCCATAAAAATATGTAAATTACACACGAAAACTCTATCCAAGTGCCTTGAAAACGGGTTGAAGAAAAGGTAGCTCGACTTGCGAGTACTCTGTAAATTCGGATAAATAGGAAAAGGTGCCGAAAAGAACGGAACTGACACTTAACAAAAGATATTGATATTGATATTAATATGAACAGCTGCCAAAGAAAATGAAACTTAAGAGATCTTTAAAAATTATGCATATCCAATAACTAGTATAGCCCGAACCCATTGACATTGTTATAAGGTTATAAGGGCATAATGTATTTGTAACAGGGAGAAGGAAGCATCTCCGGCTTAAAGTATATATATTCTTGGTCATCATCCATAGCAGAGTCGATCTAGTCATGTCCGTCCGTCCGTCCATCCGTCCGTCCGTCCGTCTGTCTGTCCTTCGTACCGTATGTAAGAGCGCGTAGATCTCAGAACCTATAAGAGCTAGAGACTTGAAATTTTGAATATAGGTCCGCCTTGTGCCCGCGCAGTAGGAGTTTCAGTTAATCGAGAACTTTCCCCTTTGCCAAGCAATCGATAAGAATCGATATCGATATCTTGTTTTTGAGCAAATATCAAAATACCATCCTGAGGTTCAAACCCATCTAATTACACGCACATTGAATGTTTTAAGACCTAAAGTGAAGTCTCTTTTGCTTGATTTGTGCGGTAAAGGCATATATCTTTCAGCCCAAGAACAATCTTTGTAAATAGCCAGATTTTGAACTTTAGCCAGATGATTGATAGGTTTCTTAACCATCGCATTCTTCAGCTATGATAGCTGCGTCTTACCAACAATCTTTCTTTTTCTTCAGCTTTGCTCAATGAGCTCTTCTATTGAAATGTTGGCTACAGTTCCGCTAAATTAACACACTCTTAGCCAGCTTATAGACGGATTTTGTAGGATCGTTAATAAAGCTACGCATAGAAATGAATCAATTTGCGGAGCACATAAAAAACGCAGCCGGTTGCAACAGGCGGATATTACGAGGGGGCTGTGGGGCTAACCGGTTCTTATGGCTCTTGGCAAGGTGCGGCCCGCTCGGCAGCACCTTTCCAAGCAAACACCTCGCGTAGGTGTGTGTGTGTGTCTGAAGATAATCCCCCCCCTCTCGTCAGCACTTGAAGAAACACATGCTAATTGGCTTAACAATCAGTTTTTTGGCTGGCTTTGAATTTGTTTTTTTTTTTTTTTTGGGCCATGAACCGTAAATGTTAAATTGCGTTTGCGTGCGTTTTTAACACACTTAAAAGAAGCCAAAAAATACAGGTACATGGGCTGCGGAGGCGTGGCTGGCAGCCATAAATCCATACAACATACTTCTGAGAAGGGGGTGGAATCTGGCCAAGGCTCGGTTTATGTGTCTGCACTTAAGAGTTACATGCTTGAAAACTGTTTTCTCAACTAGGTCAGGGGGTGTACTATAAGAAGAAAAAAAACCAAAATTAGGTAGGAATAAAAAATGAAATTAAGTTCAAGCAAGCTGAAACGGGCATTGCTTAAGAAGCATAATAAAAAGTTGAAATTAGTTCAAAGTTGGGTAATTAAGTGAGACAGTAGTCAGACTGCAAAAAAAAATATAGTCAAGAAATATGATATATGGGCTAAAGTTAATGTATTATTTAGTTAAGTTTAGTTACATTTCATTTAGATGCATTTGCTTAGCTTGAAGTTAATGAATGCGAATCGGCACAAGATTGTGTTTACTGAATTGAATATGATATGACGTAAGATTCACTTGAAGACAAGCCTCTTTATCGTCAGGTTTCTGTAAGTCTATCAAATAGATTTGAGGTCGATTCGAAGCTCTCATACTATAGAACAAATAGATCGATCGATCAGATGTGTGTGACTCAAGGCTCATGAATTCCCACAAGTATATATGTTATACGAACTTCTACTACTAAGCCCTACTAATTTTAAAAGTAAATTGCCAAATGTACACTCTAAATACCATTTTCTATAATCTACATCTACATCTATCAGACTCCATCCATCACACTCTATTATCGACTCTTAATTTAAAGGCCTTGTCCTTAGTGCGTAACTATAACTACTTGAGAATTATAAGTAGCGAGTAGTTAGTAAAAAACCAATTTATCACATATAAACATAAATATACACCGTTTACACACATCCTGCAGTATACCCAGAGACGGGCCTTTTTGCTGCGTTGTCCTTGAACCTAGTCACATTCATGACCTTGACTTTTGCATGTAAACATGACTGGCATGTAACGGTAATTGGTAAAGTTCATGGCCAGGGTCACAATTGAGAGCGCAAATGTTGCGTGCTAACTGACAAATAAAACAAAAGCTAACAAAATGTTGACCAAACAACAATGAAGCAGAGCAATTGCCGAAGTCTGAATACACTTGCAAATATGCCAGATAAGATAATGCATGAAGAAATATATAGATTAATGTAATCTAAACATGGGTAGCTTATAGGCTAATCGACTATACGATTGGTGAATACTAAATAATTTGTGATCAATTGATTTAAGTTAAAACTTCAATTCAAGATTTACCGGTATGAATCCCTAATTTGAATTTATGTTCTTTACTGGAACCCGAGTCTAAGTAATATGTGTCCATATAATATATGCATATACATATATGTGTATTATATATATTAAATGTTTTGATCAAGGCGTTACACATTCTCTGACCAGAGAACTAAGCCCCATGTCAGTGTATATTTAGCCGTGGAACTCTTTAAATTTTTTCTGTGTGTAATGTATTCCAATTATAATAATAATTTTAATATTTATTTAGCTATCGCAATGCATGAATCACGGCGCCAAGACAATGTAATCCAACTGATAAAAGCCAAAAATGTTGCTGCCACGTAATATGGAGTACGTGTGTGTCAGAGAGAGAGAGAGAGAGAGAGAGAGAGACAGAGAGGGAGAAAGAGACAGAGAGAGTGTGTGAGTGTGAGTGTAGCCTTATCGAAATTGATTCGTGTGCGTCGTGTGCTTATATCATTCAGCTTGATTAAGTCATTGTTGCTTTGGTGTCGTTGTCACACACGTGTGGTTTGTCATGACCACGCCCACAGCTGCATTTGGACGACGGCACGCCCACGCCGCCCCCTCTCCCCGCTGCATTTTCATTGCCAAGGCCAGCTAGATTGTCCGCTGAAAATGGAAAACGCGTTCGCTTGATTTATGCGTGGCCCGGGCTTAATTAAAAACGACTTTACGATGGAAAGTGTTTAGCCACAAGACTAAACGACTATTTATATACACTCACAGCACTCGCAGCCAATTGAATCGCTTGGGCGTCTGGTGGCGGGTGGGCAGGGGGCAGGGGGCGGGTACTTGAGTACCCATCACGGGGTCAGCTGCCATTAAGCGGCTTTTACTGATTACATTTTCCTAATGGCGCCACAAACAAAACAGTTTTCCATTTCCCTCCGAACAATTGCACTTGGAATTCCATCAGCTTTTTAATGAAGTTTTATGTTTAGATATTTATAGAGTTAATTAGTTAAGAGATTGCATGTTAAATTAAAAAGAAGGTTTACACATAAGAGAAAATTGACCTGATGGCCTTTATCAAGACAAGGACAAATAGCAGTAAATTCCATTTAATTTTCTTACATATACATTAAATACATTTTATTGCTAATAGAATATAAACGAGAAAGAAAGGCTATCTTCGGCACGCCGAAGATCTAATACCCTTGCAGACCCAACCTTTTCACAATGCTCATGGTGCTTTGCCCGTGTCTAAGAAGCACAGTTAAATTAGTTAATGCCGAGTTTGGTCAAGGTATCCTGATAAACAAAAAAGGTTTTTAATCACGAACCTAGTTTTCAACCGATCGTTCCTTTGGCAGATTATGATATAGCAGTAGGAGTAGGGAGCATAGTGAATTCTTTAAATGCCGTGTTTAATCAAAATATCTTGAATGACAAAAAAGTTTTCCATACAACAACTTAATTTTCGACCGATCGTTCCTATGGCAGCTATATGATATAGTGGTCCGATCCGATTTCACATATGTGCTGCGTGCAACAGAAAGAGGGACTTTTGCAAAGTTTCATAAAGATAGCTTTAAAACTGAGACACTGGGAATCGGACAGACGGACACGGCTGTTGATACTGATCATGAATATATATACTTTATGGGGTCGGAGATGTCTCCTTCTAAGCGTTACACATTTCACGACAAAGTTATAATACCCTCTGCAAGGGTATAACAGGCAAAGGCAAAGAGGGCGTGTGTCTATGTGGAAAACTAATCACAATATGCTTATCATAAATATGCACAAATTTTTTTGTATCATGAACTACTTCTGTATTTTTTTTGCCAATTTTCTATTTCCAGCAAGTTTATTTTATTTATTTTATGTAATTCATAATTGAAATAATCTCAAATGTATGACTCTGAAAGGAAAAGAGGCAGAGAGCATTTTTTATCTTTTTCAAATTCTCTATTCGTTCTCTTTTCTCTTTTGCCAGACATGCAATGAGAAAAGTGGAGCACTCGAGTGCTTCAATCCATCTGTCAATAATTGAGTAAACAAAATGCCGCTTGACTCAACTCTTGCCAATTGAATTTGTTGGGGAAACACTGGAAAATTCTGGGAATTGAAATTGTATAAAGAACAGTAACTTTTCCCTTATTGAGTTTCAATTGCGACAGTCGAGCGCCATTCAAGGGCGGCGTGAGGACGCGACGAAGACGAAGACGAAGACGAGGCCTTGAGTTCAGTTGCCGCTTATCAGTTCAATGATATGCCGATGTGTGTGTGTGTGTGAGTGAGTGTGTGTGTGTGTGTGAGTGAGTGTGTGTGTATATACATATATGTGCGTGTGTGTGGATTGTATTTATATGGCTTGGCTGACGCTAGCCCGCATTTCTTGCTGTTTGCGGCCAGAGTTAATGACGCCTAAACCCAATCGGCTGATAAAGAGCATAAAACGTGCGGCTGAGAAACTGAGGCCCAATCAAGCAGGCAGCATTTATATATACATATATATATACATACATATAATTGTACACACATAGATATATACACACACATATGCACATATATGCTTACATGTTGTATGTTTGCCTAAGCAGCGCAAACATTTACTAAACTTGGCATAGTTTTTCATTTTGTATACCCCTTACACATGGAAATTGAGCCGAAGAGGGTATATTGGTCCTATGCACATCTATGTTAGAGGCCATATCAGACCATATCAGAGATTATATAAGCTAACTCCAGACTCCGGGCTTAGAATGTTTGCTCTCTCTTTCCTCGTGCTTCTCTCTTATCTGCATTAATTGCTTTACTAAACCGATTTTTTTCTTTCCCAAAGATGTTCCCACTCTTTGCTGTATACAAGCCTTTGGGTGTCATATTAAATCAATCAACGCTCGCATTATAATTACAAATGTTATTCAATAATGAATTTTCCACGATATGCGGCTGAGGCAAGAACAAGCACAGTAGTTGCACTATGTGAGAATTTGTATCTATCTACATGAGTATTAAGGGGTGTCTCGTACGCCTACTCAGAGCTGGCTGCTCTTGTGTAGAAGATTTTGTGTTTTTTTTTTTTGAGTAATGGAGCCTGTCCGAGCCCACAAAGTATACACATTCTTGATCAGATCAACGTTCCTTTGTAGAGCCTCCCGCCTTGGTATATGCACACTTTTGTATGCCATATTCAAGCGCTGAAAATTTCATCAAGATCGGACAATAAACACCGAAGTTAAGCAAATAAATTGTTTTGCAAGGGGAAGAAGAAGCACTCCCGCTTGTGACGTGCGCTTGTGTGTATATGTATGTGTGTATTTCTGTACGTGTGTATAGAAGGAAGATAGAATATTTGCAAAGACAGCTTGGCGCTGAGCTGAGGGTATCTGCCAGTCTATCACACCTGACAAGAAGCGAGAAGAATTTTACTCGTTTTTCTTTTTCGGTGTCAGTCGAAACTTGAGCAACAAAAGTTTTTTATTTAAGGCATCCAAACTCGATATGTTCCCATATAAATGTGTTAGAAAAAAAAACAGAGAGAGAAAGAAGCAGAAAAAAAACTGTACGCTCTGATAAGTTGAGTAGCCAAAACTGGCGATAAGATAAGCGAGCGCAGAGCAAACTGAATGCCGGCACATTTCAACTAGTTCCACGGTGAGTAATTCAGAGATTCATGAGCTGACTCAAATGTCCAAAGCCGGCTGCAAATTGAATGCATTCACAGTTATTTGCATGCGGCTGATTGTTTATTTGGGCCCGGTCTGGGGTAATAAATTCGCATAATTTCGAAGCAATGCGCAGTTTTGGCGTGACAAAACTCAACGTGGATCTGATGAATCATTCACTCGACTGCGACTGCGACTGCGAATGCGAATGTGAATGTGAATGTGAATACTCTTGGCCAAGTCAGTCAAGAAGTCGTAGGCAAATGAAAGGAAGTCAGCTCTTGGGCTTGGCCATGGCTTAAGCCATTGGCAATGGCTAACGACCCACGCAGAGCAGAGCAGAGGGAAATGAAGAGAAAAGCAATTGCCACGCCCACAACGCGCAGGGCTTGCCACAAGCAATTTATCAAATGCCAATTGGCGCAGCTGATAAGCGACTCGTATTAAAATAAAGATTGCACGAAATGATTACCCCAAAGAAAAGAAACAAATGCGCCACAGTTGAGGCTGCTCGACTGCCAGTTACCCTGTACTGATTATCTTCTTCTTTACTTCTCTTTACCACACGAAGTTGTATTCATTCTTGAATGACTTTTGCTGTCTTTTGTTATTATAAACTCCGTAACATGATCCAGAAATTAAAGATCGATTATTTATAGAATTCGGACAGTTTCGAAGTTATCGAACTTTGACAATTTATCAGGCCATTTTCAAATATCGATATTAATCGAATTCACAGAAATCAGTTGCAGTTATCGATATCTTAATGCGAACTTTATAGGCCCCTCCAGTCTGGAATTGGAGTTATATACAGGTTGGAGTTATATATAGCTTAATTTGTACCTTGTTAGAAGTTCTTATCCACCAGATATCCAATCGATATTTATCGAATTCGGAGAAATGGCTTTGAGTTATCGATAACTTAATTTGAGCTTTGTACCAAGTATATTATAACTTATATGATCAATTTTGTGCCTCTAGTTCTTAAAGTCTCAGAGTACATGACTTTCACTACAGATCAAGAATATATCTACTATATAGGGTGGGGCTGGAACCAACCTTTCTCAATATTTTCATTTTCCATGGGTATTCAATTCAGGGGCATTAAGGTAACACAACAACAACTATTGTGTGTGTTCGGGCATTTCCTGTTGGTCATCAGCGCATTTATGGCTGGCTGCTGTTTCGCTTTTGTATTTTAGAGATTTTTCACTTTTAGTTTTCAAATGGAATCACTTAAAAAGCAACAACAACAACAACAACAACAACAAAGGCAACAACAGCGCCACAAACGGAAGAAAGCTGCGGCGTCTTTTGTTCGGGATGCAAATGCGGCCCAGACAAAACCATTCGACGAGCTCCATTGTGTGCCTGGAATTGCTCATCAAAAGAAATCATCGGCGAGGGGGAACAAAGATGCACTTGAGCGGGCGGCGGGGGTGAGCGAGATGCGGGTCTTCAATGAATATATGCAATCACCAATCTGTTACATTATCAGCAACAACAACAACAACAAACAGTCGAGCAATCTTGAGGTTGACAAAGAAAGCAAGCCCGTGATTTCTTAGTATTGCACGCTCGACGGCATTTAGTTTCGCCTTATCAGTGCAGGCATAGACTGTACGTAGTTATGGTTATAGTCAATAACCGTTAGCCGAGACTCTTCCTGTTTTCTTCTTTATCGGAGGCTAGGCATTGCGGGTAGAAGAAGCATGCTGGCAACTTTGATAGTACCAGAGTTTATGAACAGAAATGTGCCTCATACTTTTGTTAGTTTTGTAAAAAATGATTCCTCGAATATTAGATAAGTAAGATCAAAGTTTTAAAAAGTAAAATCAAATAAAATAAAAGATTTTTGTTTATTTTCTCTCGAACTTGTTCTTCAATTCGCACTTTTTTCCAACATATTCAAATAAAAATATCACGAACTAATAAATCTCGATTAGTGGATTGTAGACTATGCATCTATTATATTATATACTATTATATGATATCTATCTATGTATGTCTATGCGCATATAAGACTAAAAGAGCCTCCCAAACTCTCTCACTTTAGACAACATTTGATATGATTCACCAACATTAAGCGTACCTTCATGGGAAATGTTCTGGTAGTTTTTTTTTTTTTTTCTTTAGCTCTACGCATAATTTCTGGCTTAACGTGTATTTTTGTGAAACTTACCAACTCTACATGACTTTGGCAATTATGCAACACACTTTTCTACCTGCTTCCATTTCTATTACTGTTCTACAAATGTAAATCTTTTGTCTCAACTATTCACATTATGTTTCCCAGCAAATCCCGCACGTTCGCATCCAAAACAAAAGCACGAAAAAATAACGCGCTTAACTCTTTGCCGCATGAAATCATCAGCAACAAATTCCTATTTAACAAAAAAAATATTTAAAAAAAAAGCACAAAAAAAGCAACTGTAAAACCGGTCTCAGAACTTTTTTTATTTTGCTTATTTGACTTGGGGTAAAGCCCTTGCGAAAATCTAAAGCTTTGCACTGCGTACATTAACATTAGCTTTAAGTACCGCAATATTTGGTTGCAGCAGGAACAGCAACAAAAACAACAACAAGCACAAACTTGTTGTCCTTGTGCAACAACAACAACAACAACGAAAAATACATCTCTGGAACGCCCACCCTGAGACACACCCAACAATGCGAATGTGAGCACAAAACGCAGAACGCAAAAGGCATAGATAAACGGCAAGATGAACCCTCCCTAAAAACATAGCCCGCAGCAGCAGCAGAGGAAGAAGCAGCAGTAGCAGCAGCAACAACAACAAAAGTGCAGCTAGACACGAATTTCATAGTTTTGTTTTTCGTGTTCGCTGTTCTGCTTCTTCTTCTTCTGCTTCTTCTTTGTGTTCAGCATACTCACTTTTGTCCATGTTGTTGCCGTTGTTGTCGTTCTGCCAGGAAGCAATTGCGTCGCAGTCGCGTCGCAGCAGCAGCAGCAGTGGTCGTCGTCGCCGTCGTCGTCAGCGGCAGCAGTTCAATGGACGGCTGCGTGTCCGTGTCTTTCTGGCCAACAACAACACGCGCGTCGACGGCTTTTCCTGTGCCGCCCCCGGTGTATAAAGGTATGAATCACGCGCGTTGTTCTGTTTACACACACACACACACATGCACAATGGGCCACAGACAGACACGCTTATAAATTGTTTTTTTGAAGAAATACTCGGAATTAAAACGCTTTTTGCGTGTTTTATTTTGACCCTATTCGCAGCTGAAGAACCAGAATGGGAATTAATTAAAATATATGTATATACATAACAACAAAATATATAGCATAAAACAACAGCGGCGGCAGAGTTTTCAAGAGTCCCGCACAAAATGCAAAGGCAGACGCAGCAGCAGCAGCAACAACAACGAAAACGTTTATAACGGCGCACTTTACAAATTCACGTCACGTCGCCACTTGTATATGTATATGTATATGTATTTGTTTGTTGTTGCAACAAAAACAACAACTGCAACTACAACTCCTGGGCCTGGCCTAAAGCTGCTTGCTGTCTCACTCAAGAGAACGTTTACACTACAGCCGCTATTCTTCCTCTTCTTCTTCTTCTTTGCATTGTCGCAGCCACTTTCATATGCACTTTTCGCCTGCGTTTTATTTACTTTGCTTTGTTATTGATTTTCGCCATCTCACACCTAAAAGCACACGCATACACGCACACGCATATGCAGATATGTAAATGCCAACGCTGGCCAAACACTAACGATTACCGATTTTCACAAATTAATAAATAGCTCAACCCGTTTACATGCAATTCAGACTGGATAACACTTTTTGTTAGTTAAAACAAGCATTGAGCTAGCGACAATACACGAAAACAATGCCAATTGACCGCGAAAGGAACTTGGTGTGCCGCACAAACAGCCGCTCAACTAAAGTGCGCGCAGAGAACTGCGTGCAGTGTGACCAGTATGACCGCTTTAATGCAGCTCCAAAATACTCATTTTGAACAAAAAATACTAAAAATGGAATTATAGTACCGATGCTACAACAAACAAAGTATGAGTGGTATTTAAGTACCGATCACAAATAAAAATATATATATTTACATATACAAATATAATCATGTGTGCACTTACTGCATTCCAATCATTTTCCCTTTCAAAAAAGGATTAAATATGATTTTTGCTCAAACTGTGTGACCAGGACTAAACGATTGATACAGCCGCATTAAATTTCTTAAGATTTACGACAATTCTAAAAAAAAAAACCCATAGAATACACATATGGAACTTACATGTTAAAGTTAACCGCATATATAGAACGCTATATATTTCCCATTTACTTATAAAGCTCTTGCAATTATTTTTAAATATTTTGCTGCCCGCCAGTATTAAATGTGTTTCGAAGTAGTCAGCTTTTAGTTGCTTACAAGGATTCAGCGCTGTCAACTTTTAATATTTTTTTCGATAACTAAACCCTCTGCAAGCCTGTAATTTTAGCTATCGTCTAACCACCACATTCTGTGCACAGTCTATCGCTCAACCACCACAATCTATCGTCCATCTATTATTATTAATTAAAACAACGCAGCGCGTGGAGGTGGAGGAAAATTTGTGAAAAGTGCAAAAACGCAGCGCGTGAAGGTAAATTTCAAGAAAAACGCAACGACATGATGTGAAAATAGTGCGCGAGACGTGTGCTTTTCGATCGAAAATTCAGTACTTCTCAGTTCGTGCGTGCGTGTGTGTATATGTGTCTCGTGTATGTATGTATTTCCAATTGTGCTGGTTGGCTCTGTTTCTCTTTCTAAAAAAATATATATATGCATATATATATTCAAGAAAATCTACAAAGAAAACGCAAGTGTGTGAGTGCATTTTGTAGCTTTGTGGAAAATCCAAAATAAAATGCCAAATGCATGCAACGGTTCATCTATTTACATATTTTTCTTCTCACTACGCGCAGTTCGTGAGTGCCAGTGTGTGTGTGTGTGTGTGTGTGTGTGTGTGTGCGAGTGTAGTTGTGTGTATGTGGTGGTGTGCGTGTGTTGCTTTTCCTAACTCCATGACCCTCCGCTCCCCTCCCCTCCCCTACGCTCTTCGATGTCGTTGCTCGCAACATCTGCGCGCTCGTTACTTTACTACAAATCGGATTAAATTCTTCAGCTGCAACTGCTCCGCTCCGCTCTAGCTGCACGCCCTTCTTCCATCCCTTTTTCCATTCTGTTGCATTTGTTTTGTGTGTGCGTGCGTGCGTGTGTGTGTGTGTGTGCATGCATAATTATGCGCCTCTCCCCGTTGTCCTTCACTCGCTCTCAAATGCCATCTGCGGCCAATTGCCGTAATAATTCAGGTGTCAAAACTCATCATTTGGTGGGCGTAAAACAAGTGCAACAACAGCAACAGTTAGAAAATGAACAAAT
Source organism: Drosophila littoralis (assembly GCA_018903485.1). Taxonomy (NCBI): domain Eukaryota; kingdom Metazoa; phylum Arthropoda; class Insecta; order Diptera; family Drosophilidae; genus Drosophila; species Drosophila littoralis. The sequence continues at coordinate 15,115,068 of JAEIGF010000593.1, forward strand.
CAAAAGCAAACAATTGGTGGCAAGAGAAAGAACAATAATAATATGCAAAAACAACGGCTTATCATGGCAGCTGCCTTGAATATTAGGGATATTCCCTTTAAGGTTGTTGTACCCAAACTGTTATCGATATCAGAAGCAGCTGCTACTTGTTCCTCACAAAATGTTATCGATAACAGATGGAACCCGAAATTGCTTAAAATGTTGTATACATTTTACTTTAACATATTTTATACATGTATTCAGAGTATTATCGATAACAGCTACAGCTGGAATGAATCATAATATTTAGCTAAGTTCTGGTATTTGTAAGAAGTGTTCTGATACTTCTGGTAGCTTAAATGAACCAATATAGACAATTGCCATTGCCTTTACTGCAATGGGAAATAAGGAGCTATTAAACAACTGTTCATTCGATATGTTGGGTTTCTCTATAAACAGTGACAACATAAACAGTAGAACAAGCTGGGAAAACAATCAGTTTGCTGTCATCCAATATTTAGCTGAGTGTATCATTTAGTAGCGCAATTATACGGCAGGTGAATCTGTTTGTACAGGGAACCTGAAATGAGATCTAAGTAAAATAAATAAAAACAATTTGAATACACAAATGTCAACAGAAATTGTTGCACTCTTATCTTTTAGCGCAAATAAAAGTTATCAAAAGTGGGTAATAAATGTTGCACATAACGTTTAAAATAAATAACGTGATCATTCGCAAAGTGAAACGATTTGGTTTAAATTTCTGTTGAGAGACTTAAAAACTATAAAAATAGAATTTCAATCTAGAAATTGATATATTAAAGGTGTCCCAGTTTTACACAGCTCCAATTTTCGTCCCACTGTAAATGCCTGAACAATTTCTATTTATTTGAGATTCATTTCAAGTGGGATTATGTTTGGCAAAATAAATTGTGCGACTTAAGGGAATACCCCTATGGTTGTGCACATAAAGAGAAAAAAATGTAAATGTAAATATGAGAGATGCAAAATGTGGCACAAGTAACTGCAAGACAACAGCAACAACAACAACAGCAACAAGAAGAAGAAGAAGAAGAAGAGTAACAACTGCGGGTGCGCTTGTAATTAGAGGCATCAGCGACGTCGCAGCTGCTGCGCTGCCTCTGCCGCTGCTGCTGCTGAGAAATTCGCCTCAATGTCAGTGCGACAATAATTTTATGTTTGGGCTCTGTTAACAGTGTGACATACATAAGCGTATGTATTTGCATGTGCACATCGCACAAATGTTAATGTTGCAATTGTGTGTTGTTGCTTTTTACGTGATTTATTTTTATTTAATTTTTTCGGCTTGACGTGCAAAAAGTTGCGCCAAACGACGACGACGGCGACGTCGGCGGCGTCAACGTCAGCGACGCTGAAAATTGTTGAGATTCCATTCACATTCCAGCATGCAATTCGTAGTGGATTAATGTGTGTGTGTGTGTGTGTGTGTGTGTGTGTGTGTGTGTGTGTGTGTGTGCTGTTGTTGTTGTTGCTGCTGCTGCTGCTCCGCCTGCAGGCAGCGACTAAACAGGTGAGGCGTTGTCTATGTGATCGTGTGCATTCCAAAAACACACGCGCACACACACACACACACACACACAGAGTCCAGGCATGAGCAGGGCAATAAATACAGTGATCTGTTGTTGTTGTTGTTGTTGTTTCTGCTGCTGCTGCTTTTTAAAAGTAAATGAACGATAAAAAGTGACCAGGCCCGGCCAGGCCAAGTCAAGCCGGGGCCAGTCTGCTGCTGCTGCTGCTGCTGCTGCGGCTAGTTTGTGTTGTGTTAGGGTGAAGGGGGCAACGCGCGGCGCTGGGTGGGCGTTTGGCCATTGATGGCAGGCAGCGTATTGAGAGTTAGAGGGGAGGGGCCCCCCCTAGAAGCACGCCACTGTTTGCGACGTCGTCGTCGTCGCTGGCTGCTGCAAGTTGCAATCGGCGAGCGACAACGTCGACGACGGCGACGACGACGACGACGAAAATGCAATTTAGCTCGTTTTTCTTGCTTCTTGCTTCAATTTTTTTTTCCTTCTTTTCTTCTCTTTTTCCACACATTTTGAAACATGCCTGCTGCAACTGCACACATACATATGTATGTGTGTGTGTGTGTGTGTGTGTGCATGAAAAAAGGGAAAACGAAACGAAAACACGGAGCGCGCGTAGAGTGGAGCAGCAGCAGCAGCCGCCTTGTGGGGATAAGTCGCCGAGGAATGCGCATTTTTGCAATAATAATCAGCAACTAATACTATTTTTATCTTCTGCCCAGTGAGGCGAGCGAGCGAGCGAGCGAGATCATGCATCTGCATGTGTCTGTGTGTGTGAGAGAGAGAGAGTGTGTGTGGCTCTCTGTTCGCACTCGTACTCTCTGTTTGCGCTAGTCTCTTTGGGCTGCGATTGGCATTTCTGTTATGTATTTTATTTGCTTTTGCACTTGCCTTTGCATTTTGATGGCCAATTTCTTATGCTTTTTACAGGCGCACGCGACTCCCCCACACACCCACCCATACACACACACACACACACACAGGCGGACAGTCGCACAATCTCACGCATTTTTACGATGAGTTTAAGTGTCGTTTGAGTAATAGAGAAACTAACTAAAAATAGGCTCTCTAACATGCGCCATTAACATGCAACTTAACAGAGGCCATGTAATCAACAACAGCGCTGTAAACAGTTGTACCAAACTACCTAACAGAGCTCTCTTCTGCTCTCTTTTTACAACGAACTGTCCGTGCTTCAGGCATTTCTCAGATGTGATTTTTGTATTACCTATGATTGTCTAATGCTCATAATAGCTCATAAAAATGTCGAAAATGCGGTATATTGTCTTTCAAGTCAAGCAAGCAAAAATTTGGCCGCAATTAAACAATTAAAAATTCCAATAGCGTCGCATTCAACGAGCCGCTTAATAACGCATCAAAAATCCCTCTCTCTCTCTCTCTCTCTCGCACACAGACGCACACACACATATGCTCACAGTTGTCTCTGCGTGCTTGTGTGTGTGTGTGTGTGTATTCTGCCTTGGCTTATTTGTATTGTTAATTAGTTATTGGATACATTTATATCTTTTTCTCTATATTTTTTTTGCCGCGGAATGTGTGGAATGTGAAAATTTCCCAATTTGGCAGAAACTGTTGGGTGTGCAACAATTGCGCAGGTGGGCGGCAGGGGGGCGTGTGTCTCGCTCTGGGGGCCAACTCTGTTGACATTTGGATTTGGCGCGTGTTTGTTTATTATCCCAAGCACCTTCAGTCTCGCTTATCTAAGTACGTTACGTACACATACTCGTCTACATCCGAAGTCTCTAAATTCAGCATTCCACAGCGCTGTAGCAAAATGCGTAGCGTCAACAAAACAAGGCGCAAAAGTTAACTTTTGTCAACAAAATAATTAAACTCTTTTGTCAGTGCAAAATATGTACACAAGCTAAATTTACGAACAGACATTTACGATGATATATGTACATATATGCATATGTATATATGTACATACATACATATGTACGTATTGTACGTCGAACTCAGTTTTACATTCCAGCCGCTTAGAAAGGCCCAAAATAGCAACAAATACGTGTTTACGAAGCTCCTCTATCGGCATTATAAATGAATCTGATTTACAATAAAATCTTTAAATCAATAAAATCCAAAAAAGATAAGCTTGTAAACGAAATGATAATTTATAAGTTGTTAACGTTTCTATGTTCGAAAAACATTACATTAACATTACAGCTTAACTTAAATATAAATTAATCAAAAGAAGAAGACCATTACCCATACATAACGCACAAGCTAGGCTCCAATTAGTTTTAGGTATCTTTGAGAATTTCGTTAAAAAAAGGAAATTGGGGTAACCTTCATTTCAAGGGCTAAGAGTTGCACAGCTGAGCGCTGTTATTTGAGTTCTATGTTATATTAACAGCTTTAACTTTAAAGTTGCACAACAATAATAAAAGTCCTAATAATTTCCCATTATTACAATTCTCTTTAAGTATTTCATTTCCATGATCCATAGCTTGAAAGGGGAAATTATTTTGATGTACATTCCAAGAAGTTGGCATTAAATTTCAACATTAAGTTTTAACAGTTTTATGCTGCATTAAAGTTTTACTTAAATATTATAAATTAAGCAGAGTTGCAACAATCTTTATAATATTCCACTTACAGTTATAACTTTCATTGAACTCCGATGCTTTTAAATGGATTAAAAGATATAAAAGTAAATAAGCTGCTGGTTCATCAACATTCCAAGGCCTAAACATTGAATGTAAACAGCTGTAAACTATGTTACGTTAACATAGCAAGAGTAAGAGTAAGAGTAAATATGTAGCGCACCGTTACACTGCGCCGTTGTCCTTACAAGGGAGCTTTTACTCAATGTTGCTGTGCATGTCAGTTTGATAAAGCTTTATGAAGCTCAACTGCTTATTGGAGTCGTTTTGTACAGATTTGATGTACTTGATATGAATGTACAGATGTTAATACTGTTAATATTTTGCATACATAAAAACAGAGCTGCAATTGCTTTTCGGTTTACTCATTTGCACTTGGCACAGTTTGGTTAAATATTTTCGGCTATTCCGTTTGTTTGTTTACACATTTGTACAGCTGTGTGTATCTATATGTGTGTGTGTGTGTGTGTGTACCTGTAGATGGCTCGATTTCATAGTCAGGTGCGCACGCCAATACCTCCCTTGCCCTTAGCCTTGCCCCAAGCCCATCACCAATTCGTCAATTTGGTAATGTGTGAATTTAATGGTTCGTCATAAAAATGAGTTTGAGGGAATTTATACGCTTCCCGGAATATGGTTATGACATAATGCGCTACTCAATGCATAAATTATGATCATGCGCCGCCAGACTTTCCAAATTTCCAGTTGGAAGTCACCTTTGCAAAGCGTGCAAATCATACCAATATGACGAGTGCTGCCAATTCGGTTGTGTTTCATACCCTCAAAAAAAAACTGTAACAGAATTTTCAACAACAGCATTTTGTGGCTGGCTGCGTGTCTCTCTTCTGACTCACGTCTTCGGCATGTAAATGAGTGCTGCGTGAGTGTGTGTGTGTGTGTGTGTGTAAGTGTGTGTGTGCATGAGTGATGGAGCTGCTTAGTTGCCTTTAAAACGCGTCGCATCTGCATAGCGTGTGACAATTTTTGGAATACCCTGTAACGAAAATGTTGTCATCAAGGGTATGATCACTTTTGGAAACTTGATGTAACATTGAGGGAAAAAGCAGCTGCACAGTCGAGAAATGATATGTGATATACATACATATACATATATACATATATGTATATGACCTCTGTATGTATGTATGGCCTACTCAAGCTCATAGACTTTAAGGGGTAGTGTGCATGGAATTCAATATGTAGGCTCTTAATAGCCAACATTGTGACCTCTTCGAACTCAGTGAATATAACAACTAAAAAGTCGTGAAATTTGGTTTGTAGGCGTTTATTAATCAAACGTGCACATTTATATAGAGTATATATATAGAATCGAAAACCAAATATGTATGTTTAAGTGAAATGTATGCTTGCAATAGGTTTATGTGCTTACTGAATGATTTAGTACAGGGTATCTAGCGCGCGCGAAATACCCTTGCGTTGGCTGTGCTCCACAGTTGAAGTTATTTTATATCGTCTGTTTTCTGTCTATTTTCAGCAAGTTGGCGACATCGATCGTGTATATTATTAATTAAAATTCCGTCGAGCCGAGTTTTGTGATCTACCTCGGCTAAATCAAATCAAAATCAACGTCAGGCATACATACATAGAAACACACATTCATACGTATATTTCGTATTCAAATATTCAAATTCATTCATTGAGTGACTTCCAGTGCCCGCCCAAAATATTAATTGTATTGCGATGATGATGATGAGTGCCAGAATTTGTGATAAAATATATAAAATGAAATGAATAAAAGGGGCAGCAGCAGAAAATGTGATACAACATGAAGACTTAACAACATACGCAGATATCTGTGCATAAATTTACATGCAAAATGAATTTGTGCAACAAGCAAAAAAAAAAAATGTTTTTATTATAATGCAAATGAAGTGCCTTAGTGAAGAATTTAGCGAGTGGTAAAAATAAAATAAAGAAAAAACCAAACGCGAAACGAGCGCAAAACACAAACAACGACAATAAAACTTTATAAAGCTTAATAGACGCATACTTACCTTAACCCGAGACTAGTAAGTAGTTCATTATAAAGAAAAGTCAACACACGTTTCAAATACAAAAGCAAAAAAGTGCCTGAAATCAAAGCAAAAGCAAACTACAAACCGCAACAACAACTACAAAGGCAAAAACAACAACAGCGACTACAAGAAGCAGAAGTAGAAAAAGCTTCTCTCTCACACACACACACGCACACAGAAATAAACATCAAGTATTTATTCAAATTAAATCGCTGCTGCTGCTGCTGCTGCTGCTGTTTAGTGAGCGCATCTGCGTCTTGCTAAGTGCGTGTGTGCGTGTGTGTGTGAGAGTGTGAGTGTGAGTTTGAGTGGAGTGAAGTGGAGTGGAGTGGAGTGCTCGTGTGTCTGTTCGTGTCGTGCGCGTGTGTGAGTGTGCAGCATTTTGTGATATGAGTGCTAAATATCACAAAGAGAAGAAGCAGCAGCATAATGCATCCAGCGGGCGAAAAAAGGGGCGGTCGCCCCAATGATAAATACACAGCGGAAGCGCTCGAGAGCATTAAACAGGATCTAACCCGATTCGAAGTACAAAATAATCATAGAAATAATCAGGTAAGCGAAATAAAAAGCTGAAATAAATCAAAATTAAAGCTAAAACTTAAAAAGAAATATTTTATGTATTAAGATATAAATAAAGTAAGTTATAGGCATTTAAGGTTATATAAGAACAGATACTCTAGTCGGTGGGGGAAAAAAAAACACGAAAACGGGGAAATTACAATTTGTCGAAAATTAAAATCAGCTTTTACAAACGAAGTATAACATCAAAAAAGGCTAATGGTTAGCTAAAAATACAAGTCCAGGTCTGCAGAGATTGTCGAAAGCAAAAATAGCTTACAATAAAAATGAAAACGTGATGACGAGAAGCTATTAAGTTTGCCTATTGATAAGAAACACACTAATCAGATATTGTTAGGTGCCAGGGGAATTTCTTAAAATGTTAACACACTTGAGAATTTCCTTGACCATGAGCACTGATTAGCTGGCATTAAAGAGTAAAATTCCCTTTATGATTCATGCTGAAAACCATAAAAGCCTGAGAAAGCTGTAAATATTTCAATGAATTCTAGTCTTCTGTTAACTAAACGCAGCTAACTATGCAATGTTATAGAAAACAAAAAAAAAAGAAAAAATGGAGAAAGAACGGGAATGTGTTAAGTAGAAAGAACAAGAGCAGAACACTTACTCACTCCATCTGCCTCTCTTTCTCTCTCTCCCTCCCCCTCCCTCTCATTCAATTTATCAGTTTGTTTTAGTGCGTTGCAAATGATGCGGCAACATTTTTCATGCGTAGAAAACAACAACAACAACAAGAATAAGAAGAAGAACAGAAAAGAAACCCAAAACACGACAACTAATAAAAAATTAACAACTAGATAAAACGCATGTCGGGCGACAAGCAATGAAGAAGAATAACAACAATAAAACAAAATACAACAACTTAGCTTTGGCTGCGGCCGCTGCGTGGGCGCATTGTGGAAACATGTTCAGCTGATGGCACGAGCCGACAACGCCGCGTGTTGTTGTTCACCTGTGCCAGAGGGGTAAAATACAGTAATAATACATCAATGTTGGCCAAGACATTTGTCACAGCTGCTGCGGCTGCTGCTCATGCTGCTGCTGCGTGTGGGCGACTTTTTGGCCGCAACAGGAGTTAGCAATTAGGCTAACCAAAAGAAAATGTTAGTCACAGCTCAGGGGCAAAGCAAATAGAAATGGTGTGGGTGTGCATATCTGTGTGCGTGTGTCTGTGTGTGTGTGTGTGTTTGTTTGTGCTAAAAATAGATGCAGAGAGCTTGAAATGAAATTAATGAACTGCCAACGAAATGCAATTGACCTTCTGCTATTACACACACACACACACGCACACACACACGCGCGCACACACAACTGTTATATGACAGCTGAGTGGGCGACTTGTGCTGCCAGACAAAATGTCCAGTACTCTGTATCTTTCTCTCTCTCTCTCTCTCCCTCACGCTTGGCATGCGTGAGTAAATGCGTGCGTGCCTTAAGCTTTGCGTATGTGTGCATGCGATCGCCCTGGATATTAAGCATTGACGTCACAGCTGTCAAAAGCTCCAAAAGCAGTGCTGATAAAGTGCAAAAAGAGTTCAATAAGCCAGAGCAAAAGAGAGCTACAGAACACTTGCATTTCTCACTTATGAAAATCTTTTCATACAATTTGCCAACACTACTCGGCCAATAATCATTTATAAACTGTTTGCTCTCTGGCTTATCGATTGTTTTGCCCAGCTGAAAGTGCAGCCTCACGTTGGGGCAGCGGTGGCAGCAACTGGACACAGGTCATAAAAATGCTTAAATATGATCTGACGGGTCATTAATTTAAAATTTTACGATTCTACTGCCAGCTACTGTTTGTGCGATTGTAAATTATGATCGAGCGCTCGATCCACACGATTAGCCAGGCATTCCTGTGGCTTAGCCGCGCCAAGAACTGTAGAGCCACGAGTTGCCGGTTTTTTTGGGCCATAAAAAGCAACTGTTGCTGTCGGCGGCGGGATGCGGCAAATTGTTATGACCAGCCACATTGACAGTCGGAATTTTATGCTGCAGGCGGCGTTTTTTGCATTGACTTTTGCATCTCTCATTATTGGCCAACTTTCGCCCGGCCACGTGGCCTTTGGCTAATTAGTCATGCTGCGCACTAAATACCAGGCCATAATCTGCTCATATATGGCGAATTGTTGTACAGTCCCCGCCCCGCCCAGCCCCGCCCGTGCCCACAGGCCATATGTGGGCTGTCCAAAACGATAAATAAATACAATTTATTCATGGACCGCTCAACACTTTCGGCGGCCATGTTCACGCCCACGCTTGGCTGCTTCTTTGGGACGCGACTTTTAGCAGCCGCCAGCTACCATAAAACGATCGTGCCGCATTTGACAATGCTATAAATAACAGAGCATAGCAGAGACACGAACCAGCCGGCAAGCACGAGCTCGGACCAAATCGAGGCAAAAATACACATAAATAAATAAATATTTGTATAGCTTACGTAGAACTAATTAAAATAACAAAACGGTTCAAATACATTTTACAGCAGACGCCAACGCCAAATGCCGACGACAGTGGGCTAAATGGCAATATACAAATTAAAATATAAATATAAATACGGGCTACAAAATGAAAAAATATGCATAAATAAATTAGTCAACACGCAAAGGCAATCAAACAATGCACAGCTTCCCCCTCCCCCTCTCCATTCCCACCATGCTTGCTCTTCGATGTCCATGCTCTGGGATTACCAATTCACACACTCAAACACACACACATTGGTGCTACGTACATGTATGTATGTATGTATGTAATCCGGCTTTAAGCTCTAATTGGTTGTCATAAACCCAAAAGCTATTTATAAATCGTATACAGCTGCAGCCAAAAGTATGCGCACAGTTAGATAATAAATTGCGTTCATGTTCGAACCGAATCAAGATAACAGAGATTTCTTCATCTTATTAACTGTATTTACCAGTAACTATCGATGCGAATATTAGGGGCATTCCATTTGAATTTCCGAAATTGTTGAACATATACCCAAAATAGCAAATCGTTCGATTATATACATATATATGTATGTGTGTTCATATTCCGATGTTAATTCTTATGGACAGAAAATATCTTTCTAATTGCCGCAGTATTTAAAAATTCATCAGAATTCCCCAATTGGGAGCGTTGCCCAGATTTATTTTGTGCGTTTAAAAAAAAAATATTCCCTTGTGTGCGATTTGCATTTTTAATTTTAATTTTTGCGATTTCTGTGCGACGCGTCGCGATTTTCCTAGGAATTTTCACCTAAATAAATAAGTATACAAACACATACATATATATTTATCGGCTGAAGCCAGAAATTAACATGGCCCGTCTCTAATAATAACAAAAGACAACAAAAAAGAAAAAAAAAAACTTTTTGCATTCCCAAAAAAATAGATATATACATATCTATATATATGTTATGGGCAAATATTTACATACAATAGCACCGGGATATATGGCATGTATAGATGTAGATTCGCCAGTTGCCAAGAATTTTGATGTATCTTTTGGCCAAATTATGTTTATGTATGTGTATGGGCCAAGAAAAGCACAAAATATTCCACATTATTTTCGCTTTATATTATTATCGCTTGAAGAAAAATAAATATCTATATCTATATCTATATACACAAATTGTTAGGTTCAAAGTTATTTCGGTCAAGGCGACAAATGGCCGAAATGTTCGCCCTTGTATCTAGGTTTACGTATTGCCCATTGGCAATTGCATTGCCTGGGCGCTTAAATGGATTAGCGAAAGTGTTTACCACCTTCCCGCAAATCCAATTTATTTTAATTTGAAATATTTGTCGTGACACGAGCTCTAACGGTTCAGCTGATTTAGTGCGCCCATTGGCTTTTCGGCTAATTAGCCATCAATTGGTTTGGTTGTAAGACGGATCGGATCAGGCGGACGACAAACGCGTCGAACAGTCTGTTGGGGGTATCTTTTGTTGGGTTTCGCGTCCTTGGTTTTAATTAGTCTGGCCGCACATCAAACGTTCGCCCACTTGAGGGTTAATGCGGCGGGTAGCAGATAAACTACGTGTATAGATATGTACATATATCTACTAGTGATGCGTAGTAAAAGTTGTCTAAAAATACCAACTGTATTTATATACATTCATATTCAATTTGTCTTGTGTTAATTTCACTTAAACATCTTGCCACAAATCCAAATATATATTCTTCTTAGCAGCTGTTCTTGTCTTTCTGTTTGTATATGTACATTAACATTAACAGCGTGCGCTTTTAACATTTAATCTGACACTCAATTTCGTGATCGTGCGTGACTGTGCATATGTATTATGTCACGTTGCCATCACGATATTTATGGCCATCCCTCACGCAAAGTCAAAATGCGAGGATCAGACACAAAAGAAACAAGATGATGTAGTAGCATCAAAAGAATGCGTAAAACGGGTAGCAGCAGCAAAGTGCACACACACAGACACACACAGGCATACACAGACACGCATACACTCTAACTGAAGGCTGCCCTGTTGTCTGTTTGCTGCAATCTGTCAGCCGGCGATCGCTTTGCTGCCATTGTTGTTGTTGATCGCTTCACGCGCTCTCTCTCTTGTGCGCCTGTTTCGTTTGCTCTCTGATTCTGTGCGTGTGTGTGTGTGCGCATGTGTGTGCTCCTGACTTTTAGGAATTTCTGAACGATGGCAAGAATTTGATTTCATTGCTTTGGCCACCGCATTTCTTGTGCCTTTTGTTTTAGGCGCTGTTCGCATTTTTGTTTTTATTTTGTATGCGCGCCTTTTGTTTAGTTTTCGAACTGCTACCAAACACACACACTCATATTTATGCATGTATATACATACATACACAAAGTTTCTCACAGCGCAGGAATGTTGCTCGGCCAGTGGCGTAGTTAGTGGGGCTTGGAATACATACATACTGTACATATGTATATACTAAAGAGTAATATTTGGCTCTCAACGAAATATGAAACAGTTGAATTTCTATTTAAATAAACAGAAAAAAAGTGTTAAAATGCATTTAAGAATATTTGAGATATTTCTATAGATGTTTGTATTGTCTAATGTGAATATTACTATATTGGATATACTAGGATTTCTTAAGATTTATCGATAATTTTGCTGGTTAATATTATCGATTTTATTTAGCTTATAAAATGTGCAATAAGTATGAAAAATAGTTAAAAGTTTATTCATTCTGATATTTGTATCGATAGTTTAAATAATTACTAATATCGATATCGATACTTATCGATTTTGCTTGCAACTCGATTCAATTACAGAATTACACACCTCTGCGATATACCGCCGCCAATGGCCGCAACGATGCACCCGATTACCACCACGCAAAGCTGCCACTGGAGCCACCATCGGCATCGGCGTCTCCCTCGCCGGATGTGGTCGTGCCGCCATCGCCGGCCGCTGTCGCCGTTGCTCTGCCCACGGCCAACGGCCATGTGCCAAAGATGATCAACGCTCTGATACCGCCCAAGCTGATACGCAAGCCGAGCATTGAGCGCGAGACACCGACGCATTATCTGCGCTGCAGTCCGGCGCTGGACTCTGGCGCCGGCAGCTCCCGTTCGGACAGCCCGCACTCGCACACCCACCAGCAGCTCAGCGGCCGGGCCAGCACCGGCCAGTACTCGCCCTCGCCCAGCAGCTTCAGTGATGCGGCGCCGCCAGCGCCGCCGCCGCGCAATCCCACCGGGGTGGGCAGCTCAGCGACACCGCCCCCACCGCCACCCACCAATCAGATGTTCAAGCGGCGTTCGCCCGCACTGAATCGCCCGGCTGCGATCGCGCCCAGCTGCCCGACGACGCGTGGCACCTCTCCAGTCATACCGCAAAATGGCAGCGGGATCAAGGCGCAGCAGCAGCTGACGCAGCAGATGAAGGCGCTCAACATGTATCCGGGCGCGGGCAGCGGTGCCGTCGTTGAGCCACCCCCGCCATATCTCATCAATACGGTGGTGGTGAACGCAGCACCGCCGCCGCCGCCCAGCTACACGGCGTCCATGCAGTCGCGCCAGTCGCCAACGCAGTCGCAGCAATCCGATTACCGCAAATCGCCCAGCAGCGGCATCTATTCGGCCACCTCGGCGGGCTCGCCCAGTCCGATAACCGTGAGCAATGCCAGCGGCATACTGCCCGCCTCCGCGGGCGTCGCTCGGCCGCAGCCACGTGCCTACCAGGCGCGCACCCAGCAGCCCATCATCATGCAGAGCGTCAAGTCCACGCAGGTGCAGAAGCCGGTGCTCCAGACAGCTGTGGCGCCCCAGTCGCCGGTCAGCGCGTCCGCAAGCAATTCGCCCGTGCATGTGCTCGCCGCACCGCCCTCCTATCCGCAAAAGTCGCCGGCGGTGGTGCAGCAGCAACAGCAAGCGGCAGCGGCCGCACAGCAGCATTCGCCGCTCCTGGGGCCCGCACCGGTGGTGGTGGCCGGCGCAGTGAAGCCGCCCACGCCCACAACCCCGCCGCTAATGGCCAGCGCGCTGAATGGCGCCGTGGTGGGCAAAGCGGTCTGCATGGAACCGCCCTCTTATGCCAAGAGCATGCAGGCCAAGGCGGCCACAACGCCGCAGCCACAACAGCAGCAGCAGCTGCAACAGCAGCAGCAACTGCAACAGCAACAGCAGCAGCAGCAGCAACAACAGCAGCAGCAGCAACAGCAGCAGTTGCAGACTCTGCGTGCGCTGCAGGCACAGCAGCAGCAGCAACAGTTGCAGGCGCAACAGCAGCAACAGTTGCAGGCACAACAGCAACAGCAGCAGCAACAAAAGGTACGTCTAATTACAGTGAAACCTCGCTTAAGCGAACAGCTACGTTGCCAGTTCGAAGCATATCGAGGCAAATTGACTGACTTATTGACTGACTGATTGATGATCAAATCGCAAAAGACAGTTAGCTGCAGCTGCAGTTACCTTATTATGAGACGAGCTTTCCACCCGCAAGCGTGAGAAATAGATGGAAAATGGTTGTAGTACTCTTTTTTGTTTGCCAACCGATTGGCTTGAAGCACATTTTTACATTTCTCCATTAAACAACATTTAGGACGTGCTTTACGAGCACAGATAAATCCACTGCGTTGGGTGGAAATGAGGTTTCAAAACAGTACGAGTGAATTTAAATTTCCATTTATAAATGGATTTTGAAAGTGAGGTCTGACTTTTCAGATATCTCCTTTAAATGACATTTGAGATTTGCTTTACCAACACAGATAAATTCACTGCGTTGGCTGGAAATGGGAAATGGGTGGAACTTTGAAAGTTTTGTGTGAAGTTTAAAGAAAAGGGAAATTAACACGGGAAAGCCGATCGATATCTGCAATAAATGAATAGAAATGGCAACTTTAGAACTTATTTAACTTAATTTATAAATAAACAATCGATTTTCGACTGAATTTAAATTTGTTTATCCGCTTCGGGGATAGTTTTTTTAACAAACTTTTTTGCCTAGCTGTAAATTGTGACCTGGTCAGAGATGTTCCTTAAGCGAGTTTTCACTGTACCACAAACTATTGCCAACCGCAACTCATGTTAAATTCTTTTCTTTTTCAACAGCCGCTGCCCGTCAGCAGCAATGGCAATGCGAGCCGTCAGTTGCCGCCGCCGCCGCCCTATCAAAGCGCACGCGTCACCACGCCCGAGCTGGGCAGCAACAACAACAATAACAACAACAGCAACAACAGTGTCAACCAGGCGCCTGAGCTGAAGCCGGCGGGCAACAGCAACAACAACAACATACAAATCAGCAACAGCAACTTGGCCACAACGCCACCCATTCCGCCAGCCAAGTACAGCGGCAGTGGAGGCGGCGGTGGGGCAGGAGGCAACGGCAACAGCTCGAGTGGCAGCAATGGCTCCACGACGACAGCAACTGCTGCCGCCGCTGCTGCTGCTGCCGCAGCGGCCGCCGCCTGCAAGAAGATCAAGCACGCCTCGCCCATACCCGAACGGAAGAAGATCTCCAAGGAGAAGGAGGAGGAGCGCAAAGAGTTCCGGATACGCCAGTACTCGCCGCAGGCATTCAAGTTCTTTATGGAGCAGCATATCGAGAATGTGATCAAGTCCTATCGCCAGCGCACATTCCGCAAGAATCAGCTGGAGAAGGAAATGCTCAAGGTGGGCCTCTCCGATGAGACCCAAATCGAGATGCGCAAAATGCTCAGCCAGAAGGAGAGCAACTACATCCGCCTCAAGCGGGCCAAAATGGACAAGAGCATGTTCGTCAAGATCAAGATAATTGGCGTCGGCGCCTTTGGTGAGGTGACGCTGGTCCGCAAAATCGACACCTCCGACCATTTGTATGCAATGAAAACGCTGCGCAAAGCGGATGTCCTCAAGCGGAACCAGGTGGCTCATGTGAAAGCCGAACGTGATATTCTGGCCGAGGCCGACAACAATTGGGTTGTCAAGCTCTACTATAGTTTTCAGGATAAGGATAATTTATATTTCGTTATGGACTACATACCCGGTAAGGTCCTTGGCATGCCAATTCATTAAATGTGAAGCCTTCTATAATAATCTGATCAAACTCTTTGCCAGGCGGCGATCTGATGTCGCTTCTGATCAAGCTGGGCATCTTTGAGGAACCGTTGGCACGTTTCTACATAGCCGAGGTCACCTGCGCCGTGGACAGTGTGCATAAAATGGGCTTCATTCACAGGTAATTTAAGTACTCAATCAGCTACAGAAATACAAGTAAGAAAGATCTTGTATCTATAACATGGGGTAAGGATTATTCCAATTTGAATATGGTTTTGGTCATATAGGAACATCGAATATCTTCCACTTGGCAAGCTTAGTTTTTGCTATTGCTCTAAGTAACGATTTAAACAAATAAGTAATTATTTTGTTTAGAAAGGTTGGATATTCAAAGCAACAAATTAATAGCAGAGGAGAATTAACAGCAGCAGGGGATTAACAGCAGCAGGGGATTAACAGCATTAGCAGCAGCGAATAATTAACAGCAGCAAATGACAAAGAGCAGCAGATGAATAACAGCAGTAGCGCATTAACAGCAGCAAAGGATTAACAGCAGTGGAGAATTTACAGTAGCAGAGGCTTAACAGAAGAGGCCCAGAATTCTTGGGGACAAGAAAGAGATCAAGAGATCAGCAGGGAATTAAGAGGAAAGAACAAAGCCGTATTGAATAAAATTGAGGAAAAGTCGTTGCAGAAACCATTTGTTATTTCGGCAATTAATTAATAAATATCAAACTTCCACCTGTATATCCTGGGAATCCTTCTTGTTGCCTTAAGTGTAATACAAATTTGATAATTAATTGTCGTGTTTGCAGGGACATCAAGCCTGACAACATACTCATCGACCGGGACGGGCACATAAAACTCACCGATTTTGGTCTATGCACTGGGTTCAGATGGACGCACAACTCCAAATACTACCAGGAGAATGGTATGTGGCCTTTCTTTGTATGAAGATCTCAAAGATGCTTACTAGACTCTATTTTTAGGCAATCATTCGCGACAGGACTCCATGGAGCCTTGGGAGGACTTTTCGGAGAACGGTACCAAGCCCACAGTGCTGGAGAGGTGGGTGCATCCACATCAGCTGCTTGAAAACTATATTCTATGTAAATCCTCATTTGACTCCTTTGCACAGGCGACGCATGCGCGATCATCAACGAGTCCTGGCGCACTCGCTAGTCGGCACACCCAACTATATAGCACCCGAGGTGCTGGAACGCAGCGGATACACTCAGTTGTGCGATTACTGGAGCGTGGGCGTCATACTGTACGAGATGCTGGTGGGTCAGCCACCATTTCTGGCCAACAGCCCCATGGAGACGCAGCAAAAGGTGCGTGTTGTCATATACCCTTTGGGATCATAGTTCACAGTCGATTGATTGCAGGTCATAAACTGGGAGAAGACGTTGCATATACCGCAGCAGGCGCAACTAACACGCGAGGCTACGGATCTGATACGGCGACTGTGCGCCTCCGCGGACAAGCGGCTGGGCAAGAGCGTGGATGAGGTCAAGGCACACGAGTTCTTCAAGGGCATCGATTTTGCGGACATGCGAAAGCAGAAGGCGCCGTATATACCGGAAATAAAGCATCCCACAGACACGTCCAATTTTGATCCCGTCGATCCCGACAAGCTGCGCTCGAATGATTCCAATTTGAGCAGCGGCGACGATATCGATCTGAATGATAGGCAATTCCATGGATTTTTCGAATTTACCTTTAGGCGATTTTTCGATGACCGACAGCAGTCGGACATGACGGACGACCAGGCGCCGGTCTTTGTCTGAGACGCCGTCAATCAATCAATCAAACATTTTCATTGTTAGTCAAATAGTCACAAAACACGTCTAAAGAGACCGCGCACACACACACACACACACACACATACATCTCCACACCCACCCAAACGCACCTTAACAGCCGTTAACAGTGTGCTAACAGCGTATTAACAGCAGCGCTGTTAAGTCTAAACAATTTCTTATAACAAAATATTCATTTAGTGTTTTAGTTGAATTTGTTGCCAAAAAAAAAAAGATGAAAAAAATGTTGAGGCACTGAGCAAATAATGATTTCAATTTCTGGCATTTTGTATGTTTTTATTTTTTTGTAATATTAGAACATCAGACGAACTATATGCAGATATAGCATATAGCATATTTATAACAAATGATATACGGTTGATTAGAAAAGGGACTACACATACATACAAGCATATATGTATATATGTATATATATATATATATGCTTGAATGCAGGAACTGAATAAATTTAAATGAAATGAGTCATAACTTTTGATTTTTGTAAACTAAAGATCTTGTACACTACAACACGTACTCGTACGTATATACACACACACACACACACACATACATATACAAATACATATATAATTATATATATATACAGATAATACAAATAGTTATGTACGATATTTATGCTGATTAACGTTGAGTGTCAATGAAATGAATATTAATATATACTATGAATACATGTTAAATTTATATAGACTTGGACAACCAATTGAACCAATTTCCTGGTGCTCAAAAGCTATGCATACTTACACACACACACATACACACACACACTCACACACACATACACCGATATAAATATGTATATGACATATGCCTTGAGGAAAACAACTATACTAGAAAGAACTCATAGGAGAAGCGAATTTAACTAAGCCTGGACCAATTTACAGCGTTCAGTCAATGGCAACTATTTCAGCAGGCTGGAAAGTTGGGGGCCATTGGCGGAAACATTGAAACTTTAGCGTGACAACAAATTATTTTGTGCGAGGATCCATCGAGAACCGATCCAGAGCACAGCATCGCAACAAGTTAGCGATATAAGCGGGTCTTATAAGCCTAATCTATACACAACTCTACTCTTAAATATTATGCCCGCGGGCGCGCTCTAAACTCAACTATCACTTTTTGTCACTGCTCATTCTACAATCTTTGAATGTATTAAGCGCCCCCCCCCAAGCCCCTCCCCCTCCCACTCCAAATAAAAATATAAAATAAAAGAACAAACTATAATGTATCTATCGTGTAGACTCTATGCATATACTATACATAAATTTATACATATATATATATATATATTTAAATATTATTAAAACTAGCTGCATATATAGCAATGTTAGACGAACTTGTTGAATGCCAAATGAAATTGTTTTTTTTTTTTTATAATATTCAACAGAACTTCTATAAGAAATGAAAAAAGAAACAACATCAAAAATCGATATCTATATACAGAGTAAATATAACTTGTAAAAGAAAATTAATTGATAGTTTTATATATGCAATACATTTCTAGCGCTAAGATGTTTTTTAGTTTATAATTCGCTAACAATAATTTAGTGTAATTTTCATGTCTAAGCAAAGGTACATAAAACATTTATTGTTTGTTGTAAGCTCGTTGGTAAAATGCGATATGTTCACATTTTTTTTTTTTTCTTATTGGCCCGAGTTTGTTTTTACTAAAGGGAAAGAAGAAGAATATAACACTACGCGTGCCTTGGCCAATCGATTTACAATAACAAATTAATAAATGGAAAGCAAAATATGTAAAAACAATTTAATTTCTGTTGCGTTTTTCTGGATTGGGCAGCGCCCTAAGAGTTCCCTCATATATTTTGCCA
Organism: Drosophila littoralis; assembly: GCA_018903485.1. Classification (NCBI taxonomy): domain Eukaryota; kingdom Metazoa; phylum Arthropoda; class Insecta; order Diptera; family Drosophilidae; genus Drosophila; species Drosophila littoralis. Next base: position 15,133,952 of record JAEIGF010000593.1, read on the forward strand.
GACCCTGGACCTGATGCCGACATGATCAGGTCCCCCGTTAAGGTCCCCCGATTACTTGAGAAAGCCGAAAAGATGTGAAGCTCGTAAATGCGGAGTTTGTTGAATATATCTTGGAAAATATCTTGGCAACATTTTGAAGTCATGTTTTGACCGATTCCTCCCATAGAGCTACGTTCTTCTAAGTCTCTGACAAACGACTCATTCAACTCCACAAGATTGTCGTAAATTAGTCTTTCAGTTTTGAATCCATCATCTTGAAATTTGGGTATGGTTCGTCTTTCTTTTACAGGCACATATGTGGGAATCGTTTTGATCGTACATCTATCATAATGTGGCTGCAATAGGTATCATCAGTCGATAATTAGTTTCTTGTATGAAAACCTTTTTGTTTATCATAATATCTAGACCAAACTCGTCATTTACCAGTTAACTATGCTGTTAAATGACTCAAATCGTGTCAAGTTCGCAATACTATATAAAACTTTGTCATAATTTAAGAGATTTGCAAAAAGCCTTCAGTTTTGGCCAAGCACTGAGTAAATATAAACTATATAAATTAAATTATTTATTATTGTTTAAATCTGTTAAAATTGTCGAAGATGATCTTCGCCGATTTTAAACTCCTAAAAATAATACCCTTTCGGACCTTCTCCGAATTGAAAATATCTTTTCGGAGGTAGTTCGAACTCGAGAATTATTTGCTTGCCATTTTGGTAAAATTTGTGAGTTTCCTTAACATTTTTCGAATTTCAAAAGCAAAAGTGAGTGTTAAGTCCAGATGCTAACTGGCGTTTCCCATGAATCTGGACTGATTCCTGATAAACCAACTACGGCTAAAAGATATTAAATGATTTTTGCTGTGGCTTAAAAGCAGATAAGTTAATCAAAGTTGAAACAGTTGTTGCAATGATTAAAACGAAGTGAATAGTTTAAATTTTAATAATTTGTTTTTTTTTTTTTTTATTTTCACATTGTAAATTTAATAATTATAATAATTTTGTAAATGTATCAAGACAAAAATGTTTTATCCTTTTGGCTTATTTTGATTAAAATACATTTATGCATAATATTTGAAATATAAGTTATTTAAACTGTTGTGTTTATTTCACGTGTACTTGTATAGCAATTAACATTTGATGCCAGTGTCTCGACGCATAACTTAACATAAATGTTTGTAAAAACATAAAACAAATAATACAAGCACATACTCTGCAGCGAAACCTACGTCAGATGCGATCCCAAGTATCATCATGGTATATGGTCAATTTTCTCACGCTTATTTACATGAAAACTGTGGCGAACAACTTTAACAGAGGCTGCGGTGGACAATAAAATGATTGGGAACTTAGGAGTATGCACTTTATGCACCTTAATTAGGCTTAATTTAAATAACTAACAAGTGTGTGTGTGTGTGTGTGTGTGTGTGTGTGTGTGTGTGTGTATCTCATATAAGGCCCTAGAGTGCAAATATTATCGCCGGCATCTCCATCACAATGAAAATATTTGCGCTTAATTATAATTAATTCGCTTCTTTCTTGTAAGTTAACATTTATAAAGACATTGCGTCCGTACGTTTAACTAGTCTAATTTTTATATATTTATTAATTATATAATTTATGCTAAACGAGTGCTGTATGTTTTATTATTTTTATTTAGTTGAAAGAATTGCAGCTTGCGCGTTTTTGTTTTTGTGTATTTGGATTCTCTAGCTTTTTTTCTTGCGAAATAATTTACAAAATATATATATATGTATGTATATATATATGTGTGTGTTTGCATATATATAAAGTTGGGTTTGTTTTTGTTTTTTTTTTAAATACAAATATAAAAATTAATTAAGTAATAAATGCATATTTTTGTTGTTGTTGTTTTGGAAAAGCAAAAGAAAATTAATGTTAACAGTAGATGCATGAGAAATTGTTTGTTAATTATTTAGACATAGCACAATAATAAACATTAATAAAACAATTTTCGTTGTTCTGGAAACCTTTTTCGCGTTCTATCATCAATTTAAATCTGTTATTTATTTATTATTTTTCATTTCGTATTTTATTGCTGCTGTTTGATTTATTTATTTAATTTTTTGGCTATGCGATTAAATTATTTGAATTGAATAAATTTGGAGCAAAAATTTGAAAGCATTCTAATTATTTAGAAATTTATTGTCCTTGTAAACATTTCAATAGTTAATGTTAATAGTTTTTTTTTTCTTTTCTTTTTTTTTTTTTGTTTTGTTTTTCTGAGGAGAAGGATTTTCTTTACATCAATACGCACATTGAAATTTGCTAATAGTTTTCTTTAGAGACTTTTCCAAAAGTTTTTGTTTTTTGTTTTTTCGTTAACTTACTAAATTTAAATGTTTGTTTTTGGTTTTTTGTAAACGTTTTTAGCTTATATATATAAATTGTTTTGTTTGTGATTAATTAATTGTTAAATAATGTTTAATAAGGCCAAATTAAGTTTTTGTTTTGCGCTTTAGCTTTAGGTTTTTGTGTGTAGTTTGTGTATATATTAAATATTCGTATTAAATGTTAATTTTTGTGAATTTGTGCTCGAGTTACGCAACCTATCATAGCACTTACATTTACACAACAGCGAGTTTTTCTTTTTCGCTCAAGTAGCCGAAGGTTCTTCATTTAAATGCATGTGGCATGTGGCATGTGGCATGTGGCATGGGGCATGGGGCGGGGCACCTTCTTCAAGCGCAACTCTAGCTAAATGGAATGATCGTATAGGCGTCTCCTTTAGATATACTTCTCTTTCGATTATCGCGTACTTATTATGTTACATAAATATGTTCAACTTTCATACAAAATAAACAAATAAAAATAGCTGTGTATTTTATAATAAAACATTTTCTTTTAAGTATGAACTTGAAACGCGCAGCAAGCGGTGGGTTTTCTTTAACATAAGTTACATTTGTTTGTTTGTGTATGGTGTGCGTGTGCGTGTGTGTGTGTGTGTGTGTGTGTGTGGTGTGTGGCACAGTTTATTAAGTTTTGTATTTTTTTCTTTAAACTCTGGCTTTAATACAGTTGGCTGATGTTTAATACTTTTGCGAGAGAGCATCTAGCTCGGCGTTGTTTTTTTGTTTTTCGATTTTCTTTAAATACAATATTGTCAAGTTAACGTTTGCTGTTTGTTGTTGTGGTCCAAAAATGTAGTGTATTTACACAGCCTGCTAGCAGACAGTTCGACTACATTTAAAAGCTAATAATTAAACCAAATAAGTTTTACATTTAATCCGATAATAAAGCATAGTTGTTAACATTTAATCAAATGATAATTGCGGCACGTGTCTGTTCCAACCGATAAAGAAATAAGCTTTTGAGTATTTCGCAGCACTTGGTACTGGGTTTTTCTTTTCGCTTAAAAAACTAAACGTAAATAGTTCGAATGTATAAAAATATATAAATATATATATATATATATATATATACGGCATTCATATATGAAACAAAAACTGATTTCAACTTAAGCGTAAATTATTTAAAATACTAAAAACATTATGCAAAAAGATAAACTAAAAATAATAAATTCGCTCAAACGAAAGGTTTTCTCTTCTTTTCAATTTGTTTTTTTTGTTTTTTGTTTGTTTTGGTTTTTCTTATTTTTGGCGTTTCTCGTTTTACTTTGTGGCAACAAAAAATGACACGGGCAAAATATGGCTATAAAAAATATTTCATCTGCGCTCTACTGAGTTGGCTGCCAGTTGCATCTGGAGTATATAATTATTATTAAAATTATTATGTTCCTTTCTATATTCGTTTTCTTTGTGTATTGTTGTCTTGTGTGTGTGTATGTGTGTGTGTGTGTGTTTTGTGTTCCTGCACAATTTGAGATTTTTGCGTCTGTTTTAAGTACAACATTTAAGTGCACTGTTAGTTCACTGTTAGACTTATGTTAGTTGGCTCGTCTGCGGCTGCTGTTAATGTTGTTGCAGCTGCTGCTTCCGGCTGCTGCTGCTGCTGTTATTTGTGCTCAGTTCAGCAACATTTTCGCATTGAAGAAACTGAACGCATGCCCGCCGTGGGACGGTGCGCCCGTGGGCGTCGTTAGTGGCGCCGCGAAGCGCTCATTGGGCAGCGGGTGCGGTGGTGCCATTAACGCTGCATGGTGCAGCGGGCTGGCAAAGAAGGAGGGCGGCGGCTGTGGTGGCGGCGCTTGGCCGTACACAGCACTTGCTGTCGGCCCGGACAGCAGCGGTGGCGGTGGTGCTGTTGGTGGAGCTGCTTGCGGCGGCACTGCGCTCCGCTGCTGCATATTGTTGCTGGGCGGTGGCGGCAACATGACGCCAGCGCCAGGCACGGACGGTGGCCAGCCAAGTGGCTGGCAGGGCAGACGTTGCTGCATCCGCTGCTGCTGCTGCTGCTGCTGATGTTGTTGGAATGCCGCCATGGCGGCCAGCTGATGCGGATAGTTGCTGTTGTGATGGTGCTGCAGGTGGTGGTTGTTGTTGTTGCTCATCCTGGCCGAGTGGGCGGCGGGTCCGCGGCGCGCACGCGCTGTCCCCGTGGCAGCGGCATTAGCGGCGGCTGTGACGCAGGTGGGCGGCACTGAGGTGTCGCTTACCTATTCCCTGTAGGGCTTGCAGTAGGAGTAACGGTGGTTCATGTGCTGGCTGTAGCTGCCCGAGTGGGAGAAGCGCTTCAGGCATTTGGAGCACTGGAACGGCTTCTCGCCGGAATGCAGACGCTTGTGCTCCGTCAAATGATGCTTGTGCTTGAAGGCCTTGGGGCAGTCCATGCACTGGTAGGGTCGCTGACCTGCAAATAGGAATTGGGGATTAGCTGCGGTTGCTTGTGCCTCGCCCGAAATGACTGACTCACCGGAATGCTCGTACTTGTGACGCGCCAGGGAGCTCTGCTTGGCAAACGCCTTGTCGCACTGGTCGCAAACGAACGGCAGATCCGGATCGCCGGCATGCCCGTGCGTCTCGGCCTTGGCGCGCTTCGGCTTGGGCGGCAACAGACCTCCGCCCGCCAGCACATAGTCGTCTTCGTGCGAGATGCGCGAATCATCGTCGCGCCACGAACGCTTCTCGGAACCGCCGGGACTGAGGCTGGTGCCGCGATAGTCGGGCATCTTAATACTGTTCATGAGCGGATTGGGCGCATAGTCGCCGCCGGGTCGCATCTGAAAGAGCGCCTCCATGGGCAGGCGTGGCAGCATGTACGGCGGCAGGCCGGGAAACGCCTGTCCACGCGGCGCTGCGCTGTGCGTTGGCAACGCGTGCGCTGTCTCGTGCATGCCGGGCGGCGAGGGGGGCGCAAAATAAAGCGCTGCAGCGGCAGCAGCAGCCGCGGCCGATTGCTGCAACGAGGATGCGCCCGAGCAGGGCGACAGCGAAGCCGGCGACATGGAGGCCGAGCTGGAAAGTTTGCGGCTCAGATTAATGGCCATGGTCTCCTGAAAGTCAGCGGGCGCGGGCTGTGCAGCTGCCTGCTGTGGCGGCAGGCCGTACAGCGGGGAGGCATCGCGCTTAACGGACAGATCCAGCGGCTGATCCTCGCCAGCGCGCGGCTGAGGCAATGCTGGAGCGGCAGCCGTGGGCTCTCCGCTGGTGGCATAGCTCTGCAGCTTGCGTTCGCGTGAACGATTGTTCTGAAACCAGACCTGGACGACGCGCGCATCCAGCTGTAGGCGGGCGGCTATCAGTCGGAACTCATCCCGACTGGGCCGCGCATTGTGGGCGTAATGCTGCTTCAGCTGCTGCTGCTGCTCCTCGTTGATGGCGGTGCGCACGCGCACTTTGCGCTCGCCGCTGTCGCTGCTACCGGCATGGTAATCCTGACGAGGCTCCTCCTCCTCCTCGTCATCCTCGTCCGCATCACTTGCCGAGGGTAGCAATGCAAAGCTCGACTGTTGTTGTTGTTGCTGCTGCTGCTGTTGTTGTTGTTGTTGTTGCTGTTGTTGCTGTTGTTGCTGATAGTGCTGCTCCAGCTCCTCCTTGATGAGGCCGCACAGCACCTTCTCGTGCTGCACCAGCTCTGTGGGATGATTGAATTGCTTGGCGCAGCGACTGCAGCGCAGATCTTGGGGTGTCTGCGCACGCGTTTGCTCCACGGGCGCTGCCTCCAGCTCCTCCTGCTCCAGTTTGATGGACTTGGGCGTGTCTGGTGGCGTCGGCTCGCGACTGGGTTCCTGCTTGACGGCGGCGGCATCTTCAAGTGGCTCTGCAGCGGGCAGCTCGGCCGTGGCCGCTGGCTTGGGCTCCGACTCCTCTAGATCCATAACGAGCTTGGGCTCATCGGGCGTCTCATCATCATCCTTGCTGGGCTCATAGAGCGGCTGTTCCTCTCTGTGCTCCTGCTCCAGCCGCTCCTGCTGCTCTTCCCGCTGCTGCTGACCGGCAGCCGTCAGCTCCAGCAGTCGCTGTATGCTGTAGGGATGCATGCGCGGATCCAGCGCTGCGGCCATAAAAGCATTGGGAAATGCCAACAAAGCCGCATTCATCGCGCTGTAGTTGGGATAAAAGGGCGCGGCAGCATTGGAAGCTGCCGGTGCGGCTTGGACTTCGCCAGCAAAGTAATTCATCGGATTGGGCAGCACCGGTTCCGGCAGCTTGCAGGAACGTTTGCCCGCCAGCTGCTGCTGCTGATGCTGTTGCTGCTGATCCGTTGGGGAGCGTCCAGCGCTGGCATTCTTGTCCAGAGTTTTGAGCATTTGGCGATTGCTGTTCAGCTTGAGGCCCATGCTAATGCACTTCTTGGAGGTCATGTGGGAGGAGAAGCTGCCCGAGTGGGAGAAGCGTTTGCCGCAGTTGTCGCAGCCAAAGGGCTTCTCGCCGGAATGGATCCGCACATGCTCCTTCAGATGATGCTTGAACTTGAAGGCCTTGTCGCACTGAAGGCATTTGAATTTGCGCAGCAGCGCCGACTCGTCGTGGCTGATCATGTGGCGCTGCAGGCGATAAACGTTCGCAAAGGCCTTGTGGCATATTTTGCAGGTCTGCAAAGAGAAGAGTTGCGGGACAATATATAGTAAATGCTTTTTTTAATTCCTTGTTTTTTTGTTTTTTTAATTGATTTCAAATAAGACATAAATGCAATTATATACAGTGCAGCTTTTGTCCATGACACTGTTGTGCACTCTCTCGCTCTCGCTCACTTGTGCTTGTTGGCGCTCCTTCAGCATCTCATTCAATCTGCACGTCAATAGCTCAAGTGCGGACATTGTTGTTGCTGTTGTTGTGCCTGCTTTTTATTTTGAGACTCGTTACGCACACATTTGCAAAACGTAACGCACACACGCACACGAGCCGACGCACAGGTAATAAAAGTTGTTTAAAACAACAACTCGTATGTATTTATTTGTTTTGCTGCGCCGTTCGAATTCTAACGGGTTTTTTATTTGTTTCAAAGCCCGCAAAGCAAAACCGAAACCACAAAGCAGAAAGCAGAAAAAACGCAGAAGCACCAACAATTTGGTATTTTTTGTGGCCTTGTTGCGTTTAACAAGCAGATTAAAAGAGTTTAGCTGATTAAATGTATAAAACTCAAAACTGATACAAATAAAAAAATAAAAAAAACAGACTTAATTAAAAATCAAGCGATATGCGCACTGCGCGAATCACGAAATTGCAACTACAACAGACAGAAACAGACTGAAGCAACGGCAAAAGGACAGTGGCAGTTGAGGTAACCTAGCAGTCAGCTTGCAACTGTCATTGAGACATGTACGCATGTGTGTAAAAATGAAAGCGTAGGCAAAGCAAAGAAGATAAGCAAAAAAGGAAAAATAAAAGATAACAACATAAAAAGTAGTCCATACACGCACATTGTAGTGAGTGCGCCGAGTGCACGTCGAGTTCGGTATGATGAAAAATAAATTAAAAGAAAACTTCAATGGGATATATTGCGACAAAGCGTCAATAAGAAATGGAAACATAAACAACAACAAACGCCGGCAAGTGAAGAAATAAACAAAAAAGCTAACGGAAAAAGGAATTAAAACCTAAACCAAATCAAATCGTATCGTTTCAGCAGCTGATGCTAATCAAAACGAAATGCGTTTGTTTGTCTTTGATTTGTTTGGCAACAAATTGAACGCATCAAATGCAACTTTGTTGTTGTTGTTGTTGTTGCTGTTGCGCCTGTTGGAAAAGGTGCACAATGAAAGCACATGCCGCCAGAGACTGGCAGGTTTGGGCGCAAGGGGCTCCACTTAGCCAGGGCGCTGAAAGATTTGCGGCACTTTCACTCGGCCAACAACATATGGCAACACGTGTTGCAGGCCACCGCCCCACCTTTCCCCGCGGCTCCGTGACTATGCGGTTGTTTACGTGCTGCCGTTGAACTTTCCGCTGCTGCAGTGCAGCTCACCTCAGCTATTTGTTTCCCTTTATAAATAAATATAAAACACGCCAGACTGTTATTGTTGTAAAGTTCATGACATTGTCGTTGGTGCGGTGCCGTTGCAGCACTTTTTTATCAGCGATCAATTTTCAATCTGTCTGCTCAATACGCTATAAAATCTGCCTGTTGTATGCACACATCCACATGTATATACATACATGTGTAACAGGCACTGTTACGCTCTTTGTTTTTGCTGAACCTTGACTTGCATGACGCGTACTCTCTGGCTTTGCAAACCAAGAGAGTGCGCTTGCCGTGGCTTGGACTTTGATAGGTTACTCAGCAACAGCATCAATTAACATACGTGTGTGTGTGTGTGTGTGTATCTTTTAGTGTGACCAGTCATTAGTCATTTCAACACAAGACTAATTTAAAAATGAGCTCTTGACATGAGATCACAAGCTTATAGTAACAAGGGAGAGAGGGGGGTTTACAGCAGCCCAGGGTCATCAAAATAGCAATATAAATGGGCCTCGGCTTACGGCTTCTCTGCAGTCTAATTAGTTTGTACATTAACGGTGACATTGTGTTTATTTGTATAGCAAGTGGAAGAAAAAACACAAAATACGCCCAATAATTATGCGCGGCCAGTTTTTAGGCCTAATTTGTTTGTTTAACAGCCGTTTGCTCATTAAAAATAAAACAACAAGAACAACATCATTGGGGAAAATTTGTTTTGTTTTTCGAAAGTGAAAAACTTTAAACTACAATTGGATTTTCGCTTTGAGTGAAATGTGAGCGCCGGCTGGCGTCGGCTGATGGAGCGGAAGAGCAGAAACATAAATTTCCGCTTCCGCTGGTTATGATTTTGGGAGGGAGAGTTAAGACTTGTTGTTTTACCTGTTCTTCTTCAAATACTGATATAAATCTGATTTGTGCGCTGACGTCAACACAATCAGAGCAGTCGCCATTTGCAGGTGCGAGAGCGAGAGCGAGCGAGCAAACGAACTAAACATGACGAAAACAGAAAAAGCGAACGAGTTTTAACATGCTCTCCAACATGGCTACGTCTACGTCTACGGCTACGTCTACCTGTTGCGCTCGCACACACATGAAGCAAAACTCGTTATCGCTATTGCTATCGCCTCGTCACGGTGTGAAGTTACGCTCTTGCTCTCTCTGTCGCTCCACATATGTATACACATGTGTGTGTGGTATGTGCATGTGCCGCATCAGTGTGTGGAAAGAGCAAAGAGCAAATACGCCCACCTCTGTTTAAGTACAGTGTGGACATTATGAACACGCTTTGTTGTCGCACAAGCGCTGTTGTTATTTTTATTGTTATCAATTAAATGTAAAGTAAAATGGCAGAAATACAGCGCACAAATAACTGTACACCGTTTTACAAAAGGTAAGCTACAGTGTTATTGCATGCGTCAGAGTGAGTCTTATGCACTTTTTATTTTATTTTTATTTTTACTGTTCGTCATGTGCTGCCAGCGGAAATGCCAATTGTAGCTACCTTTCGTTAATAATGGTCACACAAAGATGCCCTGGCACCGAGTGGAACATCATCGCATACGCTGCTCTGATGACTCGAGTGCCTGGCTGAGAGCTAAGGATGCACTTAAAGCTGACCTGGAAACTGATTCATTCAAATGAAGAGTAAAGTAAAGTTCCATTGAGCACAAGAGATTCGGTGCGTTTAACCTTTGAGCTTTTAGATTAGCCTCACACACGTGCGCCTATCTATCTTTCTCTCTTTCTCCCTCTCTCTTTCTGGCAGGGCTCCCACCAGAGCTCAAAGTACGACTGAAAATAAATGCTAAGGCCGAAAAACAGCTTTAAAGCCGCTTAATTCGCCACACACTTGTGTGCATGTGTGTGTAGTTTGTCAGTTTGTTTGCTTAAGAAACTGCCTAATTAACAAAATTTCAGAAGAATTCTACGGCTCTTGGCAGCCAATTAAGAGCGTCGCCTGTACCTTAAGCCAGCATTCCACACACATATTCTGAGCTTACAATGATGTCACTGACACACGAGCTGTGCTCAGTAAACGCACACACACACACACACAGGCACATGCACGTTAATGCCCTGTACGTATGTATGTATGTATGTATTTGCAGCACTTGCTGCTTATCGGTGGTTGGCTTGTTATCAAGCCAAAAGGCGTGCCTTGTAAAATCAGCCAAAAAAATCTTGCCGGAAACTGTTTGCCATGTCGCGGACCACACACAGGCGCAGCTTCAAAGCACAAATCAAGCTAAACGTTGCTGACAGTGTGCGAGAGCGAGAGAAAACGCATCGAGCGTCCAGCAGGTCCGGCAACGCTAATTGCAGGCGACAGTAGCCTTTTGCTATAATTATAAAGCAACGTAGGTGGGCGCCAATCCGACAGACAAGACAGGGACAGACGGAGACAGAGACAGAGACGGCGACAGAGATGGCGACACGAGGAGCTGTGACAAGCGCACTAATAGAATAATCAAGTCAAAGTAAAAATACATATATAACATAAGATATAAGATGTGTGTGTGTGTGTGTGTCTGTGTGTGGGTATCTCGGGCACAGACACCGCTAATTTGTGAAAGTATTTCACGAACGTTTCATGCATTGAGTGACACGAGAATTTGGCCATAATAGCGCACATAATTGGCTCGAAAGAATGGGACTGGGATGGGCCGGGCCGGGTTGGGCCGGGTTGGGCTGGGCTGGCCTGTTGCGGGGCCAACAAGCTTTTAAAGTGACATGTTCAAACGAATTGTTGGCCGCTAAGAACTTGACAAAATACCGCCGTCAGCATGGAAATATTTATATATAAATACTATATATGATAATATATATAAAGACGCACCTGTCGCCTGTGGCAATGCGTAAACACAAATAACAACAAACGACATGCTCGCGTTGTTTTCTCTTCAGTATTTCTTTTTCCTTCGTGTTTTGAGGTCAGTCTAAACACATTTCTGTTTGCAGAATCAAATAGATAAAGCAGAAACAAACCAAAATTTATTAACGATGCCACAAAACGAAAATGTTTAAGCAGAAAAAAAAAAACAACAGAAAATCAGAAAATAATAAATGCCTAACTGCTTTATAGCAACTGCGACCCAATTTTCTAGGCTTGTGCTTATCTGTGCGGCAGCTGTGAGTAGAAAAAACAAAAAAAAAAAAACAACAACAATGAAGAAAAATGTATAAATATACTATATACACTTTATAAGGCTGCGCCTGATTAGAGCAATGAATGAATTACTAGCTAGCATTGACGTACCTTACCATAAAAGCAGAAAAATTAAAAAAAAAAAATAATATTAATAACAAGTAAGAGGTACTAGTCGGGAGCTCCCGACTAGGGAATACCCTGAACCCTCTTTGAGGTGGTAGCGGGGAGGTGGCGATAGGTGTAAAATGAAAGATACTTGACATATATATAATATTCTATCATGTTTGGTGACTCTAGCTCTTATTATGTACCCAACTTGCTAAACAAAAACAGGATGTCGAATCGATATTTATCGATTGCTTGGAAACGGAGTAAGTTATCGATTATCGGAAACATACTCGATCTGCGCAGGCACTAGGAGCACCTACATCTAAAAAAGTCTTTAGCTCTTATAGGTTCTGAGATCCTTGCGTTTATACACACGGATCGACGGACGGACGGAAGGTCGGACGGACGGACGGACGGACGGACGGACGGACAGACGGACATGGCTAGATCGACTCGGCTATTGATGCTGATCAAGAATATATATACTTTAAGGGTTCGGAGATGCTTCCTTCTGCCTGTTACATACATTTGCATTTTGCACAAATACAATATACCCTTTTTACCCATTTTTAATGGGTTCAGGGTATACAAATAAAAGAAAACACATAAATAATGCGAGTGCTTAATCGCGAACTATACCTAGTGCTAGTAAATCAGAACACGTTGTGCGCGCCTCACGAGCTCAGTTCGATTGGGTTATCGTTATCGAAAGTGGTTTTTGCCTAGGTACCGCCAGCGATTGCCGTTCCAAGTAGGGTTTTTGAACTCGTCCGATTAGCGCCCATGTAGAGGTGCGCCCCCATAGATAAGCCGCGCACATTGGCTAAGCACATATTTATTGTTTTCGAAGGCGCAGAAAACAATCAATTTCCATATATACATGTTATTTTTTTTATTATTATTTAAGTTTTTGTTTTTTCCCAAGCGTATTTCGTGTTTCCTTAAAGTTCAACAACATTCACTTCTGGGCTAAAAGGAAAAGCGGCTAAAGTCGCCATTTGGCTATTGGTCTCTGGTGATTTTTGCGCACTTGCCGCCTGCCTGTCTTAAATCGCCCAGAAATACATTTGTTGTACATTTATATATGTATTTTCTTTTATTTATATTTTTTCGTTTTCCAAAGTTGATTAACAGGAAAATACTTTTAAGCGCTGGCAATTTATTTCGCCTGCCGCATTTTTCAATATTTTATGGCGCATTTCTCAAATGCAGCTGATAAACCGTTACCCAAAGACTTGCAATCTTTAAGATAATAATAATCATAAAAATAACAGTAGCAATAATAAAAGAGAAAGCGCCGCGCCAAAGACAAGCGGAAACACGCCGAATTTTCATTTTGCGTTGGCTGCCAACGCACGACAAATCAAATTTAATTGTTTATAAATAAAACGTTTTGCCCAATGATGCGTGGGGCTGGGCGCTCGGATATTTTTCAGTTTTTCTTGAGCTGAAAACTCGTCTAAACATGCGAAATTAGTTGTGCATTAGAAGAACATAAATTAGGCGCCGCCGCAAAATAAATTAAATTTATTACTTTTGATAAAAGCTTCAACAAAATGTTGCCAAATCAAACGAAACCTCACATTAATAAAAAAAAAAAAAATAATAATAATATAAAATAACAAAATTATGCCATTCGAAAAGCTTTAAGATATTGCTCGTCTGGGAGCCAGCAGCTGCTTCAGATTGATGATTTTTATTATGATTTTCCATTTTTACGACCGTAGACTTTAGACCCTTTCTTCTTCGTCTTCTTCTTTTGTGGAAACTATGTAACACAAGTTGTGAGCGCCATAAAAAGCTGCTCAAAGCAAAATTCACCTAGTTAAGGCAAATGCTTCATATAACAAAATGTCCACTTGGGCTGTCCCAAAGTCCGAATAAGATCTATGTAAAGGCACAACAGTCATGTCTATCTCTTTCTCTCCCACTCTCTCTCTCTCTCTCTCTCCCTCTCTCTGTCTTGCATTTCTTCCAACTTCATTAAACATATCATTCGACCCAACCGCACAATAAACGTCAGAATGCCCGAAAGAGAAAAGAGCCCACGGGACTTGCACGGCAAGTCGAGGGAAAATGTTCAAGGGAAATTCCATGTGAGTAGAAGAAGAAGCAGCAGCATTTACCGAGAACACACGGGGCCGCATAATTTATGATGTGCACGGTGAAAGTTGATCCAAGTCCCGAGAGCAAATGAAAATGATTGTAAAAAGATTTTCCATTCAACGCAGAAGGTATAATGTCTTGGGGGGAAAGTAGCTTGGCATGTGTTCTGGTAAAAAATGGGCAGGTGCTGCTGGAGAGCGTGGAATCTAGGTATTTGAGAAGCTGTTTAGGAAGTAGCTAAAAGATATTTTGGGAAACAGGATCCGCAGGAATTGGTTTCTGTTAATGACAACAACGAGGTGCCGACATGAATCTGGACCCGATATCTTTGACAACCTTATAGATGGAAAGTTAAAGTCTGGAATGCGTTTCTGTTGACGAGCTGCGGACTATAATCTGGATAGATATATGTAGATGCTAAAAGGACCTGATATCTTTGAAAACCTTATAGATAGAGCTGAGTGTCAGTGCGAATAAGCGAAGCATCTGCGGCTTAATAAATTTACCACGCAGTAAAATAAGTGTCAAGGCCTAATAAAATTTATGATTTATACATTTCCAACATACATATATTTCATTTGCATTGGGCCTGAATAAATGTTACAGAACTTTGCGTTGTAAATTTCAATAAATTTTCATTATTTGTAAACATGCGTTTAAAAGTTCCCCTTTATTACAGGGTTTTTTTTTTTATACTTTTATTTTTAATTTGTTTGCTTTAATTGCAAATAATTTTTAAACTTTGTGCGCGCGCGGTCAAAGGGCAGCGTCCAGAGAAATACATAAAAATACATTTAAAAGTGGCGAAGAGCTGGGAGCATGGAGCTGCGACTGTGGACTCTGGACAAGGGATTGGGAATGGGCGCCCGCAGTGGAGTAAATAAATTGCTATTAATTTTTCAGCGCTGTTCGTCAAGTGGCGAACGGCGCCGAGACGACGATGTCAGGAGCCGGAACTGGAGCCGGAGCTGAAGAGCTGGTGCTGAAGCTGGAGCTGGAGCTGGAGCTGGACATGGGGTAGGACACCTAAAGTGCATATAATTTTTCAATTTGAAATGTTTCGTGTGCAGACACATGGCCAACCATGGTCTGTGGTGGCCAAAAAGGTGGCAACTTTTAGCGCCGGACCCAAATGAATTGTGGCCAAAAAGTTGCGACTGTTTTTATTTGTGCTCGCGTGTGTGTTTCCGTGTGTGTGTGTTTGTGTGTGTGCAGCGCAGTTAAGCAAATATTTAATTGCTGCACTTTTTCTGGCACTCGCATTGTTATGGCTGAAAGTTTGCCAGCGTCAGTCAATTTTTTGTTTTTGCTTTTGGCCAACACATTTCGGGTTTGGCCAATAATTTATGTGCTGCCATTTGCTCAACAATTACGGCCTTGCATGCTGTCTCTGTCTCCTCTGTCTCTCTGTCTCTCTTTCTCTGTCACGAGGAAGCGCTGTTAATGATGTTGACCTTTGCAACAAAATGTTGCACGTTGTTAACTTTAAAGCCGCGCGACGTCTGCGGCCAATTTAAATGGCTTTTCAATAACAATTGTTATTTAAACAAAAACAAAAAAACAACAACAAGTATTGCCTACTTATGTGCATGATTTCAATAATGAGCCTGTTGTTGTTGTTGTTGTTGTTGTTGTTGCATAATTAATTGTTTTCACACATAATAATTTAATGCGCGCGTACACGTGTAAAGACCCCCCCGCCCATCAATTATAAATATGGCAATAAATGCGAATTGGCCATAGTTGCAATATGTCAACCCACTGTCGGCCGATATCCTGTTGCCATTTGTGCACTTTGCATGTGTTTCAATGTTTAAATGTCATTAACAAAGCCGTAAATTATGTGTGCCCCGCAGCAAACGTGCCCCAGCTGTGTGGCTGCAACAAAAGTGCAAACAGGTTGACCCAACGATGGCGCCCCGGCGACCCCCCGCCCGGCAACTGGAGGCTGCCAGGCTTAATAAACCCACTCACAACTCGATGTGCTGCTCTTGCGGCTTTATTAGCTTTTTGATGCACGACCCCTGCTTATGACGGCTTAGGTAAATATTAATAACGCCAGCAGTTGCCAAAAAAAAAAACACAGAAGTACAAAATGCAACAGCTACAGTGAACACTGTCTAAAGGTAAGCATAGATTTATAATATACTAAGTAAAACTTCTGCTGCTTTTATGATCAGTCAATCATTCATTCAGTCAGTCAGTCAATCATTCAGTCAGTCAGTCAGCTTGTCAGTCAGTCCGTCAGTCAGTCAGTCTGGACAAACATTTTAGTTCAAAGAGATTATCCTTTTTGAAATCCAAGTTTTGATGATAATAATTGTAACTATATCTACTTTTTAATTGGCCTTTGGCTTGTTTATTAACATATCCAGAACCTTATCAGAAACTCTAGAGTTCCAATCCGTCCCCACATTGTGCAGCTGCCCCAAAATCTCACTCGAACAGGCTATTTCGCTTAGAAATGCCCACCTATGAATCTTCTGAAGGCATTTTAGGCATTTTTCACTGTAACTGCTGAGACGAGCAAAAGTACAACTGGCCTCTCTCTCATATGAAAAATCAGATAGCTTGAAGCTGTCCAACTTTTTCATTTCGGCTCTACTCGCATGAAGGTAACAAAAAAGCAGCAAAAAACAAAAAATGAAGCTAGATAAAAAGCCGAACTAGCCATATGAATTTATGAGCAATGCGTGATGGGGGGCGTACAATGCTTGTGGCTGGGGCCGCCCCCTTTGCAGCTGGCCTAGCCGAAAAAAACAGTAGTGGAAGAAGAGAAATGCAACAAAATTATAATTTATGTGGCTTTAATAGCCGCTGGGTGCCTCATGCCACAAGGTGTGCGAGTGTGCGTGTGTGTGCGTGTGTGTGTGTGTGTGTGTCCCTCCCTCAATACACAACTTGCCGCTTATCGCTGGCCGTCTGAGGCAGACCAGTGTGTTTGTGTGTGTGTGTGTGTGTTGAGTGTGTGTTTTTTATTATTGTGAAGAGGAGTGGGTAGGCCGTAAGCGTGTAAGTGTTGGTACGTCTTATCAGGGCCTGCCTGTAGCAACATTTATTTTAATGCCTTATCACACGGCCAGCCCAAGACGAACGCGAACGCAGAACAACAACTGCACAATTGGGAGTTACGAGTATGTGACTGACAGCCACACACACACACACACACACACACACACACACACACACATACACACACACACGCTCACATACTTGTAGACCTTATATACTACATAGACCTTATGATAGGCCGCCACAAAGTGTGACAGACGTGTACGCACTTGCTATCTCACTTTATTGTACTTGTATCTCACTCGGCTTCTTCTTAGCCAATGCTCCCCTGATAATACTTTTTGTTGCCCCATCTTTTTCTCCTCTTCTACTGCTTCTTCTAGTTTTTGTTGTGTGGCGCGTCATTGGGTTTTTTCGTCGGTGTGTGTCTGTGTGTATGCCTGAGTGTGTGTGTGTGTGTGCGTGTGTGCGTGTGTGTGGGGGGTTTTGGTAAACGCCTACGTTTTTATTTAATGCCAGTATTTGGTGCTTGTTTTCGTTTTTTATTATGACGGTGTTGCTTATCATAGTTTATAGTGTTCGGTCTGCGTTGTTCGTTGTTGTTGCTTTTGTTGTTGTTGTTGTTGTTGCTGTTGTTGTTGTTTTTGTTGTTGTTGTTGTTGATGTTGCTGTTGCCTTGCTGATAAACTTTACGTAAGCATAAGAAAATAAAAACAATCTTTTTAATTCCACGAAAAGAAAACCTCTTGAATGTTGGAAAAACCCACAGCATATTTGTTATCTTCGCACAAATAAAAAAAAAAAACTACAAAGAAAAAAATATACAGAAAAAAAACTAAAAAAAATTACAGTAAAATAAAGGAGAAAAAAAAATGGATTGTCCCATGTGTTTAGTTTTTATCTGGGGCTTAATTATTTACTCATTTGCCTTCGATATATGTACATATATTGTATAAAATATATTTATATATATAATTCATATTGTGTCAACAGGAAACGTGGGCACATTCATAAGGTTGATGCTGTGCTTGGCACCGTCGTTATCCGTTGCCCACTTTCCGCTCACATGAGAAGCCAACAGCAACAACAACAGCAAAAGCAACAACAACAATCTGAACAAAGCGCGCGCATTGTGTTCAATGTGCGTTGCTCAAAGATCAACTGAAGCGGGCGCTGTGCGTGTTTATGATCAGTTTTTTGAGCGGGTTTGAGCTGTTGATGGTGTTCAGGGGGTGGGGGGTGGTGGACATAGATCAGGCGCATGAGTAACTTGCGCTTGTTGCGCTGACTCGTACAACATGACCTTTAACCCTGCGCCCGGCCACAACAACTGCGACTTGTATAAGAAATATTTGATCACCACTTCGCAGAGTCCGCTGACTCACGATCTAGCTTATGATGTATGTGTACATGTGCGCGTTACGTCTTAAATTTTAGTTATTCACCCCTTTTCCGATAGTTTGAGTGGATTTTTGTAATGCGCAAAAGCAAGTAAATAATACGTGATTAACACAGGCCACAGGCCTCTAAAATGAATTGAGCTATCCACTCTTTTTCCGCTAGTTAACGTGAATTTCTAATCCACCCTTTTTCCAATAATGATCGGGGATTTCTTAAGCTCTTAACTGAGTCACATTGTAGCATATTAACATACAGCTATTTACTGTATTCTTAGATATGCACTTTTACTGATTCACTCATTTTTCGACCGGAGAAGTGGATTTTGTTTATGCCTTTGACCTATTTTCCACCTTTGTGGGTGAAAATCCTGAGAACCCTGTCTAACTCTTTAAATATGTCGCACCAGGTAATAATTGTTATAAGCAATTAGAAATATATATATATAAATGACTTTGGAACTCAAGCTAGCCAATTAAGTAATTATGTAAATGATAAATATAGAGAGAGAGAGAGAGAGCAACTCACCTGTGTCACATTCTGCGTTGTTTGCGGGCCCGGGGGTGAGTGCAGCAGCTGATGTTGCTCGAGCTGCTCGCGGCTGTGGAAGGCCGCAGTGCATTGCATGCAGGGAAAGGCGGCGCTGAGATCGCCCGTTGTGGAGCCCGGGCTGGAGGTGGAACGGGGAGCACTCAAGTCCAAATCATAAGCGGAATTGCTGCCGACGCTGCTGTTGCTGCCGGGCTGTGGCGGTGGCAACAGCAAAGCCTGCTGCAGCTGCGGCTGCTGCTGCTGTTGTTGCTGCTGTTGCTGCTGCTGGTGCTGCTGCTGGTGCTGCTGCTGGTGCTGCTGCTGGTGCTGCTGCTGGTGCTGCTGCTGGTGCTGCTGTTGGTGGCTGGGCGAACTGGCGGACCGTGCGGACTGCATGGCCAGGGCAGCGGCGGCCATGAACTGTGCATGCAAATGGGCGGGCAGCTGCGGCGGCGGATGCGGCAGGTGAGCAAACAAATCGCTGGGCGTGGTGGCAACCGGGGAGCACAGAGGCGAGTGCTGGCTTCTGTGGCTGCTGCTGCCACTGTGGCTGTTATTGTTGTTGTTGTTGTTCTGGTTCTTGGCCAACTCGCTGTTGTTGTTGTTGTTGTTGCTGTTTGGGGACTTGGCATAGCGGCGACTGCTGCTGCTCAAATTGCTCTGCTCATCCTCCTCCGCCTCGCTCTCCGGCTGCGCAGCCTCAGCAGCTACACGATGTGGCTCAAAGTTGAGCTTGTCGTGCGGGTGCTCGTTGGCAATGTGCTCGCTGAACGACTAAAGCATGAGGAAAGTTTCGTGGTTATGGTCCGTCAATAAACGCATGTCAGCCAAGCAGAGACTCACCTGAAACTCATTGAAGCGCTTGTGGCACTGCGTGCACTTGACCAAACAGTCTTCGGCTGCATTGGCTGTGGCGCTGGCCCCAATCTCCGGATTGGCAGCCACATTGCTGGACTTGCTGTGTGCTTGGTGATGATGCAAATTGGAGGCCAAAGAGGAAACTGTAGTGTGAGAAAATGAGAGAGGGAGAGAGACAAAATGTTGAGTGTGAGTCAAAACATGTAATGGGATAGGAAATATTATGCCCAAAGTGGATTCAAGAAAACTGTTTACCAAATCTTTGAATATTCACACCAAATAGGTAACACGTTTGGTAAAATATTCTTTAAAAAGAGTTTGTAAAAACACTAAAAATAATTTTGTTAAAATTTCGATTATTGTCGTTATGCACCCTACGCCTAAAACTTTGTAATAAAAACATAAAAGCTATATAAGCTTTAAATATTGACAAATAATATTGATGTAAAGAATTCTTATAAAATATATTTAAAATATTATAGATTGTGAATAAATATTGTGCCTAAAACTTTTTATTGTACATTGTACAGAAAGGGAAATGCTAAAAAAATCCAAAAAAAAAAAACTCATATTAAAAATATAAAATTAATCTATAAAAATGTAAAAGAAACAAATTAATGATTTCAATATTCAGCTTTTAGTTCTCTTAGCTCTGTAGCATAATCTAAAAAAAAATCAAATGAAATCGATTATATTTTTTTGCAGAACCTAACGTAAGTGTTCCTCAAACTGAAGACGGCCATTTTGCAATTAAGCAGCATTTTTTAATGAAAACAAATTAACTGTGAGATCTGCACAGGCGATAAGCAGCAAGAAGCAGACCTAAATGGCATGCCACACATAAGGGCCACAATAAGCAAGTGGAGCAGCAGCAGCAGAGGGACTTCGGAGGGTGGAGGGGGTCTGAGAAGAGGGGCTGCCGTGTGGCCGGAGGCAACTTCAGCTTAAGCACCGAAGATCGACATTAATTTCGTGGCAAATCAACTTTACCGCTGGCAAAGCCAGTGCTACGAGCCACAACCCCTGCCACCACAGCCTGCCCCGCCTGTGGCATTGTGGTTGCCGTTGCCGTTGCCTTTGCCGTTGCCTTCACGCAACGATTCCACGTAAAAGGCGATGATCTCATGCGCCAATCAAAAGCAGAAAAAATAAAAGAGTGGAACTGGTTTACACACACACACACACACACACGTGCATACCCTGGAACTGGCTGAAGAGTCGACTTAATCAGTTTAAAAAAGCGTTCAAGCATGCGAAAAAGGAGATCATATAGAACGTGAACGGCAAGGCAAGGCAGAAGACAAAAAAAAAACGAAAAAAAAAAACAGAAAAAAAACGAAAAAAAACGTATCTTGAAGATTGCTTTGTTCAATGACGACGTCGCTGGCAATGCCGATGCCGAGGGTCAGCCAATTGCTATACACACACACACACACACACACACACATACACATGGTAAATGACTGAGTATATGTGTGTGTGTGTGTGAGATACTTATGGCCGCTGAGTCGCTTGGTAAATAAGCAACTTTGTTGTATCTGCGACTGGGCCCAGGCACGTTGCAAGGTACAAAATGGAGTTTCAGCTCACGCTGTGTGTATCTCACAATGGAAGTCTTTGTTGTTGCTGCCGCTGCTGCTGCCGCTGCTGCTGCCGCTGCTGCTGCCGCTGCTGCTGCCGCTGCTGTTGCTGCTGCTATTTGATCGCTACCTTAATTTAAGCCAATTAACCGCCTGCAGACAGACGCCGCCGCTCATAGGGGCACTCACATGTGCAGCGCTAAATTAATGGGTCTGTGTACGCGCATACCTTGCTTTTGTATCTGTAGCTATAGTTGTAGCCGTATCTGTATCTGTATCTGTGGATTGTATCTGTATCTGTGAGATGTATCTGTATCTGTATCTTGTGGCCGGTCAACAATCAAGCGCAATCTAAAGCAGAGTTCGTTGCACGTTCTGTTGTTATTTTCACTTTCAATAGTTTTTCCTATAAGGTTTTCTTTAATATAATTTTTTTTTTGTTTATTGATATTACACAGTTAATTGATTCAGATGCAGTTTGATTTGCGTTCTGAGATGCGGGCTCTTAGTTGCTTGGAGGTAATTTCAATTACTGTTATTTCTGGCATGCAACGTGACCCGCATTGCGTCTGCAGCCACCCCCTCGCCTAGCGCCCAATGCTAATCATTCTAATTAGAGCTCGCACTCTCCGCCTTTGCTCCATTTTAAATGCCATCAAAAGACATAAATAAAAAATAGCAACAGCTGCTTGTATTACAGCACTTTCTGGTCGCGTCTACATTTCAGTTAATAATTTTGTGAAAATTTATTTCTTGCTGCCCGTTTAATGACGTTTTTATTAAATGAATCTGTCGGCCATTCGCTCATCTTCATAAAATATGCAAGTTGTTAAAACGTGGACCACAAAGAGAAAAATATATTAAAACACCAAACAAATTTTATGGCTTTTTTCATCATCATAATGGCGGGCTTCGGGCTTGAATGCCTGGGGTATCTCGGCTGAGTGTGTGTGCGTGTGTGTGTGAGAGTGTGTGTGTGTGAGTGTGTGCGACACTCAACACTCAACAAGTGTGTCACCAGCTCATTTAGTTCAATCAATTTTTCATAACAGAAATTATTAACGCAACGTGGAAAAAGCCGTTTCGCATTTTGCACTTATTTCTTTTTAATACCCTGTAACAATTAAAAGTGCGTAGGTAGGGTATGCTAAAGTGCAGCTCATTGAATGGGAAAATTTGTTGGTCAGAAGACCTATGTATAAATTCATTTAAGCACTTCTGACTTAGCCTCAGAGACTTTTCGAAGTCTTGAACAAATCAATTGCAATTGCTTAAACAATTTTTATTAATGCAAGCCTTTTATTTGTCGCACAAGTGTGTTGCTACCTGCGTACAGGGTATCCCTTAGTTGAGCATTGATATTTGTTTTTCATTGTCATATGTAAGCAGTGGTATTGAAATATTGAAAGTGTCTGCAAATTAATTTCAATTTGTGAAGTGAAAAAAAAACAACAGATCTCAAACGAATTTTGATAGTCGCATCAAATGTTTCTGTTTGTTGGCTCTGCAATTGTTGCTTTAGTTTTGTTGTTGTTGTTGTTGTTGTTGCTGGCCAACTATTTGGCGCTTACGCAGGCCAATTGAAGTTGATTGATAGTGTTTTATAGTCAGGAGAGGGAACCCATCAAAGTAGATTTGCCCAAGCAGCCAGGAAATATGTTGTGTATCTTAATCTATTTTTGGCTGATGGAATGTCTTTTATGAATATGATTTCATGGTTTAATTCTTGTGGACCACTTCTAGAGCTCAAAGCGCTTATTTTTAGTAGAATTAAGGCCAAATTTCATGGAGATCAATTATTTTTCTTAAGTTCTTTGTTAATTAACAGTTGCTTGCCTTTACAGCGCACTTTAACAGCCAGCTGTTAGCTCTAAAAACGAGTTCATGTTGTGTTAACAGTCTATGCCAAAATAATAAAAAACACCTGTTGATTTGCAAAAAGTGAAAATTTAAATTTAATGCTATTAGATGCGACACAAATGCATATCAAAATGCCAGATTTGATGAACTTTTAAAGAATATCGTAAGAATTGTGGGAAATGCCAGCTGTTAAATGATTTGACAGCTCCAAAGGCGCAAATATTTTGACAGAATAGATGTGATAGCTGCCTAGAATTTATGCCACACGTTTGCCAAAGCAACAAAAACCACAATTTAAAACAATAAAAATATAAAATTGAGCTCTCGTGTGATAGCGGCACATGAAATTCCGTGTGGTTCTTTGTTGTGGCTCGGGTTGCTCAACTTTTGCGGTCCACTGGTGACGGCACAGAATGGAATCAAGGAATTGGTGTCAATGCTGGTTCACCTGTGCTACACGCGCGGCCCAAAATAGTCGAAAAGGCGGGTCGCAGCGTATAGTGGGGTATATGTATATTATAAATAATATGTATGTGGGTTGAGGGGGGAGACAGCGTAAATCAATGAAAAATAAAAACTACATTTGTGCTAACGTGCAAGGCGACAGATACACTTGTATCTGTATTTGTTGGCTGTGGCTGCTGTTGTTGTTGCTGTTGTTGTTGGCTTTTGCGTTCCACTAATTTTATGTGCTTTTTATTGCCAGCTTTTATTAGCCCCAGACATTTTTCAGCTAAGCTCGGCTAATGCAAATTTATTTATTTCGTTTCATTTCATTTTGCCATCTTTTTACTTTCAGTTCTCGAAACGATTTTCACGTTTAATTTATGGCCAGAGGATGCTGGCGGACGGCTTTTACCTGCGCCCAGTTCTGGGCTGATGGAACATTTCTCATGCTCATTTGGCTGTCAGTTTTTAAAGTGTTTTTAATATTTCAATGACAGGCGCTTGTCAAACACGCCCAAGCGAAATGTAAACCGATGACATTTCCCATCGATTTTTTATTTTTGTTTATGTTTTTGCTGCTCAGGTAAGGGAATTTGTTGCTACTTTAGACATTTCTAATTGTTTAATTGTTGTTGCTGCTGCGAAAGCGCTGACGCAGCTTCAGACAAATGGCCGACAGGTGGCGCCGCTTTCAATGACAATCGCTTTGCGAGTTTTTGTGTAAATAATAAACATAAATTTTAGCACTTAATTATAAACAGACACAACTCGTTGCAGCCGCTCATTTGCAGCTAGCGACATTTTTAGCATATTTATTAAATAAATTTACATAAAATTAGCTGCAAATGGCAGACGGCAATAAACACACACACACACACACACACACACACACACACACACACACACACACACACTGGGGCCTAATTGTGTTTGATAATGTAAGCGACACCTCTCTCGAGCATTAATTTATTTACTTAGCAATTAATTGGCGTGTAAATGTAAACCGGTGGGAAGGCCAATTTGTTTAGGTGTAAAATGTGAAATGCTTCGATATCGAATGCCAAAATACCGAAAATACCCAAAACGTGGGGCGTGGGCGTGCGAAAGTTTACAGCGATCGGTCTGGCAACTCCATGCGCGCGCGCTCTTCTTCTTCTTCTTGCTGCCTCAATGTCCGTTCTCAAGTGGCAGCACTTGAGCCGCATATGAAAAACATATGCCCGGGACCCCGACTCAAATGCTAAGTAATAATCGCCGAGGCGTGCTAAATTTGGAACTCGCAGGGCACTTAAAGAGCGTAGGTATATAAAGGTGCATGCGAGTCGGGTAATACTTTCCGTATGCATGTGTGCGTATATACGCTCGCCGGGCACAAAGGTGGCTTAGGTAAAACAGCCTCAAGTGGCAATGCCAAAGGTGGCAGCCACAGCGAGCAACGCAAGCAGACGTCGCTGCGGCTGTGGCTATGGCTGCCTATAAATAGAGTTTCGGGTAATGCAGCAAGAGCTGTAAAGGGAGTAGATGCCAAAACGGAGCAACTGCACCAACGCCGAGGCATTTTGCCCTTTACTTAGTTCCCATACCCTGACGAAGGGTATTACAATTTTCTCACGAGCTGTGCAAGGCACAGGGGTAAATCCTTGTCGAGTCGACATAGGTATGCCCGTCTATCTGTTTCCATCTTGCTGTTGCAGCTAGTACATATGTCGATATTGGACGGATCGGACTGCATTATCGTAAAGCTGCATCAGGAAAGATCGGATGCAAATGAAGTTTTTGTATGAACTCTTGGTATTTCCCATCTTGGTATTTCCCATGCTCCTTTTACACATCGGACTACTATATAATATATATATATATAAACAGGAAAAGATGGGTCAATAATGACTTTGAAGATATCTTGAAGAAACGCAGCAATTATTGGCTTAAGATAACCCTTTGCTATAGGAACAATCGATCGCAATAGGAGCAGTCATGTTTTTAACCCTCTGCAAGGGTATTCGATCTTCAGCGTGCCAAAGATAGACGTTCCTTCTTGTTATTTATTTGTGCAGCGCATTGCTGCTGCAGTTGCTGCTGCTGCTGCCAGGTTTATTTTATTTGTAGCATTTGCTTTGCTGAGTGTGAAATTTTAATAGCCAACCGAGCCGTGTCCGTCACTGACTGAGTTCGACTCCTGCTGCTGCTGCTGCTGCTGTTGCTGTTGCCACAGCCTGGGCATATGTGTGTCCTCTGTCAGGCAGGCGGGCAGGCGGGCAGCCGGGCGGGCTGATCGCAGCATATGTATGTCTTTATGCATGCGCCCTGCCTGTCCCGAACTCTATTTTTGTGATTTACCTTGAAAAAATCTGCGGGGTCTGCATATCTGGCCGCTGCGTAGGCGTTTGTTGCTGTCGACTTGCAATTAGGGAAAATATGCCAATGTAAAACTGCAAATATATATATCCCAACTTGAACGGAACGGGGGGAACTTGCAACAACGGCGCATAGATTGTGCTAGAGGGGGGTAATGAAGCAAGGATAAGGTATAGAAATAGCACTACGAAAAATGGATCACTTTTGAACTAAGCTTTGAACTTGTAATCGAAGAAGATATGCAATTATATCGATAAATAATAATAATAAAACGTTTCTTTTATCAAATTTAGATTTAGCTTGAATCTGAATTCCATTATGTTAACAAATTTTTAAAATTGAATAAAAATATATGTTTCTTACACATCATGCTATACTTAAGGCTAGTTCATACTGTGGATATTTATGTCAAATATTTGATTTATCTAGGAATAATTAAATTAAAATGTTGCTCTTGAGTATTTTTGAATAATTTTAAGGTAAATGACTAGCTAAAGCCTTAATAATCTGTTTTTGAGCAATTTTCTAGAATGCTTTGAAGATTTTTCGTTATCTTAACACTTAAACGAAGACTTCTGATCAGGCAAAGTTAATATGCTTTAACTAGTTAATACTTATATTATTCTGTTTAGGTTAATTTCTTTAAACTTCACCTAATATATTTTTAGATTATTTAAAAGTGATTTATTACCAGCTGCATTAAGTGAGATTCAAATTGTGAGCTAATTGAAATTTTCGAACATAATAAATTTTGATCAGTGCATCGTAAAAAAGCCAAATGAAACGTGCTGAATAATTTTTTTGATACTATTTTTCTCCCTCCCATTTGTAAGCACTATTTTTTGTTTGTTTTAAACTTTTAACAATTATTGTGCAATTGTGCGAAATTTATTGCAATTGAACGGCAATCAGAGTGTAACCAATGCGATGCCCTATTGGTTATACCCCCCTCTATACCCCCCCACTCTGGCCCTGCTCTATCGTGGCACTGCGAGCAGTTAACAAAAATCGTTTACATGTTAAATTGTGCCTGGCAAGCGTTAAGAGCAGTTTGAATATCGACTCCAACCACCCGTAACACTGTGCAACTGTGCAACTGTGCAACTGAGTGCTGTCCCCGCCCCCTTCACTTGTGTGCCCCAAGCCAGCTGCCCCTGCTCCTACCTCCACCTCCACCTCCACCTCCACCTGCTGCCACTGCTGCTGCTGCTGCTGCAATTTTGCATGCCCTTTGGCTACACCTTTTGGGTTGGCCGCGTTCGCTTTGTTTGCGCCTCGATTTCTGTTTTTTATTTATATTTTTTGTATATTTTTTTTGGCACTTTTTCTTTTATTTATATATATTCTTTTTGGGCGTTGTTGTCTCGTCGTGTGGCTGGCATTAAATAAATAAGCAAATAAAACAAAAAATAACAGCTGTAACGCCATTTTTTTCGGCAGCATTTTCATTTTGGAGGCGCTGCTATTGGGGGTTGGGATTGGGATTGGGATTGGGATTGGGGTAAGGGGGGCTTAGTAGGGGTAGCTGCTGGCTGGCTGGCTGGCTGGCTGAACGTTCAACATTCCGTGCAATTTTCACTTTACAACTGTTTCAAAGTTATCTTTGTTTCAATTGTGTGCACAAAGGCAACAGCAATGGGCACAAAAAAGAGGCAAATAAAAGAAAAAAATATTGGCAAACAATTTACTTGTAAGCAAAATGGCAAAAATAAAAGTAAAATGCGGCAAATAATTTGCACAAAGCTGCGGCAGGTTGCACGGCAGTCGCCGCAGCAGTTGCGGCAGGCAGGATATCAAAGTAATTCCCAGTACCTTTCACTGCAGCCGCGCCCCTTGATTTATTGTCCTGGCGCGAAAGAGTCCTTCAAAGGCACACTAATATATTTATTTAGCGATTTTTACAATTTCACAATGTTGCACGGCGAGCAGCAGCACTTGGCAGCTGCTCAAAAATGCTGCCACCAACTAGACACACACACACACACACACACGCCTATTTAGATGCGATCAGTCTAGAGTCTGTGCTTAGACAAACAAGTTGTCTTTTGAGCATTAACTGCGCCTGTTCATATTAATCATTCTGCGCCTGCCACTTGCAAATAGTTTGGGCAAAAGTTTGTTTAATTTCGATTACCGGAACAGACTCCTGGCCAGGAGAACCAGCCGAGCCAGCCGAGCCAGGCGAGCCAGGAGCGTATGTCAACGTGAGACGCCATCAGATAGGCCGAGAGCCGGTAGCAATATAAATGGCAGCACCGACAGCACCAGCATATAAAACTGACATTCACTGACGGCAGCAAAATGATTAATTAGCAGCACACCGAGCCGGGAGCCTGACTAGAGATAAATGATGGAGGAACTTTACGACGTTGCCCAA
This sequence comes from Drosophila littoralis, assembly GCA_018903485.1. Taxonomy (NCBI): domain Eukaryota; kingdom Metazoa; phylum Arthropoda; class Insecta; order Diptera; family Drosophilidae; genus Drosophila; species Drosophila littoralis. The sequence goes on from JAEIGF010000593.1 coordinate 15,162,050, forward strand.
TGCTGGCTCGGCTGGAGTATGTGTTGAAAATATGCCCCAAGGATTTCTTTGGCTAATGAAAAAATAATCAGAAAAATAAAAATCAAAATAAATGGAAACAAGCTATGGCAACTACAATCGATATGAATGAACCTTATGCTAGCTGGGTTAGATCGATTTAAATCGAAAGATTTCATTGTATTTCAACTGAAAAATATAATCAAGAAACAGAAACAGAAAACAGCTCTAAATGAATCATGCTATAGGAAATACAGATAAGATTCTTATTAAATACAATAATATGTGAAAAGTTCTTTATAATTTATTTAATTTGTATTAATTATAAGTTTCTGCAGACCTTTCAAAAATCTGTATCTTTGCAAGGGCCTGTACAAAGAGATAATATTTGGGATATCTTTTGATATTGTTATTCAATAGACATCTAGAATATTAAAGGCACACACAATCTTTGTGTTTCCCCATATAAAAGAAAGGAAATGTATCTTGGGCTGTGTGCACTTATCGATAACATAATATATTAAGATGCACGGAGAGTGCTTTAAAGGCAGATAGAAAGATGAATAAGTCAGAGGAAAAAAAATGGTGTAAAAGATATGCTGTTAAGTAAGTAGAAAACAAAATATTTATAAATACACCTTTAGTATCTAATTATGTTATCAGGCTATACAAGAACACAGTCCAATAAACCAGAACTACAAAGAATCGTGATCATATAAGTATGTTCCTGGCCGTCAAGAAATTAGCACAGCTTTCAGCATTGATTTAGTGTTGCACGAGGCAGACTAAATGCTGTGGCAGTGGGCCTAAAAGCCTGAGGAGGGGGTGGTGGGGGCGTTACCAAATACATAATTTGTGTGTAGGTGATAACACAGCGACAGACAGGTTTTTAGGCCCGCCGTTTGGGGATACCAACATTTTTGATTTATGACATTTCGGAGCAATTTCGAAACGCGACAAACACACGCCCCAAAAGCAGCAGCAAACGAGTTTCGCATGCGAGCAGCAAGAAGCGGCCAGCGAGAAACGGGCAGCGAGAAGCGAGAAGCGAACAGCGTTTTCAATGTAGCAGCGATTAATATACATCGCGGCCGCAGCTGCCCGGTGACATCAAAAGGCGGCCCAGACAAACAACAAACAACCGGAAAAAGCGCACACGTCGCCAGCCAGATACATTTGTATCTGTATCTTCCAAATACCTACTTAGCATGTTTGAAAAGTATCTACGCATTTATATGGGGCAACCTGTGCACTGTGCACAGCGCTGTCTGATCGATCGATTAGCTGCGCTCTTTTTCGGTGGCTTTTAGCCGCGATCCAGCAGCAACAACTAAAACAACAACAAGTTGCCGCTGCCACTTTGCACGGCAGAAGTAGAAGGAAAAAGCAGAGGGCGCTACTTAAATGCCCATAAATTATAATTTATTGTTTGGCCCGAACACACGAGCAGCCAACGAGAGTTGTTTCTCAGATCTTAGATGTATGTTTTTTTTTCTAAAAAATGTTAATTCTTTAGCGCGCTTTACCAAATTTTAGATTAATTTTAAAGTTTGAAAAAACTCTATTAAAAATAAAACATATACTAAATAAAGATTTCAAAATTCCAAAAAAATATTTTTCATAAATTAAGATTTAAAAGAGTTTAGGCTTATAATTTTAAGGGATCTTAGAATATAGTTCTTGAAAAATTAGGAATATATAGATTGTATTAGGACTATAAAGTATATTTAGGACAATTAAACTAGTTAATTTGCAGCCTTTTGTAATACACGAGTGTATTTCATCCGAGTGTATTTCATCTGCTAACAGAACAATTTTCCGAAAATCTCTTAAGATCAAGGTTTGTATTTGGATTAACTATTTAAAATGCGCTTTCAAGACTTTTAGCTAGAATCAAGCAGAAATGTGCTTTAAACTTTAGACAACAACCATAACAGATCAACAATTGCTGACAACTCAAGGAACTGCCCTCGCATTAGCCATTTGCCTTGCAGTGCGGTTCCCCTCCGCGCTCGACAGTCGCTGCGAACATGTGCAATTAATCCGTATGTTTAGCAGTGCTTATTAATTGTCACAGCTTTGAGATGTGGCTGTGGACGTAGACGTGGATCTAGACATGGACGCATACGTGGGCAGTGGCTATAATGATATTGCGCCATAAATTTGTAGCTCAGTTAACAAAATTTTCCAATTTCCAATTTCCAGCAACAAATAAAAGATATTTGAAATGAATTTTTCTTGCCGTGCTGCATTCGTTAACACCTTCACTTTAGTCGGGGCGTTGATGAGCTGCGCCCACTGACAGTTTTATGTTTTGTTTACACTTTGATTGGCTGTTCGGCATTTTATTTGATTTCAAGAGAATTGTTCGGCAACTTTTCGTAATGGCCCACAGAGCGAAGCATGAAGAGAAAAGAAAAGAAAGAAAGAAAAGTAGGGGAAAACCCGCTGCACAATCAATCAATGAACCCACAAGCTGCCATTTGCCACTGACAATGGCCATAACTCAGCCATAAAGTCGAACAGGTTAGCCAGGTTTACGACAGGCTTACGAGCTGCCGAGTGGAACGGAGACGGAGACAGTTCTACCTGTTCGCGTGCGCATGTCACACACAGGTGAGCTCCTATGCGTGCGTGTGTGCGTGTGTGTGTGTGTTTGTTTGAATGGTGGTGACGTTGACGTTGTAGGAGGCGCCAGCACTTGACTCTCAGCCATTGCGGTGGTGGCTGCCTACCTGTCTGCCTCTGCCTGCCACCTGCCCCTGCCACTGCCGAATGCCTTTCTGCGCCAACTAATCGCATCTTACGCTTGCCGAGCAGTTGGCCAAGGCAACGCGCTGCCAACTGCAGCCAACAAATCAAATTCGAATGCGTTTGCAATTGGTCGCCGTCGAAATCGTGCGATTCACAAAAGAGTTAAATACAACTATAAATAAATGTAACAAAAACAATTCTGACAGGTAAATGCAACCTGAGCCGTTACCCCTCAAACCACATTAAAAGAACCCTCAGCAGTATTTCGTATCTAAAGCATACGAAATATGCCTATTAAGGGGATTAAATTATAAAATATATGTATAAAATCCAAGTTAAATATTTTGTTCACTTAAAAATTAAAAAAATTGTCAAGCTGGAAGTCAAATAGAAATATTTATATGCCGAGCTCCAATTTATTACCGACGTAATAACAAAAATTAATATTTTAATCAACCGATGAGAAGAATACTTCATATAAGATTCAAAAATAAAATAATCGTTAGCATCGGAAGACGCAAAGTTCATAAAAGTCTGCATATGATCAAGAGCTTCAAATTAAATATATATATATATGCGAAATATAATATTTAAGTTTTTTAAAAATATATTGTAGTCAACAATCTTAAGTCTTGGTTTACGGATTTTATATATCTCCTTGTTTTTGCTTTAATGCATTTACTTTGAACGAATAAAAATGTCAATAATATTAACAATGACAATAACTTCAGCAATAATAATAAAAACAATAATAATATAAATAATAATAATAATATTAGTAATATTAATAATAGCAATATTAGTAAAAATAGTAATGATAATAGCGTGAATAATAATAAATATTATAATGGTAATACTTATAATAATAATAATAATAAGAATATTAGTAATAATAATGATAATAATATAAATAATAATTTTAATTATAATGATAATAATATCAATAATAATATATACATTTACTAGCTGCCCTTTTAAACGTGAAATAATATTTAAAATATGTTCACCATAACTTGCTAAACTAATAATACATAAGGGTATTTCGAATTCTTCATAGCTAGCTGATCTTGGGGTTCTTTACGATTAGGACCCTTTTTTCTGGTTACTCGTGAGTGTGTCTGTCTGTGTGTGTGTGTGTGTGTGTGTGTGTGTGCATGTGTGTACCTCAGAGGTGTTTATTTTCAAAACTGTAGCTGGAGGTGATTAAGCAGAGCCTGCATAGCCAGTGCGCAGCTTGTGGTCGCTGAATTCAAAGAGCGTCGATCGGGAGGGGGAAGGGGCTCAGCGCTTGAGCTGCTTTGCGTAGGAGGTAATGAAAATGGAAATCCGATGCCAAGTACTCTCTGCGTCTGTGTGTGTGTGTGTGTGTGTGTGTGTGTTTTATTGTTATTTACTGATATTTTTTGCTGTGTTGTTTTCTCGTTTAAGGTGAATTTGTATTTGGTGGATCGTTGGGGACCACACAGCCGTTGAAAATGGCGGCGTTTCTGCGGAACTGTTGACATTGACAATGAGCGAAGCTTGAAACAGATTTGTTTAGCTTTTGGCGCGCTTTGCAAAAGTTGAATGAATTGGACACACACCAACACACCAACGCACACACACAGATCAACACACACAAAGTTCAATTGCATTGCGCTGATAATGCAAAGTGAATTTCTAGACAATTGAATGCGAGCTGACTCATCGCTGGATCTAAAAAGTGCTCGATCTCTGGAATTGGCTGACTTACACTGCATGGAGAAGGCTGTGGATGATGGCATGCTCTGCTGTATAATGGTATCCTCTTGGCCAAAACGTGTAGACGATGGCGCCAAACAGGACAACATTGGAATGCTTTTTTTGTTGCGTACGACACTTTCTTTGTTCAATGGCTTTCACAAGTGTTTTCTTGGATTGATTGCTTTTGGTTGGGTTCTGTGGGGTTTGCTTAGAGTGTTTCGGATCTTGGATCGGTTAGATATTTGTTAAGCACACACGTGTAGCGGCCATTGGGCTGGCTAGTTTCTTAATTATTTTCTTGAATATTTTGTGTTAATTTCTCATTTTATGAATATTTGAATTTACAACATTTTGCACTTGGCGCGTTTTATTTTTTTGGTACTTTATTCTTGAAGTTGGAGCACACTGCGCGTCGTTGCGTGTATCTGACAGATACTTTTTCGACTCGGCGATTTCTACAATTGTTTTTCAATGCGTTGGCTTCTTAGCGCTGTGGGGGAGCAGCGCGTGTGCGGCCGACGCGACGTCTAGAATTCAACTAACGGTTTCTGTTGATTTCTGTTTTCTACGTTGAGCAGCCTCAGTCACTGCTGCAGTATCAGCGACAGCATCTCTGTGCATGTGTGTGAGGGTGCTTCAGTATATTTGTGCTCGGCACGACGGAAGGCAAAGAGGCAAGAGTGAACGCCCGAGAGCGCAACTGAGCACGAGAGCGCCGAGCACATTTGTTATGTGGTAGCTTGCGTGTATATGTGAGTGAGTGAGTGTGTGAAACACCCATACACCAATAACAGGCAGCGGGCATATAGCAGAACGGCAACGTGTAACGGTGCACCGTTTGTTGATAGTGTGTGTCTTTGTCTGTGTGCGGGGTGGCAGCGCTGCCGAGGTGATATGCTGGCGCGGCAGCGTCGACAAACGTACGCCCCCACCTCCTGCCTGTACGCGCGCGTGTGTGTGTGTGTATGCTGGTGTTGCTGCGGCCAATTGGAGAGAGCGCTCTGTTATGTTTCTGTTATTGACTGGGGCTGACGCTTAATCGTATGCTGTTAAAGTGCTGCTGTTGTTAACATGCCTCTAACATTACGATATTGACTTTGACGTAAAGGCGAAACGTTAGACTGTTAGTCTTACAGAATGGCAAATGGAAATGTGTGTTAAATTTAAAATAAAACAAAGCCTATATTGTAAATGTAAAAAATCTATGTTTTTTTAAGATTCAATTTAAATTTTTTAATTGCATTTTACGTAGAAACCATTTAAATTCGATTGTAAAATACCAAAATATAAAGTTCTTAAGAAATCTGCCATATTTTACTCATCAATAAAGCGAAAATCATTTGCACTTAGCATATTCTCTGCGTGCTTGAGGCTTATGTTATGTGCAAGTTTGTGTGTTAGAATTTCCAGCTTAAAAATATCATGCTGCGGCCACTTTTCGCCTGGGATTGCAACACATTTGACATTTCGTTGACGTTGACAAGAAGCAAAAGTTCTTGAGAATGTCCATCACGCACATCAGCCATGCAAGCGGCCAATAAAAATAACAACAACGACAACACTTGGGCAACAAATTCAAAAGAAATGCTCCAAATGGGAAAAAATATTGTTTTCGACTCTCAATCAACAAGTTGAAGCCAAAGAAATCAAAGGCAAAATATAAATAAAAAAAAAAAAAAATGCACACACAAAAAAAATCCTGAAACTCTTGCAATGATTGCGTAGTCAAAAGTCATCAAAGCTCAACAAGCACACACACACACACACAGACACATTTACACAAATGTGTGCGTGTGTGTGGGCCCGACGGCGAAAAAGCAAACTCAACAACATAATAAACAATTTGTACATTAATTTTTAATGCGGTTAACATGTGTTCTCCCCGCTCCCAAAAACAAAAAATTACACACACACACACACACACACACACATGTGCATTGCTCACTCGCTGCTGCTTTTTAGTGTGTGTGTGTGTGTGTGCGTGTGTGTCTGTGTGCGTGTAAAAAGGTGGAGCTTCAATAATTTTCTCACTTGACGCCAACGACGACGCTGACGCTGACGCTGCCGTTGACGCCAAGAGCGCGAGAATGAGCAAAGCGAACGGCGTTTAGCGTTTTTTTTTTTTTTTTGCCTTCTGTTTTTGTTGTTGTTTCTCCCACCGCATTCATTTGTATGTTAATTAGTTTTCGCTCTTCACTGCGTGTGAGTGTATGTGTGTGCCCGCGTGGGTGCGCTAATGAGCGAGGTGTTTGCTTCTCGCTAGGTGTGCGCTGCTCATTTTGCATTGGTCGCTTTGCACCTGTTGCCGCCTCATTGGCTGCCGGCCGCTGTAGGCGGCCATTGACTGGCAATGGAAAATGGCTTTTACCGTAAAAAATAATGAAGTTCATTTGTATTTAAATAGTTTTTACAACGCATTGCTCGCAAGAGGAATTACAAATCTTTAAAAAACATACGAGAAAACTAAGAAAAGACTGTTTAGGGTTCTAGCACATGATTTTTTATTTTCTCCTTCCTAATAAGTGATAGTAATTCTAAATAACATACAAGTTTCTGATTACTGAAGCTATTCTACAGAATTACGATATATTAGTGCATATATATTTTAGCTTTAATTCTGTAGAGTAGTTCTTTAATATAAGCATGGGCTTTTAAATAGTATTTTTTATATATTCTCAAGTTTAATCTAAATAATAATTAAGGGGCGATCTAAAAAATCTACGATAACCTTTACAAGCTAGGTTAAGAAATTAGAAGAGTTTCTTGGTGCAAAGCTGTATATTTACGAAGCTAGGCTGGCTTTGGTCAATGTTGGGAAAAATTATTCATTAAAAAATTTATACATACAAATATAGAAACACAATCTTAAAATCAAATTAATACAAAACAATCATTAATCATTAGTATTTAAAGAAAATGCTGAATGTCAATAGAAAAGAACACGTTTCTTAGTAAATTTAATGAGTCAGTAATAAGCCCCGTATCTGAATGGGGGGTTTTACTTGCGCCAAGTGACCAAGTAAACCCCGCAAACTCTAGTTGATATCTTACTGGAATTGAATAACGGCTGCCCTTATTAATAATGTGCATAGTACCTAGCCGGATAGCAATTACACACATATGCATATATATATACACATATTATATGTATTTGGTGGTTTAGTTTATTGAGGCTATCCCGCATCAGCATGAACATAACTTCTTCCCAGGCGCAGCGGCACACCCACTGCCCGCCCGGTGGGCACTCACACCGTGAGAATATGGGTGCGCAGTCGACCCACTTTGTTTGGGGTACCTACATGTTGAGTGTTCTTAATTTAAATTGGATTTGTCGATCGATGTTTGCCCAATGCAATTGCAATTGCAGTTTCACGCCGTGCCAAACGTCGCGCCGTCATCTGCTGCCGTCGCTGCCGCTGCCGCTGCTGCGGGTCCCACATGAAAGTGCGATAAATGCGAGTACTTCTCGCCGTTCTCGCCGTTTCAGATGCTGTCGCTGACGTCATCTACGGCGCAGAGGAAGGAAGCCGACGATAGCTGTCATTAACTTTGCCGTTAAGCAATCAATTTATTTCACTTTATAATTACGGATAACCTAAAAGTGAGCAGCACTCCAACCCCGCGCTCCGGCCGGGCGGCAGGGGCGCAGGGGCTTCAATCAAATTCGGTGGGAAAACAATTCCAATCCTTTCAAGAGGTGACCCCAGCATAAGGGCGAAGCGGTTTTTCACACATTACGACTACAAGGCGGGTCCTCCATATACATATATATGTGGATATATATATATATATTTGTGGATATCTTCATCTCAACATTTTCAATTGCGGGCGGTTGGGTTTCGTGGTATTGAATTGCATGCATGTTTCTCGTTTCTACAATTTTTAATTAGCAGTAAACTTTAGCGCGGCATTTTACCAAAAAAACAAAAGTCAGTTGTGTCTAGTCGGGCCTGATCGACTGCCTGATGCTCTGTATTGCTCTGTTCTAAAGCAAGATTCTTACGGAACTCGCTCTGGAATAACAATTGTACATATTTATAATAAGAGTTCTGTAAAGTTTTCAATTTAATTTAAAAACATACCCTATTTTCCTAGTTTCAATATATATCTGTAGATCGTATTCTATACGTGTTTTTGGTGTCCACATATAAGATTGTACTAGCTAACTTTCAGTTGATGATGCTACCAATTAAGATATATACCTCTTCCTCTCTTCCCTCCACATTTCGGTTAGATAGATTCACAGCACTTCGAAATACCCCTCTGTCAACTTTAGTGTCTAGGGTATCGAAAAACCCGAAACCGAACCGAGCCGAAATGTAATGACAGCATAAATACTTGGCGTTCTAAATGGTGTTGCCAGTGGTGAGTACTATGTGTGTGTGTGTGTGTGTGTGTGTGTGAGTGTGTGTGTGGTGTGTGTGTGGTGTTGGTGGTGGTGCTGCTGCTGCTTGGTGGTTTGCAATTGGGGTCGCTCTCAATCTCAAGTGTAGCTGCAGTCGGCGCGTTTTTGTGGCTGCTTCTGCTCATTTCATTTAACACTTTATGTGACAGTTAAGTGCAGGCAAATGTCAAATTTTTGTTTCTAATACACATGCCTGGGAATGGGAGGGGCGTGGGGGTGGGGTGGGGATAGGGTGTCGATCGGGCGGGACAGTCAAGTGCATGGCGGCGAGTGTGGGAAGATTCTGTTTTGTGATGTGAAACTGTTTACTTGACTTCCAGTTGCAATCGCAGCTTAGGTTCAACGCTCGGCTAACGGCTTAACGTGGCCTGCAAAGGCGGCTAGGACGCGTGCCCAACAACAACAACGAGTTAAGGAGATGAAGAAGAAGGCGAAGAAGAAGCACAACAATCGAATCATCATTATCATCATCTGTTTTCATAACTGTCAATTGTTGACTTTCCATCGATCTCTGAAATAACAAAGACTTGACAGCAAGGACAACGGTAACAGCAGCATTTGAATGGCACGCACATTATCCCTTTTCGAATGCCCTCTCCCCCTCTCTCTCTCTCTCTCTCCATCTCTCTCCCTCCCTGTCCTCTGCCTGCCTGTCTACGCTTTCATTCACCAAACGAAGAGCAGCTAGAAAGAGGGGAAAAAAAACTGCAAGCGAGAGCGAGAACGCGCTAGGCACGTGCTTTCTGCTGAATTCGATTTGCGGCTTTGCCTAGTTCCAAGCTGTTCGTAACGGTTTTACCTGCATTGATTGAGCAAGAGGGAGAGTTCACATAATGGAAGAAGAGCGCGTAACAAACTGCCCTCATATATATATATTTATATATCCATGTTGTAAGTAGTTTACCGTTTTCACTGCACTCCAAAAATTTCATTTGGTAATTTAATATTTTGATCCCACTGTTTATTTTACGCAAAAATTGTTTGCACTGACAGCAGCACTTCAAATTGGAGATGGGAGCACGAAACGACACGAAATAGACCAAACGATAGATGTATAAGATATATACATATATATACAATTTTTGAATAATAAACAATATTGGCTAAATAGTGCATATTTTTTTAATTGATTTAATATTTTAATTTAAAATGTATCCTTTACCCTTCCCATTTATAGTTTTCTATATTATAAACTTCATTTTTAGGCTTATCAGAATAATCGTTTCTTCGTATTTTTCACATTTTTCGTAACTTTTCGAACTTTTTCATAATTTCTTTTGATTAAGTCAAGTTTTTTTTTGGAAATTTAAAATCTCTCTTGTTTTTTTCGCGTTTTCATCGCACCTTTCAAAAGCGTGTCAATGGTGTCATCTCTGGCTGAAATTAACAATATAGAAATAGATACAGATACATTTACTTCAACGTGAATCGCAGCTGCGCAAATAAATACTTGAGTTTAGTTGCCTCGATTGATGTAACTTTAGCCGCTAAAAGGTTGCGCCAAAATAGAAAGGGCTAAGAAGCAGAAAGCCAATTGCAAAGGCAGCGCCAGGACACGACAGGACGCGACGTCGGGGCTCAGGCTGATAAAAAATGAAATTGTCTGCCTTTATTGAAACAATATTTAAAGCATAAAAAATAATAATAAATCCCATTTCGTTGGCGGCGCACGCACAACAAAAACAAAAACAATAACAGCACGAAAAAACGGGAAAAAATACGAGAAGGACCTCAAGGATGGGTGGCCAAAGTTTACCTTGATGCGGCTGCCGCGCAGCGCACGAAGTGAACAAACAAATAAGCAAATGAACGCGCGCGCCGAAAAAGCACAATAAAAAACGAGATTGCGGCACGCGACCTACCACAGGATGCAGCAGGACGGAGACAGCGGGCCGTGGGCAGCGGGAAGCAGGCAGCAGGCAGCGGGACGCACGATTCATTCAGCATTGAGCGTTGAACGCTGAGCAATCGAGCAGCAAAATCAAAGCGATGCGAAAAGAAATGAAAACAAGTTTCAGACTCTGATTGTTGTTGTTCTTGTTGCAGTTGTTGTTGTTGTAGCTGCTGCTGCTGCTGCTGCTGGTGGTGGTGGTTTGGCAGTCACATGTGCGACGCACCTTTTGCAATTGCTCATTGAGTTCTTTTTTTTTTTCACCTCAATCTGGGATCGTGCACCGCGGCTGATATTATCGCATGGGGTTGCAGCCCTCATTTGTGCCAAAAAGCGCCTGCAGCTACCGCCGGCTGCTGCTGCCGCCGCTGCTGCTGCTGCTGCCGTTTGTTGTAAGTAATCACCGTCATCATCATCATCAACAGCAGCATCATCAGCATCAGCAGCATCAGCAGCAGCAACGGGGCAGCTATGGGCGACGTCAAGGACAACTGGCGACAACATGTGCGTCATCGCAGCCGCCACGTTTACTCATTAAGGTCTTCCAAATGGTTGTTATACCCGCTCGCAAGCGAGATAAGAGAATATTGGTTTTGTGCAAGTCTCGCTGTATACCCACTATTTGATATATAGTCGGTATAATCGTGCATGTCCTCAACGAGTTATATGTTAAAATGTTCGAACCACGTCCACTCGGGGACGATCATATCGAATCGATGTCTGTTAATAAGCTGTTATTGAGATGTTAAAAAGCATTGAGCAGTCGGCTACACCCGATCGCAACATTTTTACTTGTTTCTTCCTCTTCATGTTGTTGTTGTTGCTATTTTGTGATTTTGGGCGAAATTATTGCGAAATTGCGACCCACGTGGCTAAGGCTACGCAGCACTTATTGGGGGTAGCTTTTACAGTTACACCTTCCACACGGACACACACACATCATCATCACAAGGGCTCTGCTAATATGTTTGTGTATGCGTGTGTGCCTGTGTGTGTGTTGATGATAGCGTTTGCAGGCAGCCGCAACAAAAACAATACAAAGCCAATGCCATGCACCTTTATCGACTTTTGGCATGCACACGCGTGTGTGTATGCGCGCGTGTATGTGTGTGTGTGTGTGTGTTAGCAGAGATTTAATGATTAGCGCTGGAACAGCCACTGAAATGCGCCGCAGTCCACCTTCAAACCGCCCTTCACTTGAGCCCTGCTCAAATGAAAAGAGTCTAAATGCGATTTCAATGCACCGAACGTTTGGTTCTCTAGCATATATAAAGTGACATATAATCTTTGCTTATCATGCATATGGCAAATCGATCTTTCGACTTCGTATATATAAATACATTGCATATACATTTACATACATATGCAACATATTACTGTATACGATAGCATCTACACCATAGCTCATATACATATATGTATATGTACATATATATATCCATATATGTATATATAAAAGAGCGAGAACAAGAGATTGTGATATAGAATAACTGGATCCTGAAAATATAGAATCAAATATTTGAGCCTTGGGCTTTTCTATTTTTATGTTTTCAAGAGATATATGTTTGCATATTCCTATTCTCAGATTTAGGTTTAATTCTTTTGGAAATATATGTTTATTTACAACTCCTTTATTAAATCGAATTCTTTGTTTAATTAAAATATAAATCAAATTTAAATTTTTGATGTTTTGTTTGTAAACACAATATATTCAGACATATCAGAATCATATTGTATTTTACAAATATTAAAAAGTTAAACTAAATAGTATTTAGTATATAGAAGTGTGTATTATATTTTGTTTCGATTGAGTTAATGTTAAAAATGACCTATGCAAGGGTATATTAATCCAACATATTGTGGAGAGTACCTCTGTATATACACGTGAGGCTGCCTGCTGCTTTGTCAGATATACAAGATAAATAAATAGCCCACTGGACGTCGCTGAAGCCGTGTTATTTCAGCAGCTGTTGTTGCTGCTGCTGTTGTTTTTGTTGTTGTTGTTGTTGGTGCTGCTGACTGTTGTGCGAGGGCACGAGCCACGCTGGAGAAGGTAAATCCCCAGCAGCTCGTGCGTCGCACGTCGTTGGCAACAGGAAGCCTCCCAAAGAGCCGGAAGCTGCCGCAAAGTATGCAATGACTTTTGCCCGACAGCATTGCCAATTGGCACGCTGAGAGGTAGTCGGCCGGCTGAGAGGCAGTTCGACTAGTTTGCCTATATGAAACCCGATGAACCAACCCCACCCCCACCGCCCCGTCCCTGACGGTTTCGTACCGCATTCAGCCCCGTATGTCAGCATTTCGCAGCTAGCCAATCTGTCACGGTCGGGCAGCGGCTCACCTCGGTCGGCTCATCTTGCTGGCTTACCTGGCGTGCTGGCACACGAAATTCACACCTACCCCCAACCCGGGCACGGGGCAACCCTCTTCATTTACGGTTTTAGCATAATGAAAAGTGCTGATCAGGGCACGAGCGAGATGCGCATAAAATGCAATTTAGGGTTGCAAAGCGGCACGCCGAGTTTTAAGCGCGACACCTTTTGGCAAAACCAGGGGCCGGCACGGGCACGAGCAGACGAACGGGCAGGGGAACGGTAACAGAAGCTGCTCAGCGCCTGCACATGCCCGTCTGCGTACCAGCATTAATCCTTCTGTTAAACTCGGGCTCTTTTGCGATTGTTCAATTGTTCGATTGCTCCGCACTCTGGTGGTGGTGGGGTGCAGCTCATTGAGGTGGATTCAATGACATTAATGTACATACATTTGTAGCCGGCACGCTGCACGATTTTGATTGATTTGATGTGTTGTGCCTTATGAGTTATGAGCTGAACATGGTCTAAGGTGTAGCAAAGCCCATAAGCCGGCGCAAGAAGTCAAGTGGCAAATCGCCACGCAACTAGGCTGCCATGCCACCTGGAAATCTGAACATCTGAAAAGCTGCAACAAATCCTGCGGCCAGGACAACCCTGCAACCCTTTGCCAGCTCAAATGCTCCACTCCTTGTTGGATACTGACAGTTGGCAGAGCCCGCGGCTCGTCTACAGCTTCGATGGCAGCTCTGTTTTTGGCACACGTTACAGTTTTTGTTGTGCACCTTCCTCGGCTTTTGACTTGCCTTTTTTTGTTGCGCGTGGGGGCGTGGTGTCTGTCAGTTTTGGCCATATTGGACGGCTGGCAGCTGGGTTTTGTCTGCGTTGCGTTTTTTTTTGCAGCTCAATGTCTGCATGCGTGTCTGTGGTTTTGCTTAACATTTATGCTGTAGTTTTTGGCCATATTGGCCATTTTTTTGGCCTTTTTTTAGTTACTCTAGCCAACCGGAAATGGCTCATTGCACTTTGGCTACACCAAATGGGCATTTAAAGCGCATTTCCGTTGCCTTTTTGCCCACACGGCCAACGTTTGCGGCTTTTAAGCTGATGAGTCGCATAACTCAATTGCATTTGAAGCTTTTTTGTACTCTTTTCTGTTTGTTACCGGATTTACATACTCCAAAGGGGTGTGTGTCTGTGTGTGTGTAGAATCTACCCTCAATGTCAGGCCGCTAATGATACTGAGCACCGGCTCTGAATACGCTGCAACCTGGCGCGATTTATTGTTGTTGTTGTTATTGTTGCTGATGATGATGCAAAAACCTTTTGAGCCACAACAAAATGCTGAAAACCTGTTTAATGGTGGTGGCTCAAGGAAAAAACGAAAAAAAGCGTACGACAAAAGAAAATTTAAATTAGATTAATTGATTGAAAGGCGAGCCGCAGCCAGAACCTGGCAGACAGTCAGCCCTGTTGCTGGGCGGGCGAATCCTGTGCCACAGTTGTTGCATGCGAGCCACGTTCCCAAAATTGTATTGCCTGTATTATTTATTTTTTTCGTATTCCCTTTTTTTGTTTCTATAATGTTCTTAGCCGTCACTTTGTAGCCCAAGGTGCGAATAATGCGGCTTGTGTTTAATGAAGCGAGAGTTTTTCACGATGCGGCGGCGTCTGTGGCAGTGCCTGTCCATGTAATGTTATTTGTGGCATATAGATTGAAAATATTTAAGAAAAAGAATGCATGAACAACGAGGAGACGGGTGCTCGAATGCAGTTCGTGGGCTTGGCATCCTCTTAGACAAAGGCCATAGTTCCATATTTACTCATTGAATAAAAATACACTACAAATACAATTGAGAAAGGCAAAATGTAAAAAATAATTTGCCAAGTCTCAAGACGTTAGCTTTAAAACTGCAGGACTAGTTCCCTAAGAAACAGATTGACAAACAGACAGACGGGCATGGTTATATCAACTCGGCTGTTGATTCTGATCTAGAATATATATATACTTCATGGGATATGTATGCGTTACACACTTCGGGACAAAATTATAATACCCTATACGAGGCTATGCTAATAATAAAATCAAAAGCTTTTAAAAATATTAATTGGATATTAAGGATTGGTTATTAAGAATAACTGCCCCACTTTTCGAGACAAAAAAGGTGAGACAATTTAATTATCTTATCTTAATGACTTAAAGACTATTGAAACCCCTTCATAATCTTTCTAATAACCTGTCACTTTCATAACTCTAATAACTAATAAGCTATATGTTATATTTATGTTTATTTTTGCAGGTGCCAGATACATATACATCCACCTTTCTTCACAGCGCCATGTCTAATCATGTATCTCCAATGTTTCGATTGCAATATAGCTTTTGTGCCTTTGATTGATGTTGATTCTGATTAGATTTCTGCCAGCAGCTGATCGTTGCTTAATTGGGTAACGTTTGCCAAAAAAAATTGATATGTCATATTTTCTTTCACTTTTCCATTTCACTTGCAACTAATAAAGTGCTCAACGTCAAAAAGTTGCCCCATACCGCTGCCGCTTGTTGCAGTTGCTGCAAACAGTTTTGTTGCTTTATGCGAGCTCACTCGGTTGCTGCAGCAGTTCATAAAAAGCGGCAGCTAAAATTAACAAATGAAAAAAAAGCAAACACAACTTGAAATGGTTTTTAAACGAAAAGCGCGTGTGCGTGCTCAAGCGCAGCTCAGAGCGAGTATTTTTCGCGTATCTGTCGGATACATTTTCGTTGTGCCCGGCTCAACTGACACATGTGAAACGGGGCACACACATGCCCAGTTACAAATGTGTGTATATGTATATGTTCTTTTTTTTTGTTGTATTTGCAAAAGTTATTAATTTTAATTGACTGTTGTGTAATGTTCTCGCTCAGTGCACATTCCGCGCGACACTTCGACAGAGAACGCCGCCTGCCACTCCTCGCATGCACTCGGCTGATGGGGCAAGAGATGTCAATGTCCTGGAGCCAGGCCGTGCAGCTTTAATTGACACTCGGCTGGCTGCTGGCCAGGGGTAATGATGGCTATGTCGTCATTTAGCTAAAAATAACTGTTGTAATTAGGCGCGGCGAGCGTTAATCATTGAGGGGGCTGGGTTGGGGGACGGTGCCTACTTCTATTAGCTGCTCGTCTGTCCGACTGTCTCTTATTGGACTCTTTCAAATGCTAATTGAGGTATGCGCCAGCCACTTGTCACATTTGCCATATAATTTTAATTGTTTAACTTATAATAGGCGCCACTTTGGCAGCCTCCTCAACTGGTTTCGGTTTGCATTGCAATTTAATGCATTTGCTGGCGCCAAAAATTGTAGATGACAGCGCACAGCGAATGCGCAGCCCCTTAAATGATATTATCAACAGTTCTTTGATGAAGACAAATGATATGCACAACACTTTTGAGCCGCATGTCTAATTAATGCGAAATACCAAAGCTGCGCTTGGACTTTGCACTTTAACGGGAAGTGTATTTCGTAGTGGGTCAAATGTTTGACACATTTTGAGTGATTGCAATTGCCAAGCCCCGCACAGAGCAGTCGTTGACTCAGTTCAACTGCAAGCCAACATGCAGCTCGTGCTTTTCAACTTGGAGTGCTTTTACACGCACACAACTCACGCATGCAGCCAAACAGCTCACTGGCAGGCGCATCTAACGAAAAGCTTAAAAGCTCACCAATACAGACGGAAAATTCGAGCGCACGTGTGCAGCTACAGAGATGTCATTGTCTTGGCATTGTTGTGTCTTATTGCAAGCATTCTTAACTATTTACAGGCAGGCTTGGAAGTTCATTAATACAAGTGTGAATCATTGGCTAAGCTATAGCTAGCATCACAAGCAGATAGCCGCACATTTTATGTTCAAAAGCTCTCCAGAACAAACACATTATATGCAGCACTTGCACTTAAAGTTTTTTAGCATTAGCTTGCTCAAAAGCATGCATACTACACCCCATTTTCAGGCGCGTGTTTCAAAAAGCCTTAAAGCTTATCAAAACAAATGAATTAATCAAAAGGCTTTTCGTACACACAGCTAATAATCGCCAGCTCCAAGAGCTTCTACATGCACACAGCTCATGCATGTCGTGAGCCAGTACTTTGAAGTGCGCCGCTTGAAAGCTGACCAATTCAAATGCGGCATCCAATTGGCACGCTTTTAAAGTTATTTTAAAGTATTTGTATCTATTTACGCTTGGCACATATTCATTCATAACTCTAGGCTGAATTCCTAACGCTCTGGCATTGTCCGTGGTAGCGCCGATAACGCCTTTTAGACAGCCGCACGGCAGGCGGTCGCATAAACAAAATGTGTGAAATTTTTACCTAAAATAAAAATTGTAGACAATGTATGATACGGGCCAAAGGATATGGCAGACACTAAGGGTGTATTCGGTGCTATGTCTGCATTTGATTTCCGTTTGCCTTGGCGTGGCCATGCCGAGCCACGATTCCGTTTTGGAATCACACCTCTGCCGCCGCACACACACACACACACACATAGTCATAGAGAGCATTCGCATCGGGCTTGGGTAGATTTTTCACATGCCGTGGCAAACATTTGGCAAACACATGTGCACCAAAAACGCGCAGGCAGTCAGGAGTGCAAAGGGCCCATGCCTGAGGCATAGCCAGAGGCGGAGGCAGAGGCATGGCATTTGCTTTCTGTGTATCTAGGAGATGCGCTTGTGTACCTACGCCTTTTGGTCACTGCTGTTGCTGCTGCTGCTGCTGCCAGTTTGTCGATCCGTCTGTCCTTTGTGTAAACAAATCAAATGTCCGTGTTGTTTGTTGTTGTGCCTCACTCGCAGCCAGCGCAGCAACTCAAAATTGGCCAGCGAAATGTCTTTGTCAAGTCAACAGCGCCAAGCAAATTGCCTTAAACAGTCAAGCGAAGACGCACTGCAAAATAAATGGCAAAAAAATGGAAAAAGTGGCAAAAGTTTTCGCAAATCAGCTGAAATTATGAACTTCCGGCTGCAGCCAGCGGAAGTTCATTTTAACCCACAATAAAAGTTTGCATTCCAAAGAGGTTGTGCGTGTGTGGGGG
Organism: Drosophila littoralis; assembly: GCA_018903485.1. Classification (NCBI taxonomy): domain Eukaryota; kingdom Metazoa; phylum Arthropoda; class Insecta; order Diptera; family Drosophilidae; genus Drosophila; species Drosophila littoralis. The sequence goes on from JAEIGF010000593.1 coordinate 15,180,201, forward strand.
TGTGCGGGAGTCTGTGTGTGCGTATATTCTGCACACATATTTTCATGTTCATGTGCAAAAGTTTTGTGCTTATATAAGAGCATAAAATTTGCATTATTCACTTAAAACAAACAGCTCACACAAACACACACAAATGCGAGTTCCTTTTGCCTTTTCCTGTGGAAAACACTTTTTGCCGTTATGCACAAGCAAACAAACAAATATTAAATGCAAATAAATGCGCAAGAAAATTGCAAACATCGAGCCAATGGCATCAACCAAACGGAGCTCACAGCCAAACAAATAGCGAAATATTTTGAATAGCTATCGAATAAAAGCAGGATATGTTCTGTTGGCAAATCGGAGCACTCCCACTGCCTCTTTAGGTAGCTGGCATTGCCACGTGTTCGAAAAGCAGCTGGACATAATGCTGCCGGCCTGATAAATACTCTGTAATCTAATATTTAACTAGTTTCAAACAATAACTTAAGATCTTATCTAATCTAAGTACTGAAATTTTGGCACAAAATATGTTAAGCTTTAACAAATTTAATGCATCTTAAACTAAGTTTGAAGTGGGGTTAAAAAGCTGTTAAATATAACTTATCTGTATTATCATCAACTTTTTACAACGCATATCGTTATTTGGTGTTCCTAAGCCAAAATACAGTAGTTTAAAATTTAGAAACATTTTATTGAACCGGTTCTTAACCATCTTACAAACCATTTCTGAATCGAGTCTGAGTCAAAATAAATGAATAATAATAATTTGGACAAATGAACAATTAAAAATTCAGTTCTGAACCTTTCAAAAAACTAGGTTTAAAGTATTTTCAAAATAAATAACTTAATTTCAAAATAATGGTCTTAAAATAAACAATTTTAAGAATAATTTTCAGATCAGATATAAGCCAGCTATAAATCATGCGTAAGCCATTTCTACGCAATTTTAAAAACCATTTAAAAAACATTTAAAACCCATTGATCTACCAGTTAAAAGCGGGCCTGAGATTATTTATAAAACCATTTAAAATATAATGCATATCATTTGGCCATATATAAAACACTTATGAACCAGTTTAAAAGTTATATAAATGGGCCTGAGTTAGCTTTGGTGTGTATTCAAAACCATTTTATTTACTACAACTACATCTAGTATTTTGGTGGGCTTCCATCAGAAGCACAAGTTTAATAGAAACATATATTCACTGATAAATCATAAACCCATTCCGTATAGAATATATAGAGCATATAGAGATCGTAAACTGCCAGACTTGATGACAACTCTCAGGCAAATTGGCTTTTCAAAGTCCTTGAAGTTGTTGCCACCTCCGCTCTAGTCTCAAGCCACCATTCAGAGCGCGTGCAGCGTAATAAAATGCAACGTTTTTCTAGTTTTCGATTTAAAAGGCAAAGTTTTGCTGTTAAACTAACAAATACAAACACACGAGTTACAACCAAGAAGGCAGCGCCAAGACGCCAGCCAGCAAGGCAACCCAGCCAAGTTCCGTAGACCCCGACTTTGGTTCCGACTCCAGCTTCGATTCCGATTCCGATTCCCATTCCGATTCTGATTCGCAAACAGGCACCTAACTGAGGCAGCACGCATGCAAATTGCGCTCAAGGATTTGAGAGTTGAGCACATTTTGCAGAATTTATAGTTTTCTCTTATTTACAGACAGGAAGTGCAATTCACAAATCGTTAGCTCAACACAGACACAAATCGAAGCGAATTCTTGCCAGGAGTAGGAATAGCTACCTTTCCTTCCCCTCCTCCTCGGAAAAGCTGCAGCACTTTGCGCCTTTGTTTGTCTTGGCTCGGTGCGGATTGAGAGGCAGGGCCACAAGAGTATCTATTACCAGCCACGTGCTGACTGTGTGTGTGTGTGTGTGTGTGTGAGTGTTTGTGCTTCTGTGTGAGGTGTGCCTGTAACTGCCTAAGCCCGCCCACTAAAGAACTTATAATCAACAGCTTTGGCGGCTTAAAACTCGGCAATGAAAACCGAAGCCCGAACAAACTATTTTCGAATACCCTGTTTGAGTGTGTGTGTGTGAGTGTGTGTGTGTGTGTGGGCCAAGTATTTCAAAATAACATAAGTATCTGTGGCCAAAGAACTGGCAGCTTCTACTCCTATATAAAGCTGGATTCGAAAAGTTTCAGCGTCGTCGCCGTCGCTGTGCAATTCCCAAAATGCGGCCCGTGTGTGCATTTAAGCCACTTTTACTGAAACTTCACATTAATTTCAATTTGCTGCCAGTAAAAGTTTTTCATGCACGTCCGCAAATTGCTTTTGGGGACTAACAGACGTGTGTGTCCCTGTTTATGTGTGTGTGTGTGTGAAGCATATGTAGCAGAACTTTAACACTTTGCGGCCAAGAGGTGTTCCATATACTATATGCCCTTCGATCTGCAAAGCCCAAACGAATTGGCGACAAAAAAGGCATAAGATAATAGCAAGATTGTTTTAGTCGATAGTGTCCGACGGGTAGATACCCTGTGCTGAGCCCCAAGCTGCTGCTAAAAACATTCGGACTTCCTTCTGTACACATACTCTACATAGGCATGTAGGCATGCTTCTTTTTCCCTCCTATGCCTATAAGTATAGTATATAAATTCTTTCTTGAACAACTTCCGTGCTAATGACCCGATGCTTACGAAGACTCTTTCTTTAACTATAAGATGTATTTCTTATAAGAGCCTACCTACCAAGTTTGCTGTATGTAGCTTTTAAAATGTTCGAGTTATATATCGATATTTTATACATAATAAATCTACATACTTTTCCCATTGCATGTCTCTTGCTTCCGAAGTTTCTGAGATCGTAGCGTTCAAAAAGATGGACATACAGATGGACAGGGCTTGATTGGCTCAGTTTTTCGCCCTGGAAGAGCATATAGATTATGCTTAGTTGGTTCGAAGATGCCGGCTTCTGTCTGTCACAGACACCCTTTTACCCTCTCCGTGGGTTCAGCTATAGTAAATAAACAAAATTGTGGCTTGGCATTTCACTGTTGACTTTGTTTAGCTTGGCGTCGTTTTTTTTTTTGGTTCTTTTTTTGACCACCCAAAAAATGTTTCGCGGAAAGCACAAGGCAAACACACTCAAGCACACACACAAATGCACACAGGGACACATACACACCGCAGCGAAATACGAAACGTGCTGAATTTTGCTGGCATTGCAAATGAAATCTGAATTCTTAAAACGAAAGAACGCCACCTTCCAAAAGACAGACGCCCACATGCGACAAAAATCTGTGTGACGTGACATGGAGCCAGATGATGTCGCCATCGCCCACTGAAGTATCTGCAAATCAAGTTCAGCTTCAGATAGAAAACAGCAGCTGCCTGCCATGAAATCATGCAGCTTGACTGATAAATTTGCAGCCTGGCAGCCAGCGACCCTCATTAGTCTTAATAGTTTAACGAGCAACTACCCGATGCGAATGCTCGAAAGCAGCCCATTAATGAGCTACGGTTAAATTTTATAAATTGGGCCCAGTTCGTATGCATATGAGGCACACACCTTTAAGGAGCTTGTCTTTGGGTCAACAAGGATGTGCCGCTCCCAGCTGAGTTGTTCGTTTGGACAGGCTTAAAGCTGGGCACATGGCGCACACTTGTCGCCTGTCTCCTGTCTTGGAGCTGGCTGCCTTGGCCGTTGGGTTTCCTTTTCGCTTTATAGTCCTCGTTATTTGCTTGCTGTGCAACTTGTGAGCTGCGTTTGCTGCTTGTCTGCTTTATATCCTGCGGGATATGCAAACTTATTAGACAAGTTTTTCCCCGGCCCGAGCTGCGAGTTGTTCGCCAACTCTCGAGTGATAAAGACGCCCCGAATGCCAAACAGCACAAAACATTTTGTGCCAGTCATTTGCATATGGGCTGCACCAGTGGAGGGGGTTAGATCAGTGGGCGGAGACTGGCACGGGGGCTGGGGGGTCTGGCAGTGAGGTACAAGTTAAGATTGAAAGGGTTCCACAGAGCCGTGTTGTTATGCTACTGTTATGTGCCACAGATATGTGACTATTATATTGACCACAAACTATAATCGTTTATTGTCTTATTTTGGATTAATATAACTTAACTTGGGGATTTTTCCTATCGGAGCCTGAAGCTTTAATTGTTATAACACTTTTTTACCTCAGAAGCTAGGGTAATACCTTGTTTTTCTTTCTTTACCATTTCCTGTTTGTTTCTCTGGTTCGATATTCATTTTATAGAACTCTTATATCTTTCGTACTCTATTTTATTTTTTGGACTTGTCAAAAGCGCACCTACACCAGATTTACTTTACAAGTCTTCAATCAATATTTCTTGTCACTTTTTGTCATTGACATTTTCAACAATTACAAGTTAATCTGATAGTTAATCTGTTAATCTGCAAAAAAAGTGTTTCATTATATGTCTCGAATAATCTGCCTTAGTTTAGATTTGTTTTGACATTCCACGTATTATTTCACGGAAATTAGGTATTTATTATATGTATAATAAGCCCCAAGTTATTAAGATTAACACAATTTAAAAGCTAAGATCGGTAGACTCTGGATTCGTTGTTATAGAAAAAAAGCCATTCAATACCGTGCTTCGATGTCTTGTATGTTAAAAAAATATATGTCAATAGTTTTCGTGCTGTTTTAAAATAAATGCAGCTATGATAAGTTGAAATATTTGCGAATTTGTCTTGGGACTTTTTCGCCATATTGTATAAATAGTATTTAATTTCTACGTGTCCTTGATGTCAACAAAATGCAGACAATGTTGCCACAATTCTGCCGCTTGACAAGTTCAATGTGTTTGCACCTGACAAGGCATTTTCTGCTCTCTGGTCCATGGCTAACCTCGAGATGCCTCGCACAGGCAGGCACCGCGCTAAGATGGTAGCGGACCACCCAATGGGATTTGGCTTTTTGCAAAACAAACAAAACGTCAGTCAAAACTGGCAAACGGCGCAAACTGTGCCGCGGGCGAATCGTGGCGGCCAAAAAAAAGTGAATAAAAAAAAAAGGAGAGAACAACTATCAACGGCATGTCGAAGATTAAATACCCTTGTGAAGACAAGTCCTAAAAATGTCTTAAGAAATGGCAAAAGTTGATTACAATAGCAGCTCTATAATGCTCGCATTTGATGCGGCATTTCAGAATTGCTTGGAGAATAACGAAACTCATAAAAAACAAGAATGCTTTCCACACGAAATAACAATCTTTGATGGGCTTTTAGACAGACCCATAGATATATTAGTTCGATGTTGAATTGAATTTATAAACAAAAAAAGTTGTTCATACAAGATCTTAATTTTCGCCTGACAGCATATCATACCTGGTTCGATCCGACTTATGACGAAGAATATATGTTCTTTATTATCACCGTCTATGTGCTATAAAGATCGTGACAAAATTGAGATACCCTTTAATAGGGTATTACAAAAATGCTGCATTGCATTTCAATGTTTCAATCTTGGCTGGCATAAATAGCCGTGTGTTTATGTTGGCAGCACTTGAAAAGCGGGCAGCTCGACCCAGGACCACCAACGGGCTGATGTGCTGCTGCTGGCTGGCGCCCCTAAAAGGGCAAATTAATTACAATTAAAAGTTTTGCCGGCCCAACAACACCTTGGCCAATAAAATTGAAATTTATGGGTCACACATGAGCTGCTCCAAAGAAGCTGGGCGTCTTGGAGTCGAGCTGCTTTTATTAATTGCCAAGCTGAGCTGAGCTGCTGCCTGTGGTCGGGACGTGGGCTTAAGGAAATTTGTCTTACTCTCGAGTGGACCGCAAGCCAAGATGCACACCTCCCGAGCAGAGCGGCCGCCCACCCGCCCGCCTGATTCATTTAACTACTTAAGCTATTATCCGCAGCCGAAAAGGGTTGCCCATGTGCTGCTGTTGCTGCTGCTGCTGCTGCGGCTGATAAATTTACAGTTTTTGGTACAAAATTTAACCGTTTCTGACAGACGCTCCTGTACTTCACCTAAGTGTTGCACACTGATAAGACCAAGGCTCGGAATGTGGGCGGGTCGTGGCACACATGTGTGGCGGCCCCTGATGGAAACCACATAATAATTCTCGAGAACAATGTAAGCGTCAATTGTGCACGGCCATGTGTGTGTGAGAGTGTGTGTACTACATGAATGGGTGTGTGCGGGTGTGGGTGTATTCCAGGGCCTGGCCATGTGGGTAGTTTCTTTGGCCATGCGCCACGGAGACGTTGCCCACATTTCTGCAGATGTAAACGTCAAGGGACAAAGGCAAGGACGACGGCACATGCCACACGTCAACTCGAGAAATTTAAATTAAAAACCTTTTTGCATAAAATGCTTTTTCTGTTGTTGTTGTTGTTGTTGTTGCAACATATTGCAAGTGCCACATGCAGCGGGCGTCTTTACATAAGTAACAAACAGCAGTAACTAAAATACGGGCTCCTGAGATCATAGATAAAGTATTATAGCAATAGAAAACATTTACATGTTCATGATAAAATCGCATAATTGAATACGGAACGCAGTTTCAAGTATTTATACTATTGAAATAAATGAAATGTCTGAGGTTCGTGTAGGTCTGAACTTATATGTAGCAGATATGTGATAATATATAATAGTAGCTCGAAAATGCTGAGTTTGATGAAAATATCTTTGAAAACAGAATAAGTAGCCATATAAGGTTCTACTATCCGACCGATCTTTCCAATAGCAGCTTATAATATAGTGGTCCGATGTTGATAAGACTTTGCATATATATGGAGTTTATAGTGGAACTAAAAGCTTGTGTAAATGATTATCATAAACAAAAAGTTGTTCATTCAAGAACCTACTTTGGACCGATCGATTCTATGACAGATATATGAATTGTACACTCATCCGGCTAGTTCTAACATATGAACTGCCTGCAACAGGAAAAAGGACCATTGCAAAGTCTGAAGACGAAAGCTTTTAAACTGAGAGACTAGTTTCAATTGAAGTAGATATACGAGCAGACGGACATGACTATATCAACTTGGCTGTTGATGCTGATCTAGAATATATATACTTTATGGGGTTGAAAATGGCTCCTTCTATTAGTATTACACATTTCATGACTAAATTATAATACCCTCTAAAAGGGTATACAAACATATACCAAATATCATATTTGTGCATTAACAGCGCGTTACTATGAACGTAGCTGCATGTATGATTCGAGCTCTAGTTAATAGCTTTTAATAACACAATAACGCTGGTGGTTATTTAATAATAACTAAAGGAAATTTGTTTTAAGAGTATTTTAAATTTTTTGTTTATCATTGAAGTTCTTTTTATCATACCAAGAAATTTACTCGCAGCAAATGACAGTTTTTTTTTGGTATTCTCATGCATTTTCGGGTTCGGAATGTTGTTGAATTCGATAAACAAACAATTTATGTGAAATTCATGCGTGCGATAAGCTGGAAACAGTGCGAAAGAGGAAGAGCATTGTGAAGAGCGGGATGGCGACGGTGCCTGAACCAAAACAAGCATGTTTTTCTTTATTTTTTATCAACAGCAAAACGCATTTGAGTATTTCATTCAGGGAACTGCATAAATCTGCTTGAGCTCCAATATTTAGCCAAATGCCTATAAAACTAAATCAGCTTGGCTCTTGTCTGCGAAATTCTTTAGCTCGAACGTTGCTGCTGCTTATATTTTTTTTTTTTTTCCACATATGCTCTGTTGACGGCGCCAATTAATTTGTGTGCTTAATTCAGCTAATTATTCCAAGCAATAAAATTCTCAATAGATGCGTAGATTGTGCGGGTTGTGGCCGGGGAGGAAGACTTAAGGAATTGAACATGAGTGGAGGCACAAAACCGACACCTAAGCCAGTGACAAGAGCCCAGAGCCCAGGGCCCAGAACTCAGTGCGGAGCACGTGCCAGACAAGGACAAGGACACGTTCAGTTACACTTTTAATTCAATTCGCAAAGGTTCCTTGGCACTGCTCGTGCTTTTTTTATTTTGTTTCATATAAATGTTTTTTTTTTTTGTATTTAGCTTAAGAGCACAAATAAAAATCGAAATAAAAAGCAAGGCGACATTTAAATTCAAATTGTTCAAGACGCTGACGAAGCTGCCGGCGCCACACGTCGGATTAATTTTATGTGCGCCAAGCAGGAGCAGCTCTGGCTCCGTCTCGGTTTCTCGGGCGCTGGCTTCCCTCGGCGGCGTTCAATTAGAGTCCACTGGCGGGGGTGGAGACGTCGCTGGGCTATTGCCATTGGCTGTGCGAGCTGCCATGCAATTGTTAAAATCGAATTAAGCCACGGTGTCGCATACTTTTGATCTCCTTGACGCCGCCAACGTTGCCACAGCCAATGAAATGTTGCAGATGTCCTCTACCCCGCCTTGGACCAGTTGGCTCTGTCTCTGTCCCCGTCTCAGCTACAGTCTGCCAATGTCCTTACATTGTCCTTGCCAGTCACTGGCAATGCCCGTTGCTCTCACCAAGGTATCTCGACCCCGACTCCCAGCTACATCTCCGACTTCCCTGCGATTGCGATTTCGGTTTCAATTTCAGTCACTGGCGCAAATGAAATTAAATGAAGATTAGTCGTGTGCTCGCTCCCAGATTATTCCAAGAAATAAAAATCTTCATGATACGAGTGTACTCAACCGCTGGGCTAGCTGCTCCATCCGAGTACTCATTATTTTTTCGTTTTGTCTGCTGGCAGCGGCTTTTGCTTTTATTTCATTTGCCTTTTTATGGCGCTTGAGGTGATTTGCCCAACTTCGCTGCCCTCCATTAGAGCCAGCAGAGCGGTGGGAGGAGGGAGGGGCGTGTTTACCAGTTCGAAAGAAGCATTGTCTAAATCTAAGCAAATCACAAGCTACATTTGGTCCGCAAATGATGGCCAGCTTTTGGCTTTGGCAAGTCTTTGCTAGAAGTTCACATAGTTGACAGAGTTCTATACTGTTTGAATAGCTATTTTATATAATATTTTCTTAATGTGCCCGCGAAAACTCGAATTACACCTTAATCAGTGCTGAGAAGCACAGCAACTACGTAGAGGGTATATCTTAGTAAGGACACCCAATTCAGGCCATTTCCTGTTTTGGCGTCTTTTGAAGCGATTTCTGATAACATTTTGATTGAGTGCGATAAACAATAACTCCGACAATTTAAAGTCAGCTATAGATCTTACATTTCCTTTGAATATCTAAAGTATGCCCATTACCTATAGCATACTCCTGCATAACAGAAACCGGCAGAGGCAGAGCTAGATTTGAGGATAAGGGATAAGTTGGGATCGGAGATATTTTTTTCACATAAAGCGTTGCACATATCATGACAAAATTATAACTCCCTCTGCAAGGGATATAATGCTAGTTCAAATCTGGCTTATGAGGTTTTTTATAGCTATCTCCGACAAAGTACTTGCAAGAACTCTTTAAACTGTCTAATTCCAGCTATGTAGCTTAAATTTGAGGTGAGTACTTTAGTTTGAAAGCAGCTAAGATTAAGGAATCTTTGGCACCTGTGATCAACTGCTAAAATTTGATAAGCACGTGAATATAATTTAGTATATGTTTGGCTTAAGATCGACCCGTTTGAAAAATTTGTTATTTGAAAGAGAATAATATGCTACACTTGATTAACCCTTTTCACGCCTTGGCCAGCGCCTTCATCACGTGTTCAATTAAAAGAACTTGTCATTAATTGCCAACCAATTTGCTTTCATCACATCACACAACTGCCGGACACACTTTACCGCGGCTCAAGAACTTGATGAGCAGCAGCCGTTGGTGTTGACATTTTTTGCATATTAATTGAAGACAAGGCGTCGGCCGCTAGCTTGGACTCGGCTGTGTTCTTTTGGTCCACCCTTGGCTTAATTTGCGGTAAGTTCATTAAGTAATAAAACATAAATTTCATTTTTTTCCAGTTTTTTGTTGTGTTTTTGTATTTTGTTCTTTGGCACCCCATCAGCGAGTTCTTGGTAATTTTTTTTAATGCTTTGCATATTTTTTTAATGAATTAATTCTGTTTTGGCTTTGCTTTTTTCGGTTTTGTTGATTCACCGTTCAGTGGACTTTGATAAAGGCGCAAAGTCGTTGGCGATAAAAAGGCCAACGCAATGCAACGGGAAAGGGAAAATGTTAAAAAAAATGTATAATTTATGCGAAATATATTATAAAAAAAAAAATGTATATAAAGCGCTGAGGAAGCGGAAAACGTGTTTTCATCAAACTTTGACTGAACGACTGTTAATTATGCGCTCGCCGCAAAACTTTTCTATCAATTTTTGTTGATGCTGTTTTTTTTTTTTTTAGAGACAGAAAAACTTGTTTGTATTTTAGCGCTAAAAAACATGTTTTGCATCCGAAAATGAATGCGATATATTTTTCACATTTAATTGCCTCCTTTGGGCATGATAAAAATATAGCATCAAATTGCGACATCGAGTCGTAAGTGTTGTTAAAGCGTGTCGGGGTCGGGTTCTTTTCTGAAATGTTGTCACTTTTTAGTCAAATTTGTTAGAAATGTTGTTATTGTTGTTGTCGTTGTTACTATTGCCGCCTGTTGACATATGTGCCCGCAAATGAGCCGTGCAATTGTCGTCGTGGCCTGACATATTGACAGGCTCCGAACTGCGCTTCATTCTAGTCGATGCATTCAAGATTGAAGTGCACTCCTCTCGCGGGAATCGTCTCAAATTTCCGACGTGCGCGCAGCTTGTGGCTGACAACTATTCGTCTGTTTGTCTGTCCAACTGTCTGTCTTTCTGTCTGTGAGTCTCACTGTGTATCTGTTCAACCAGCTGAACATTGCCCCAAGTCGTCTGCCTGATAGCGTGTCGATACATGTGCCATTTGGGAGCACACGCAGAGTTGTTTACACTTTACAACAAATCGACACTTTTAATGAATCAAAGATTGCTTTTATTTGCTACTACAATTCTGATTTGCCTTGGAATATATTCTTATTTGTATTTATGCATATACATACATACATACATACATTCATATTTATGCTCATGCATACTCACATGCACACTAAAACGAAATTTTATTATATTGCCAATGCAACTCTGTTAATATAACACTAAATATCAAAGAACGAAAACCTTTTATGTTTACTTGCAATCATGAGAATCGCATAGTAAGGTGATATTTATTCATTTATCGCATGATGTGCGGATAAAGTTGTTCGATCCCTTCTTGGAAATTATATTGAAATCCTTAATTTTTAAGTTTAGAATCGATTCCATTTTCGCAAAAAATTGTGACGTTTATATTTTTCAGTTGTACATTTTCAAATCCATGTTCAGCAGTGTATCTCTGACAAACGTCTGACTGTTTGTAGGGTTGTTTACAATAAACTATTCTAGTCTGATTGCTAATGAATAGTTGTTACTGGGGCAATTAGTTAAGCTACCTTGGACATACATAGCTTAGTTGAGTGAGGCACGAGTAAGAGTTTTTAACTGAGTCAAGTCTTATCGGTCCACGAGACTTGCATCAGAGCGCCTATCAGTGTCGCTCACATTTCACCTATGAACTTGCGCAACGACTTTGCATGCAGCCCGTTGGCTTGGGTTATGTATAAAGTTGTGAGCTGATCCCCACAGTGCATTCTGTTCTCAACACTCAAAGCACCATGTTGCATCTCTCTACGGTGCCGCTGCTGTTCCTGTTGCTGCTGCTCGCTGCGCTGACCAACGCTGAGGTTGTAAACTTCCAGCCCTGCGCGGATAGTGTGGATATGTGCAGCATTGATCAGGTGCGGGTGGAACCGTGTGTTCAGGCGGAACGAAACGCGGCCTGCCACATACGTCGACGCCATCCGTCCAAGATATCCTTCGAGTTTACGCCCAAGTTCGATGCAGACCGTCTGGAGGCCTCCTTGGGCTGGGTGAAAAGTGAAACGGAGGAGCTGCCTTTGGTTTCCCTGGATCGTGACGCCTGCAAGGCTACCAGCTGTCCGGTTAAGGCTGGTGTTCAGCAAACCTACACACTGACTGCGCCCGTTGAGGCCAAGTTTCCCCTAAGCGCTTATACCATACGCTGGAACCTGAAGGATCCCGTCACCTCCAAACGCTGCTGCTTCACCCATGACATCAAGGTGGTGCGCTAATTCTAATACAATACTAACTAACTACATACATACTAACATATATATAGGAACAAAACGAGATTGTATTATATTGGCCATACAGCTCGATATTATAACAATAAAAATTAATGTATGAAAACCCGTAAGGTATACATGCAACCATGAGAATCGTAAAGAAGGGCGATATTTCATTATGTTAATATGCAACGGCAAATAAACGTTTTTAATAAGAGCGTTTTTAATTAGAGAACACATGACTTGTGAAATTCTATGGAATTGGAATCAAACATTTTTCATTTTAGAATCGATTCCATTTTCTCAAACAATGTGAATCGATCCCATTCTCGCAAAAAGTTTTTTAATGCCAATCGAAGGACTTGATCAGCCCAAATTGTTACGTTATTAATATCAGACTGAATATACTGGGGATATCACAAATATAATAATTTTGAAAACTTAATTGACTAAAACTCGATTAAATAAAGTGCGATCATGGAAAGATATGTATTTCTTGCGAATAAGGGGACTACTTCAGCTGTACTTGCTCAAATACATGATGAATAGTGTACTCCTGACAAACTTTTAAGTGCTTGTCAGCCTATCGACAAACATATATTCGTGTCTGAATGCTAATGAAGAGTTGTCGCTGGGGCAATTAGTTAAGCTACCTTAGACATAGCTAAGATGAGTGGCATATGCTCGAGTTCTTATCTCAGTCCAGTCTTATCTGTCCACGGGACGTGTATAAGAGGGCTTATCAGTGACGCTCACAATTCACAGTTCACCTATGACCGGTTGATAAGACGTCGTAGGCAGCTCGTGGGCCTGGGTTAAGTACAAATTGTGCGCTCATACGAACAGCGCATTCTGTTTCCAACACTCAACTCGCCATGTTGCATCTCACTACGGTGTCGGTGTCGTTGTCGTTGCTTTTGCTGCTGGCTGCACTGGCCAACGCTGAGGTTGTCAACTTCCAGCCCTGCGCGGATAGTGTGGATACGTGCACCATTGTTCAGGTGCGGGTGGAGCCGTGCCCGCAGGCGGAACAAAACGCAGCCTGCCACATACGCCGGCGCCGTCCATCCACGATTTCGTTCGACTTTACGCCCAAGTTCGATGCAGACCGTCTGGAGGCCTCTTTGGGCTGGGCGAAAAGTGAAACGGAGGAGTTGCCTTTGGTTACTATGGATCGTGAGGCCTGCAAGGCGACCAGCTGTCCGGTTAAGGCTGGCGTTCAGCAAACCTACACACTGACTGTGCCCATTGAGGCCAAGTTCCCACTGAGCCCTTATACCATACGCTGGGGCCTGAAGGATCCCGTCACCTCCAAACGCTGCTGCTTCACCCATGACATCAAGGTGGTGCGTTAATGCTAATCCCAGTGCCATGTGGTGCAATAAAATGCAGTTTTTTTGCTCTCAACAATTATGTGCGTTTTTTGTTGTTTTTAATTATTTCTGAGCTGTGTCCCTCATTTAGCTTATGGTACACTGGGGCATTGGGAATGGGACAAATATTGCGTCATGGCCATCAACCTGCGAGGCTAATGAAATGCGCCCAAGGCCCAGCGTTAAATCAACAGGGAGTAAAAAACTTTGATTGAACTTTTGGGTGCCATAAAAGCAGCCACCTAACCCCGACCACAACCTCCAACCGCCGTCAGTCGCCCATTTTTGTCTCGGCTACTTATCAGCGTCGTCAAACAATTAAAAATTGAGCACTTAAGTTGTGGTCATAAAATCATTTGTTTTTCTTTTTATTGTTTTTTTCTACATTTTTGGTTGTTGTATTGTGTTGGGTTTTCTCTCAGTGGTGGAAAATTCAAATGGCAATAATTTCAAATCACTTTTCTCTTGGTTTTTTTTGTTTACCTAAACGAAAAATGTTTACGCTTTCGTGGGGCTGCTCGAAATTGTAGACGAGGCTTCGGTTTTTTTTTCCCGGGCAAAAGAAAGCTGATAAGCACAGCATTTTGATCCCCAACCACAGGAACAATAACAACAACAACAACGACAATAACCGCCACATCGATAACAACAACCACAGCATCCACTTGAATAAATAATAAACAAAGCAATGACATACAAAATTATGGAACACGGTTTTTTTTTGTTCAGTCTTCGAGGCAAGTTTGTGGCGCGTAACATTTAATAATTTATGTGGAAATGAAGATTGTAATCGGAGCAGCGGGCCATTCAATCGAGTGCGCTATTCTCGCCGTTCTTGTAGCCCAGGACATAGGGCGTTTTGGTCAGCTGCGACATGATGCGGCACTTGACGTTCTCGAAACACTCAGTGGCATCCACATAAAGCACCTCGCGACGATGACTGAGATAGGCATTTAGCGCGGGCTCACTCTTTCGGTACTGCTGCATCTGATAGTCCAGATAGGTGATGTTGTCCTGCGGACTGGGCCTATAGGTACACATCAGCATGCGCATGCGTGCCATTTGCTCGTCAATCTGAAGGAAGATCAGGCGATTGGGCGGCACGGTGAAGCCCTCGAAAAGCTCGCGTGCCTCGCAGCGATTTTTCGGATAGTTGATTAATATCCAGCCACGATGCAGTGCATCCTTCTTGAGCAAACGCTCCTGTACTATGTTGCCCACGGCTTCCGAAAGTTCATAAACGGAAAAGTGTTCTATGGCATGATTCAGCAGATCCTCATTCTTATTCCGCACAGATCCATTTATGTGATGATAGGCTAGGACTTCAGCATCTATTATGAGCAGATTCCAGCGCTGGGCCAGCACATGGGCCAGGGAATGCCGGCCCGAGCCGCCTCGTCCATGCAGCACAATACGGTGAAAGAAGTTCTTCGGCAGCTGGTAGAAGTCACCAGCTACACCCAGATGAAATGCATTCATAGCCTTCGTGTAGATCTCTTGGGCTATGTGCCGTATGTTTTCGCCCAGCCAGCGACGCACATTCTCAATGTTCTGCAATGTCGCTTCCGCCAAGAGGCGACTCATGATATCCAACAACTTGTGCTTCTCAATATAAAACATGTAGGCGGCGCTAAACTTGACCAGCATGGCCTTATCCATTTTGGTGGCAGAGGACATGATTTCAATATTAACTAAAACAAAAATAACCGATTAAATATTGAATGTCTATATCAATGGGACTAGTGTAAATAACTGCAATGTCAATTTTATAATTTTTATTTCGTAAAAGTTTTATTGAAATTGTATACCATGCTTGATGATAAATGGATTTGAAAATAATCACTAGGCTTTCCTAGAATGATTAGCTTTGCAAGTTAAGGTAGCAAAAGAAATATACTTGAGTAGAGAGCAAAACATCATAATAGTACATTTTGTTGAGAATTCCTTATATAGCATATTTGGGAATCCAAGATACATATTTTTGTTTTTTTCATTATTTGCTATATTTTATTATTTAATAAGAATCGGCCAATAAAGAAGGAGAAACCTCTTCCAAAATCGCATAAATCATAAATATCACTTCAGTTTTGCTAAAGCATAGGAAGTTTGAAGATCCGGAAGAGTATATTCTACTTGGTAGTTAGAAATTATTTTTTTTTCATTTCCCGCTTTGAAGACATTTGTTTTTGATGCCGTTAATTCTCCAAGTCGGTGATTATCTCTCATTATATGGCCATAAGGGGCATAACAATAATGCCAATTGTTGAAGAGTTGCCACATTCATTGCACATATTAATTACATCCGTTACAATATTAGAAAATGGCGCGCACTTCCGGCCAAAGGCAAGCCAAGACTGGCTAAAATGGCCATAATGGCTAATGTGTTGCCAGGCGTTGTAAATTGGCATCATGTAAGTCCTAACACATAAGCTGGTGACAATATTTTGCTGCGAATTATGACAGCTCTTTTGTCTGAGCGCGCACATTAACAATTTAAAAAGTTATCTTGGCCTCGGCTTGGCTGCGCTTGGCCCGAAGGAGGTTTTGGTGACGCTGCTAACGGCCTGCAAAGTGTTGCCAAATGGCTGTCATACTTTATATTGTCTTATGAGACATGCCAGGGCATGTCCTGGTCCTGGTCCTGGCCAAGGCACTAGCTAAGCAAAAATGCAAGCATGCCACAGAGGACTCTGCTGCATAGTCATATCTATAACGAGTATTCGCCTTGCTGTTGTTGTTCTTGTTGCTTCTCATTTGTATAGAGTGGGGGGCTAATAAAGACTGGAATTCTATGAAAAATTGTTTCCTGTTGCTTGCCTGGCATTGGCCAACGTCTTATATGGCCATATTGTAATGCCAAGTATGCTGTTAATATCTTTCACATACTAATATTGCTCAGTGCATTTGCTTTTCGGTTTACTTGACCAACAGCAGCAGCTGCTGTTGCTGCTGCGAGTTGCTCCAGCTTTAAGCAATCATAACAACTACAACAGCAACTACAAAATTACTCTTATTTTAATAACATAAGGCGCGATATAAAAATCTGAATATGCATATGAATCTGAATGCTGTTGGCTGTCGCCTGGCACAAAGCGCAACTTTTTAATTAAAGCCAAAGTCAAAGCAAAATCAAAAGCAAAAGCGACTGCGACTGCGAATGCGTGGGCCGCAGTGGGCGACAGCTTTTCAGAGTTCCTCAATTTTGTCACATTTCCCAGAAATGTGCTAAATTACATTTCATCACATATACGAAAACGTATCCGTTTTAATCATCCAAAAAACCAACAAAAAATAAGCAAAAAATTAACTATTAAGACTGCTAGATACCCGGTACCCAAGTCTTGAGTGTTCCAATACTTTATTTATTATCCCTTTGCAAAGGGTTCTTAGCTAAAAGACCGGAACATTTGCTTATCACGGTTGTGTTATGTGAGGTTTTGGGGTTTACTTATTAAATTAAATGACTGCATATCATTTAATCTTAAAGATAGACTACTAACTATCTTATAGATGGACTGTCTACAATCAAGCCCAAATGATATGTAGTTTATATATTTAATCTTATAGATAGATCGCCTACTATCGAGCCGAAAACCTTGAACATATGGAAAAGAAAAGTGAACCATTATCATATATTATATATTAATATTGTGAGTTGTGTTATTTTTGAATTATCTAGTTTTTTTATCTAGCCAAGACAACACTTTACAAATCCTATATATACAATAATTGAACAATGTACTGCTTATATTAATATGTATGCAATAATTTTGAACTACATGTGTATTTCGTCTGAGGCAACTGCCCAGGCTATCGAAAAATCTGCATTGATGTGCGTTAACTCATTTTTATGATACCTCCATTTAACCCATTTTTGTTACAGGGTATTAAAAAAAGCCAAAAACAAATATATGCCACAAGCAACGCTGTCGTTTGACGCAGTTTCGCTTATCAGGAAACATTTCATATTTAAACAAAAAAAAAGGAAAAGATTTCGTAGCGGTTTTCTATCCAACAGACGCGCTGATTGAATGAAGCTGCGAAACGAGCACACGCAAATGCTCAAAGCGGGCTACCAGGGGCAGCCCTAGGGGCAGGGAGGGGCTGTGGCTGGGGCAGGGAACATAGAAGACTCATCGGACGGCGGCTGATAAGCGAAAAAGTGACGGTCTGTGCTTGGCACTTGGCACTTGGCACTCGGGACTGGGCACTAAGCCTGCTGCGAGCAGTAGTTAAAACTATGCCTCGTTTAGATTGCTGCGCACTTGAGTTGCCGTTTTTCATGTTGCCGCACGTTGCAACTGTGGACGCAAAAAAAAAAAAAAAGAAATAACAGAAGAAAAGGAAAAACTTTATCGCATTGCTGAAAAGTCAGCGGCCTTTTGAGTCAGCTTGGCGGCGGTTGCATCTCAACGTCTGCGAGCGTGTTATCTGGTCGCTTGTATCGACACACACCCCCACACACACACAGACACTTCCTGCGGAAACTGCGTGCAACGTGTGGCGCAGTCACTCGTCTTGCGTTTATCAATTTCTGAATTGCGTCGAGGCGAATTTATCAGACAAACGCCTGCATAATTTTTGTACTGCGGTTAAACGCAAAACACTCAACAATTAAAAAGCGTTTTTTCCACTGCATGCCACACAATTGCTAGTCAACGTCAAACATAATTCCCTTGTGTGGCAAATGCCTCAGACCCCTCAAAAAAAAGAACAAAAATGGAGCACAGCCACACATCAACAAGCAGTCAATGTCCACACCTCGATATTTGCACCAGCACCGAGGACCTTTCAATCCTTCGACAATTTGCCATTGGCTGCCAATATTTTTGTTCATTTTTTTTTGAAAATTTTTTTGCCCCATACTGGGCAGCATGCTTTGCAGCTGCGGCACGTGAGGCATTGTCCTGCGTCGTGTGCGCTGGTTGCCTTCAATTATGCAACAATTGAAAAATTACGACGTGTACAACAATTTTTTCACTGCGATTTGTTGAAGGGTTGCCTTAGCGGTGGCGACTACGGCTGCTGCTGCTGCCACCCCCCACACGGCAATGACAACAGGTTTTAAATTTGTCACCACAACAAACAGTGGCAACAACAACAACAACAACGACAACATTGTTCATGACAAACGCCAAATGATGCACAAATTTAATTACGCAATTTTATTGGATTAACAGCGAACCTGAATGTGGAGTAGCTGCCCAGCCACTGGCTACGCCATGGCGCATAAAAACAAATTTAAATAAGCCGCACATATACGCAGATAGCATACACACACTCACACATTCATACACCCACATGCGCATATGTGTATGAGCGAGGCAGCTGTCCAGCTCAAACCCCAAAGATTTTTCCATCTTTACAGCTTCTAGTCGCGTAGGTGAGCCGTAAATTTGCGCGCCATTGTTGTTGCTGTTGTTGTTGTTGTTGTTGACGCCAATGTCGTGTGTCCTGGCCACATGGCCACATGGCCCTGGCGTTTGGGGCTGTCCGCCGTTATCTTCCTTTTTGGCCTTTCACTTATGCAAAACGAAACATTTGAAAAATATGTTGGCAGGATAAACAGAACGGCAACAAAGTGCAGCTGATGCCAGGTCTAGGGCAACTGTTTCAGTTCCAACTCCAACTCCATTTGCACTGACATTTTAATGAGTATGCAACGTGCAGCATGCAACTTGCCCCTGCTGTCCAGACAAGGCAAAGCCTTGTTAAATTCATTAGTAAAACGTTGCACCTCAACGCACAGAACGAGGCTCAGGTTTGGGGCGACTGCCACACGTTTGGCATCATGTTGCCGCACACGAAATTAAAACCCCATTCCACGTACACTTGCCTCCCCCCCACACACACACACACACACACACCCACACGCACTGGCAATCTGTACAACAACATGACATGATACCGATACTAAACTGACACTTTGACATGGACTTAACCCTAAAAACGCTTTGTTGGCTTTATTGGTGTCGGTTGCCGCCAACGCCGTGTTTACCGTGTGCCGCCACGAGGGATGGGCATGCGCATTTTGGGGTCAGGGCATGGGCAGGGGCAGGTGCAGGTCATGTGGGATGTGGCGCTGTCGACACAAGCCAGCAAATGGCGGCCAAAGGTATCGCATCCACTTGATTTTTGCACTAATTTACGTGGATTAAACGCTTGGCGAGGCCGTGACCTGGGTATTATGCTTAAATACCTTTTAATTGACAATTTGTGTTCAGCATCATCTAATGGTTGATTTTGTTTAATTATATATGTACCTTGCCTATTATCAGTGGCAACACGGTACACATGTGAGCTTAATGTTCGGTGATTCATTAGTTACGGTAAACATAGTTGGGCAGCGGAGATTAATTGACTCTGGCTGGGGAATAGTTATACTAACAACGGGGCTCTTTAATTGGAAATGTTTGAGCCATAAAGCTGAGTCGAATCGAAAAAGCTTTCAGACATTTAAGAGCATGGTTACTCGGCCGAGTTAATAGTACTAGCACTAAATCCGGCTTACATAAGAAATTGATTTCTTGTCAAGGGTATCCCGATTGGATTTTAGGAATTCTGGGCTATGACTCCAATTGGAGTACATTTAACAATATTCACTATTTAGTTATTTATGATAATATTCCACAATTGCAAATTTTCATATATTGGTTCATAATTGAGTCTTCCTATATTTCCTTTGATTGTACACAAAAAGTAAATTAATTGTACGTTCCGATTTTAAAGTATTTAATTTCTTATTGGTAAGCCGTAAGTTTACCAGGAACTTTTGCAGCAAAACATAAGAAGAGCTATATCAGTTAGCTGAATCTTAAATGGTTTCAGATACTTAACAGCATAGTTAGTAGATCGACCTAAAAGTGGTTGCTAGCAGTATATCGACTCACATTTGAAATTGACTTCTGTTCAAACATAACGTGGGTTAGGCAATATAAACTGTGGGCTATGATTGCAATTAGATTATATTTTTTATATATTTTTTTCCTAATGATGCATAGTTGATATTCTTAGAACAGACTCAAAAGTAAGGAAATCGTAAGTTTCGCAAAAAAGTTTTCAATTTCTGATAGGTAAGCTGTTAGTTTGGCAAGAACTTTAACTGCAGGTATGCTGCAACTCATTTGTATGCCACAAGTTTTGGAAACTTTTTAATTTGCACTAACAATCGTATCGAATCGTATCAAGCGCTCTATCAGTTACCAGCCCTGGCCCGGTCAACCTCAACAAGCCGGCAAGTCAGCCACACACAATCTAAAAAATGTTTGCAAAAAGTGCTTAAATCAGCGTATTTTCTTTTTTTTCTTTACCATTGCTCAATACTGGCAAAGTTTCTGGCTGCGGCGATTGTGTGGGCAGCGCTTAAGTTGCCGCACGGTGCGACCGACGACGCCAAAAGTCGCCATCTAATTGAACCCTACAGATATTTTCAATTAGCAGCAAAACATTTGTGCGCTAAAAAAGTTTTATTCAATTTTTTATTTTCCGTTTTTTTCTTGACTTGTACTTTTTTTTTTTGTTGCGTTTTTTACGCCACCTTGAGCCAAATTCCTGCGGGGCGAACACGTCTGGATACTGGCGGCCAATAAAAAAAGGCACCTTAGTGCTAAAAACTTTGGCTAAAAGCGAGCAAAAACTTTTAATGGCATTAAAAAACATGAAAAAAATAGCTAATCTTGGATTGCCGACTTGTTAAATACCCTGGCTTAGGTATCAGATATTTAGCTATACGTCCGTGTCATTCAGTGAGAGTTATATTAGCTCTCTGGGGCAAAGATATCTGTTGGATATTCAAGTTATTTGGCTATAGTTTTTTTAAGCAAGCCAAAAACTATAACCTTGGGAGTCCGTAGAATATATTTTGCTTTCTGAATATATATTTTGCTCCCAAAGAAATTTAAATGAAGCTTGGATCAGTACTACGAAAGCTCTCCCATATATACAAATAATTAATTATGGAATAAAATATGCTTCATTCAAAGCGTGGGACATTTCACAAGAATTTCAATATACCCTTCGCGTAAAATGATGGAACACGACGCTTCAAGTTTATCCTTGCGTCTGACTAGAATAGGTGACCAAAACCCATAGACCTGGACATTTAATTTGTTGGTAAAGTCTGGCAGCAAAAACTGAACGGAAGAAATTTAAGCAACATTTTGTAACAGGCGCATATTATATCATATTTTCAATATTCTAATGCGTTGCGTAAATTTTATTGATAAAAGTGTCGCAATCGTTTTTGGGGCCGTTTTGGTAAAATGCAAATGCAAATGGCCGCATGCGTTGCGTGCCCGACGAGGCATCCAAAAATGGCTACAAAATGCCGCAAATCTACTACTTGAGATAAGCGTCGAGTTCAAACAAACTAATTCAAAGTGCGTGCGTGTGGCAGTTGTGCAGTGTCAACTGTGACTGCAACTGCAAATGCAACTGCAGCAGCAACAGCAACTGTGTGCCACAAAGCATGCAACACAAATCAGCGTATAATGGCGTCCATGACTGTGTTTGCATTTTGGAGCTTTGCAGCAGGAAGCACGCAAACAGGCACGGTCACAGGACCTAGAACCCTGAATGCAGCAGCAGTAGCAGCAGCCAGTAGCAGGCCACGCATTTCAATAATTCTAATTAATTTATTAACGTTTATCAGTAACAATAAATTTGCAACGCAGCACACTGAACGAGACGGCAAGAAGCGTGCCACATAAGAGCGAGACAGCTGCCATGTCCGTTGGATTGCTGGCAACGGAGAACTCTTTGCCGTGTAGCTACTGCTGATACGTCACTTGGCTGGGATCGACTTATCCCTGGAGCGCATAAAAACCTTTTATTGTTACAGCGACCAAGCGACCAACTGACTCAGTCCCTGAATCTCCATCGCCATCTCCATCGCCGTCTCCATCTCTGGAATGGCTGGGCAGATGCGCATCGGGCGATAAGTTTTGAGCTCATTCGCAGCCATAAATGAAATGAGAAACTTAGACAAAGCCCTGGCGAGCGAGTACCGAACGGGATACAACTCGTAAATAAGCGGGCGTTGATTTTAAAACGAGCCCATTGATAAGGCCAAGACAAAGACTAGAACTCTGACAAACTTGCTGAGGTGGCAAAAACCAAAAAAAAACCTAGTCAGAGCATAAAGAGTTCCAATTAAAAGTGCTCGGCTAAAAAGTACCCTGTGTACACATGTCAAGAGCTTGTGTGTATTCGAATAACTGCAAAAAAGTGTAGAATATCGATATTTATCGATTTGTACATTGGGTAGTATAGTGCCTCTCATTTTGCTGCATTCGGTAAGTTCAACTTGAAATTCGTACTACATACAAATTGGTATAAGAACTCGATATTTATCACTTTTAATGTAGGGAATCACGTCGAAGATTGTACTCACACCACATTTGGCAAACCTTCGTGTTATACTCATACTGATTTATGCAGTTAACCTTAAAATTGAGGTTCATAATTATAGCTTCAGATTGAACGATCAAACGATATATACATATTAGGCTTTACTTATGCAATTTGTTAAAAAATGGAGACAAAGTCTCCCTTTCTAGGAATTTGTTAACTTCATAGCACCGGTTATATTTTCTTTTCCCTGTCACATACATAGGCATAATGTGAGTGTGTCCTTTTGATGCATACTCAATGATTACAGGGTATAGCAAAATGAGTAAGAAAGCTAACTTGGCGGCTTTTTTATTGTTAGTCCGAAATGACTTTTGTTTCTGTCGACCAACTGAAAGTGTTACAATTTATTGACGCATTTAGATCAAAACTAAAAATTGTACGCCATTTTCTGCCGAGTCGACAGCTTTGGCAACCCTGCAGCACGGGATTGTGTGTTTTGTTTTAAGACGAAAATCCCTTAACTTATGCACCAAGCAACCACTGGCACGCCCCTCAACTTCAGCCCACCGTCCCACTAGATGGCCGGCGGCTACACAAATCCCAGCGTGGGCAAACAAAACGTGGACCTTGCCGTGGCTGAGATACCTTAAATGCATTTTGCTCATATTGAAAAGCACTTAAAATTGGCCAGGGGGCGGGCCTGACGGCTGGCGGCGGGGCGGCATGCGAAAATATGAATATCATAAAAACTGTGCGATGGTTGAAGGGGGAGGGGTTAGGTCTTGCCCTGCCCGTCGCCTGCTGCTTATTTTATTATTATTATTTTACAGGGAATTATCTCATTTGAGTGGAGTTGCCGGCTGCCATCCTACCCACCTACCCCCTACCCGAGAACCCTCTACGCCGGTCCGTTGTGTAATGTGTGCGTAATAACATAATATCCTTAAGATATTTTAATATTGCCTGCCGCTGCATATTGAACTGCGGCAAGCTCTTGACTGCGCTCCCCATTTGCCATTCGTTCTTCGCCCGTTCGCCCGTTCGCCCGTTTATCCGCTCATCCTGTTCCAATCTTATCCGCATCCTGGCTGGCCGCATTTCAACATATTTGACTTTGCTTGGCTGTTTGGCTTGTTTGCCTGTTTATTCTGTGCCGGCTGATGCCTGCCTCTATCTCTTTTGGCTTCCCCGCCTTTTAACAATACCTTTGTGCATCGTAAAATAATTGCCGCGGGGCATGTAATCTTCTGGATGGCTTGCAATTTGCTTGCCTCCACTTTGTATGGCACCAAAAAAAAAAAAACGTATTTATATATATATATATATCGAGAACCTAAGAGCTTTGCTAAATAGCGTCTTCCTGGAGCGGATGTTTGCAGAGTGAAAATATGTGGAATTTTCCAAAGGTCACAAAATTAATAGATTTTTCAATGTTGTTTAACGTAAGGTAAGGATATCTTGATTTAATATCTGATCGATTTTTGAACTACGAAAAATTGACATTGAATAATGGAATTCATATGGCCGAAATTGAATTTAAAGAATGAACTTTCTTTTATAGTAAACGAGCGTTTTAAATACATACGAATTAAAATTAATACTAGCATATATATACTAGAGTGTTCTTATTTATGTATAAATATAATTTTGTAATACGCACTTACCCACAAATTTTCATACGCACAATTATACGATTGTCATCTTTTAGTAGGAGAAAGGAGAAAGATTTTTATCCACACTGAAAAACACAAAAGAAAGAGAGCGGGTTAGAGTAAGAGCAGTATGTAAATAGAAACAATGAATGAAAATGAGAGACAGAGCGAGAGAGAGAGAGAGAGAAACAGAGGCAGTGCAAACTTAAATTCATGAAAAAAGCAAAAAAGAGCAACATTTCCGAATACGTTTCCTTTCAAATTTGAAGTAAGAAAATTTGGTCTGGACTTAACATGTATATCTGTGCACATAACTTTATACATACATACATCACCTTAAAATGCCTCAAATCTTTAACACTTCATGTGTATAAAAAACACGAATATGTTAAATCATATAATATCAAAAATAACTTTTTAACTTTCATGTACGCTAACTCAAACATTATTGTCCATGCGTTGTTTATCGCTGTCATAATATCATAATCATAATCAGAACATAATTATATTTATATGGTATCTATAAAAATCATTGAGTACACTTTACATATGGAAAACAGATAGATTTCGCCTTTGCTCCATCTATTCACATTGAGTACTTATGAGTATTTGGCCCATGGCCCCACCGACGAATATCAATAATGTGTTCTTCTCTTGTTTTTGTACTTAATAAGTCGCTCAACTCTTGGGTTCACCATATGCGGCAGTAATTTCATGTTGAGCTCATAAATAAGATGGCTCGTTCGGTGTGTGTGCGTGTGTTGTGTCTGAGTTGTGTGTTTGTAAGTCAAAGCGTCTGCGGTGACATTATTAAGAAGTGGATATGGACTACGGTTCGTACTTCGCTCGCACAAACTCTCCGGCACTCGAGTTATTGACAAGTTTATGTGCTTAATCCTTCCATAAAGCGCACCATTAAAATGCCAACAAAAGGTACTTTATATGAAAATTTGGTTCGCTCTGCCACTTTTATCGCCAGCGTCGTTGTCGCTGTTCATATTTCAATAAACGCACCGAAATTTGAATGCCTCTCTTAAGACAATCGTCAATGATGGGCGTATCGTATGGCATACGCACAGCCCGCACAGCCGGGCTGCGACAGCTGCCCTATCGAGGAAGCTATACAACAGCCCCGCGGCGAAATAGTTTTTGGAGTGTTCGGGCATTTTTATTGCTCTACGCTTGCATAATATTGGGGAAAAAATATTAAACAACTAGCTTGCCAGTTAGCAACTGCGAGTTTAGAGTTTACAGATTGCACGACCGTACTATACCCTAATCTATTTATAAATTCGGAATGTCTAAAAATACCTTAGTATGCACAACTGACTTGCCTTTATATGGTAATGAAATACAGAGAACTTTACGAAAGTTGGATAGATAAAGTTTAAACAGAGCAGAAAGCGCTAAAAGATTTCAGACTCATCCTGATCCACCCAAACTGCTTACAACTCTGCGGATCGTTATTAATAAATTTGTGTTTCTGTAGTTGTAGCATATTTCCCATCTGCAAATTCTCAGATCTCTGAGTTATGCCCTTACACTTAAGTTCCGCTTTGAGCAGGGGTATCGAAAATCATAAGCGCAAGCGAGCCTCGTCGAGCTGCCATTCAGAGCAAAACTCACGAATTTGTAATAAAAATGTTTGGCACTGCAAAGAAAACGTGTGGCAAATGAAGCCTTCGAGTTCTCCAAAATGAGACAGGCATTAATTTGAATTTACAAAAAAAAAAGAAGACATTTTTTTGTTTATAGGCTGGTTGAGTTGAGTTGCCATGTGTCTGTTTAAGTCTCTACATATGTTCGAATTTACATACCCTTTCCGCGGGTATTATTATTATGACACGAACCGTGTGATGCATGGACAAAGACCAGTCCGATCATATAGAGTATATATATTTCTAGTGCCAGGTCTAGAGCCGAGTCCATAGAGCATATTTTCGTCTACTTGTTGTATGCAGAACATAGGTGCGAAGTGGGCGAATTGGTCAACTATATCATATTGATAAAGATAATTTATCTTCACAGATATAAAGATGATTTATCCAAACTTGGTCTTTAAAGGGTTTCACTATGCTCTTTGTATATGAGAGAAATCTCGTTAACAAACATATATATTATAGATATCTATATAAAGAATCGTTTAAAATAAGAATTTTCGAATATGAAACTAGTGTGTTCTCTAGGATATATTGAAGAAACTTAGCAATTGCGAGGTTCACTATTCGCCCACCCTATCTGAAAAACTGCATTAAGTCGGACTAGTTAGCCCAATAAAATGTTTCTAAAGAAATAATCGGTCGGAAGCTTTTGGTATTTGAAGGGTATTGAATTGTCGGCGTGGCAAACAAAACTGTTCTTTCTTGTTTTCCTTTCATTTTTTGCGAGTACCCCCAAAAAGCTGAGTTTAGCTGGGGCTGTCGCAATGTCTTGCGGCCATATTTAAGCGATTTCACATATCTTAATGATTTTGACAGCTGAATGATGTTTCATTTGGTGCGGAAAGTTTTGTTTTCTTTTTGGGGCACCATATTTTGTTTAATTTTTACACAATTTGAGTCAAGTGGCGGTCTTTAGTTAATGCCAGTCAAAAGGCGTCGGCAAATGCACAGGCAGATGTTGCCTCTCGTCACTTGGTTGCGTCTCCAAGTGCTGCGTAATTTGTTGCGCATCTTTGTGGCTTACTTTACGAGCGTCACCAGCAGAAAGAGAGAGCCTTAGAGAGAGAGAGAGAGAGAGAGAGAGAGAGAGAGAGAGAGAGATAGGGACATATATATGACACTTCGCTCCAATTGCTGTGCTATTTTGTTGCAGGATTAATTAGGCGAGCCTGTCTGCGCAGCGACCCAACTGACAAAGGCTTCATTAATGGCAACCTGAGCAGGCACAGGATCAGGGTGTGAGTCTGGATTGGGTACTGGCTTCTCTGACTGCATGTCAAATGCTGACGGACAGTCCTTTTAATTTTAATTCGAATACATCATAATGCGTCAGACTGAGGCAAAGTCAACACCCTGCAAGGTGATCCACCCCACACTCCTCTCAGTTGGTGAAGTCGTGCGCCCGTGCGTGTGTGTGATAAGTCTGGCAAAGCACAAAAACACACGTACAAATTTCACAACAGTTGGTCCTGGCCGACTTTTAGTCAACCCCCCTTTGCGGCACACTGGTGCGAAAATCAAGCCCAAGGCAGCAGTGGTGCATTTTGTGGTGGTTGCAGCGTTTCGACGTCAAGGTGAAAGCCGCTTAAGGTATACACCACGCACGCACAACCCTGCCACGAGGGGGTGGCAGTAGCAATGGCAGAGGCAGTCGCCGGCCAGAGGCGGCGCTCATTGTTAGAGCTCAACATGTGCGCGATTGGATTAAGTGGCAACGGGCAACGATTCAAGGACAATCAGCTGCACAGCGTGTGCATGCGGCAAGTGGGCTCTAAACATGGATGAGGATTTGGACGTCACCTTCTGTCCAATTTGAAGTTAGACCGCGTAACAGAAATCCATTAAGGTGGACCGTTTTATTTGCTACATTAACAGAAATGAGGGTTAAATGCGCGTCTTTAGACATCTGCTTCGATTTCAATTGTTGCCAATTCCAGTTTTTATAGCTTACTTAACAAAAGTGTTAATTGACAAACGCGAAATGAGTTTCAAATGCAGTCAACCGAAATGGTCAGGCCTTGTGATGAACGACTTCAAAAGCTGTCTCCATATCGCATACACTCGGAGAAAAAACTACATAAAATTCTAGTTAGGCTTGCATGAAATATTTCATAAGCCATTATATATACTAAAAGAGGATTGCTGACTTTCGAGTTACAAAAGAAGCTTTTATAAAGTAGCATCCGCCTAGCTCTTACGGCTTGAGCTGCGTCGAAGTCAGGCAGGACTTTTTTATAAGTACACATATATAGTTATTATAGATTTTGTCCTATATATATACATATATACTATATATCGACATTTGTGAATACTTAAAATTTAATAAGAATCAAACTAGAAAATAAGTTGAAATAAAATAATTCAAGATTTTTAACAAAATTATAAATTGTTGCTGGTTGAAAATAAGTTGAACCCCTTTTAAAGAAATTGCCCAATATATTTATTACAATATTTCTCGAAAGAGAGTTTAATTTATCAATCAGATTACAAAATTTCGAGTACTTGTTTAAAGTGCAGACTTCCATTGTCATTCTCTCAGTGTTTTATTTATGCTAATGCATGAATCCGGCATGCAGCTGGTATTTTGCCGAGCAACAGGACTCCTTTGGGGCAGCTGCTTAGCAAACGACGTTGCCGCCGCCCACGTGCGTGGCATGCAAGGAATTTCCAATCAATTTTAATTGGCACGCCATCAATAAGAACGCAGCACCAGCAGCAGCAGAGCCAGCAGCAGCACAGGCAGCAGCAGAAGAGATTTCCAAATCTCAAAGTCTTTCAAGATTTCCATGTTGCTTGCGACTTGTGTCGCATGGCTAAACGAATTCCCAAAATATTTGTGCATAATTTTAATTAGAGCATTTTTCTATTTTGCGCAATTTATCTTTGCCGCTGCCACTCGATAAGTATTTATTTTTATTTTTAAATGCGTACGTATGGGTGTGCTTGTGTGGCAAGTGTCAGAGTGGCATGCCACTTTTAACTGGCAATGAGTGTCAGCTCATTGCAATAAATTATTTTAAATGAGCATATCGACAATGCCTGTGCCGCGCGTGTGTGCCACGCCCCCACCAACACCGAGCATAGACATAGACATGTGTCTCTTCTGGATTCCGGTAGAGTATTTGGGGCATTTTTATGCATTGCCCTCTGACATTGTCTAAGATTTGAGGTATTTGAATTTCTGGCTTTAGCTGCTTTAAGAGCGCGCATATAAATCTTTTGGCGAGCCAATCAAAACTTGTGCCCAGCTCATTTAAATGCTCTTTGGGGCTGCACAACAAACTCATTTAAGTTTTCCCCAACAACAGCAGCAGCAAGTGCAGCAGCAGGAGGCGGAGCAGTGGAGTGGAGTGGAGCAGTCAAGATAGGTAAAAAGGATAACGTCGACACACATACACACACACACACACACACACACAAACTCAGAGACGGGGCACTCCGAAATTGTCGCTAAGGGATTGGCAGCGCCAACTTTTGCCCAAAAATGTTGTCGGCTTAATTGCCAAGTGTCCTCTCGGCCAGAAGTGCAAAGGGAGCCTTAATTGCTGAGACTCGCCGGCAACGGTCAGTTGTCGAGCAGCGTCCTAGGCCAAACTCAAATGTTTAATTGCCATTTAGTCCTTTTTAATGGACTCCACTGTACTGGCCGCTCGCAAGGCCATGCTGTGTTCATTAAGAGCCACGTCTACATGTGCGCTCACCTCCTCGTGTCCTGTCGATACATTATCTCCGACTCGTAGTTGTTGCTATTGCCGTTGTTGTGCCTTTAGATAAACCTGCAAATGCTAGCATTTTAATAGCCAAAAGGCGACCACTGGAGACGCAGCATTTTTGACTTAATATGCCACAGACCGTTATCTGTGCGTGTGTGTCTGTGCTGTGAGCTGCGTGCCCCGTCTGCTCGTTTGTGTTGCATAAATTTCGGCTGAATTGCTTGTTGTCATTGCGATTGTTGTTGTTGCTGCTGCTGATAAGACGCCGTCGATAGCATGACAATTAGCCACAACTATATTTAAAATGTGTATTACCCCTGGCAAACTCAAGTCTGGGGTTGCTTTAATTGTTTCTTGGGAATTGTTGAAAGCGCAAATACAATTTGATTCCTGATAGCTGCCATTGACCATTTGCAAATGTTCATATTGCCAGGTCTTAAAACAGCTAACAGCTCAGAGCGAACAAATGAGGGTATATTGGGCCAATGCATAGTCTGATTTGTCTGTCTGTCTCAAAAAAATAGAACAGAGTATATGGTAGTTATTGGTTTTCCAACTTTGTTGTCTGCTGCGCTGGTCAACTCTTTGCAGACTCTGCGTACGCTTTGCCCCGCATTCCCCACTTAAATGTTTACTCATCCTGCCGCTGTTGCACTTATATTTAATGAAAAAAAGAAGGCGCTTTATTATTAAATTACGCCCTGCTCCGCTCGAACTTGCGCTTGACATAAACATAAACTTGGCGCCCTTTGTGCTGGGCACAAAGCAGCAGCAGCAGCGGCGGCGGTGACTCCTGCTCCGGCCAAGTAATGTATCCTGGCCGCCGGCTAAGCAACACAACAAAAAACACCTTTAATATTTTCATTATGAAGTCATTCAGCGCGATTATGAACGCGTGACCCCCGAGGCGACTAACAGCGTCCAAAGCACAGGATACAAGTCCGCCCGCCCGCCGTCCTAATGAACAACAACAGGACAACACTTCAACTTGGCGGCTGCTGCTGCTGATGAAAGTGGCTCAAAATGCCAGCAGAAGGCGGCTGGAAGCTGGAAAATCAGCAGCAGAAGCAACCGACTCAGTGTGGAGCTTTTTGAGCTGAGGTAAATTACAATTTTGTTTATAAGTGGCCGTCGCCCTGGAGGAGGGTCTTGTTGCTGGCCAAGTGCAGCTGTACCCAATAATCATAATAATTGCGCCATGGGCGTCAACGTCGTCAACTTTGCCAGACGCCAACGCAGCCGACAACAATTGCTTATAAAGTGCGTGTGACACATTAACGCAAGAAAAAGAAAAAAAGAAGAGAAAATAGGAAAAAAGCGCGGAAAAGTGCTAAGGAAAAAGGCAAATAAAATGGGCGGCGAACTTCAAAAGAAATAAAAATAAAATGTTTGAAAGAAAAGTCCTTTAATGCCGTGAATTTTACGCGGGATTTCTATAAAGTGCAGCGCCCAAAACGGGCGGGGGCGACTGCCCAGTTTCTCCAGGCGGGGGTCCTGCGGTTTGTGCGTCGCACCAAATTGAAAATGTTCGTGCGTAAATTGACTTTGCGGCAGGGGTGTATACGCACATAGGCAAATCAGCTTCTGCCCCGAAAATTGAAATGGAAACAAACCGAAGCGGCCAGTTTTCAGTTTTCAGTTTGTAGCCTTCAGTCGTGTTCACCTCGTGTCCGGGCGGCCACTTTTTCAAATTGAATTTCTTGGAGTGCTGTGTAGAGCGTAAGCAGCGGAAGCAAATTAAAAAGAAATTAAGCCAATTTGCCTGGGCACAGGATGCGGCTCCATTTCAGCTCCAAGTGCCTTGTTGTGGCTCGTAAATCTTTGGCCCATAAATACCAGGAGCTCCTGTCTGGCCTGTCCAGGCCCGCATTACGTCTCGCTTGGCCGCCGACATCTTCATTTCGGCGTGAAATTCTTTAATCTCATTCAATTCAATTAGTTCGAGTTGACTAGTTAATGCCGCGAACAGTCCGCGAATGTCCTTTTTGCCAGCTGCCCGCTTAGGTGTGCCGCATTCCCTGTCGAAGTCCCGCTTCCTTATCCTGGTCCTAGCCGTGTGGTTATGTCGTTTTGGCGCTTATGCCTTCTTTTGTCACTGCGCATTAACTTTTGAAATTTATGGGCCAGTTGGGAGCGGCAGCAGGCGAATTTGTATGTGATTATTTTCAAGACCAATTAAGAGATAACCAAAACAGATTCGTGTTTTCGCAACAACATGAACACATGCACAAATTCATCTACTTAAATCATCAAATTTCAGGTCAGGGACCTCTGCAAGAACAATTTAATTTTTAAAAGTCTATCAGAAGAAATTTGCCGACAATATATGGGTCAAATGAATAATGTCGAAAATGCAAGTTGCTTATATAATTGCCTTTTACAAATATTGCCTCAAATGCACAAAAGAAGAAAAAATTCAATTCACTGGGGTTCGATCTCTTAGCTTCGTGCTTGGTACGATCTTGAACTCAACAACTGTTTGAAAATATATTTAAAATTCATCGAAATAAAAAACAAAAGTTGAAATCAACTCTTTATGCCCATGTTAGTCTTGTGGTGTGAATCTTGAAGCTGAATAATAAACTTTATACCATTGACCTGCATTTTCCAAAGAGCGGTGGATTTTCTAAAAAACGTATCAAATAAATTTTCACGAATAGATGAGTATGAATGAGTTTGAAACCGATAGGATGGTAATTTTCCGTCAAATGTATTAAACTGCGGTTGGAATTTCCAAAATTACTGACACATGTGTTCATTATATTTTTATGTTGAAAATAACTTAAGAATGGATTTTCCCCTCAAATTAATTTGAACAAAGATCTTTGAAATTGAGTTTGAGGCCGATTGGATGGTAAGCCAAAAATTTGTGTACAAACGTTTTTCGCGAGTTTTCTATATCTTTCGGACCCCGTCTTATCGTGAATCTCCATCACGTATCTATAATACAAATTGCAGCTTCCTACCCGCTATGGGCTGCGCCATCAGTCAGTCAGTCGGTCAGGACAACCGCAGTTTTATATGTAGAGATTTTGTACATAATTCCAATATGCTGTATGTTGCTTATACCCTGTAAAGCTTATGATGTATGCCGATTTATTGCTGTATATGAAAGTGTAAATTTTGTATAAAATGAACACAGTCACATATAAATTTATTTCAATATGTTAGAGAAGACAACGAGCCGCCCCATTTTGATATGCCCTGCTGAAAGTGTACAAGGTGTATAGAATATAAAGATTATATCAGAATGGGAAGGCTGGTTGCTTCTTAAATAAATTTTGTGCCTCCCCGTAGCAGCTCTTGTTGTGGTTGTTGTTTCGATTGAGGGTGATTAAGTAATTTTCGCATTTTAAGCTAAGCTACATGTAATGTTTATATATATATTTATATTGGGGGTTCTGGATCCACAGTTTGGTGACTGCCACCAGGCTGTGAATCGTTTAACTGCTCCGGTTCGCCATGCGGCGTATTCGGCGGAGAGGGCTGACTCTTGCGGGGCTTTGCATTACCAAAAATGCTGGCCGCCTGCTTGGTCTCGGCCAGCGCATTGATCGGTTCGGTTACGGTGCGCGGCTGTAGCACAATCTTTGGACGATCATCGTCGTCGAGATTGGAAAATGGTGGGCTGGTGCCACCGCTCAGCGATTGGTTATACCTTTCATTCGGATTGTAGTGACCGCGACGATCTCGTGTCCGGTTCTGGCCGAAGTTCGAGTAGTGGCCATTGTCATTGCTGATGCTTCGCTGGCGCGGGGGTCCGCCACGCCTGTAGTTGTTGTTGTTGCGATCATTATATCTGGGCGAGTAGTGTGGACAGATAAGTGAAACATTGCTTCACTATAACATGCTTACCGATTATTGTTATAGTTGTTGTTGTTTGTGTAGTGCGGAAAGCTGCGACTACTTTGAAAGCTTGTCGATGATATGTGCGGCTCCACGCTCTGCCTAGGACTGCCCAGGCTGGATGTGTCGTGGCTGCCGCCGCCGAGGGAGCCAAAATCGCTGCTGTTGCTGCCATCATTGCCCTGATAGCCATCGTTATTATGGTGGCCCCTACCTCCGCCACCGCCACCTCCACTACCACCTCCTCCGGCGCCACCGCTGCCGGCGCCTCCACCGCTGCCACCGCCACCACCGCCACCCCTTCCGCCACCTCTTCTCTCGCCACCGCCACGCCCGCCTCGATAGCCGCCTTGCCGCGGGCTGCCCTCCTGTCTGCTCGTGTGAAAGTTTGTGTTGGACGTACGATTGCCTACCGGACGACCTGGGCTGTTTTGCTTGCGCGAATATTGGCCCTGATAGCTTTGGCAGCCAACACTATTGTCGCGTCGAAAGTTGCGGCGCTGGTTGTGATTGCTCCCACTGCTGGACGCAGCTGCACCGACGGCGCCACCAGGGCCGCCCTGACGCCGATGATCGGCAATATCGATGCGCAGCGGCGCCGACAAATTGTCCAGTTTAATGCGTCCATTGCGGGATAACGCACGCTTTAGCTGTTCCAATGTCGTAAATTCCACGTAGCCGTAGCCCTTGAACTCGTCCGTCTCCCTATCTTTGATCAGGCGCACGCTCTTTACTTCGAAATCATCGAAAATCTTCATAACATCGCCCTGGACGAGACCCTTGGGCAGGTTGCCAACAAAGGCAATGTATGGCGGATCGGTTGGCACTTCCCTGTTGCGATCCCGAAAGTCACGGTTGCGATTGTGAAAGTTACGATATTCTTGGGAATTGCCACGATAGTCACGGTCTTGATTGTTGTTACCTCTATCGTTGTTTGACCGATCTGCCATATTCTACGAGCTTATCAGTATTTAAACAATATATTTTTTAAGTCCGGAGCTCGTATTCCCAGACGCTGTAGAAACGGTCTACGAGAGACATTGGAGTTACTTTGAATTGACATTGCTTCAAAACTCACTAGATCCTATATGTTCCAGCATAGCATTATTATTATTTATTTCTGTTTTCGAATGTTCTCCTAAACATTGTGAACATCCTGGACACACACCTATGTATATTATTAAGATTGTCAGCCTGTATTTCCTATCCAAATTCCACGCGAAATGGGGCAATCTCAGGAGGAATCTCGTTCGTTGCGTGCAACACAATTTGTGGTAAAGCCAAGGTAAATTACAAATGAGAAATGTTAGCGCCTGGTCACCATCCCCATGGCCCTCGCCTTGCTCCTGCAGTCAGACCAACTAGAAATGCACGGAAAAACATGTGTAAGCAACGGAGTAAATGACTCCATCTCCAGATTCAGCGCTTGTTTGTGTTATGGATACTAAAAAATAAAACAACGGCGACGTTGACGACGATGGCAAGTACATGAAAAAGTCAACAGCAAATAGTGAGACCAAGCAACATCAGCACCAACAACAACAACTGTTTTGGATCCAACAAGAACAACTAACGCGTTTTGTTTGCACGACGAACTCATGACTCATTTTTGTACATTTGTCAAAATTTTTGCCATACATCATTTTAAACAGTGCGCGACATCGGCGAGGCCAAGGGGCAGGACCAGAGTCATTGTGGGTAGCAGTTGGAATATTATCCACTGCCACCAGCAATGCCAGCCGAGCCACAGTGGTCAGAAAGTGGCGAAATAACGCAAGAAGCAGAAAATTAAACAGTATTATAGTAGTACAAAAGATACTAACAAGAAATTCATAGCCCGTAAAATAGTAAGCCAGATAAGAAAAGAAATTATTATTATAAGATAAAATTAAATGCCTTATGGGGCAGCATGAACAATCAAGATTTGAAATAAATAATTATATATGTAGATCCAGAGAAAATAATTTGAATTTGTTCTTAATAATATCATATACTTTCTACTCTTCTTTCTGATTTAGAAACCCCTTTTTATTTATCTAACACAGCTCTTAAGCACATAGAAATACACTCTGGTATGCTTGTAATTCTCAACAAGTTAAATCTTTTGAATCCTAGCGTTGATAGGAAAGTCTGTTGATGATGGGACCGTGAGGATCTTGCATTTGCTACGAAGCTAAATGTTTACAATGTCATTTGATAAGGAAAAATAATTAAGTTTTGAAACTTTCACCTTTTCCAGAGCTTGGCCTCAGTGTGCCATGCAGCTTTGGCTTGGCGGGGGGTGTGTGGGGGTTGGATCCGGCACACGCCAACGCATGCTAAAAGATAAATCGTCAGCAACACGGAATTAAAAACTGATGTAGCGATTAATTTATCACTCACTGGCAGAGCAACAAGCAGCTGCAAGAAGAGTTGCCAGCTACTGGCAATATTTAACTAACAAGTTGCAACTGTGTGGGGCACAGGACACAGCTCCAGTGGCACGAACAGTTCCAGTGGCATCTTTAGAAGCAGCTATGTAGCTAAGCTTCGAACCGATGCGGACAGTAAATAAATTACGAGCAACAAATAAACGCGCTCGGCTGCATCGATGGACAGTGGCAAAGCAGGGGAAAACAAAAAGCCGAGCAAAGGCAAAAGTAAAGAGCGTAGCGAAACGAGAAATGTGGACAAACAAAGACAAGAAAACGGAACCGGAAACGCTTTCAGCTGTCGAATTTGTATGAGCTGCTTGCTGCGTGCCGCCTGCCCGCCAGCTCCCGATGGAATGCCAAATGCCATGTTCATCCTGTCTTAGGCCAACGGCGAGCTTTGCTGCCCTGCCCCATTCGTAAGTGTTCAATCATTTGATTGCTGCAACAATGCAACATCAGCAGCGGCAACGGCAATGGCAAAAGAAGTGAAACACCGAAAAGGATTTATGGTCATCGATCAGAATTAATGAAGATTTTGTTTTAGTGTCCTAACAAAGCTCTACCATGCCACGACTTGGTCAGCGGGGTGGCTGTACCAGGGTAGGGCAGCCCGGGACTGGAGTAGGTTTGCCGCTTTAAATGGAGCATTTGTTGCTAATCGTTTTTTTCCAGGCTGAATATCGCTTGAAACACTTGTGACCGAGTACTAACCGTAACTGCTTGAGTATTACACTACATTAGCGAAATTAAATTGATTTTGTTATGCCCCTGCTTAGATTTTTCCAAGCTCTGCTTCTTTCAACTTATTCTTTTACGATCCCCTTGCAACCCTGGCGCTTCACATGCTCAAGAACTGTTGATACTCGAATTTCACCACCTTTTAACTCTTATTAGGGCAGCGATTGTCTTTCTCTCTCTTTTCTTTCCCCCCGTGCCACTTTCACTGGCTCGTCATAATGCTGCCTTTGGCATGATTTATGCTGCAGCGCCCACAAGTATGCAGCGTAAATATTTTTATGACCCAATATATGAACCCTGCCCTGAGCTGCCCCCGCCACCACCAACCCCTGCCCAACTAAACAACCCACCAGTGCACTTGTGTCTCAACAACCTCACATATGTATCTGTATAAGTAGAAGTAGACCAGGAGCAGCGGCCCACACTAATCATATTAAACGAAATTCATACGTCGCCGCATTTATGCGATTTACTCAGGGACTCACGAGCCACTAGCGAGGGTTGCTAAAACGTTTCGTATAGCGGGCAATTTTTGTTGTTTCTGGTTTTGTTGCTGTTGTTGTTGTCGTTGTTGTTGTTGCTGTTTCCATTGTTGCTGGCTGGCCACATTTTTGTTGTCGTTTAAACTAATTGAGTGTTACAAATTTTATGTGCAAAATCTTTAAGCTAAATTGAAATTTGTTTTGTTTGCCTTTGGCCTGGTCTTGTTGTTGTTGTACATTTTTCACATATGATGCGGGTTGTATATGAACCCATTTAATGTTATGTGCACATTTCGTTGTTGTTATCCGTAAGTGCGTTGAAACATTTTAAAATTAAGGTATGCTTCTCACTTTAAAAAATTGCCTACCAAGTGATAAATACGTTGGGATGACTAACTTATAAAATAAAATTTATTGATTCAAGGACTAACTTACCCAACTTCAAATACTTATGTATATAGTGTACTGGATAAATATTTTGTCTTTAATAACTCGAACCTAGATCTTAATTGTCATAACAAATATTCTTGTTGTATATTTTATTAACATCTATTTATAAGTGGGATGACGACAGACATTCAAAAAAAAAATAAAAAGGAAAACATAAGTGCTCAACGGTTTAGAGTAAGTGCAGGAGAAACAAAGGGAAATAAAATGAGAGAGAGAGAGAGAGAGAGAGAGATAGAGAGGGAGAAAGAGTGGGAGACAAAAAGAGTAATATGGCGCAAGAAAGAAAATTACTGTAAGAGTATAAGGAAGATAAAGTTGCTTAGATGGAGATGTTGATTTAAGTCCAACTTAAATTCACGATAATCGCAGAGAAAAGCAAAATTTAAAAAAACGTTTTTTATTGGAACTGGAATGCACAAACATATATGCACATAAACATATAAACATGCATGCATAAATGCAAACAGGAATCATTATATGTAAAAGTGTCCTGATCTTGGTCTGTGTTCGGTATAGGAGAATAAATATGGCGAGTATTACCCGGCTTTGCCCAAAACGATGATTAATTCTTAAAATTTAAAAGTTTCCCTGTGTCTTCCGGACTTTGCAATGATTTAAATCCTCTACAACTTTAAACTCCCGTTTACATGATAGATTTACAAATTTGGTGAACAACGTTTCGCATTATATTTTTTTTTTTGAAAATAAGTAGGCAGTCAATCGGATGGTAGGCATAAATGTTCGTGGAAAGGCTCTCCGCGATTTTTCACACTTGATTTTAAATCACTAAGTCAGCCACCTTAAGATAAATTTTTCTATATAAGTTTATGACTAAGGTAACTCACTCTAAAATTGTAAATGTTTTTTTTTGCGGTCATATATTTACAGCTCTTTATTTCTTATCTTGGCTTTATCTGTTTCCATGGGCAACGTTCATGGCTTTTGGCTTGAATTGATAATTGCGTCGCCAGCAAAACGCATTTTTGGCCAATTTACATAATTTACGATGGCAGATTTTTGCGGCCCACGCTCCAAGATTGGGCAAGAAACTTGCATACAACTCGAAACTCGAAACAATTTGGTCAGATGATTTGTGCCATTGCAGCGACTTGGCTGACGATAAGATCCAAAAATTTGGCTGCTGCCTCGTCCGACTGCATGGGTTATAAACAAATAGGATGGCCAAATTAAACTTATGTCTGAGATTTATCATTTCTGCGGCCATATATCAGCGCCCGAGTGGCAGGCCAATAAAATATGGCACTTGCTTAGGGCCTGGCCAACAGGCAATTACCGATTGCCAAAGCCGCCCAAGCGAAAAGCTGTCGCGAGATTTTGAAAAATTAACAATGTCATGTAGGAATATATACCATATACTCAGAGAGCAAAGAGGAAGAGAGATATAGTTGTTTAGTTCCAAACTGTAGATTTATGCCAATTTAAAGAGACAAAACTTGTACTTGTACAGCTGCTGATGCTGATTTATGGCCACTCGCAACAATGTTTGGCAAAGGGTATCTAGTGCCCAGTCCCACTCCCAGATCCATTCCCGTTCCCACACCCATACCCCATGCCGCCAACTATTTGAAGCTGGCCATAAATTATGCGTATGATCAAATTGCTACCTTCATGTCGTAGTCGCACAAGTTTTTGTGTTGTGCTTTCAATTAAGTCAATTGATTTTAATTAGACCATGACTTAGACATATTTTTATAAGCATATTCCAAAGAAATTATTATTATTAAACACGCGACCCACCGAGGGGCACATATTCTTAACGAATGTTACCTCGATGTCGGCGCTGTGGTAACTTAATATCAGATAGCAAATACCCTCTACCCATTCAGCTCAATTAATGGGAATTACGAGTAGATGGCCAAGTCGCCGCATAATACACCAGCAGCAGCAGCGGCAGAAGCAGCCGTTGAGTGCCCACATGTAATGCCAACTGGAGGGTAGCTTTGGTTCCAGTTTGAGCTCCTTAATTGGTGACAGAGAAAGACCCACACACACACACACACACACACATAGGGTATAGAGCGGGACTCACATGCGACGTGCTTCAATTGAGGTGATCAACGTTAATTAAAAGCCAACAAAAGACAGTGAAATTGATTCAGCCGGCGGCAACTGTTGTTGGCTCATTAAGTGCTTTGCCCGGCCACGCCCACAAGCCAGCGCACTGTACGCCCCACTGAACGATCGAGATGAAAAATTAACATTTCGCGCATCATTAAAATTCCGACAGTAGCCTGGCAAAGGCAAAGGCAGAGGCAATGACTATGACTTGTGGATACGGAACGGGCGCGGGGAGGTGGAGGGTATCACTGGGGCCATGTGGAAGTATATACATACTCGCATCGTATATGCGGTTGACAAATGTCGCAACGTGCTCAATGTATCCATTTCCATTACCATTTGCCTAGTTTCCATCTATTGCTCTGTGATTGCGTCCGTTGTCTGCCTCCATGTTGCAAGTAGCCGCTTCAGCTGTGCCGCAGCCTGTGGCTCATTTGTCGCAGCAGCAGCAGTAGCAGCCGGCGAGAAATGAGTAAAACAAATGCGTCAACACCGAATTTTCATTTGGTTAAAGTGTGAAAGCGGACAAAACTAAATACGAATACGCGCACACACACACACTTGCATGCCTAAGCAGGCATCAGTGAAATAATAACATGAATTTATCAATTTGTCATGTTGATATTTGTTTGGCAATTTATTTTCCACATGCGACATGTGCCCAGAGATCGTTCCGTCCAGTTCCGTTCCGTTCAGTTTCCCAGCCGACTTGGGTTTTAGTTTTATTTTTAGGAACTTTCATGTGTGCAACTCGAGGCATGTGTAATGCAATTGTGGGCAGTAATTGATTGTGCTACTTATCCGACTTACTTCAGCCCAATGGGATACAGATGTTCAAGGTTTTCCATTGGTTCGCCAACACCAAAAGACACTTTAAATGTATATTTATTTGATGTGTCAGATACTATTGTATCTAGAGCTCTTTATTTAAGACGACGTTCAAAGATATTTATATGATGCTCAAGTTGTATATTTATATATAATTATATGATACAATCAAACTTTTTTCCTTAACTCCAATTGCTAATTAATTCGAGAACTGCTGGACACACCTTCAATAGGTATGTCATACAGCTTGAGGAGCTCTTATGTGACACAAATCTTATAATTCCCGAGTGGTTTTCAAATAAACACTTAACTAAAATGTTTAAATTAGTCAACTCATGTTTATTAACGAATATTATCGCACACACATGCACACCCACTCGATAAGTGTTTAAACACATTGCAACTTCACTTTGAAGGCAGACAGTCACAAATCATTCAACAGCAACAAGCAGACAAACAAACAGCTAGTGAGACAGACAGACGGAGAATTTAAACTCATTTAATTAAACATAATAAGCGGACCTGAAGTTAGGGAGCTGCTAGGTGCAGGAGTGGGCTCCCCCTGCCTCTCGCTCAACGCAGTTGATGATGATGATGATGTCAACTTATACGGCACAGTCACAGATACAAATGCAGATACAGATACAGTTTCAGAGGGGCATAGTAAACACGACCATAAAAACCATTAACATCTGTTGTGATTAACCCAAGTCTGTTGGCTCCTAAGCAGCTCCGGCTGCCCCAGCTATTCCGATTGGCGGAGCAGCTGTGTAGCCAACGCCCATTTCCCCCATAGCTTGCCCCAAAATGTACAGATCGGTGGGTTAAACTCATTCACACGGCAGCCAGTGCATCAAAACAGGGGAATCGGAGTCGGCAATGAAGTCACCCATCGGAGCCGGAGTCGCGTCGTCAGTTTCTTTGTCGCCAGCGTCGCTTTCGGAAATTTATGAGTTTCGCTTGAAAAGTATTTTATTGCGTTTATAATTGTGTGTGTATAGCGGGCGGGTGTGTGTGTGTGTGTGCCGCATGGGAAATGAATGGGCAGCTCTCTTTGTGTGTTTGCTGTGCCGCCGTTCCCCCCCTTTTAGCCGCTACACTCTGTAAATGTTGCACATAAACTCTTTAACACTTTGCCTCTCGTTGCAATTAAAAACAAAACAACAAAAAAAGATCTACTTATTGGTGGAAAGTGTTGCGGCCCC
Source organism: Drosophila littoralis (assembly GCA_018903485.1). NCBI lineage: Eukaryota > Metazoa > Arthropoda > Insecta > Diptera > Drosophilidae > Drosophila > Drosophila littoralis. Next base: position 15,222,051 of record JAEIGF010000593.1, read on the forward strand.
ACGCTCTTGGATATGCGACATTGTATCTGCATCTGTAACTGTCTGCGTTCGTATCTGCTGTGTACATTAGGCACCGACAGACCCTCCCAACCCTCGCCGCTGCTCCACTTGCGCTTTGGGGGCACCGCATCATTTGTTTGCGTAACTTTATTAGACTCTTGAATTGCGTGTTTAGTTTTTGAACAATTTATGTGCCTGCCTGACTGCCTGTCTGCCTGCCTACTCTTCAGGCTTGTGGGAAACTTGTGCAGCCCACGAGAACGGGGCCGGCCATGTGTGCCGCCAGTTGCATTAGATGCAGATGCAATTTGAGCTACGGATACAGATGCAGATACATCTGACAGCCTGATGAGCATAGCAAGTGTCTGTCTCGAGCCAGGTTTGGGGGCGTCTCAGCTGCTGCAGACTGACCTCAGCCGGGCCAAGACGCTGGAAGCTGCAGGCATTGACTTTTCGCCAAGTTCAGGGCACGCGCTTGATTAATAACCAAAGTAAAATTGAAGAATTTTCCCAAAACACACAAAAATTAAAACGTACAAATTGCAAGTTATTTGTTTGCCTAGCAAGCAGAGCTTCTGAGGGCTGGTCTGAAAGAGGGGGCTGGAGTTGGTCTGGCGGGGTGAGGCGGGGCGGCACCTTAAGACGGCAAACTGAGCGCTGGCTGCTGGGTTAGGGTGGCGTTGGGTAAGCAAAACGCGGAACAAGAAAAAAAAAATCATTTTCCACGTAATTACTCTGCTGTGATTAGTAAAATTAAACTTTTCTTTGCGTTTTCCTTTTGCTGCTCGTGAGTTTTGCCTTTTGCTTTTTGATTTCTTCGCGCGGCTGCAAAAAATGGCGGCATCTTTTTTTCGTTTCTTTTTGGTTTTGTTTGTGCTTCTCAGTTTCATTTAGCGCTACGTTTTTCATGGGAAAAACTAGAAAAATGCTAGCAGGAAAACGCGTAACGGCCAATTACAAGGATTGATTGTGTATGAAAATGTTTGGGAAAAGTTTTCCGCGGCACAGTGCAAAAGTTCTCGAGCTCATTTTTTGTATTTGCTCAATGCATAAGGTGTCTAATTTTTCATAGCGGACAAAGATTGACGGCGTTCTGTCGGGCGCAATCAAAAATTTTAAATACAAAAAAAATACAAAAAGGGAAAAAAAGCAAACGCTTTTTGCTTTCTGCGTTGCAGACACTTTAACACTTGAATAAATATTTGTGCGGCTGTCGCAGACGAAAAAGAGATTTTATAATGCCACAAAATCCAAACTAATTACTCAAGTCGCTCGCCGCTGGTCGGACGCGCGCATCATTTCACTTGATATCCTGTCGCAGGATGCGTGGCGGACACACCGTGAGGCCCAGTTGCAGACATACAACATCATCATCCTCATCATCGAGAGCTACTTTAGCAGCCGCCCCTCGCAAGCGCAGACAAAAATAAATGTTTTGAAAATAATTTCGTGTTATTATTTTTTTTTTTGTGCCTTGAGCCTGCCTGCGAATGGACTCAAGCACTCGCTGCGGAGAAAGTGTCACTGGCGCGTGTGACAAAAATTAATATTAATTTGCTGTGTCAATGCATCCGTCATAGCGACGGCGACAGTTTGTCTCAGTCCAAAAAGTGGTTATATTTCAGGGATCTCATTATCATCCCAATCCATCGTACCGCCAAAAAGGGTACAAATTCTGTTGTTATTTTTTTGCCAAAATATTCAAATTTCTCTCACATTTGGGGTTTGACTTTAAACGTGGCCAAGAACCGCAGCAGCGGCAACATTCTGGCATTGGATGTTTTTGCAGGTGTTGTTGCTGCTGCGTCAGTTGTCAGCGGGACACGCAAACGCTCTCCAGAGTGCATATTACGGGGTGACAAGGAGCTACCCTGGCACTGGTCACACGCCCGACACACGTTACTTGAAATCAATGCGCTGTTTTTCCAATTTTCCGTGCTGCCAGGAGGTGGCTAGAAGGGGGTGGTAATGTGACAATTTACGGTTTGCTTTGCTCATCAGCACGCGGCCGCTGCCTGAGAGAGCTGCTTAATTTGGCCAGCTCAGTGGGCGACACGTGCCGCAAAACGTGGAAGGTGTTGGTCATAATGTGTATGCCTCCTTTTCAACTCCCCAGCTCCCTGGGGGTCACACTGTTTACATTTATTTGTTGTTAGTTATTTAATTTAATTAATGCTCAAATATGCAGCCCAGCTGGCGAGTGCGTGAGAACTCAGCCACAGATCGTTATATGGAGAGATCTTCTGCTGCAGTTTCTCCTGCTGCCACGTTTGAGACGGCCTCAGGCAAAATATGGGCGCGTGCACAAAGAATTTCAAATGAACACGAGCACGTACCTTAAGTAAAAACTAAATTTATACGCACGTTGGACACGACAGGACTTGCATATTCCAAAACAAGAAAGGTTTCGAATCGAACCGGTTTTGGTCTGGTTTTATTTATGACTTAAAACATAAACTATATATAAGTGTATATACTGGCATCTCCGACCCTATAAGGTATATATATGTATTCTTAGTCCTCATTCAGTCTATAAGTGCTGGAGACTTGAAAATATTATCGTAGGTCCTCCTAGTCCCCGCGTAGTACTATCCGATTATCGATACCTTGCCCGTTACCAATCAATCGATAATAATCGATATCACAATCCTATTTTTTTAAGTGTCTCTTATCGGTCTTAAGAAACGAGTCACCAAATTTGAAATGTTGTTTCTAGTAAGGTATATACAGATCAAGTATATACATTTGCTACAGATTGATAAAACGAGCGCGTAGCTTCATCTGTTTTTGGTAGAAGATTCAGGGTATAGGTGGTCTCTCCCGACTAGAGGGCTCCTCCTTGCTCAAGATGTCTTGATACATATCAGTAATTATCAGCATTTTCGAGTTATACAAGTCGTGTTATTTGGGTTCTTGGTTTAACACGAATATGCATGAAATTATTGAGCACGAACACGTTATGTTAGAGTCGTGCATGCTCACGCTAGCAACCCAACACTCGAGTTCTCCTTATTGGTATAACCTGTTACCATATGTTCGGCAAGTCTTTTGAATTTATCCGCAGATTCTCTGGCGGGCGGCAGACAGCTGCTAAGTTTCATGTGCAAATGAAATGGAAATGGAAAACTCTTCGTTTGGCGTTGCGACTGGCACCTTTCAGTGAGTGCGTCTCGTCGCGTTGTGCATTTCCAAATATTTTGATTAGTTCTTGTAAATTGTTTGCATTGCCCTGGCCAGCAGCAGCCTGGGCCCTGGGCCTGGTCGCATGTCGCTGTGTTTGCTTAGACTCACTTAATTTGTAATTTCTACGGCCTGTCTCTGGCAACATTTGGTACATGTTGCTTTTGGTGACAAACTCAAGAATCACATTCATACACACATACAACTAAACACACACACACACACATGCTAACACACTTGCGACGTGGCAATGTGGCTACAAGTTGCTGGCTCACAGCTCAATCAAGCGCTTAGCTAACTATTAAATTAACTTAGCTGAATGTCTGGCTTACAAACACACGAAGGAGCACACGCTCACATACACTATAGTATGTGTGTGCGCTTAAATTACATTTGACATTTACGAGTGCATAATAAAAATTTTTACAATGGCCGACGCCATTTTACTTGACAAATACTTTACAACAAAAGCACTTGAAGGGCAATCGAGCTAGAAGGAGCATGGCAACACGGTAGAAGGGGGGAGGAGGTGGCCATTGGGTAAGAGGCAACGGGTAATGGGTAATGGGTAATGGCCATCCAAGTGCAGATCGCTCGTAAAACACATTTTACAGTTGGCACATTCAACTTTGACTGTACCCGGTGCTGCGGTATATTTGGACACGAGATTTCCATTGGATCTCTGTTTGCTGCTCGGTTGCATTTTTAATTAATTGACTGTAGTTTTTATGGCTTCATTAATTACGGAGCAGAGGGCCCTTTTTGGTCCTTGACGTCATGCCACATGTGACAAGCCGTCGTCTATTGAATTATGCATCATCGATATGTGAGCTGTAAATATCAATAATAAAAGTGCGCTGTAAAAGTTGAAGCTGGAGGGAGTAGGAGACTGCCCCAGGAACGAGTGCATTAAAAATTTATTAGAATTTGCCTGTGACGCGTGTCCATATGACTGCGACTTATTCGTGGCTGCTGTCATAAAATAATAATCTTTATGATGGCAAAATTTTAATACAATATTGGCGGCCCGCTCCGTGCCCTTATGCCGCAGCGATGCGTCTATCTGTCAGCCATTCCGAGATTCATAAATTTACTTTAATTGCTGCAGTGATTTCTACGCTTTTAGTGCCGAGTGCTCGCTTCGAACCGCACACCCAGACCCAGACCCAAGCCCAGAAACAGATCCCGACTTAGCCGTGTTCCGCTCTCAATTTGAGTGATAAAAGCGTTGAAAGTGCCCGTTAAAATTGATGTTCATTAATATTCAACTATTTAGTGGCAAAGATTAAGTTCCTTAAGTAATTCGCAAGCCAGCTGGCCATTTTCATTAACCACCCCATAAAAAACCCGCTGGGCTCTAATCTATTCAAAAAATATGTTTTAAATATTAATTTTTGTTCTTCTGTTTCTGCACGATATCTTTTAGGCCTGTTTTGCATTTTTCTTGGAGCTAAACGAATTAGGAGAACTTAAGGAAAACTTAATTTTCAATCTTATCAGTTTCTCATTTTGTAAATCTCTTTGATGAGCTTTTTTCATCAAAATATATTTGTCAATTTTTATTAATATGATAAATAATTAAATGACAATAAATACAAAATATTAGATGAATTAGATGGTATTATATTTAAAATATAATATTTAAATAATAAATAATAATAGTTACGAATAATACAAATTATTATATAATATTTGGTAGTGTCAATTTCTAGGCCTCTAAGAAAACTAATTCGTCAATTTCGGAAATATTACTAAAATTTTAAAATACATATGTACCTAATAATATTAACTTTCAATTATAATAAATTGAAATATAGATTATACATTTGGTTTGTTTATATATATTCCCATCTTAAGACTATTACTCCATTAACTAGCTGGTCAACAGTCTTATCTAAACGAGTGGAAAAACTACGTTTAGTCAATGCACTTCAAACTCTTACTTTGAATAGATGTGCCCATTGGAGAAGTCGGGACATTGCGAAGTTGCTTAAGGCTGCAATGATGGAGACGTTGTCAACGGTCAAGCAGCACACTATATGATTAAGCTCCGAAACCACCCAATCGTCCGGGCAAGGAGGCGAATAAGAAGGAGGCTTAAAAATACGTATCCTATAGACCTGGCCAAACGACGCCTTTAGTGAAGCAAAATAAACATGTACATAAACATCCGATGCAATGTAATTATTTAAATTAAGCTTTCTATTACCAAAGCTACTTCCTTTTTCTATGAACCCCCGATCATCGCGCTGATAAAAGTTGCTTACAGCAAATCAGCTGAAAATAAAAGAATTTTAATTTAAAACAAAAAAAAAAAATTTGACTGGATAAGTTACTTGCCCATTGAGCTCAAAGGCCGCATAGATTATGTATAAGGCAAAACGCATAATTGCATCGTCGCATAGCTGCGTACTTAGCTGCATAGCTACGTACTTGGCGCATAAGTGCAGTCATGTTTTGTTTTGACCATGCCTCATTTAGATTCATTTGCCAATTTATTTAACGATCGATCGTAAAGTGTTTTCGCCCGCCTTCATTGCCGGCAGCACCTCTGCGGACGCCTTTTAAATTTTGTTTTATTTGATTTCTCGGTTTTTTTGTTTCGGCAAATATGCAATGAATGGGAGCAGCAGCAGCAGCAGCAGCAGCAACAGCAACAGCAACAAGAGCAACAACAGTTGTTGTTGTTTACGTTTTTAAGTGAATTTTCATATTTTAATGTTTGGCAACATTGTTGTCGCACAATCCCGAGACGCTGTGGAGGTCGACGCTGGTCATAATTTCCGGCGTGGAATTCGTGGAAGTTGCCAATGCGTAAAAATTGTGCTCACATCTTTGCTTGATGCACAGCCAGAAGGGGTTAGGTGGTGGAGGGGGCGGCTGGGTTATTCTACTGTGGGGGCAGCTCGTAAAAGTTTGCCACGCACTGGACGTTTTATAGGTGGAAACAGCGGCCGCGCACAAAGGTGTTTTCATTTAGCATTTTTCTAGCCATATTCATTTTCATTACTGAAAAAAGAAAAATGTCAAAGCAAATGCCAATATAAAATTGTTGCTTCTTTGATGAAGCAGCAGTTGAGCAACAACAACAACCAGTGTAAACAAACATGCCAAAGGCATGCACATTTAGATCGTTCATATATATATATATATATATATATCTGTATATATATATATGTATGTTCTTCTAGGAGCATTCGTTGTGCTCAGTCATTCAGTCGAATGGCGCACATCATTCGCATTGAGCTTGAAATTTTATATGATGTTTGTGCAAAAAGTTTCAACTAATTAGCCAAACGGTTGCCGAGAGTTTAGAGGGAGATCCGCATAGAGTGGGCTCTACAAAGAGTAGACGCCAGACTAGACGTGCGTGCGTTGGCCATTAAAAATTATTGAAATTGAATTTGAAAATAAACTGAAAAATGCTTTTTGGGGGCCGTCTTGTTGGCGTTGTAGCATGCTCGGATTTTGGCCGAAAAGTGTGGCACACGGCGCGCTTGATTTGTGTTAGCCATGAGTTTGAGATCTTTTTTTTCACTTTGGAGTGGGGTTTGGGCGTATCGCCTTCGATTAAATGTACCGGCTGCATTTTCACGTATTCTCAGGAAATGTGCGTTCAATACGAAATTAGTTTCTTGCGCTGAAAAAAAATGTAATTTATTGCCGAGTCGAGAGCATTCGAACGGTGTGGCGTATTTTTAAGTGAAATGGATTGAAATGAAATGATTTTTCATTTAATTTTTTTCTCTTGCTATTTCCCCAAACGCTGCTGATGACGATGGTGGCGACGGCAAGACGCCAACCAGACAAGCCACTCACGGCCTGGCCCCAAAATGCCGACGAAAATTTGTTGGCCGCAAATTCGTACCTAAATGCGAAAGATTTTCCCGAATGCGAGCACCTAAGCGGCCAGCCAGACCAGACCAGACCAGGCCATTCGCCATTAAGTGGTTGCACCTTTTCAGGCACAGGGTGTGCCCGCACAGCGGCCAGTTGTGCAACGCCTGGGCAAGTGTGCTGCCGTGCACCCTGTTTGCCGCAAAGGTGATTGGTGGCAACAATTTGTGGGCCGAGTTGGCGTCTATTTTCGACGAAGGCACGGGCATGCCGAAGTAGGTTGACGCCACCTAGGTATTTCGTTTCACAAAGGTTACGGATTCGAGGAGTTTCGCACCTAGAAAAACGGGCACGGGCGGACGTCTGTCAGCTCCGACAAGCTGGCGTCAGTCTCGTGTAGTGCAATTATGCAGACAACATGTCAACGGGAATTGTTCGCATTGTCGAGCACCGACGACGAGCGCCCAGTGGACCGTGCCGGGGGTGTGGCAGAGGGAGTGGCTGGCAATCAGCGAGACGCAGCTGCGCCCAAGGTGCCAAAAATATCGAAATCCCATCGAGCTGCTGTCTAATGGTCAATAAATATGAAAATTTTATTGACTTACGCAACATGATACAGCTCACAAGCCGAACGGTTCGAGCAGTGCTTTATGTATTGAGCTGGAAATTTAAAATGCATACACACCCACCCACACACACACACATACTCGTAGATCATCATCCTTCTCAGCTTTGAGTCTCCAAGGCTCGTATGCACGTCTCACGTTTGGCTAACAAGCTCCCTGGAGTGAAATAAAAGCGAAAGTGCAAAAGAATTCGACTACGTGATGTGCAGCTCATATTGGCCATGACCAGCGACAGCTCAGTTAACCATTTGGCCCCGTTGGCCACAGTCTGTGGTTATATGGCTCACTTGAGTAGGTGTTTCCTCTAGCCAATTAGCCAGCATGCATGCAGTCAGGAAGGCAGGCAACTGCCTAATGGATATTCGCGCTGCCTATACCCTGTATCATTTTTAAATGAGTATATCGGCAGAGCGAAATCCGTTGTGTCGTCAGCCTGTTAGGCTTCGGTTTCTGGACGTGGAACTTACAAGCGTGATGTCGTCGGTTCCAATCCAGCATCAATTTTTAATATATTTGCTATGTGAATCACAAGGAAATTGTCATCAACCAAATATAGTTAGATAAATGCCCCAAGCTATTTATACTTTGAGGCTAGATCTCCCTGATTTATGATTTTGAAACAAATTGGTTTGATTCGGTTTTTAGTTCGGCTGTTATTGTAGACAAAAATTTAGGTTTAAGTTTCGGTTTGGGTAAAAAATAAACAGTAATTTCGACTTTTAATCTGTTTGAACACCCACAAAAATATTTGCGTTCCAATTAATATTCGTGTTTCATGCAGGGCATAGTCTAGTCTATCAGATCTAGTTCGGTTTGATTCTGTTTTGTTGTTGCATTTTTCTGAGCCATTTCGCCTATTGTCGCTGTCTGTACGAAATAAATCAAAAACTACCAGGAAAACTGAGATGCAATTGCGAGTTGCAAAATTCTGTTGCACTTGCCGCACTCGTGCCGTCAAGGCGTGTCCAAGTGCTAGGTGCTACATTTAACATATTGTGAACTTCTCAAGATAAATATATGTATGTATATTTTTGTCTGGGCGCTTGTCAACACTTGCCAATTGTTCGTCTGCGCCATTGGAGGTTTCCACATAAAAACGCGCAACGAAAGACCAAAATGAAATATGAACTATTTTAACGCCTACTTAATTTGTTTTGTTTTTCCTGCTCGCTAACTATAAATTTTAATTAATTTAGCGTTGAAGTGAAAGTGTTAAGCGACTTGCGTGGCAGCCACCGCGTGGCATTGTACATTGCGACTCTCCTCGCACCAAGTCAATCGTATGGGCCAATTGGTCGTTGCCAATACTTTAATAAATTTTCTGCCTAACCGACAGTTTTTCTCTTGAGCTAGCCGGCGACCTAAATAAATAAAGATATGTTTATGTGCAAAATATTAAAGACAAACAAGCAGTTGCCACACCCCCACATCATCCATACGCACACTCACACTCACACATATGTCGCCGCCTGACCAATTCATAAGTCTACACTTAAGGCAACAGCAGCTGAGGACACGGGACAAGGACAACCTGTGGCAAGGTTGAACGAGGCTGAAGTAAGGTTAGGCCGACATATAAACTGCAGGCTCGCATATACATAAAAATCATAATAAAATGTATTTACCCCAGGATCAAATTATGAATCTCCTTATGGGCAGGACATGGCAGGGCAGGCAGCTAAAAGGTGTGCCCGGCCATCTCAAGTTATGAAAGCCCCAGGCTGCTCCTGGCCGGGATAGCTCAGCCCTGCCCAACCCGTAAAAAGGACAAACGCATATTTATGAAATGAGCAAAACTATAAAGGACACCCACACACACACAGGATACAGAACAATGTGACGACGTTGACGTTGATTTTGGTTTTTGGGTCTGGCATGAAAATTTGTGCACATTTCAGCAAAAAGCGCCCCTGAGGTGTTGCGAACGCCTTCAAGGTGCTGTCCTTAGCTCGAGTCCTTTTTGGGGCGGCCAGTCTATTACACAACTACTTTATGGCATGTAGTTACACCTAGACGCGCCTGCGGCGGCAACATATGGTCAGCAGTCGAACAGTAGCACCGGTCCCCATTCGACCGGGGTTCTGCAAAGCAGCCGCCTCGATCCCCGACTCCACTTGTGCCACTCTCAACGTTTTACAAAGTTTATTTCACATTCGTTTTCCTTTGGCTGCGTTCATTGTCAGCATCATCAACAGCCATCAACATTGTCGCCCTCAGAATCTTCTGCTCGCTCCCGAGTGACATCTGCCGCTGCTGCTGCTGTTGGCTGCCCCCAGGGCGTCGGGTGTTGCTTAAATATGTGAGTCACATACGCCACCAACTGGTCGGCGGGGACAACTCGAGCAGTTTAGTTGAGGAAATTACCTTTGCTTCGAAAGCAAGAGACCAAATAAAAACCCTAAGAAATTACCTAGCTGCGTATTAAAATGATGGTATTCTATCTATCACAGATCACGTAGCGTTTTATTAGTCAATCAAAGGATACTTTAGCCTGCATCTCATTAAGCTGCTCTCTTAACACGCATAGGGAAATAACCAAAATGCAGAAACAAAGAAAACAATTTCTAAAGCAGTTTAAACTCTTCTTATTATCTTTATCTGATAACTTGATAGATGACAACAAACAGACGAAGTAGAGATGGAGTACTCGAACAAACACCTGATATAATGATCGAATCTTTTAAGATTAACTGAATTGTATATGATAAATAATTAGCCTTTCAAGGTAATATTTTAGTTGCTAATACAGATAGGAATCCGACGCCTCATAAGGGGTACCAACCTATAATTATAGTTCCAAATAAGAAATTGTAAGGCCATTCAAGGTCAAAATTACAGACTTAAAATGTATTTTTAAAAAAGAAAAAAATGTTTGGTAGGCTCTAATTCCGAATACAGAAATAAGATAAATCAGAAGACTCAGATTCATCCGGTTGAAACTAGCTAGAATACCAGATATAAATGAGAATATTTTGTTGCGAACCACGAAGGCTCGGTGGGACTAATTGCATAGCAAATGAAAAATTATAAATCATTAAGCCTAGTAAAAAGCAAAAAGTAATGTTCACAAAGAAATCGGGTCCCAATTCTAGTTGCAAAAACAGAAATAAGATAATTCAGAAAACTCAGACGCTTCAGGTTAGAACTAGCTTACATGTTAGGATCTTAAGTATTTTAGTCGGATACCCAAAATTAGAAAGGAACACAAAAATTACTTTATACCAATGAAACTAATTGTGTTAATAAATGGCAAAATGATGGTGCTAAAAATGTCTTGCTATTACGGAAGACCGATTAACAGGCTTTTGTAGAAGAACTTTGGAATTGAAAAAATCGCTAAAAGCCCTTAAAAAACATTGAGACAAACTTTATAAAAAATGAAAAATCGTAAAACACAAACAATCATGTTGTTAATATCACCCAATTATTCAAATAATTCAAACCAAAAAAATTAAGGTAAATAAATAAATTAGAATATCAGTAAGATAAACTATATGGAAAATTTTAATCGCATTTAAGAATCAGTAATCAAAGACAAAATTGATCAAGAAAAAAGAAAATGAGATGTTGCCGCTTCGACAGCTAAAAGGAGACTAAATTGCAATCAAAATTCGATTGCAAGTTAAACCAAGTTTAATTTGCCTAAGGCTACTTTGATGGAAGTATTTTTGCCAAAGCATACTTTGATTCATAAATTTAAAAGACAAGTAAAAGCTTTTTGGCAAATATAGCTTTGATACATATAACACATCCAGTTTCGAAATTTCATAATTTTTAGTAAAATCCAAGTCATAATGCATCGATTATGTATAGTTTATAAGTAGGCAGCTCCTAAAGAGTACGATTAGGGAGCATTATTTATTAATTTGCAATTTCTGCAATAGCTTTGGCACCAAAGTGCATCAAGTGCTCGGCGAACAAATCAAAATGCAATTTTCATAAAAATGCATTCTGTTTCTGAGAAATTGAAAGGGGGGGAAGGGGAGAGGGCTGACTTCGAAATGGTGCACTTTGCATTAAAAATGCGCTGGCTAAAAGCTCAACAATTAGCAACAATTTTGAAATGGAAAATGGCAAAAGCAGAAAGCGGAAAGCTAAAAATATAGAAACGAGTGAAACAAATTAAAGCATCTTAAATGGAACTTATTAGATTTGTATACTTTTAATTTGCATTCATAACAGCGACCCACCCCCACCTCCCGCCACCCCTCACAAGGCGCCACTGAAAAGAAAACCAAAGGCGGCAGTTTTTTGGGGGGGCTGGGCAAACTGTAAGAGTTAAGGCTAAGGCGAAGGCTATGGCAATTCCGTGCCGAGTCGTAGGACAACAGTTGCCAGTTGTGTCCTGCTCCTGTCTTGGTGGACAGGAGAGCGAGAGAGAGAGAGAGAGTAAGAGAGGGCCCAAACGCAATTGAAACCCTTTTCTTGTTGTTGCAACCCACACCCGCCGCCAATGGTGGTAGTGGCAGTGGCAGTGGCAGTGTGGACATGACGTATTTCTTTCTCCACTTGCCAGATTTAAATTTTGCTTCAGCTGGAATAAAACAAAATTAATTTGTGCATATTTCTTGAGCGCCCAGACGAAATACGAAGCTGGAGCTGTTGTTTCTGCTGCTACTGTTGCTGCTGGACATTTATTAAAAGGCGAAAGGAGCTGGCAGCGCAAAAGGGAAATGGAAACCTTTTTGGGCAATCCTAGGAATAATAATAAAAAATATCAAGTGAAAAGAAATTTCATAAAACGAAAACAATTTGCCAAAATTAAAGAATAATAAGAAGCCGCCACAGTCCACACAGGATGACCAACAGTGGGTGCCGCTGGAAAATAACAAGAGCTATGCGCACTTAGACACATAGATTTCCCATAGTAATGCATAACTGCAGGGCATCCCCGAGGAGATACGGCCAACGGGGCACAGCACACGTGCCGTTACAAAGCAGATATTAAGATATTGATATACGAATCGAACCGGATGGGTGAAGCTGCAGCTAGAGCCAGAGCTGGGCCATGCCGGGCCATAAATCCATTAGCCATAAATAGTTTCGATATGAAAGCAAATGAAATAAAATTATTTATATGTTTCGCACGGCGCGACAAGCAGGAAAATTAGTGCGAACAGGGCATGGCGACGGGTTTTCCTTTGGGTTCGCTGAATGGCAATGGGAATTGGTTTGGGCCTGTCCATGGGAATGGGTATGGGTATGTGTATGGGTGTGGGTCGCGCTGTCAATTTGCGATGCGCGGCAAATGAACCAAAACAAAGCGAGGCACACTACGGCAATCGAACAACTGTATCGAATTACCAATCATTCAATACAATGCCAGTTGCAACCCCCTCCACTAACCCCCGCCCAAGCCCCGACACATTGTTGCAGGCAAGTTGTGACATGGTCACGCGACCTAAGCGACCGGCGGGGTGGCTTCATAGTTCACGGTGTCAGATTCACCGATTTGCCGATTTATTAAGTTGGATTTGCACATTGCACACAAAATGCTGTACACTGCGAAAGGCGGCGCCTACTAAAATTCACCAAAAGCCCCGCCAACCCCCTGGAGCCTACGCTGCCAAATCACAAACTACGTTGTTGATTTTAGAATTCATATTGAGCCATCAAAGTATTATGAGCGGCTCTTACTATCACTTAGACAGCGGGCTGGTACCCCAGTCAAAGCCAAGAACAATTGAATTGAAAATGGGATAAAACCCACACATATAGCCAACAGCATGTTGACCAAATTGCCGACAATTTGGGTTAACTGCAAATTTCACAAACGGCAAACAGCAAACGTGAAAGTTTTAACAAAAACCAGTACAAAGTGCGATTCCTCGAGTTGTCGCCAGAACATCTTCAAGTGTACAAGGGTTTCGGTTGATGTGAGTGGGGGTGGGGGCGGGGTTTGGCTGCCATAAAATTCACTGGGGCGTAAAGGATGCGATGCCTTTTAATAATAAAATGGGCAAAGTATAAAAAAAAACGTGGAGAACTACGCACTGGCTGCATAAACTAAAACTAAAGCCTCTTGGCTATGCCCAGGCACGTCTTAAATGTTCAAATTATGTAAAATAAAATGTGCGCCAAAAGGATAAACGACTAGGCTGACGTCAGCCAACGTCAACTCGGCTGAGTGACGGGCGGACAGATGGACGGACGGAGAGGCGGGACAACCGACAACGGCTTACTCAAACACTCGACAATCCTTGCAAGGTGCAAAAAAGTGCCATTGACGTCGCACACTTTGTGCCAACGTCCATTTGCATGTCCTTTGCTAGCGTGTCCTGGCTAATAACCGTGAGTAAGCGAACAGGTGCCGCTCGCCTCAATGCCGTCGGCGACCGTTGTGATCAATCTTGCTAAGCTTTTGTTTTCGCTGGGTTTTTTGTTTATGGACCAAAAGGGCAGGGCAGGGCTGGGCAGGGCAGGGCAGGGCTGGGCAGGGCAGGGCAGGGCAGGACAACGACGCCTTAGAAGTGCCAATGGCAGCGACAGCAGCTTCAGCTTTTACCATCAGCATCAGCATGAGCATCAGCGCAGACATTGAGACATCCTGTGACAGGCAACAACAAAGCAAACTGGGACGAGTCCTTTTCGGCGTCTTGGTCTATGATTGATTAGCAATTAATTAGCTACACAAATAACTGTAATTATATGCCAACGAGAACAATGTCAGGCCTTTGCGTCAAGCGCTCTTCGGCTCAACCCCAGTCAAAAACCCAAAACCCACCCCCGCTCTTCCAAAATACTCAAGTTCTAAATGACAGTTTTGAATATCCTTTTTTTTTACCCGAGATGCAAAGGGTATTTTTAAGAAATATCAGGTATATAATGATTTTTTATGTTGTTTTTTTTTTTTTAAAAGAAGAAATCTCTTAAATTTATTAATATTTTAATGTATCAGTTGAATTCTTTTTATTTTAGTTCATTTAAAATTTTATAAGCAAAATGTTTAATTAACATTTTTTTATATCTAGTTATATCGGCGAATTGTAATCTTAATGTTACATAGCATCTTCATGTTAATTACTTTTAAACATCAACTAATTGAATTCATTCTAATTCAAAAATTCTGTTAAATTGTAATCTAAATGTAAAATAACTATTCTCATGTTATTTATTTTTAAATATACCGCAGTTGAAAAAGTTTTTTTTATAGTTTATTTAACGATGTTATTAAGATAACAAAAATAACAAAAATAAACAATCCTCATGCTATTTATCTTTAGGCGTCCCACAATTTTTATATTTGTTTTAATCGGTGAATTGTAATCTGAATTTTAAATAACATCTTCATGTTATTTGCTTGTAAACATAAAATAATTGAATATTTCGAACTCAAAATTTTTGTTAAATTGTACTCTAAGTGTTAAATAACTTTCCTAATGCTAAAAGTAACAATATATAGAATGATTTTTGCCTATTGCCTTTCTATTTCTAGGGTATTTTGAAGCCCAGCAAACGCTGCGTTGCAAAACGGTTGCCACTTTTTATGCATTGCCATTGAAAATTATGTACTTGCGAAAATTTTGTTTTTTGGGTAGTGCTCCACCTTTTTTGTTGCTGTTGTTATTTTGTGCTTTGTGTGAGCGAGCACAGGGCGCATCGTTAGCTAATTTGCATTTGGTTGTTGTCATTTTATGTGCTTATGAAACGAATTTGTTGTTACTTTGGCCTGAGCGAGTGCCATTGCTTTTTACGATGCGAATGGCGGCCAATATATCCTAATGACACTTTATTGTCAGACCAAGTATTCGTCACAGTCAAAAAAAAAAAAAGGAACCAAAAGTAGAAGACATAGACCTATAGAATGCCATTACGATTTGGTATTGGGTCGCAGTCACCCCTAATTGCAATGTAACCTTAAAAAAAGAAGAGAAACACGCAAGTTGGCTTGCAAATTTGCGCTGGTTAGCTTACCAAATTTGAATATGGGCCCAAAGAGTGAACTGTTTAAGCCATGTTTTACTGGCCAAGACGTTCGTTGTGCTTGTCCTGACATTTCGACAGTTTTTGGCCGGCCAACAATGCATGACTGACCCTGTCAATAGTCTTGGGCCTGGCTACCCAAATCCATTTAGTGCACATGCAATATTTAATGCATGGACATGGATCGCAAAAGTGCGTCCAACTCCAAAGTATTGTCAGCCTTGTCAGAAGCAGCAGCAGCAGCAAGAGCAGAGCTGAGTAGACCGGGCACCCAGGGGCTGCCTGTGCCTGTGGCGGCATTGTTTCGAGTCGAGAGTTACCCGACGACCCGGGCGACCACTCTTTAGCCAGGCGAACTGCATGTGCATTTTGCTGACATTGAGTGGTCCGACAAGCGACGTGTGCGACGACGAGAAGGACGACAATGTCGTCCTCGGAATTGGTGGCTCTTTATGGCTGAAAGCTTTTGTCGCTGCTGCTGCCGTGGCACTAAACATGTCTCTGTCGACCCGCTGCTGTCGCCGCTGTCGCCGCTTTCCCGTTGGCGCGACTCCAAAATATAACTTAAGTTTCTGGTCAAATGAATTTGGCAAAGGTAGTCGAAGGCCCGAAGCCAAAACCCGAATGCGCACAACCAAAAACCAAACCCAACAAATTGAGCATACTTTGGGGAATCTTCTGAATTTATGCAGAAATGCCAGCGGAAATGTGGTCGTTGTCGGTAGGGCTGCGGTGCCGAAGGCAAGGGCAAAACCACATCTTGGCACTTTAAGTGGCTTTTGTTATAGAAAAACTGTGCTTTGTTTTTGCTTTGTCACCTGTTTTCCTCGAGTGCTGGCCGCCGATTCGCATACCGTGCAGAGTTTTTACGATCTTGTCAACATTTTGACTTGAGTGCATTTTTACGCACATGCTGCCGCCACCTCACTCCTCCCCTGGCATGGTGGCAGTAAAATCGAAAAGTAATGCAATAAAATTCGCTTTCATTAAAAGCATTAAAATAGGTTTTTGACATGCCATAAAAATTGTTTTCACGTAAACACAAAACACACAACAACTCGGAAAACTGCTGCTGCCACACTTTACTGGAAATCGGCTAGAGCGGAAGTGGGACAGGGGGCATTCAGGCGGGGGCAGACACAATCTTAGCCCGAGTCTGGGGCGCTGCCGTTGGCTGTTGGCATTCGCGTCTAAATGGGAATTTTATTGTTCTGGGAGCTGCTCCCGACGCATTGCCATTAGCCGCAACACGGCATTGGCGCTCACCTAAGCGCCATAAAGCGTAAAGCAGGAATTTCCTTTAATTTTATTTTTTGTTGCCCAAGGCCATCAGGGGAAAGGCGTTGATTTTTGGCAGATATATGATCTATTTCATCATGCCTGCATGTGCGGTAGCTACAAATAACTAAGGGAATTAAAAGCAACTTCTGTGCGTGGGAAGCGAGAGATGTATATAAAAGGTAGGGTCAAGTGGAAAATGGGACTCTCGTACTCAACAATTTAATGTTAGACAATATTTCTATTATGAATTCGAGGTATGCAAGTCCATGACTTTAAATAAAAAAGGCGTTTTCGGTGGATCGCGGTTCAAAGTTCAGACCAATGCCTTGCCTTAAAGTTCGGTTCGTGAATCTGGCTTTTCAGCTGGCTCTTCAATTTTCGCTTAAGCCATTTAATTTATCTTTAATGAAGTTATTAATAATAACTAATATGTAATAATGTATATTGCAATGTTTATTATATATTTAGATTAGTAAATTTCTCACATTAAAATTTCTTTTACAAATATTTTTTGTGCTTTATTTAGTTAGGGATCAGGTTTAGTTTCGACGTTAGCTTATCAACTAATCTATTTGAAAGTTTGGATCGTGAAAATGAAATATTGGCAACCAATTTGTCTTGCAGTCTTGATTTAATTAGTTTAATTTTCTACGAATTGTATTTGTGGAATTTAAGAATCTTTAAATTGGTTATGAATTAGCTAAAGCGATTTGTGTTGTTTCATAATGTACACAAAATGCTGTCAACGCACAAATGCGCATTTGACGAGCATTGCGAGCAATTAAAAGCAGATTTTATAGGTAGTCCTGGACAGGACATTTCGTAGCCTTGCTAATGCCATGCTGGACAATTGGGAAATAAACGCAAAATGGCTGCCAAATTGGCAATTGAGAGAGAAAATGATGGAAAATCGAACGTGCATTATATATTTCGCCGTTATTAACTTGAAATTACCAGCAAGAGAAGCGGCAGAGCATGTAGTTCTCCGGAGGGGCAGGGGGAGGGTGGCAAAAAGGACTATCAATGAATGTTAAGGACAATGGGAAATTGCTGCTCTCAGTTCTTAATTGCTGTGACAGCCTGTGGCCAAATACATATTTTCGGCAACGTTTACGTTGAGCTATTTTCATGATGTAATAAATGAAATTAATTTTAATAATTGCAGCGATTTTCATTCGGGGGACAGACAGTCGGGCGAATTTCGCCTCGTTTTGTACGCATTGACTCGTAAACAGCGCAAAAATATGGCCAACGTTTTTATTTAGGCCACTTATTTTATTTCGCCAACATCACAGATTGCTGCGACTAGTATATGAACATATTTAATGATGACCATGAAAACTGCTTAATCGGAAGAATGAATATGGATGTATGTACATGTTGCCCAGACTGGGAACCTCAACTGGATAATAAGCACAAAACATAAATACCCCGGGGAAATATGAAAAACCAACCAAAATATTTGCACAAATCCAAATGCTCAGTTGGCGGCTTCCTTTGCTGTCTTTCAATACCCTGTAGCCATTGAAAAGAGGTAAAGAAAGAGTATATTGGCTAGCGTCAATCTAACCTAGGCTATGAGAACTATGAGACCTGGAGACTTTAATCTTGGATGGTGTGTTATCCTATTGCCCGCGCAGATTGACTTAAATTCAGGTCAACGAGATATGGAAATAGATACAAACAGGCTAGGCGTTTATATCTATTTCCATATTAAGCTTACTTATTTCGGAACATTCTTGTAGGCTCTCGTAAAGCAAATACAGAACCAAAATAATTCACATTTTGGAAAAGAAACACACACAGATTTAAGGAGAAAGAGCCTTCCTTTAGGCGAAGAAACCACTTTGGACGTCAAATTTAAGACCAACAAAATTTAATATAAATCGGATTTAAAGAACCATTAAGAATTCAATCATGCATGACTGTTGGCCAGGGTATCTCCTAGTCGAGCATCACCGACTGGAGCACCGTCTCTTTTTTTTTTGCGCAAACAGCAGCATTTTTAATATAGCTGTCATTTTGTAGCCCTCTGCTTCCACCGAGTCACCCATTCGAGCAAGATTTTTATTGATAATAGCAACGACTATTTTTCGCATTTATAATATAGGGCAATATATTTTCATGAACACTAAATTATGAGGCGGCTTGCGGCTTGCTGAGTAGGCGCCTCTGGGGGCTCCTTTTCGTGTGCTAAAATTGATAAAAACAATTGAAAACATTTCTATACACACACGCACAAATACAAACGCATGTCTTTAAATATATTTCTGTTTCCTGGCCAAATTACGTAAACGTGTTTTTCTCTTATGGAACATCTATGTAAATTATTTTGTTTGGATTTGTGCAGGGTGATGGGGGGGCCATTGAAATCCTCAGATATGACAGATATCCCTATCACTGCATCCTGCTCGGAGCCCGTGGAGTGTCTAAGCTATACCATCCGGCATAAGTATCCCAAAAGACTGGTCACCTACGATGCGGAGGCACTAGACGAGTCACGACTCATACGCTACTCGGATCTGACCGAAAGCGTCATGGACATCATGAAGCCAGTCTGCCAAAAGCAGCAGTTGCAAAAGAGAGATAAGGGTAAGACTGGCAAGTCTAATGATAAGGTCCGGGAACTTATAAGAAAATCGTGCAAGCCGCTCAGCCCCTGCGGAAAGTTGACGGAGAAGCGATTACAGCAGCTGGAGCGTTGCGGCAAGGAGCTGCACCAAATTACAGTTAGTCGTCTGTGCGCGGGCGACGACAAGGGAGCAAAGCCCACCTGGGAGAGCCTAAAACCCATACAGAAGTTCTGCTTCTATTGGCAGGCGCTAACTGGCCACGAGCTGCGGCCAACGCCCTACGATAACTTCAAGGAGATCTTTATGAAGCGCTATGTGAAAGAATGCCCACAGGCCAGTGTGCGGCGCCTTCGCACCCTGGTGCAGCGCACCTGGCGGCACATGAAGGGTGAGCAGCGGGTGCCCTTCAATCTGTACGCGCTGCTCTACCATGTCAGCACCGGAGCTGTGAATCCCTTCGATCATTGTGCCGTGCGTGTGCTCTTGAATCGTTGGCGCTGACCTTGGAAACATCTTTTTGGGCCTTTGGCACGCTGTGGTTGTTTCTGGCCGCATTAAAGTGTCTGTCAGGCAGCTGAAGAAAATTTGATTTTGATTTTAATTTCGCAATTTTATACAAAGCAGATGCTGGACAATATACACATATGCGATCTATTTTTATGCAGAGTTTCTACTTTTCACTTTGCCCGACTGAACTGATGGCCCTCCCTTTTACCCTAGATAATCACATGTTCTCTGAATCTTTTCAGCTGTTTTCATGAACTGTGCCATTTTTGCACTTGAACCACAATTGGGGAAATGTTACAAATCGAGGCGCCAAAATAATAATGGATCTCCAACTCATTTCGCACATGTTTCAAGGTCGTCATTTGACATGACCTTGAGCTCTGTGTATAACGTATGCGCCGAGAATTATCATGTATCTATTGACATGTGGCATTGGGCATGAAAGGCAGCTCAATTAATGGCTGCAGTTACTCAGAAAAATACAGCTGGAGATCAGCATCAGGCAATATGCGCTTCCCAAATCTCTGAGCAGCAATTTTGATGGTCAATTTTGATGGTTCGCACTTGCCGCCAACCTTCGATAATTCAATTTTACCATGCGCATAAATTAACAATAAAAAAATACTGTGTACCGAAACAAGAACTATTTAAAATGTAATTTGGACTTTTTTACGAGCTCAATGTTTAACTTTGTCGTGTTCAAAGAAAATAAAATAAAATAAAAACAATAAATAAAATTGTAGCAAATCGAAGCTGATGGCCAAGGCCTGAAATCAGATGAGTCGAAGCAACATTATGCTAATAGAAATGATGTCCGGAGGGTGAGGGCTTGTCTGCGGCTGGTGTTGAGCTTTATTGAAAAGCCTAGAGGCTGGGCGGCTTTCCACGTTTATGGCTAACGAATTGTCGTTGACAACTTTTGGCGAGTCGCACATAAAACGAAATGAAATGGAAAACTTAAAAAAAAAAAACGGCAACAACAAATCGGAATAGAAATAGAAATCAGCAATGACATCGATTCGCCACGTTTCCCCAGCTGTGCAACTGTATCGAAGTCGTGTGTGTGCGGCTAGAAATTTATGGTTGTAGATATTGAGTTTTATAGTAGTGGGCCCAAGTCCAAGCCGTAACCCTGCCAAACCGACCGACCGCCCAGCCCCGCCGCGCCCCGCCCGCAGCCGTCGCATAATGTGCTGCTCACGGATTTGCGCATTTTTAAGCGCCGAAATCGAAAAACAATTGGCATTCGCATGCCTGACACTCGCAGCATCGTCTCTGGCGACACTTTGAAGCCTCTGTGTCAAATGTAGCAATACCCCTAACCCCCTGCTCAGGCCCAAACACTCAAACCCTTTTTTTGTTTTGCCAGGCAGACTCCTTTGGTTCGTCTTTTTTTTATGGCCGACTGTTGCAAAAGATTTTGTTGTTTTGATATTCGGCAATTTTATTGCCTCGACCCAAGTTCGCACCTCAATTTGTCTTCGTAAATGTGAAAAATGTGGAAATTAGTTTGGTGGTCTGCAGCAGCCGGGCGGCCTCTCGGCTGCCACATTTCATCAATCACACGATGTGTCACACCTATCGGGGTAGGCGTTGAGCCAGCGTCTCGTATCAGTTGCAGCTACCAACAACTGTGGCGAATCTCTAAAAAAAACCGAAAGGAGTGCGTCTGCCACGCCTCTTGACTCGAGAGTCTGCTGTTAATGGCGTGCGACTGAAATTTGTGGCATACTTGCAGGCGTTTAGCCGAAACTCAAACAGCCCGTTAGCTCTATATAGCCACGGCTATACAGTATTTCAGAATCTTTATCGATACAGCAAACTTTGTGTCACTTAGCCATTTTTATGCAAAGTCCCAGCGCAAACACATAACGTAAAAATCAATGGCCAAACACATAGTTGGGATTGAGGGTTCAGCGCCACCCTCTAAATAAGTAACAGCTCCATCCTGGCCAAATGCTGGACAAGTCCTCTTTATTAACATAACAATAATTATGGCTACGTTTTGGCTGCCCATTTGCTCCCAAATGCTGAGACGTTGAGCAAACAACAAGAACTACAAATGGGATTCTGCAGCCATAAGCAAAACGCGCTCAATCACAATTGACATCCTGGCGAAGGGCAGCGGACGCTGAGCGGGCGGCGGACGGCTGACGGCGGCAGCGGCCAACGGCCAACGGTCAGCAGCCGCCATCGACGCTATGCATCCGGCTGAATTGATTTCTAGCAATGAAATGGGATTTTTTCTTTGTCATACCCTGTTCTTAAATGTCAACGCAGAGCATATTATATTTTTTGTGATATCCGTTCGTCCGTTGCGTATGGCACATGCATGCGTTAAATATTGTTTTTGTCACACCTACAAACGTCTCTTTTAATCTATATAATATGTTTCAGGAATCCAAATATCCCCAAAAATGCAATAACTTGAACTTTCCAAGGACTTTCCTGATGTCTTTTGACCAACAGCCATTCCTTATATAGCTGATGCGAAATAAGCAATAAAATGAAAGAATATCCTTCATACATCCGAAAATACAGCACAATTTTATGAACACATATTTGGCATTAACTAGACTCCTGAATCCTGAAGACTCCTTTGGCGAACATCTTTTAAGGATCATGGCTTTGAACTGGACTAAGGTCATACAAATTCTCCTGATAGCTTACAAGATACCAAGGGTGTTCTGATTATCTTCAATGTCTGATGTTTTTCAAGTGTCCTTCAATGCCAATCAACAGATTATGTCCTTACTATGGGTAATCTTCAAAATTAATTAAGTAGAAAGAAATATATGTTGTCATACACACACTCGCTCTTCTCATCAAGTATGTTGACTTTCAAAAGCAGAGTATCTCCAAGTCGCTTGCTTTCGATGACAGCGTTCTTTTCTTGTCGGTTAAGTTTTTTCGATTTTTTTTTCGTGCGGGGGAGTGGCACATGTAAATGGCCGACTGTAATTGTAACTGTAACTGTGACTGTAACTGTGACTGTATGCCTCTTCCACGTAATTAACTTCAATTGAGTTTTGGGGCACGCTGCCAGCGGGCTGTTTGGCTTGTTTGCGGGCGGACAAAGGCGGCCGCTGCTCATTAGGAGCAGAGCCCAAAGAGGTCACATAAATTGCGCTTAAAAAGGCGCAAATTGACAGGCGTGCAGATTTAAGATGCCAGTTTGGCTCCCGAGCAAATCCAATTTCCGAGCGGCAGTTTTAAGACTTGCGGCTTGCAGCTTGAGGCTGAGGTTGCACGTACGCGCAACACTTTCAGCGCCAGTCGCCCACAACAGAGCGCACAGAACACAGGAACTGGAACAGGAGCTGGTGCAGGATCAGGTCATGTCGCGGTCATAAATACAACAATGCCGCTGGCAGCAGAAGTTTGAGCCGAGTGTCGCCAGCGCCATAAATTTGCGCGCAAAAACTCACGGATTTATGTTGCAAGAACATGCGGCAGCAGATAGCAAAGCGGTTCATAGCACAACTGTGCGAGAGAGGAATATATAGTAGGGGCGCCAGGGCGTGTGGCGGGATATATCCTGGTCTTGGTGGCCATGCTAGGCAAACGTAATCCACTTTAAAGTTTGTCGCCGCTTTCATTTGTGAAATGAACACGAAACGCGGCCTCGCGCTCGCCGGTCATGTGATGAGAGTGCCATATCCTTGCGGATATCCTTCAGCAACTGCTTCAGATACAGTTGCTGCTGCTGCTGCTTCTTTTTCATTTTTTCTAATTTTTTTTTCTGTTTTTGGCAACCATATGCAGCGCCTGGCCCTGCTTGTCGTGCTAGCTTGCGGTATATAGCCCGACACGACTTCTTATCCAATTTGCATTTAACGCATTTTTGGCCAATTTTACAGGCTTCGTTCAGGACAACCACCAAATCTATGGCACTCTCTGTCGTGGCCTCTGCTTAGCTTCTTTTCCTTCCTCTCTCTCGCGCTGTCTCTGCTCCTGGTTTTGTTTGCAAGTCCCATTTGCATTTAATACTGATGACTGTCCGTGAAATTGAGACGCGCTCGCTGAAATTAATAAAAGCGCCTGACAAAGCAGCTGCCAGTTAGCCAAGCCAAAATGTTGGCCCATCGCGCCACCGCGCCCGAGGGAACTGAACAGAACCGCAAGTAAAAATGTTCAATAAACGTCCGGCCAAGTGCTGGCAGCCAACCGCAAACGCCTTCAATATGGTCGAAATTCTCAAACGGCAGCAGTAAATTTTGCATTTTTAGCCGTTTTTAGCCATTTTAGTAGCACCAGCAGCTGACTTTGACAGCGACGGCCCGCCCGCTGGCCGTTAGTTAGTTTGCGGTTCGCTTCCAACTCATGTGTTCGACAGGGTTACGTTCTGGGCACCAATTAAAATCACAAAAATTCCCGCACTATCCCATATCCCAAATCCCAACTATGCCAGCTATCCGGCTCGTCCGCCCTCACACTGGGTAAACACTTTTGGAGCAGCTGCCCGGCAATGGGCCGTTGAGCGGCTAGGCGACGGGGCGGATGGGCATGTCGAGGTGCCGTTTGACAGGCCTAGGTATTAATTAGGTTGTTAATTTTGCATTTGGCGTGCGTCGTTCGCTATTCCCGTGAAAAACGCAGCGCCCGTAATGACACACGTGGCACGATGATAAATCTTGCGGCTTGTGCAACAGCAGCGAACACATGTCACAGTTGCTCAGTGTCCACATTGCTACCGCAACAGCTCCCGGTTCCGTTCCCGCTCCCGCTCCTATTCCCGGGCACCTGTCTCAATTAAGCGTGCAAATCGCGCCCATGTCAAAATTAAATGCCGCACTCTAGAAATAAGATCTCGGGGAGTCAAGATCTAAAAGCGTTGCTCGACAGAGATGCAGAAGATGATGTAGCTATGGTCCCAGATATATATCTACATATATGTGGCTCATCCATAGATAGCATCATTTATGTCATCATTCTTGTTGAGGTTGCGGTTGTGTTTTGCTTTGAACACGTCTCAGGTTGGTTTTCCTAGCCTCCTTCCTTCTGAAGGAATTTCCGCCTATGCGTAAAATAGTTCGTGCTATTTGAGAAAAGTTCCAATGTAGAAAAGGCGATGTATCAAATATTTGAAATTTGTCATAGATCTTTTAGGTAGTCTAAGAAGATCAGTTTTTGAATAAATTATATGTAAAAGTGGGTGGGGTGGGAGGCAACAAGACGGTCTTTTGTGCCCAGACATCTTATAGTGTGGTATAGCGAGGAAAGTCTTATTTACTGCCGGGTTGTGTTGTGTAGTGATTAACAATCTGGGAGCTTAAATCCCAGTGGGTATTATCCTGCTTTGCTCGAAATGAACCTGTAATACTTGCACTTCACGTCACAGAAATATATTTTATAATGATTTTTTTTTATATATTTTATGTATATATGGATTCGAATTCAGTCTCTTATAGTGTAGAGAATGTGAGTTTATGGTCGAGAATTAAACTTGCACTCATGCTATCTTGGATCCATATCGTTTAACCAGGAGTGGTCGATATTTTTGGATTGGATGATTGTCCATCAATTGTTTGCTGTTGCTCGTGAATTTGGATTAGAATGTAAACAAAAATTACCATTAAAGCATTTTCATAAATATTTCACAGCTGCAGGTGAAATTTTACAAGCTCCGTATTGAATTTATCATTTGTTTAATTTACAATAACATTTTTAGTTTTTCAGCTTCCAGCTTGCGCTGTGTGTTGATCAGTTGTCAGTCAGTTTAAAACATATTTAAAGATAAAAATGTCAAAAAAGGGAATTCCAATTTAAGTTGCTTATTTAGTTTAAATTTTACTTTTTAAGACATTAGAACTCTGATTCCTTCTCAATGTATTTGTAGAAATTGTATATGTTAATAACTTACAGTGTATCTGAATTATTAAAACACATGTTCTCATCGTTGCCAGTGAGGCAGTCAAATCTTTAAATCAGATAGAAATGCCGAAATGCCGTGGAAACTTAATGATCTGTGCCTAAATGGAGAACCAGATATGACAAGTAAAAAAAATTTATGGCACTAAACAACAACAATGACAACAAGAAGTCGCCCAAAACTAAACAACCCTCCGCCAACAGCCTCCGATGGCAAGTTTTATCTCAGTTCCAATACGAGGAAATTCGCACAAATCACGCAAAAATTTTGCACACTTAACGTGAGAGATGCGCTAAGGGTGCCAGACGGGGTGGGGTGCGGTGGTGTGTGTTTGTGTGCAAATGTGGAGTAGCCAAGGCCAGGCTCCGAGGGTGAGCCCAACTGATAAGAACGTGCAGCCTAATGCACCGTAGCTTTCATGATGGAGTTCGACAGCGGGCAGCGGGCTTCAATTTTGCACCAATTTCCGACTTCCTCCGCCAAATGGACAACAACAACAACAACAACAACAACAACAATAGGAATAACAATTGGGGCAGCTAACAGTCCAAGTGGCAACATTTCAATTGGCCAAAAATTGAAAACTCATAAATTTGAGCGGCGTTTTGAAATCGAGCGACACGGAAATGCGCACCATGCGTGTCCAATTATTGAAATACGACTTTAATTGAATTTCAATAAAATGTTCAGCATTTTGCATTTCCTCGAAAAATGCCTGCAACTGGGGAAATGCCACCGGCTCATGTTTATTTATGGCAAATGTTAAAATTGTACGAATAGCAATTGTTTTTATCCCAGCATTGTTTTATTATTTGCCAAAGCCATTTACCAGGCCGGTTACCACAGTTTCCAGTTGTCCGCCCTTTTCGATATGCCATACAATGCGTTGTTTTCATTCAGCGAGGCCCTAAAATTGTTGTTTAGAATATGAATAAGTACACGGAGAGAAAATTTACATGAGCAAAGTTGCCCGAATATTTTAATAAAATTATATATAAGAATAAGTTATGAATAAGTAAAAAAAAAAATTATAAATTAGAACCAAAAAACCAAAATAAGAACACGTGTATAGATGTGCAGTTGTGAAATTAAGAAACAGCTTACAATTCTTAATAAGTTAATGCTTCGAAAGTTTTTAGGAACCTAGAATAGATACCAACGTATACTAATTCAATAACCGAAAGGTTCTTGAAAATGTTAAACAGACAACCCGCTCATATTTTGGTTTTTATACTAAGCTGGAGGGATAAGAACTACCAACATAAAAAGCCAAAACTTGGCAAAAAGAAAATTCCGAAAGAAAAGGAGGGGCAGGGAAATAAATTTTGCAAATTTTGAAAAATCGTGTATGCGAACACAATATGAATAAGGATACGCAGAGCGAGAGAAAATTATTCAGAACTGTGGGTAATTTTCATTCAAATACTGTTTCGAAAAGAAATACAAACTCTTTGATTATCTGAATATGACTTTGGTATGCAACCATTTTGATATGTGTATGCATCATATAACTGTGCCGTTATTTGTCTGCACATAGAACCTGATGTCGTTTGCAATTGATTTATTGCTCCGATATCATCAATGGGTTCTGGCCTTGCCTGATTTATGACGATCTGGCAACACAAAAGGTAGCGAACAGTCAAATATCAGCACAGTCCAGTGCACTAACAATCGAACTAAGTAAATGCGCATTAAAATAATTATAATAATAACAATATATATATTTTTTATGCCTAAACTTACCTCAAACATGGACAAAAGTCAGCCAGCTGCAAAATGTCAGCGTTGCCACCCGCGGCGCAGAACGCCGTTGGCTCTGCCAGTGTCTCTGGCCAAATCAAGGGATTACATGGAACCAACGAGCAACTACAACAATGGCGGGCAATTCACATCGATGAGTGAAGGTGGAAGAAACGGTGGCAGGTCCACCGCCTTTTTGGGGTGGAATTGACTGGAAACCGTTGGCATTAGCAAAGGGTTTCGGTATCGGGCATAGGTATTGGAGTAGGGGAGGGGCAGGCGGTTTAAGGCCAGTGACTGACAGCGGCGCATGACAAAAGTCACATGCCCTGCGGATTAGTTACACCTTTTGCACACATACGTGGAAGCCCGCGTAGAGGTGGAATACGGTTATATTGTTGCTGCCCGCTGAACTGTGCTCAGTGAATGCATTTGCCGTTCCTGCAGCATGCAGCAGGGAGAGGGGAAGCGAGTGTTTGTGAATGTGCCATGATTCATATCCCGTTTGTGCAGAGATTAACGCTAATGGCGAGGGCTGTTCGCAAAATGTGGTATATGTTTGGTATGCTCCATGTGAGTCGAGACAATAGCGAAACCTTTCAGCATAATTGAATTTGGCCATCACTTTCACCTACTTAAGCCCAGCATGAAAAATAAAGGAAAAATGTCACTGATAACTAATACAAATATTAGCCAAGTGTAGCGCCAAGCGCCAAGACAAATGTCGAGCGTGTCAACAGTTCATCGGGGCGTCAATTACTTTGCATAACCCAAGCGCAGCCAAGAAGAGCCGAGCTGAGCGCCTGCTAATACAGCTAATGAATTTTAAGTGTTACCAAAGCAGCTAAAGAATTGGCATTGGTCCGCCTGGAGAGTGATACGTGTGCGTATGACTTAATCTGGTCTTGGGCCGCTTAGAGATGCGCCATCTCTTCTCAAGTCCAAGACGCCGTTGAAGCCAACTCGTGGACGTGGATATGTGTATTTATGGAAGGCCTAGCACCCGCTAGATATTATCCGTTTATTTATTGCAGTCGTTAACATATCTTAGCCTCACTGGAGTTTATCTTATGTATGTGTGGGGTAGTGGTAGAAGAGAGAGGGGGGAGGGGCAGGGGCACATCTTGTGGCTGGAAGTTAAATGAGCCAAGCTCTTGGATTGGGCCTGGGTCGTTCTAAGTGATATTGTTTAGTTTTTGCACGATTTCTAATTTACAGACTCAGACTGGAGGAGAGAGTGAGCTAGAAAGAGGGAGAGCGAGAGAGAGACAGAGCTGGAGAGTGCAAGTGAAAGCTGTTTGAATTAGGGAAAGAGAGCGAATTGCGTTATGTTAAGAACGTGACAAATTTTCAAATTTTAAGTGTATTAAAAACTTATATGTGAATATAGAGTAAAAAGTGTAGAATTTAGCTTGAGAAAAAACACAAGTTTGCTGGTCAAAGTAAACAATATTACTATAGAATTCGGTTTGCCGTTCAATTTTCGCTGCTCCAGCTGCAGCTTTTGTCAATCAATAATGAAGTTCTCCTAAATAAATGCCGTCACATTAGAGCCAATCCCAAACCTATTTAGAAAGACATTTGCACATGCCTTTGGACATACGCAACCCGAAATGAGAGCCTAACCCAAAGCAATCTGTAATTGCCTCTGCCACTCGTCCACCCCTACACCACCAAAAACTAACTCGTCAGGTTCAAGTTGAGGCTCAGAACGCTGAAAGATAATGATTAATTGTCAATTTGGGTCCAACAACAGGCTGATGGACACATGGCCAGTCGACAGTTACCTTAAAAGCCATGCAACAACCGGAGCATCCGGTTCACTCTTATCAGCATCAGGCTGAGGACTTCAGCTGCAGAACTGGACGCCAGAGATGTCCATCATCGCATGCCAAGTGCAAAATGTTGGCCAAGTGGAGCTGGCCCGAGCTCCGACTGACTAGCTGACATGTAGAAATAAATGTACTAGAAAATTACCAACTTATGTAATCTTGGTTGGCATCATTTATCAAGTGGACGTTTTGCAATTTTTCTTACTTTTGCAGGACGGCATCAAGAAGTCGATGTGACGTGAACGTTAAGGTTGGCGGTGACTTTGACATGTGTGGGCCGACAATGCACAGGAAATTGGCA
This sequence comes from Drosophila littoralis, assembly GCA_018903485.1. NCBI lineage: Eukaryota > Metazoa > Arthropoda > Insecta > Diptera > Drosophilidae > Drosophila > Drosophila littoralis. Next base: position 15,251,723 of record JAEIGF010000593.1, read on the forward strand.
TTTGATGTGGTCATGTGGTCTTGCGGTGTCTGTCTGGGTTAGAGTATGCGGCTATTTGTCATACCTTTGCCCTAATTTGAGTGGCTCGCCCAACTAATTGAAATAGCCTGAGACTCGTTTAAATGTTAATATAAATGTTTTGCTTTTTCTGTTTTTTTCGTTGTCAAGCAATATAACTACAAAAACTGTCAAAATTATGAATGTCCAAATTAACAGTTTATTGAGCTGTACGTACAAGTTATCAGATACTCCGTCCTGTGTGCTGTCCATCCTTGTTGTGGAAAATGCTCAAGAGGTCTGTGTGCTGATTATGAGTGGCCAGCACCTGCGGACTTTCAATTCAAAGGAGGACTACACCACCATACTCGACGGACTCAAGCAGGAGTTTGAGCAGCGCTGGCAAACCGAAGAACCGTCGCCCTACACCAACCTAGAGAGCTATGTGCAGCGCGCCATTCTTGGCAATGGCAGCTTTGGCACTGTAGTGAGTCATCCTGTCCTAATACCTGTCCCTTTCTTAACATATATCCACCCCCATATGGCCGCCTGCAGTTGCTAGTCAGGGAGAAGAAGGGCAAGAATTATTATGCAGCTAAGATGATGAATAAGGAGGACCTGGTGCGACTAAAACAGGTCAATCACGTTCACAATGAGAAGACCGTGTTGAACTCTGTACGATTCCCATTTCTGGTCCATCTAATTGATGCCACCAAGGACTTTGACTATCTGTATCTGGTGCTGCCGTTTATCAATGGCGGCGAGTTGTTCACCTACCATCGCAAGTGAGTGCTTTTATTAACTTGGCTAGGCCTACAATTATAGTCACAGTTTTTCTCCTATGCACCAAGAGTGCGGAAGTTTAATGAGAAGCAGTCCCGCTTCTATGGGGTTCAAGTGCTGCTCGCCCTTGAGTACTTGCATCATATGAGCCTCATGTATCGAGACCTTAAGCCGGAGAACATTCTGATGGATGTTCGTGGCTATATCAAAGTGACAGATTTCGGCTTTACCAAGGTAAGGCAACATTTCATTTATATATCGAAAAACTTTATTAAAACAATCATTCACAACCTTCATTCAGCGCGTGGACAACCGCACCTCGACGCTTTGTGGCACTCCGGAATATTTGGCACCAGAAATTATTCAACTAAAGCCGTATAGTAAGTCCGTCGATTGGTGGGCATTTGGTGTATTGCTTTTTGAATTCGTGGCTGGTCATTCGCCATTTTCTATGCACAATCGTGACGTTATATTGATGTATTCAAAAATTTGTTTAGCCGAGTATCGGGCACCCTCGTTCTTTACTGGCCAACTAAAGAATCTGATTGATAGTCTACTGCAGGTGGATCCCTCCAAGCGGTAAGCACTCAGTATATGTTTAAGGACCGCAATTCAAGCACACTTCTTCAGTTTAGGTAACTCAACCCAAGGCTCCGCGGATATCAAAACTCATCCATGGTTTCAAGGCGTCGATTGGTTTGCAGTTCTCAATCAGGAAATAAGCCCGCCCTATATACCGACTGTGTCTAATATTGAAGATTTGTCAAATTTTGAAAATTTTGAGGCTAAATCAAAATTTAAGTCAAAAATAAATCGCCATCCCGAGTTGTTTAATAATTTTTAAACGTTGGTCCTCCTTAATTTTATTTCTTTATAAACTAGGTGTGTTCAATTCTGTATGTAAAACTATTTGTCCTGACTGACTGACTGATTGGTAATCAACGCACAGCCCATACCGCACAGCCCATACCGAGCAAGCCAGCTGAAACCCTAACACGGGGTTTCGGGGAATTCCACCCACATGTGTGGCAAAATAGCGAAAATGGCTTGTATGAAACTTCTCTCGGCCTCAAACTCACCTTTAAAGATCCTTGCTCAAATTCATTGGGGGGCGTTTCGCACTTTTTGGAAAGCCCATCCCTCGGTGGAAATCGGGGTCAAAGATTTGGTTGTTGACGTTTCGCGTTCAAATTCGTTTCCAAAAATCTATATGAAAAATCATTTGAGACGTGTTTCATTATTTTCGCAGAATCCAAACTTCTTTGGTAGAAATGCACTTCAAAAATGCGCTCAAGTTGTGTTCGAGTTGCTTAAAATTTATTTTCAAAGCTTTACATAAAAACTTTAAGAATAAGTCTTTCCGCGACTTGGCAAATTCCACCCGCAACAGTGGTAAATTGGCGGAAAACGTTTGTATGAAAATTGTTCGCTTACCGCCCGATCATTTTTAAAGCTTTTTGAGCACAATCAAATCCAAGTTAAGACGAATGAGCTGGCTCCTCAACTCCAACAACAAACTCTCGCTCCGAAACAAAGTTTTCATCTACAAGGTAATAATTTCCCCTGTGTGGCGTTATGGGCTACAAGTCTATGGAATAGCTGCAAAAACACACCTGAACAAAATTCGCATTATTCAGGCCAAAACCTTGCGCAAAATTACTGGAGCCGAATGGTACATTCGCACACGCAACATCGCAAAGGACTCAGGGTACCAATGGTGGGCGACGTAGTAAACAGACAAGCAGCGAGCTATTTAACCAACCTCCACAACCATTCTAACGTCCTGGCAAGGAACGTGCTAAGGAGGCGAAGAAGAAGGCGAAGAGGACCTACCCAACCGACCTAGTCGATCGATTTATATAGGTCACAAACTGCAACAAATACCCCTAAACATATTTCTGTAAATAAACTTATATATTGTCTAATTTGTTAAACTAATTTTCGTTAAGCTAAGAAATTACGTCACTCTGGTAAATGTTGCTAAATTAGAGCAACAAAATATCAGATCTGAAAATAAACATAATTTGTAATTAAAAAAATAAAAAAAAATAAGTGCCACAGGCAAGGCAGGCTTATGCCCGCATCCATATGGTAAAATTATAAAAAAAATGTAGACAAAATTGATTCAAGTAATTTTTTTAAAAACTGTACGAAAATGGCTTTTAATTGGTTTTGGGGATGCGGAGAAGAGAGATTGAGTCACGTCACCTATGTGGTTCATTGGGTACAATCCCACACAATTTTTTCAGGATATAATTAAATCAAGTAGCCCATGCTTTTTTATTTACATAACTAGTTAGTTTATGGGTATAAAAATCTGTAGTTAATATTCGAAATTCTATAGAAGTAAATTAAAAGTTTTATATTATTGAAAAATAGAGTTGAGCAGAATGGGGCGGCAATCAGTTATGGAGCCACAGTATTTTAGTCCTAAAGTTGACTACGGTGTCATTTTGGATAAACTGAAGGATGAGTTCAACAAACGGTTTTCCCGCAATACACCGTCACCGTCGTGTGGTCTCGACAACTTCATAATCAAAGCCACTCTAGGAGCCGGGTCATTTGGGAAGGTGCAGCTAGTCAAGGAAAGGGACTCTGACGAGTATTACGCCTCGAAACAGCTAAGCAAAGATCAGATCGTAAAGACAAAACAGGTGATGCATGTCATGAGCGAGAAACGGGTTCTCAACGCTATACACTTCCCGTTCACCGTCAATCTAATAGCTTCATTCAAGGATAATGACAGCCTTTACCTGATCCTGCCGCTAGTACTTGGAGGCGAACTTTTTACATACCATCGCAGGTGACTGATATAGCTATATCATCGAAATATTATCGACCATTTACCTTATCTATGTCCCTAGAGTGCGCAAGTTTAGTGAAAAACAGGCGCGCTTTTATGCAGCCCAGGTGTTTCTGGCTCTAGAGTATCTTCATCATTGCAGTCTACTTTATCGCGATCTGAAGCCAGAGAATATTATAATAGACAAAAACGGCTATCTGAAGGTCACTGATTTCGGATTTGCAAAGGTCGCTGGTGGCAAAAGAAATTTCAATTGGACTAAACTTTCAACTAACTAAACTCCTTATAAACATTTCAGAGAGTAGAAACGCGTACAATGACGCTTTGTGGCACTCCGGAGTATCTGCCTCCAGAAATTATACAATCAAAGCCTTACGGCACCAGCGTGGACTGGTGGGCATTCGGTGTTCTTATCTATGAGTTTGTTACCGGTCATTCCCCGTTTGCATCCCACAATCGTGACGTCATGGTTATGTACAACAAGATCTGCGAGGGTGACTACAAAATGCCCAGTGCATTCACTGGGGCGTTGCGTCATCTGGTGGATCATTTGTTGCAAGTGGATCTCTCGAAACGGCAAGTCAATCGATATTATGGTAATGTGCACTCTCTCGAAACTCTTCTTGCAGGTATGGCAATTTAATTGGTGGCAATAAGGATATCAAGAATCATGAGTGGTTCAAAGAGGTGGAATGGATAGCGTTGCTCAACCAGTCATTAGCGCCGCCCTACTTACCAACTATATCGAATGCTGAGGATATTTCAAACTTCGACAAGCATCCCGAGGGTAAACATAAGCCGAAGGCTAAGACCATGCGGCATGAGGAAGCTTTCGCTGAATTCTAGGTTGGAGCTCGCGCCAAAAAAAAAAATAAAAAAATTCAAAGCCTAAATATTTTACAAGTGTGAATTATGAAAAAAGGCTAAGTTGCCACGCAACTTGCGGTATGAGGAAGCATTCGCTAACTTCTAAAGATGATTTTCATTCCAATCAATGTGCATACATATTGTTATCAATTTTCAGAAATAAAGCTAGCTTTGTCTAAGATTGTTATCCTAACATGAGCTATGTGTATCAGCCTGTTGTGACTTTGATTTTGACACCCCCACACATGCACTGCACTGGAGCAGCCGCCCCAGCCTCTTTGTCGTCCGTAGCCCCCTTTGCCAGTTGGTCCACATGTGTTCATTACATTTTCACGCCGCAAATGTCAACGTCGCCCTCCGGTCAGGGGCTGGGGGCTGAGAGTATTTTCAAATTCAACTTGTTTCGGTTTAGTTTTTCTTAGAAAACAGCTGGCGCAATTGAAAATTCTAGCGATTTCCCACACTTGTTGCCAGCGGGCAGACACATTTTTAATTCGTCGAACTTAACTTGTAATTAGACTTGAAGCAGCCCCATAAATCTTCCAAGGCGTGGTGTGACGCTTTGTTGAAATTACCATCAAGCTAAATATTTGTCTTTGATGCATTTGGATGGATTTATGGCCATTTGGTTTATTTATGTGCCAGGCCAAAAAGCTAGCGAGTGTACTGGATGAGGTAAGGGTATCTCAAAGAAATTTATACATTTCATACCCTGAACCTATTGAGATAACATGTATTTAACAGGCAGAAGAAAGGAATAAGTTATCAATTTTTTAGATTTTTTTTCCCTTTCCATTATATAGATATATTTCGTTTATTAGACTTAATCGACTGTTACAAGAGCTAGTAATTTAATTTGGTTGTTTTAGTATTGTATATACGGATTAAATTTTTGTTTCAGCGTGTCGCTGAATATTTCTTAGTCAAATACTCCTGTTTAGAGCACTTTCACTTGTTATTCATCACAACTGATTGTTTGAGCTAAGGCAAACAAGCAAATAAGACGACTCACTTTTTATTCATCCGACAACTTTCGTATACAAATTATATTAAACAATGTTTAAACGAGTTGACGGCAAAAAAGTAAACGCAAAAAAATCGCTTATAAATCTTTTATACCTTTCGGTGGTGTTCTGCATATCTGGCAACGTTGATTTATATGCAAGACTTAAGAAAAATAGAGCGAGGGCCAGACAAAAACTAGACGCCAGCTTGGCCCAAAAATACCTTAGCAAGCCAGCCAGCGACTCCTTTGTCCAGTGGCTAACAAAACAAGGACCCCCGCCTGCCCACAGTGCGGGGTACTCAAAGGAAGAACTAAAAAAAAAGTTATGATTATCATAATTTTTGTTACGTGAGTTTTCATGTGGAAAAGATGAAACATCATCGTCTACTCGGCTGGCGGCAGCAGCAGCAGTAGTAGCAAGACAAGGCATTGGTCTACGTTGCTGGGCACAAGCACAGCCTGGGGTGGCAGTCGTCATCACTATAATCATGGCACGCATTTACTCCTGTTTTTACCTCTGGCTTTTGGCGCCCGCCAGCCTGGCGCCTGGAGCTTCCCCTCAGGCCACGACGCGCCCGCGTCTACTTCTTCGCTCAGACACACATTTTTAGCATAGGGTGTTTGTTTCTCTGCTGCTCGGTTGGCTGGGTGTGTGCTTGGAACTATGTGGAGCCTGACTGGCCACCTTGGTAAATGGCAAAAGAAGACATCATGCATTCTAATGAGACTTTTAATTGCAGCCCATTGACCACTTGAAGAGAAGGCTGTCAGATTCGCCAGGGCTGCCAGCAGGGGCACGTGTCGGATGCGCCGCGCTTTCGCTTGAGTAGCCTGAGAATTGATGGAACTCGGAGCTACGTCAACAAAGCAGACACACGGCGCATAAACATAGCCAACCCCTGGCCCAAAAACCCTTACCCAAACTCAAGCCAAATGCAATGACAAATTCGCTGCACGGAAATTAGCGATGCCCGCCGCCAGATACATTTCATATTACAGACAGACAATTGAATCCTGAGGGTTGATCTTCCTGCTTCTGCTTCTGCTGCTGCTGCTGCTGCTGCCTTTGTTGTTGTTAGCAGTCAGCGAGTAAGCGAATTAATTGTTGTTTTGATTGCGCAGCAAATGGACGCCGAGTTCGCTAGACTGCCTCTGCTCTGCTCAAGTGGCTGGGAAAATCATAACCGGCCTCATCGGGACCAGGAGCTTATTTTCCTTTTTCTTTTTTTTTTTGGGAAATTGAAATTCTCGTTTATTGCTTATGGGCACTTAGGAGTATGATAATTGCATGAAGCGCATCGGTGAAAATTCGTTACGAAACTTAAAAGCTAGTGGTCCATGGGAGAGACGATCTACGACTGCTCCAGCTCCACCTCAATGGAGACGGGCGGCAGGTCATCCTTGAACTCGGGCGCGTACACCTTACCGGAGGCCAGGACAAACTGGTTCTTGCAGTCCATTACGAAATAGGCGAACGGGCGATTTACATCGAAAAGCTCTACGCCCGGCTCGGGCTCAGGTTCGGGCACTGGCAATGTGGCAGCTGCTTCGGCGGTCAGCGGTGACCGGCCTTGCATTGTGGCCGCAGACAAGGAGTTCGCGCTGCTGCCGCCCTCATCCACGCGCACATTGACAAACTGCACGATCTCATCGACATGTACGTCCTCGTCCTCGGAAAGGAGACCCAGCTGAGCCTCGGTGCGGGAGAAGAGACGCTTTAGGCCCAGTTGCTGGAGCATTGCCTCGGAGCGTGAGGTCTCCTCCACCTGGAACTTGGGCAGCGTCACATGCAGCTCCTTTAGCTGCATGTGCTCGCGTGCGTACTTGTAGTCGCTGGGCTGCAGTTGGGCAATTACCTCGCTGAGGCCCTCGGGCTCATTGGGCAGTACAATGCACAGACTGTACTGGGCATTCTCGTACGGCACTGATAGCAGACGTGCCTTCAAGTGCGGCAGATCGGCTACGTTGTACTTGCCACGCGCATGCATCATGGGCGTCTTCACGGCATCCTCGTTTGTCATAAAGAAGAACTCATCGCTGCCATCGCGCAGCTGATAGAAAGGCTGGGCCCAGCTGCCGCGATAGTAGAGTCCGTTGAAGAGCAGCATCTTGGACTTGGAGCCAACGTCACGACCCGTTATGGAGTTGGCGCTGAGTGCTGAGGCAATGTCGTCCTGTCGGAACAGACTGCGTGCGCTATAGGCCTGAGGGGAGGGGGCAAAAGAGAGTAAAGCTGGAAGAATCACCATTAAGCTACCCAATTGAGACATACCCGAGCCACTGTGCTCAGATGCGACTCGAGCGCAATCATAATTTCATCGGCACCCTCCTTGACCATTGACTTGACAGCATTTTCCAGTTTCTGCAGGGGAAGACGGACCTTCTCGGGTTCACCGGCGGTCACCTGGTTGCCGCCGTTGCTCGGCTCGTTGAGCAGCTTGCGAAGCTTTTCATCCTCCTGCACCGTCTCGTTCTCCTCGACATTTGGATTCTGTGCGGCATCGCTGCGTTTGTTCTGCTGCTTGGCTGCAACATTTTCCTCAACGGTCAGGGCAATTTCAGCTGGTTTTTCTAGTTTTTCCAGTGGCGCATCGGTGCTGCTGCTAGCTGCTTCCGTTGCCGATAGTTCGGTGGTCTGCTGCTCCCGCTCCCGCTCCTGGTCCCGCTGTAGCTGCTCTGCAGCTTCGGCCAATGCAACTGGTTTTTCCACATACTGCTTGTCATCCACCTCACGATCGAACTTGGATGCCTCTTTGCTTAGCACCTCCTCGCCATAGGTATCACTTGGCACAAGGGGAGCATCGTCGTCCAGGTTAATGCGCTTCAGTGTCTCGAAACCGATGACATCTTTGCTGTTGCTTGGCTCTGTGCTGTCGCCATCGGCGCCACTGCCCTCCAGTTGCAGCGAGGTGTTAGGCTCACTCCAGTCGTACTCCTGCCTATTGATATCCTTCACCTCGACGTAATAGTGACGCTGCAGCAGCTGCTTGTAGTCCTCGCGCACGCTGTTGTTGCGGTAGACATAGAACCAGGTCTGGAACGAGGGCAGGGCCACAGCTGCATCGCGATTCTGATAGCTGCCTAGAATGCGCTCAAAGGCTGCCCTTAGATCCTGCCGCTCCTTGGGAAAGCCAAAGACCTGACCAAACTCCGCATAGGTCTCACCCTCTGCAGCCTCCGCCAGCACGGCCAGTATGGAGGCCACGCCCAGCGGCGAATGCACCTGATTGGCATCTATGTCTTTGTTGTGCTTCAGCAGCTGGGTAGCAATCAGCTGGGAGGCCTCACTGGCAAACGTGCTGGGCAGTGCATCCTCCTTGGCCGAAGGAGGTGGCAGTGAACACACCATGCTGGCGCAGGCCAACAGCGGTAAAAGGCAGAGCGTAGCTTTCATTTTACGAGACGTTGACGATCGCGCCTGAAACGCGAATGAAGCTCAAGAAAGTTGGCCAAAGACTTTTTATAAAAGGCCAACCAAGAACCGGCGTCAACGTTGAGAATCGACGTCGTCGTCGACGTCGACGCAATCGTCGTTGAAACTGGTTACAAAGTGGCCGCAGCAGCGCTGACAAATCCCGCAAACATTGGGCCCAAAGTCAGAGCTTAAGCTTGAGCCCCAAATCGATGGGCAATTGTTAAAGAAAGTCGCGCTCCGAACGAAAGTGGAAGTGGCGTGGGCACCAAGTGCTCCCCACAAATGGGTCAAGCAAATAACAATCAATATGTAAATGTCAACACCAAACAGAAGAAAAACCACGATCCAAAAGTTCAAAGTCATAGAAATGTTAACAGGTTTCCCACATGGTCTACGTGTTGGGCATTTGATTTGCTAGCTTAGCTCGGGGCTAATTGGCTTTTCATGTTGTTGTCGCTGAGGCAATCACTGGACACTTATGTGCCTAACACACGGATTAAGCAATCTATTCAAAATGGTCCATGGTTCGTGCTACATCCGAGTCGTAACTGTGTTCTATGGCTCTACCTGGGCACGCTTAACCCAGTTTCATTGCAAATTGTCTGGAAAGAAACATATCAGTAGATACGCTCCGGCCAATTCCACTCGAAAACCGTCAACACAATTCGAGGGCACTGAACTTGGCTGTTGTCAGAGCGAGCGTCGGCACCGGCGCCGTCGTCGACTTGGTTCTGATTACCAAATGCGAAAAGCGGGCGAAAGCGAGCAGAACGTATCGACGTCGGCGTCGCTGTTTCCAGCAGCAGCAGCAGCGCCAGCTTCTGCTTCAAGCCCGGCACCAGGTGTGAGTCGCTAATAAAATGTTAAATTTAAACGAGCTTTAGAGGCTTGCAAACGAGTTTTTATCCACTTAGAACAAGACTCACAAAAAAAGTTGCACAATTGCAATTGTTGGGAGGGATATTGTTGGCCGGTGGGAGGGGGCACGTCTTGTAATGCTGTCAGCCAGGGGCAGCGAACTCTGTGTAGCTACACGGAATACAACCCGGCAGCAACTCTTATGCAATTTATTTAACAAGCAGCACAATCAATTCAACTGATATTCTTACAGATTAGTTAACATCGCTTTCAAGTGTGCTTTGTCAAAGCATTTGCTGATGCACATTATCAGCAAATGCTTTGAAATTCGCTAAGACGAAGGGAAAAAGCACCAGAACGCAATGTTGGGCAGCACTTAAAAATTAGCTTGTATACATGATAGTATATAGTATACAGTATAGGGTTTATAGATCTAAAATTGATTTAGTAAACGGCTGTCAACGTTCTTCTCCAAAAATATTCTGCTTTAAAAGCAAGCTTTTTTAATCTCAACTACTTTGAAACAAAATACATGCGAATCAAAACAGATTTTTGTTCTGCATTTACTTTTAATAAAAAGCTTTCAAAGCACATGAAAGCTTATAGAGATTGAAAGCGCATAGAAGCTCACAGCCGCTTAAATACTTAAACCTATTAAGCTCATTAAAAGCAGATGAATAATTACAGATAGATTAAATAAGTTTGTTAATAAAGCTCATTAACGGAACGTTCATGCTCGCAGCTTAATTTAAAACAAGATTCGGACAAGCTCGTTTAAACCAGAAAAGGCTTTCAGCCATTAATCTTTGAATTCATATGAGAGCACCACCAATCAAATACACATACACTTCACACAAAGTAGCTTCTGTTCTGTAAAATCTATCTTTGATTAACTACTTAAAATTAAAGCTCAATATTTGAAAGAGTATTAAAGTGAATATTTAAGTTAAATCAATTCTCAACTATCTTGTGGCTGTCAGGAAAGCAGACAACCGTCACCTTGGGTCGGGCGCCTTTATTTTAAAACAAATACTTTTGTATTTTTGTGCAGTACATAAATTCAAAGACCCAAAACCATAAATTAATGAATGCGTCGAGTGGTGAGTTGTTCTTTGCACACTTTCTTTCCAGTTCTGGATGAGCATCAACCCCCACAGGAACGCCATCTCGGATGGGCCATGCATGTGCGAGTATGTGTGATACTATTAGAAGTTATTATGGCAAACTACGAGAATGTCGCATAAATTAACAAAATAGTGCAGGACACAACACCTTCCAGTGTTGTAAGACGAGGCACAAACAACACCGCGGGGACACATTAAAGATTTTCTTTGGCCAAAGTGGACAATGCGAGTAGTTCGCATAGTTTTGGGCCCCGATAATGTAGATGCCATGACTAATTGTTTGATTTACGCAAATGTGCTGCCATCTTGGCTGTGGTTGTCTGGGCGGCAATTAAGCATTAAAGCTGGCAACTCCTTCGGCAAACAGCCGCTGGCTTTAATGATGTCCTGTTGCCTGTTGTCAGCTGTCAGCTGTCAGTTGTCAGTTGTCTGCTGTCATAAATCGGGCAATACATCAGCCGGTGCCGGCACTCATCATAAGTCAAAAGGTGAACCTGGGCTTAATCAGTTGCCAGCCTGATGATGCTCCAGGCGGGACTTTGGCTGGGCAAAATAATTAAACTTCTGTTTATTGTCAAGCAATCGTGCGTTGGCTGCACCAACTTCTTAATTATGTTTGATAAACTAACACAAAAGCATATACGCACATGACATAAGAGGAAGCGTGTATGTGTGACATAATTACGCAACAAAAGGCTGTTGTATATGTATATGTGAGTGTGCGTATGTGTGTTTGTGTGGATTGTTCTTCAAGTTCATCCACTTCGTTTGCTTCATTTGCGCCACTTGATTTCACGCTTAAGTCAAGAAGACGCAGACGGTGTTGTAACTTTTTGTTGGTCACGTTTTAAACTTGAAAATAAGTCGCTCACAATCGAACAACACCTTAAAAACATTCTATCAGCCAAATTTATTAAGTACCAGTCGTTCAGTCAGACGAATATTGCAGAAAATCAAATATACTCTTTTCACTTTGTGCACGAGCTTAACAAGTAAAAACTGCGTTTAAAACAGAGCCCCTCAAAAAAGTGGGGGGGCTGGGGCGCCTGAGCCGAGCTGCCTAACAAGTTGTTTGCTGTTAAGGCTCAGATCCTGGGCAGGACAGTAGCAGCCCGTCGCCTGGCAATCCTAATTGATTTATGACATCAAAGACATATTTTTCGCAATGTTGCGTGGCCTACGTGCGTGACAGTTGCCACTCGGCCACACACACACACGCACACATACTGCAACGGGGACAGACTGTAGGCAGCTTGCAAGGACACAGGACACACGGCTCTGTGTGCCGCAGACGCCGTCGTTTGCCGTCTTGTTGATAATTTTGACTTATGGCTTGGGCTAGCGTGCGCAGGATTTGTCACATAACTCTTGCCCCGCCACCGACCAACCGCCTTCCGCCCCTGGGCGTACGTCAAAAGAAGCCAGTGGCAAAAAGTGGCCAGAAGGTTAGCCCATTGTCAGTCGACAGCTACATTTGGCACTTGGAATTGCGGCCAGTCGCAGCTTCAACTCAAGCGATGCAAAACTTTTTCTATTAGGCGCAATTATTTCAAGGTATTATTGCTTTTAATTAATTCAATTAAACGCTTCATAAATTTTTACTTTTTGATTTCGTTTGCCTGGCGGCAACGGCAATGGCCCCATCCTCGGTCGAGGCCCCGACCCCTGCCCCGTTCCCGTTGGCCCTAATGGAAAAACTTTCGCCGTGGTTGGCCAAAAGATTTTCTCCAGCGAAGGGTTTAATTAACGGCAAATGGGCGTGGCTGGCTACGCGGAATTTGCCTACTTACATTTTGTGTGTTCCATTTTTGCTTGACTGTTTATTAAAGGATTCCCGCGGCTTGGCCTGACTTGGCTTCGGTTTTATCATCAAATTTGATTTCAAATTGTTTTATGTGCGCTTATTTGCATTTTTGTGTGCTCGACTGAGCAGCTTGAATTGGAGTTGGCAAAATTTCCGAATTTCCAATGGTAACAAAGTTAGGCCCCGGCCACAGCAATGCTCTAGCATCTCCTTGATCAAATTATAGTACAATGCGAAAGTGAAGAATAAGAACAAAAGCTTACACTTGGCTGCCGGCACTTCAATTAAAAGGTCATCAGCAGTCGCCACAGCTGCTGCACTCGAGGACTTCGCTTCGGTCCTGGGATCCTGTTCACGTGAGGCAAACTAACAAATGTTATTGATATGTAAGAGGCGTGCTCACACCTTCCAGCCAATTGGCATCTATCAGTTGAAGCTGGAGTTGGAGCCGAAGCTGCCAGTCTCAGACGTGATGACTTCCGTCATTATCAACACACAGGATGGCCAGAGCAAAAGTTTTGCCACCCTCTGGCAAAAATAATCGAACTAACGTGCAACAACAATTTGTTTTAAATGCCAAAAGTGGACAAAAGGCCAAGTGGCGTGTGGAAAACAAACCCCTTAATAATTTATGAAACGGCAAAGAGCAAGCGGCAACAGGCAAAGGTGCCCGACTAGCCGGACTGAGTACTTGAGTGGCCACTGATTCTGGACATGCACATGGGACTCCAGGGAGACAGGCGGGTTCACACATGTGGCCACGCCAAAAACTTTTCCATCAATTTTGTGTGTACTCTAATAGAGATTAAATGCATGTCGAAAAGGCAATTAGTTTTTGCCTGTACAACCCTCGATTGCGTTGGATTTTTTGGGGCTGATTGAATCAAAGTGTTTTGCCATTTTTCTTGGCCACTTTCTGGTTATTTTTTGGCCAAGGTGTTCCTAGCGGCTGGCGCTTAATTATATTGAAGTTTGGCAGCAACTGCCAGCAGCAATTTGCCTTTACCCTTTTTCGCCGGGCCGTAATGAGTATCAGACGTTACGTCAATGCTAATTAAACTCGCGCTGTCGCCGCTAATGAGCAATGAAAACAACGTGTTGTTTGATCAAACTAACCCACGCTGCCACCCTCCCAGTCACCCCTTTCTCCTGCTTTCCTTGGCTCGCCTTAAGCCCATCGCAATGGGCTGATAAGGGCCAGGCCTAGTCGACGGCGTCAGGTTAAATCAACCATTAAAATAATGAAGGTATCGCCAAGATAGGCACTTGCACTGATTTCTTTTAAATATTTTTCAACAATTTTTCGGGCATTTTTCAAGGCTGCGCCATTTAATGGGATTAACGCGGGTTTTCTAAAGGATTTAATCAGGGCTCGTCCCTTTGGCAGGGTAGTTCACTTGCTGCCACACTTTTTGGGCTAGTTTTTAATAAGCTTTGGAGTTATACCGTAAGCTTTTTTTAAAATATGTGCAAAGCAGATTTTTAATTTAATGAGCTGGCAGTCAAACTGATAGATAATTGAGTAAATGGAAAACCTGAGATATGTTGGGAAAGCGTTTCGTGGAGAAGGCAGGAGTTTCAGCAGGAACAGTTTTTACAATCGGACATAAGAAAATTTTGCCCGCAACTGTGGAACATTCGTGGAAGTGAGTTAGTTTAATGCAATTTTTAGCTAGCCTTTCCATTGATGTGATTGAAAATGGGGAGAACAGTTTGTATGCGGATGAGTTTTCTTGCGGTTTTAAGCTCATTTTCAAAACTGTTTAATAAGGGAATGAATGCAAGCTTCGAAAATTTTGAAAGTTTATAGAAAATTGGACGGAAATATTTTGATTTATTTCGTATCGACCTCAAATTAGTTCAAATATCTATGAAAACGGCTGTCTGAACGTGCGGTTCGAGGTTTTAATTTAGGAGGGTTGGGAAATGGATGAAAATGAGGTAATTTTTATAGTTTTCGAAGAATAAAACCAAAGGGAAAAGTCGGGCTATACTTGCTAGTATATTTATATTTGTTTTACAAATTAGGCAGACAGTTGTATACTGGTTATTTACAGCGCATTTGTCTTTTTAATAAATTCAGATAGCTAGATTACTATTGTGAGCCAAAGCCAAAAACACAATATCGTTTTGAAACAAGTGTGTGCTGGGTAGAGTATAAACGACTGTTTTATACCCATTGATATCCAAATGAATATATAAAATTTTTGTACAAAATCATAAAATTAAATAATAAATTAATTGACTTAAAAAAACATTTTTCTCAAATTTAAATCTTCCAAAACTTGATCATGATATAATATTCTAAATTTTTTTAAATTTCAAGTAATTTATTTTATATTTAACTATTTCACCCAAAAGGGCTTTATAATAAAATATTTGATACTAAAAAACTATTGAAATAACAAATGCATTATACACAAGAGTCAAAGTCCAGTTTAACCCAGAGAATTACAGCTTAGTGTATATCCATATGACATATATATCATAACGCGTCGCATTTTGCAATAAAAATTACAATTGACTTTGAACTCGGCTAGCAGCAGGGCATTTTTGGATTTTGTCAGGCAGCCAACAGGACGTTGGCGATACATGGAAACTAACTCAGCTCTAGCGGCAATTGCAGCGCCGTTGACGCCATTGCTGGCCTGCTTCCTTTTTATGGCACCAAGGTACACACCAGGCCAGGCCAGGGCAGGCCGGGCCACGACAACGACAATGCAGTGGCTCGATGTCGTTTCAAGGTAGCCCAGAGCGGAGTCGGGGCGCCAAAAAATGTTATGGAAAAATTATGCGGCGTCGGTGCCCCTGGTGTGTTTATGGCCCCCCCAGCGCACAGTGCATAGCGCACGGGGCGTTGATGAGCTTGGCGCGCCGCAGTCTGGCGACAACGCACTTTGCCATACCAAATAATTCAGTCGCACTGAGAGCAGCAAAAATACATATTACAATATATAATAAACGCCCAGCTCTTCGAGTCTCAGTCTCACACTCAGGCTCAGGCTCAGTCTGAGTACTGAGTTTTGCACTTTTTTCCGTGCAGTTGAACACGAGATGCATGACAACTAAACGTGTAGCCGCGGGGCTTGCGGCTCTGAAAGGAGGGCGAGTTGATTCTTTTGCGAAGTTCCCGGTTCTATCATCGCAGAGCAGCAGCACTTCATTAGTTAAACACAAAGATGAAGGGTTTATCAGCTAGTCGATTCGTTTGGCCAAATTAATTGCCACAAGAGAGAGCGAACTGCTTGAAGTAAATATTTAATTAATCGACGATTTGTGCACTGAGCTACGCCGTTTGTCTTCACAAAAATGTTGTAACTAATCGATGCCATCAATTATGTTGATAGATTGGACCCAGCAAAGCCACGTACTACACAGCGCGTACATGAAAATAGTGGCCCAGTGGCTTGTTGGCCACTTTATCACGAGTTGGCAGCTGGCTGCTTACCGCTGCGCAGAGGTACACGTAATTGAATACGCTGCGGGGCGGCGGGGAATTGTGGGTAGCTCTTATATTCATAAGCCCTGGCCATGTAAATAACAAGTGGACGTGGATGTTGTCAAAGTTTCAAGCAGACTTTTTAAGTGCCACACATAACTAGCCACAAGGATGCGGCAACAACGTGAAAAAAGAAACCACTCGCAATGCGCGGACAGTACAAAGCCGGACAGGAGCGTGCGGGCACAATGCCTGGGCGTGGAGTCTAGTGGAGTGGACAGCAGACGGACGTGTGTCTGATCTGAATGCAAGATAAAATTATTACCCTTTTTATTTTGGCTCTCTAGCTGCTGTTCGAGTTCGAGTCCTAGTCTTAGTCCTAGACTGAATTCGAGTCGCCGTCGCCGTTGTCGTTGCTGCTTATTTCCTGTTGGACACTTTCCGTTTGTCGTTTGTTGTACAAAAGCGCGCTCTATCCCGTTCGCACGTTAGGGTTCTGTCTGTTTTTCCTTATACTCTTTGCCCATTGAAAATGGCTATAAAGGGTGCTGCGACTTTGATTAAATATATGTAACACGCGCAAAAGCATCTTCAAGTTCAACACTTTAAACTTGCATGGAAAGTTTTCGTATATAAATTATATTTTATTAATCGATAAATATCGATTATTACAATGGTGTTCTGAATTTCTCGAAGCTTGTAAGACCTAAAAACACCAAATAGGTAGGTTCTCGTATAGGATACATAGAATCAAAAAATAGCTCTCTCATATCCCCTTACCCTCTTCCAATTACAAAAGCTGTAGGCGTTGGCATATACACACTATCGAATGACATATTTCATAAGGATCACATAATAAACACTAAGAACACATTTTCCATATTGTGACAAGTAGGCTAAGAAGGAACACGGTAGCTCGTCACTGGTTTCAGGGTATCTTCTAGTCGGGCATTCCCGCCTTGAGTACAAGTTTTTTATAGTCAGCGCCATGGAGCGCACAATAAGCATCATCAACAACAACAACAACATAGACGGCAACTGCGCCGCACACTCAACGTCATCAGCAGCACATTGTGTCCAGTTGGGAGTCAGAGTCGGAGTTAGTTCCAGTTCCAGTTCTAGTTCGAGTTTAAGGCGCCAAAGACGATGGCCGCATGCCGATAATGTGCGGCCATAAGGTAATGAAAATTTTATCTGATTTTATGTGCGACTGCGAATACGCTTTTGCCAATAGTTGGCAATTTTATGCTGCACCCTTTTTCTCCATTCAGCTTCCTTTTTTTTTGTGGCCAGTCTTTGATTTGATTTTGGACACCCGGGAGCATTGGCGAATGATACAATACTTTGTGGTCAACACATGTGCCCAAAAGGTATTGGGTATTGTAGTCGCATTTGATTGAAATTTGAATTGTAACCCGCCCGAGTGGCCAGCATGTTTGGAAAAAAAGGATTTTCACTTAGGGGCTGGCACGAGTTATACTCCTCCACCTCCCTGCTGTACTTGTGTGTACGTGCTGCGGCAGCTCGTTCTACTCAACTCAGCTCAGCTCAGCTACTATTTCATTTTAGATTTTAATCAATGTTGTTTGATGTGACACGTTTATGTGATGATGCTGCCCCACCCACATGGAAGCCGGAGCGAAAAGGATGTGCAACATATGCACAGAATGCGCCACTTGCCGTTTAATGAAGGCACAATGGCACAGTCAAAGCATTAAACCTACAAAAAATAAGAAGTACTGGGCGCGACAGGGTTTGCAGTATCAAAAAGAATTGCTTCATTATTAACATTATTGTTCCATAATTTGATGTCTGAGAATTGGTAAAGGAAGATGGCATTGATGAACAATATCCCACATATGTGCTACAAATTGAATATACATAATAAGATCTCTAAAAAGAAGTTACATCAATAAAGCATATGTATTTAAAGCACAATACAAAGTAACGAGTAGATGAAAGTAACGATAAAAAACGGCAAGATTTGGATAAGTGAGATGATTTTATAAAAAGTAAAGAAAGCCGTGAGTGCTCGAAATTAAGATACCATATAAGAAGAAGTTATTAAGCCAGTGCGCCAGTGAGTTAATAATAATGGCATATTTTAATAGGATTGTGCGACTTTACTTTAATGTAATATTTATTACAAAAAGGTGTTATTACAATGCAAGTGATTTCACAATTCGGACGACTATGGGTGACCGAGGTCATTGATCAATTATAGATGTTTATCAAGTCAATGAAACTGCCACAGAATCACATAATTTCTTAATAACCAGAGGGTACTTGTTGTCTGCACATAACATATTTTTGAGTATATAAATAAATCATAGGTATTTTACTTTTTTATATATGCTTTCCATTTAAGATATATGTGCCATGTGGCGTCTGAGAAATATTGAAAAATCTGAGCCTTATATCTTGTAAAAATATTTCCACGTAGACTAAATTTGACTACTTATTCAGAATTAAAAAAAAAAAATTGAATACTCATATACGAATCGTAAAAAAATCATCTGAACCGCAGAATATAAACGCGATTTTTTGATTTCAAACCAGATCAAGAGCTTTCAATCAAAAAACTTGACCTCTTTTTAAAAGGAATTGATAAATTAGACATTGATATTTACAAATTAAATAAAAATATTTATAGAAAGTACAGATAGTCACCAGATTAAACACTGAAGCTGACTTCATACAGGCTAGCCAGAAAAAAATCATAAAAAACATCTTTATTTAAGTAAACGAAGTGTGTTAGCACAAGTAATACCTAGAAAATCCAACATGCTTTCTCTCTCTCTCTCTCTCTCACTTCCTCTCTCACTCACTCTCTCTCTCACTTGCTCTCTCACTCACTCTCTCTAATTTGGTAAACACGACTAAAGAACTGGCTGCAGCATTTCGTGATATATGTGAAGGAAACAAAATGATTTCACCCACACGTAGCCTCAATAAGCAATGCAATAAATAACAGCTAAACAAGCCAATTGAGCACAAATCGACTGTTTTGCAGGGCACACAATAAATTCGGGGCACACAACACACCTGCAACCCTGCGTTGCCAATGGGCAGACGCTGCAATTATCGTCAGAGCCAAGTGGAACTCTTCAACAAATCCAATAAACTTCACAATCGAGCAGCACATAAATATTAAACGATGATTGAGCTGCAACTAACACTCACACACACACATAGGTCGAGGGGAAAAAGCTTAGGAAAAATTACAATTTATTGGACATTTCCGCTTTGACAAAAATGGACAATCGAAGATTTATGCGCAGTGGGTAACGATTTGCTGGCAATTTATGGGCAAGTTCTTGGCCAGTTTGCGCTTGGCTTCAACAAGAGGCGCACACAGTTAATACCTGATCATTTGGGGTCAAGTAGTTACATTTAAAGCTTCAAGTGGGCTTAAAGTGTGAACCCGTCAGCAGGCAAATGAAATAATATAAAATAAAATAAATGCTGATTATTATGCAGCTGACAAACTAAAAGGCACCTCAATTGCATTTCGCAGTTATTCAAATTTGCATATCATTTTGTTTGTTTGAGTGTGTGTTGGGAAAACTAAAACTAAATAAATGCCAAACAAGCCCGAAAACTTGCCATCCCCCTCGGGCTTTGGCTAACTTTATTATGCCCGCCTGCCAGCTCAGATCATGCACTTTATAGAGTATATATATAAATGTGTGTGTGCTTGTTTGTGTGTTTAATGAAAGCACTATCTGCGGCTGGCTGTGGCCATAGCTCAGCGTTGTCCAAAATAAAACGCACAGATTCTGATTCCATGCTGCCGACATGTGTCACTCTGCAGTCCAGAAGGCATGAAGATTTGCGGGCCTAAAGTAAGCTACAGCCCCAGCTCCTTCTGGCTCTGCTCCGCCTTTGCCCGCTGCCTGCTGCTTGCTGCACGCTGGTCAAGTTGGACTAGGCAAAAATTTGCATTTTCTAAAACATTGTGAGCCCGCAGCAGCTGCTAAAGCATCGCCAGGCGGGCTTGGGTTTGGTGGGGCCTGGGAGGCGTGGTCGTAGGTGTTTGCCAGTTAAGCCGGCCAAGCGGCCACAGCCACTTGACAGCGACTGGAAGCGACTCGCATGTAGCTCCAGCTTCAGCACCAGCTCTTCCATCATCGTTGCAGTCTCCACTAATTCCTCAGCAGCAATTTATCAACAATAAACAGTTGCAGCCATTTGCCAAGAGAGTGTGTGTGTGCGTGTGTGTGTGTGTGTGTTTTTGACGTGCACTGTCCCAAACAGGAATGAATGAAAAGTTGGCAATTGCTGCTGCGGGCAGCTTTAAAGAGCTTGCTTTTTGCGTTTGACTTTTTTCAAGCTACAATTTAACTAGGCACATAGCAAAGGCCCGACTTACTTTGTATGCAGTGTGTTTTTGTGCAAATTCACTTACAGCTAATTCAACAAATGAGCTTACAATTCGCACATTGTTCAAATACGCACACTCTCACATACACCCTCACACGCACACGCTCACACACGCACACACACACACACACACACACACAAATAAGCTGCCTATAATCCAATAAAAGCGCAGCAATTTTCGCGCTTGCGTTTAATTTCATTTACGCCTCATTTGTCGCCTGTCAGTTTGGCTCCGTTTGGCGGAATTTGGCTGGCAATTTTCGCATATAATTTGTATCGATGGGCGTGGCACACTTCAGCTGGGCGTTGCAACCTGTTGCCGCACATTTTTATGTGCCATTGTCGATTGATTCAATTGATTCAATTCAATATGCGAATGTGAATAAATGAATAAATGAACGGTTGAATGAATGCATACTTTCCGCTAGATCCTTATGCTAATGAGCATTTGTTGTTGTCTTGGGTAACTTTTTAAGTTCCCTGAGTCATGCTGATTTGGACTTTTTTGATTATAATCGAATCCCATGCTAAAATCAAACACCTTAAGAATACACAGACACACACATACAAGCCGCGCATACACACATTGACACTTTCGACTGGCGCCGAATTGGCTTTAATAAACTTGTCGCGCTGTTAACTTTATTAAGATTAATGACAATGTGCCTGAGATTTTGCAATGGCATATAGAAAATTGAAAAGTGCCCCGCCAGCCGTTACAATAAAAGCACATTTCACTTGTTTTAATGACGTCATTACGTGGCATTTACTTGCGTCAGGGAAAAGCAGCGTGGCAGCATCTACGACTACGTCTACGTCTGCGTCTACGTCTACGTTCACGGCAGAAGTCAAGACGTTAATGTGTCCAATAATTTAATTTTAAGTACCTTGCAAAAAGAAATACGGCCACATTTTTACAGACAATTTCCTTTAATGGCAGCAAACTAAAACAACGACAACAACAGCAGCAACAATTCGCATAACTAACTGCAGCTCGACCAGGAAACGGAGGCAGCCTGTCGAAGCGTAGAGACACCACGCCGAACTCCAAGACCAAGTCGAAAGTCAAAGTCAGCGAGAGTCCTGGGCACTCTCTACTCTCCTGTGCTGGCCACTGCAGCAATGTTCGCGCCATTAGCCAGGACATCAGCCAGGGGGACCAGCCACGTGTAAGGACGGGCGTGTCCTGCAGCCAAGGCGAAGGTAATTGCATGGAAAAAGCGATGGCTGCTCTGTGATGCTCACTGTGGAGACATGTGAGGCAGCTTTAGTCGTTGTAATTGAAAATTTAATATTTATTTCGCAGTTAGTAAATCAAAGTTCAACGCAGTGGATAACACTGGAATTACATATTCATCATACGCCCGGGGTGCCTGGGCACAGTGGGGCACATAAAAAGTGCGCACACATGTGAAGAGCAGCCAACCCGGGCGATAAATCAACAAGCCAACCTATGCATGAGTTTTGTTTTTTTCCCTCGTTGATCCTGCTTCAACTCCGACTCCAACATGAGTCAGCATAAAGTAATAAAGTTGCAGGACCTGAGCGAGCGAGCGGTTGTGTGCTGGAGGCTATTATCCTTCATGTAATATGCTCATATATGGATTAGTGTTCGATAACACCCCCGGCGTACGTTCTAGTCCTGGCCGGAGCACAACTTTTTGCTGACCAGACGCGCAACTGTTGCCCGTTTTGTAGCATATGCCGCGGTGGCTGCCCTCCCAGCCCGGGCTGGAGGTGCGCTCAAGTCCATAAACATAAACATAAACAACAAATGCAGCAAGCGAGACAACTTTAAAGCTAAATAAATAAACCGAATGTGGAGTGTGCACAACATGACGTATGCGTAATATAGCCCCAAGTTGAGTCCTTCGGCAGCAACGAGAGGAGCGCCACAAATATTTCACAGCGCATTTTAACTGCAAAATCATAAATAACAACATGTAAATAGCTTTTATCTAACAACTCGTCAAGCGGAAGCAGTGCGAAAAAAAACCAGACCTCACGCTACGTGGTCAAAACTTGCACAAAGCCAACCCTTTACCGTTCCCCGCCGCGCCACCCTCCACCCTCACTCTAACCATGAGCTGCCCGGCGGCGACACTTCAGCGTTGCAGCGGGCATCAATTAAACCTAAATTGTTGCAGTTGTTAACACGCAACAAAATTGTCTGCTGCAGTGCAGCAAAAAAGTGAAAAAAGTGCTGAAAAACCCGAAAAAATGTAACATGAATGAATGGCTGCCTTTGGCACCACGAAGATTAAATACACTTGTGGACATGTCGCTTATATCTATGCAAATATGTGAGAAACAAGAGCTTAACGCTCGTAATTGCTGAGCTCGATCAAGATTTCTAGGAAATCAAAAAGTTATCTGAGCAACAGCATGATAGAGCTTAATAATGGTTATAAGATTTCGCTCATATTTAAGCAGAACGGAAATTCAAAATCTCGAAAAGATATATTGAAAAAAAAAAGTTGTTTTTTCGAATGAATGTTCCTATGGAAGCTATATAATATAGTTGTCCGATCCATTCGACTCCCACTTATGCACTTTCTTCCATACAAATCTTCATAGCGTAGCTTTAAGACGCGACTTTTGCTACTTATCATTAATATATGTATGTATGCACCATGTGGTCGGAAACGTCTCCTTCTATGCGTTACATATATCATGAAAAAATGATACTAGCCTTTACATGGGCATACAAAATTGTATGCAGCAAATTGGTAAAACGTCAAGTGTTAAAATGGCAGCATATCCAAATGGGTAGAGGATTGTGGGGGGAAGTGCTGCCTGCCTGCATAGAACTGCAGCTGCATAAAGCCGCAGCATGAATTGGCAAGTGGAGCGGGGCAAAGTGTGTCCAAAGGGCATGCTCGATCCTTTGCTTTCGAGTGTGTGTGTGCGGCATTTATTTTATTTTTCCGAGCAGCACTGTTCAACACTGGCCAGCAAGCAGCAGCAGCAGTCGCAGCAGCGGCCACTGGGCAGCAATTACGTCGCTTGAAATATTGACAATTACTTAAATTTATCTTTTCTAAAACGTTGCAAGCACCTCAGCCTCAGCGGCAGCCTCCGCCGGCGGCGTTTGTCAATCACGCGCCCCAGACAGACACTTCACGCGTGATATATTTGAAGTGGCCACCAGTGGCCGGCGGCTCCTCCTCGCTGTCGCCCAATGCCCGATTTCCCATGCGCTGCATGCACTGGTCTGTATAATTTTTGCATATTTTGGGCGTTCGGCTGCATTCCAGGCGGGTGCTCACCTGCAAATCGAAATGAATGGCTGACTGGGTGAATGAATAACTGAATGCGTGTGTGAATGAATGAGTGAACGAATGAATGCGGCGCTGCGGTGGCGCCCAGTGCTGTGAAATGGCCTGGAAATGATTTAATGCGCAAATTGTGGTCAGGACGGATTTTAAATTTATGCGTGCAGGTAGCGAGTCTCCACTGTAGCAAGGGCTGGCAGACAAATACATACATACACACATGTATTTGTATATATGAATGTATAAATGCATATTTATTTTTTAGGCTGGATTTTAAGCATACGTTTTATGAAATTTGTTATATGAGCATTTCAACTAATTAACTTTAAAGGCAAAAATGACTTGGCCGTGCGTCTATATTTGGATTTGGACTGTAATTAATCACTGTCTGCCCCGACTGAAATGTGCTAACAAATTAACACCAGAGATGCTGCTGCCAGTAGCGGCAACAAAACACGGCAACATTGTTGCACAATCTGTGCCCAAAGCAGCAGCAGTAGCAGCGGCGGCGGCTAGAAATGCATTTGCCTGCCAAAATGGAATTGCATATTTTCGCATCTGCAGCACGCGAAAAGCGAAAGTTTTGAAAAAGCATTTTTCATTATTTGCATCTGCATTTGCACGGCACTCGGATGAGTTACAAAAATCCATTTGCTGGCCGAGCTCATTAGTGGAGCTGACCCACTCGCCGACGTGTCTCCAAAATAAAGGGCTGACGAGCCGCATGACGGATGTATGAAATCCAAGAGGCCATATCCACAAGCTACATATATGCACACGCATGGCAACTGCTTATTTTCAACTGAAGCAGCATCCGCCAGAGGCACTGCTTCAGCTGATGTGGAACACTAAAATAGACATCAGGTTGGCTGATGGAATGGGTAGCACAGAGCGGTGGGGAGTCGGCGCAAAGTCGAAATATCTTAGTTGGGTATTTGGGTCCATTGTGTGTGTGCGTGGCTAAGCTGCCACTGGAGCCGGGTCATCATCAGCCGCATCATCGTTTTTATTGTGTGGGCATTTTTATGAGCACTTTGAATGCTCTGCAAAAAACACAATAAAATCAATGAGGTGTGCGCGCGTGTGTGTGTGTTTGGATGTGTCGCTGCACCTCAGCCACATTCAGGGCAAGGCAAACAATCAGAGAACACACACATACGCGCACATGGACACAACAGCTAAGCAATCAAGCGCAGGCAATGGCCACCTACAATGCTCTGATGAGTCTTCTGCTCCCGCTCCTGCTCTCTGCCTCCTGGTTAGCTCGTCAGGCACAGTGCGCCAACGTTTTTACCTATTCATACGTTATTATTATTATCCTTGCACACTCAGGCACACCCACACTTACAAACACACAAACCCACACACACACAGAGGCGTAAGCTAGCGTAACACGTTATCCTGGCCCAGCCTGCCCGCTTTGTTGAGCACTTTGCGAGCCGAAGCCAAAGCCGAACAAAGAATGTGCTTTATTGGCACTTTTTGCACAATTGCCGAGCCCCACATGCCAACGCCGGCTGCCCCAGCTCTCGCCAACAGTAAATGAGCGTGGCATCGCTGGGCCACCGAAGCAGGCGGAGGCGGAGGTGGATCTGTGGCAAGCTGGAGGCCAACAAGGTACACGAACGTGGCACCGTTGAATTTCAGCTGCTGCTGCTCCTCGTCATTGTTGCGTTTGGCAACAGCCGGCATTGATGTGCGACGCCCCCAACACATATCCCACCCAGTCATCCCCCTCGCCTACGCCCACCGCCACCACCAACAACCAACACCGCCACACCGGCTGCTGTATTAGGCGAAGCAGCGTGGACTTTAGCGAGGCAAAGGCAAAGGATAAACACATTCATGGTGTGCAATCGATTGGCATAATGTGAAGCATTTTATTAAGGTTATCAATCGAGTATGAATACATAGCCTAGGTGTGTGTGCGACGGTGTGTGTATGTATGTGTGAGTGAGTATGTGTGAGTGTGCCAGTACGTGTTGTTTGTTTGGTGAGCAAACACAGCCGGGACAACAGCCAGGACAACAGGAAGAAACGACGCAGTTCGTCGCACAACGGAATTGCCCTTATCGTAAGTGCCGCATAAAACGTTCATCGATATGAATTATGCGGAAATTATTAGAAAGCATTTAAGCGGAATTATTAATGAGAAAGTGAGAAAACGGAACGCCTCGAACAAAGTTCAGCACAGTTCAGTTCCGTTGGAGGTGAGCTGAGTTGAGCTGATTCGAGGTGAGAAGTCGAGACACTTGAAAGCTGACGTCAGCTGCTTTGAGGTGTTGCCACGAAGTGTTCCATACACCAAAAGGGGTTTTCACTTTGATGGTGTGAACAGCATTTCGTTCGAACTCTCTTAATTATGGTAACTATATGTTATTGAAATTTAAAAGTTCATAAATTATCCTAATAGCTCATTATCATCTATATCATTTAGAAAACTGTTGTTTAGATTTGTTAATCTACAGCTTGCTAAATTTAATACATTGAGGTAATCGTTGGTTGCTGAGAAGTCTAAGTGGGTACTAAGCCTGACTTTAAAGCCTGACAGTCTTACTTAAATTCATTAGAATCGTAAAGAAGGACCACAATTAAAATTAAATAGCGTCTGATTTGCAGCTCTGAGGAAAAAAAAAAAATACTATCTGCGTGTGGTTTAAGCAAATATAGGTGCTTCCATATATACATATAGTATATGTTTATATAGATATACAAGTATACAAGTATTTACATGCATACATATGATATTCGTGCAAAAATGTAAAGGAAACTAGGTGTGCATTTGATATAATAGAACATTCAGGACGATTATTACCCGGCTTTACCCAGGCCAAGTACTTATCTTGTATTTTTATACCCTTGTAGAGAGTATTATACTTATTTTGTCATGATATATGGACCGCATAGAAGACGACATCTCTGAGTCAATAAACTCCATATATCTACATAGATCAGCATCAACAGCCAAGTTGTCAGCCTGTAGGATTTTATGCGAACGAGTACTTTTGAAGTTTTAAAGCTATCATCTTGATACTATGCACAGGTCTGTTTTCCTTTTGCAGGCAGAAAAGAAGTGTCAGCATTAATACTGAGTATTTCACAGATACACATTTAAGAGCTTTTCCTACCACACATACAGAGAGGAACACCACCACACATAAACTCACACACTCTAAATATGCGTTTATTCAAACTTTGTGCCGTGTCTATTGTGTATTGTAAAACATGACCAAATGTGATTGTTGTTGTTGGTGTTTCACCTTTGAGCATAAAATGCACAACGATAAAAGCGGAAAACAAATTTGCTGGCAAATGAAATGAACAACGCCACGTGGGCTGTTGATTGGGCCTGTCCATGGGGTGGGCGTGGCCGTAGATGCGGATTGCGGTGGGGCGTGTAGCTCAATGAAAAATACAATCAAATGCATTCAGCTGGAAAAGCTGTAGGCAAAAATAAATACACATATAAGCATGTAAAAGAGTGCAAGTGTGCGCGTGTGTGCATGCAAGTGTGTGTGTGTGTGTGTGTGTGTGTTGCCTGTTTGCATTTGTGGGCTGCACACTTTTGGCTGCACACAATTGGATTAAAATTTACACGCAGTTCAGCCTCGGCGGCCACACACGCAATTATCTGGCAACGCAACGCGGCGTGGCTGGGCGGCGTGTGGAAAGGGTATCCAGCGGCTGGTGTTGGCCTTCGCGTGACTGCGTTAATGTGCTTAACAATAAAATGCAGCGTATTAATTGATAAACCAAATGCAAAATGATGCAAAAAATAATAATAAAAAAAAGGAGAGGAAAACCAAGTATGAAAAAAATGAAATGCGTTATTGCTGGGCCTATTAAATCAATTAAAATGCCAAAGCAAGTGGCATCGCCCACTGGGCCACCCAGACAACCGAGCCGCAATTCATGATAGTTTTTCATAAATTTTATGTCTAATTTGGCGACGCGCTAATGACGCGTTCATGCCAGGCGGCCAGGCAGTCGGGCGGACTTACGACCAGGCGGTCCAAGTATTGGCACCCCCTCTAACCCACTCGTCTCTTTCCATAGCCTGCGGCGATGCAGCGAATTAAAAACACTTTGCGCGCATTTTGCATACAATTTTTGGATTGAGGCCAAACACATGCAGCGGGGGCAGGCAGAGTCGTTGGCGGGGGAAGGCGCTCATTTAATACGCCTTAATTTCATTTTCATTTTGGTTAATTGCATCAAAACTGGCCAAAAGCTGAACGGATGCGATTAGATCACTAGCAAACAAAAAAAAAAAACAAATCAAACATATCTCTAACAGGCAGACTCACACAAAGAAAAAACTTTAACACAAAGAAAAGTCCCTGTGTTACCCTGTAATATGACAGCAGGCAGATAAAGGCATTATTAATGCTAGAAATATTGCCTATATTTGTTCCTTAACAGAAAGACCCTTACTATAACCTGTAACAAAGACCCTAAGAGTTAGATACTGTATTTGGTATTATATGAAACGCAGCTCAACATTTCAGATTTGCAATGACTGCTCCGCAAAGCCCGGTTTATCAGTCGAATTTAAAAAACCTGTATTTTAAGGCTTACTGTTTGTAGCTTTACAATTTATCATCGATTAAACGAAAAGTTCTTTGAGAGAACATATTTTGAATGCAGCCCAAAACAGAGGGTATCATGACTGCAAGCCAAAAGTCGAGTTTCATACAATTTTTAATCGAACTTTTGAATGTAATCTGTTATCACGCGTGTTTTCTTTGTACAAATAATAATAATATAAAATAATGGAGTTCCCAACTTTAACCTGTTCGCTTGAAAACTTATTCGACATAATTATTTATCACCTGTCTACGGGGTAACCAACAAGTCGACCTGTCTAGCTTATATTTCCATTTCCGCAGTTGTTGCTTCTACGCGTGCCTCATAAATAAATCGAACGACCAACATATGGCATAAGACCTTTTGGTGTCTTGTTCGATCTATTAAATGCACATAAAATCATATGCAGCATAAAATTATATGAGAGGTGAGCGGGGCAGAGCTGAGCTGAGCTGAGCGAAGAAAAAATAAAGGTGGTGGTAGGTGGTGCAGCGGGTGGTGCTACTCTGGTGGCGCCTTGCCAGCCATGTGGAAAAACAAAGGGCACAACTTTTGAGCAAATAACAATTTATTACATCAATAAACTTTTTGGCGCTGCGAATGCCACGGATGCTCTGCTCCAGCTTCAGCCTTGCTCCGCTTTTCTGTTTAGCCAGCCCTAAGGTGAAATAATACGAAAATTATGCAAAAATGCCGACAACACAGGCATAAACAACGATATGCTATAACATTTCTTTTAAGGCTTGCATATTGGCAAGCATTTGATGAGATTGTAAAAGCAGCCAGCTTTCATTAGAAGGTGAATTGAGTTTTGAGAAAATTTCTGGGAATTTATGAGCCACGTATTTTATGAGAAGCATCGCTTTAGATTTGCGCCGAATCTAATATAAGCAAAATAAGGCTTTAAACCCAAAAAAAAAGTTTGGTTTAGGGTTCGAATCAACACCCTGCCTTTGAGTTCGGCTCGTCAGAATGGTATTCAGCATGCACGATTAATAATACTGCAACATTTCAATAAACCAATTTAATTTTAAATCTTAAATCTATATTAAATCTATAATTATATACAAAAATTGAGCTGTGCAAGTCGAAGTTTTTTAAATTTCTAAGCCCAGCTCAAATGCATCGCCCTAAAGTATGCAATGCAAAATACGGCCACGATTGGAAATGGGCAGCAAAAAGGCGGCATATCGGTTGGGCAATTGAAAAATTGCAAATGCTTAAGTAAATAAACATAAATTATTATCAAAAAGCACATAATGCTGGGAAATCTAGCCACGAGCGAGTCATAAAATTGCTGCTGCTCGGTTACAGCTAAGGCTATCAAATTGGCTTCTGATGCCGATTTGCGACGATTTGCAACGATTTGCGTTTCATTTATTTATTTTCATGCGACACACAGGCAAACAAATTGATTTCTCTGGCAAACACACAAACAAGTTGATCTGGGATGGGCGGCATAAGGCCGTGGGGCGTGGCAAAAGGCGAAGCAACTAAATCAAAGTAGAGGCAAACATAAAGAGGCGAAAGCGAAAAGTGCAAAGCGGAGTCACAGCAGCGCGAAAGTGTCGACTGTTGTTGTTGCTGCTGTTGCAAGCGATAAGTTGCAAAAAATTACTTGCTACATCGTAAACAACAACAAATACATTGCCCAGTCGGCAACAACCCTTTGCCCTTTCGACAGGATTGGGGCAAATTGCACGTAGTATTTCAGCATCAGCATCAGCCACGGCTTATCCCGGGCAATGAAAATTTATACAAATTCGAAAAAAGTGACAACATTTTGCTTTTATTGGCCATTAAAACGACTTAGCGACTTGGCGGCAACTGGGCGGAGATCACATGAGATTTGTATTTGTACCTTGCGCCCACTTTGCATACGAGAAGCATCCGTTGGCCGCGATTCTACGAATCTGAAAGTGTGTGTGTGTGTGGACACGGACACATAATCAGTTTTTATGCCAGGGGGAGCTGGCACGCGAATGTGTTGTCAATTCCCATTCGATAAGAGGCCAAGAGATTTTTAATAACATGCATAAAAAATCAGCTCACTCGATGGCTTTAAATTTCAAACAAGAACAAGTAGGCAAAGGAATATTTCCCGAAATTTAAGATTTGTCTTTCGCGCATGAAAAAATGAAATTAAGAAATCAAAAAAGAGTGTAAATCAAAGTTACTTTAATCTCCACGAGATGCAAGCTGCCTTTTAAGCTAATAATCATTATGTCTGATTTTCTGTTCTCTTAGTGATGGGCTTATATAAGGATTCGTCTCCCGCCTGCTGAGGTGTGTAATTTAAGGAAGAGTCCGTAATTACAAATAAATATTTATACACGCACATTTCACACAAATACGTATATATATTATTTCTCGTATATGTATGTACAGGTTCGTTAAATTATTTGTTATCCTTTGTATTTGTTTATCTAAGATACAGTTATAAATGCTAGATAAACCCCCAAGGCTTATGTTAGTTATATACATTTTTTATTAATATCTTTTATGTATACAGTATTTATACACAAAAAAAAAAAAAACAATCATTCCCTGTTTGAAGGGCATCGCCCTTTATCATCAACATAGTAAGGTTGGTTTTGTCATCCTTTGTCGCCTTTTTGTTGCTTATAATTCTCAAGTGGGTTAATTGATAGCAAATCTTAAATTGATAGCAAGCTCAGCTGATGATTGTACTGAGTGTTTATTAAAATATCTTTACAAACAGCTATTTATTGCTTGTTGTTATTGGTCGTTATCTCAAACATTGACCTCGAGCAAGGCAGCTTTTAATCTTTTTTAATCTCATCGTTTTTATGTATTGTAAAGTATCCAATTTTTGTTGAAATATCAAAGTGTAGGGCCACCATGCCAAAGAGGCTAATTACGATAGTCCTTTTAGTTTGGAACCTTGAAGTCTGGTTAGGGCATTTTATTTATGTATGTTAAAGTGTATGATTGCATGAGATTTGGTTTAGTTTCGACGAAATCAACACAGTAGATTATTCACAAGAAGCATGTAGATACCTTGTTTTGTGAGCTTAGTTGACAGTTCTACTTTAAATTGGTCTCAAGCTAAAGTTTTCTTTCCCTGAGTGGTGCCACCTTCTAGGCCAAATCTCATTGTTCATCAGCTTGGCAAACAATTTCTTGTGGCACATTTAACAATTTGCAACGTTTAAGACAACGCCAGCCTTAAAAGGTGTACCATTTAGCAGGCCTAAGCAAAAAACACACAAGAAATCAGCCCAAATATTGAGCGCAGCAAATGAGGCAAGCCCGGAAAATCAGGCAAGGAGTCGGCGCCAAAGCCTGGCCGAATTGCTTATCGGTGGGAAAATGTTGCCGCAGCTACAAAAAAAATTTATTGAGTGGAAAATGTTGAATCGCAGCAGCCGCAGCAGCAGATGCCAAGCGAAAGTGAAAATTTTTGCGTGCGGCGCTGGCGGCGTCAAATCCATTAACCTGATATTTACTTTTACACACTCAGAAAAACACACATACACACACTCATAGATCGAAACGTAAGTGAAAGTGTCTGCTACAGTTTTTGTTGTTGTTGTTCAACTTCTTCTGCTTCTGCTTGTACACTCCTCAGCCCGCCCCTTGGCGCACTTCCTGTTGTTGTTTGTTTTGGGGCCCGGAAACATGATATTTTTACGTTTAGTTTGCAAAATTGAATAACACGTAAATGTGTTTAGTGCTCTGTATGTGCGTGAGTCTGTGACTAGGCCGTAAATTAAACTCCCCCACAGATAGAGTACGCTGGCTGGCATAGGTTGAGTTAAATTACTTACATTACATTAACACGAGCCGAGTCCTGCCTGGCTAAGATGTTGCCTATGAAACGCAGCTGTTGATAGCCTTTTGGCCATTTGGCCAAGTTTATTGGGCCAAGCGATAAGGCAAAAAGCATTTAGGCCTTTTGCTTTACACCAACTTTAAGGAGCAGCCTTCAGGCAGGGGGCAAATCTGTCAGCAGCAAATCAAATTAGTTGCCCCGCCTTGAAAACACTGAAGGAACACGAATAGCAAATTATAAAAAATTACCTTTGGCAGACGATTTTACCCTTTTTTTTTATTTTGGTTACTTTTTTTTTATTTTTTATGCTGCGCATTTTGCGCGGCAGGCAAAAACCAATTAGACGCATTTCTGATGGACACGCGCTCAATCATTCACATTGCTGTCAAGTTGCTGCAACTTCCAACCCCCGGCGCCAATGGACTCGCAACGTGAGGAGCATTTGAAATGCCGGTGCCAAATGTTGGCTGCCAAAAATAAAACAACAAAAAATAGAAGGCGAAAAATAGAAAGCAACAAACTCATTACAGCCCAAAAAGACTGCTGCCCAAAAAGGTGCGCAAAATTGTCTACGCTCATTTTTCAAGTATTAGCAGCGCAATGAGTAGGGCCGAGCACATTAATAATGCCCAAATTGGGCAGGGGCAAGAAAATGCTCCCAAGGCCCGGGAAGGAGTGAGCTTGAGGGTTGCTGACGAGAGTGGGCGATCTTTGTGTTGGCCATTAAATGGCCTCTGGCACTTGACGCACTCGAGCCAAGCAATTTAGCGCTAATTGTATGAAACGGCTCATCAATAGTTCAAAGGCTGCCATGAATGAAGCTCAGCTGTCGCATAGATTTCAATAATTTCAATGAATTTCGCACAGGTTCCTCGCATTTTATTGCGACGCGGCAAAAACTTTTCCTCAAGTGTCTTCCGTTTGTCATAAAATCTGGCTCTGCCCTATGCCTGACAGCATATGAATCACAGCAATTGGGCAGAGTTTAATGGCCAAACTTTGGCCATAGATGTACCGACAAATGAGCGACTGCAAATGTGACTTTGTCTGCTCTGTCACAGTCGCAGCAATGATTACAGCAATTACAGCAGTCAGTAGCCTGTCAGTTGGCCAATTGGCTGCCACAATTCGGTCGCGCTTCTGGCCAGCTGCCCCAACACGTTGCTGCGGCCCCAATGGCCGTTCCCCGACTGATGGCCCTGCGGCTGGCAAAGGCCAAGAAGCTGCAGGCTGCCATGTTAGCTACAACAGTGGCAACACTTAACAGCCACCATGCTGTTAACGCTATGTTTTGGCCATTTCCCCTTACGATATATGTTAACTTAACGTCAAATAGCATTCGAAGCATTCGAGCATTCAGAAAATATTGAAGAATTAAATTGATTATTGAAAATATCAGATGAATTTTATAAAATGTATAAATATGTAAAAAAATTTTAAATTTTCAAAATGAGAGTTAAAATCTATTAATATTAATGTGTACAGACGTTTAATTATTTTAATTAATATTGTTGAAGGTTCCGAAAATATCTGAAAAAAAAAATTTCAATAAAGCTGTGCTGCTTTAAAAAGTTTGGATTAATCGTAAATTGTTATTATTTTAAACATTTTAATAAAAAATGTACTTGATTAAAATGCAATCAGATCCCAAAAACTTTCTAAATCGGAAAATCTTGCCTCGTGATATAACCGAATTCTAAAAATTCAGATTTTAATGAAAATCGTTGATTATTTTACTTTAGCGAGATGCCCAATTATTTCATTTATATCCAACATTAGCATCTCACGTACCCTCTTTTTTTTTTATTGAACCAAACCATGTTGGAAACAAAAATATGGTTTGGCTTGTGCTTAGGTTCGGTTGTCCTGTGGACAACTTGTTTGGTCGAAGATTTGGTTAATATTTTTATATTTTAGCTTTAATACAAAAATTTTAAAATTAATATAGTCTGATGAAAGAAGATTATATTGAAGGAAGCTAACTATGCTTACTTATTAATAATAACAACTGAACTTAATCGCAACTGTAAGATTACTGATAGTTCAGTATTTTCAAGTGCCTGGCACAATCAAGACCTTATCAAAATCGGCCAAGCACATACTATAATAAGCAAAACCTTTAAAAATGCCAAGATAAGATAGATGATGCCCAGACATAAATTAATTTTTTTAAAACCACTTTTATGTTTTTGGTGTGCAAATTAAAGTATATTAAATTATTGATCGTAAATTATATATATTATTATTGCTTGAATGTTTCAGTTTTGTGTTCAATATTTATGTCGCACACATTCTATTTAATAATGAACAATGGCAGACAAACAACGAATTGTAATTGAATGAATTCAGTTGTCCGCCACGTACAAAAATTTTACACAATGTGCAAAATATAATGTAATAATGTTTCATTTGATTTTGGCTGGGAATGATAAATACTGGCATAAATCGAGCTACATACGTTTCCCTACTCTTAACGGGGCGGCTATTGTATTAATTTGTCATAAAATTATGCGCTAGGGCCCCAATAATTTTGGAGCCCATAAAAGGCAAAAAAGGTCAAGTGTCTATCAATAATAATAATAATAATTATATTTAGCAATTCACTGTGCGGTATTATTATTATTTTTTTAAATGCAATTTCGGCACCTGTCCGACACCAATGGAAATATTGCCCGGGTCCAGACGTGGCACATAAACAAAACGCCAAGCAAATCAAAACAAGACGCCTGTACGTGCTGCTGCCCCAAAAGGTCGAGGAATAGGCCGCAGTAATAAATGCATATATGTATATATACATGCCAAATGCAGATACAGATGCGGGTGTAGATGGGGTTATGTATTTGCTAGAGATTTGCTCAGACGATCGCTAAAATTAGCGAGCGGATGTTTTGACGCTACTTTGTTGATGCTAACCCACATCGTATTTGAATTGTTGTTGTTCTCGATGTTGTTGGTGTTGTTGTTGTCAGCAGCTAATTAAAGCATATTTCCTATGCATAACTTCCTCAGCAAGTCAAAAATCTGCATATATGAAGTCGTAAAACTGTGCTCAGCTTTTTGGCTCAGTTTCTGTGCTAATTTGTGTGTCGTGTTTTTTTTCAGCATCTCATTTTTATGCGTGCTTGCAACAAAGTTGTCCCAGGACAGGGAGCTAGGCATCTAGATCTAGATCGTAAAGCCGCCTGACATTAAAATCTATTCCCCACATTAAAAAAAAAACCAACAGAAAAATTGACTTGCAAACATTCACAAATGCCACAAGGCAATTTGTCAACAATGTTGTCATATTACCTTGATACAAATTTTTTATTATCTCTTTTTTTCCTTTGCTGTTTGCATTTTAAAAAGCCGCAGCTTCTGCTGTCAGTCATTGTCATATTAACTGTGGATGATTTATCTGCCTGACAAATATTATTAAATTATTATGTATTTTGAGATTTGAGCGCAGAGAACCTGGACGAAAAGGCATGCAAATAACTTTGCCAACTGCTGCCAAACGCTCACCGGGGAGCAATTTGTTTTTCAAAACCAGAACTACCTATAAAGCCGAGAAACCCCAGCTCATACACCTCCATACCGTGGCAGCACTGACAACCAACCCCTGGCGAATCAAAGCGTTGTGTGTGGCTTGTAATAAAATGCAAAAGAAATAGTCGAGAGAAAAACATGTCAGAGTGTTATGACCGGGCATAAGCAACATGATAATACCCTACATCCAGCGCCGAGCTGACCTTGCAAACACTCGAACCGCCTTCTGCGCACCTTAGGCAGGGACTTTTCTTACTCCACCCCATCTAATACTTATACAAATATTAAGGGCTTATATGCCAAAGCGAAAGGTAGTCAACCAACTTCAGGTTGTGCCAGTTAAGATGAGCGGGGCAGACTTAAAAAGGTTAAATATTCTGTGGATCTATACGATTGCTTCGCTCTTATAACCTCCATGATGATGTAAAAAAAAAATATTATCTGAAATTTGATACTTATCAATTTCGTGAATACGGGGGATAATACTTTAATAATAATACTAATACTAATAATAATACCTTTTAATTAAGCTTAAATTGCGCAGATATGGGAAGGGAAAAATATTCCCATTTAAAGTTTGTAGGTCTTATATTCTTGGCACAAACACATACCCTTCTTCCCATTTCCATGAGTACAGGGTATTAGAATGAGAAGAAAAGGACACAGACACAGCAGCAGAGTGAAAAAGGTAGGCGATGGCCTGAGCACTTGTTTATATCTATGTAAAATTCGCAATGAAGTCGACCGAAACTGGCACAGCAACACAAAGAGCAGCGAATGGGGAGTGTGGGGTTGGAAGGGGTGGCTGTGTAGTTGGGGGTATGTCAAATTGGCGCAGCAGCGCAAATAAAGCAATTTGTATTCAAAATATGAAAGCTAGGGAAGTAACTGTGACGCTGACTTTGAACCCAGCAGCAACGGCAGCAACAACAGCAGCAACAAGCCAGTGTCTCTTTGTCACCCTTGGGCAATGAGCGCCCCCTTCCCCGGGGGATGACCAAATTTCGTTCTATGCGGTTTGCAAATAATTTTTCTCCACGCTGGCAAAATTTCTTTAAAAGTATTTTACAGAGGCGACTGGCGCCAACGCAAATACGTCGATTGCGATAAGAAACATTTCCGGATAGTTGACATGTGAGCGGCAAAGGGCAAAGTTACGTATGCGCCGCATTGTCAGCGCCAACTGCTTTAAAATTGGCATAATGAGGCACCGTCAGCGTCTGCTGCAAGGTCTGGTGCGCCTGTTATGCGGCTCATTAGCAGGCAAATTAACGCTGTCGTCTTCTGCAGGTGCCCCCTCGACCAAGCCATTAACATCCTGCAGACTAAGCCCACGAAAGTATGCAACACTTTGTGTAATAAATTAGCGAGGCACAAGCAATTGTGTGAGTGTGTGTATGAGAGAATGTGTGTTTGGTACTGTAGTATATTTTGTTTGATTTGTGACTCAATTAAAGTCAACGACAGCCGTGGCAGGAAGGTGCTTGCAACAACGTATTAGCAGCATTTAGTCAGTGCACTCAACACTCGACGGACCCAAGTGGCTTTTGGGGTCGACAGCCGCTGACCACATGCAAGTTTTGAGCCCGGCGCCAGTGCAGGCATGCATTTTGTGTATGTGCATGTGTTTGGGTGTGTGACTATGTGGGAGTGTGTGCACCGCTTGCAGAGCTAATTAAAGCGGTTAGCCCAAATGCCACATAATGAGGCGCACAAGTGCTGCCAAACACCGTTAACACTGCCTGTCATTTGTCAACGTACGTGTGCTTGCCTATAAGTGTGTATGCATAACAGGCTGTGCCGCTGTGCAAATGAGTGTGTGCGTGTATGTGAAAAGCTGTTGAAAGCAACTAATTGGCTGCGAAGTGGCTTACAATTTGGCCTTGTTCTGTGTGTGTGCGACAATTGAAATTAGCTCTGCAGCCAAAACGCCAACTTATCCAAGCAAATGGCTTTAAGACTGCATTCCACTGGTAAGACCCGACTTTAAGTCAACTGACAAATGTGTCAAACGACATGTTCACATATGTTACACGTCGATAATATCGAGACTCACACACACGCACTCACCAAAAAAAAAACAAGATAGCACAGTTGTCTTCGCCACGCAGAAGATTCAATACCCTTTACGCGACATGACGAATAATTGACTTTCGAACAATTGGTGCAATAACAGACATATAATATAAAAGTCCGAATTGATAAGCCCTTGCAGATGTATTGGAAGCACGTCGAATTGCTAGGCTTGGTCAAGAAATGTTTTCAAGCAGAAAAGTTTTGTATGCAAAACCTGATTTTTCAATCAGTTCTTCCCTTTGTATTATATGATATGGTGTTGCGATGATGTGGAGATATAAGGATCATGGTAAAGCTCGCGAATAAAGTCCAAACTAGTTTTCCTACAAATCTTATCTTTCGGGTATTCATTTCTATTGCAGCTATACGATTAATTGGCTTTACTTGATTGACTATATGCAATATTATTTTATGAGGATAGCTCTTAAACTGAGAGTCTGATTTGTGTAGGAATAGAAGGATGATGCCGATCAATCATACGGCATAAAACCGTTCGCTGGTTGACATATTGAATTAGAAAACGAGTATGCCCTCTGCAAGCGTATTAAACGAAGGGAAGCAGCACACACGCAAAACTTTGCTGCTGGGCAAGGACTAAACTTTGGCAATGTCCTGGACACTGCAGTGTCACCTTTTCAATAAACTGCGCCAAACGACGCGCCAAAGCCGTGGCAAAAAAAAAGAGAACAGCACCAAAGTATTAATCCCCAATCGTTTGCCAAGCACGCCAAGGATGCGGATGCGCTGCCTGCAAAAAAACGAAGGGCAGGGCAGACAAAACGTTCGGGCAACAGCTGCCGCCGCCGTCGACCTTTGTCCATGTCCGAGAGAGCAAAAACAAAAGCTGCAGAATGCCAATGGTCAGCAGAAATGCGCATAACTTTGAAAAGTTCCACACACACGCACACCCATGCCGGCAGACGGTCGAGACAGTAGCTACCTAAACACACACACGCACTCGCCAGGACATACCTTCGATTGGGGGCGTCCCCGCCGCTGCATAGATAAGTCCTGCCTGCCTGCCTGCCTGCAGTGCTAATGGCAATGTTCGCACATTCGCAACAAGCGGGCTTGAGAGTGTAGGGGGGCTTGGGACTAGAACTTATGACAGGCTAACAAGTGTTTCGCCCGGCCAATGATTTAGTGAACGTGCCGGCTCAGGCCAGGCAGCCACTGTTGAGTAACTTATGGCCAAAGATGAGCCTGCGACAGCTGCTTATCCGCTCACACCAAATCCGAGAGCAAACCCCGCCCAAGACCAAGTCCCAGCTAAACACAATTACCTGTTTACAGCAATATTAAAAGCCGCACCCCGCCGTCCCCTTCTGCACAACGCTTTACCAAAATTTCTTGGCAAACTTTTTAATGCTCACCACTAAAAGCGGCACATTAAATTATTATCTGTAAGATTATGGAATTTTTAACAGCAGGTAATAATCGTAGAGCAGCGCGCGGAGTAGGGGGATGAGACCAAATGAAAGACAAACATTGGAATTGAGCCAAAGCGAAAAGGAGGCGGGGGCGACAGCGAAGCCGGGGCAAAGCTTCGTTGCGCAACTTGAAACGGCATTAATGAGAATGCGTATGGGTGGTATATGGGTGGTTAGGGGTATACGAGCCTGTAACGGTAACAGGCTTCATCTTTGTGCCTGTAACTGAGGTAATTCAAAAGTTTGCGCCAAG
The DNA here is from genome assembly GCA_018903485.1 of Drosophila littoralis. Lineage (NCBI taxonomy): Eukaryota > Metazoa > Arthropoda > Insecta > Diptera > Drosophilidae > Drosophila > Drosophila littoralis. The sequence goes on from JAEIGF010000593.1 coordinate 15,291,147, forward strand.
GCGCCGCACTCGCAACACATTACGGCTAAGTGCCGCTGCCGCAGCCGCAGCCGCAGTGGCAGCCACAGACTTGCCCCGACATATCTTTGGCAATGACAGTCAGAAGTATTTACTTCTAGACAATTGTAATACCACCACCAGCAACAATTAACTCTTGTCGAGTGGTTGGTATTTCGTTGGGACTGGTTAGACGGAAATTCCACAGCGCGTTTGCCTCAAAAAAATGAAAAGGGGGAAAAAAGTGCGACAACAATTTTGACGTTTCTTTGCGTCAATTGGGAAATTGCTTTTGCGAACGTGTGCAATTGTTGTTTTTCCAATTTGTTAACTGTTATTTTATACGCTGTAAGGATTGAAAATGTTTAAAAAAGTCTGTTCATAGTTTCGCAGAAAAGACAAAAGGAGGCTACAAAAATTAACCTAAAAACTATATGCTGTATGGTTGCTGATCATGCCATATATAATCGAATCGGTCTGTTAGCTTGTAAAAAGACTTCAAATTTGGACCAAATGCCGTCTTACTACCCGGGCAGATCAAGCAAATCGAATAAGTAAGATTATGTTTTTAATCATATGTGACTTATAAAGATCTCGAGACACCAAATAGCGTATGAAGGTCAACAAAGTTTGCCGGACGGTCTAAAAATTGTTCGTTAGTATCCTTGATTTCCCAACGCTATCTCTTATTTTATATTATACTAGCGGTCATAGCCCGGCCTTGCCCGTAACACGTATGTTATAAAATCAATGTTCTCAAAAAGCTTTGAAAATGGTTTTGAAACTGACCGAACGGTAAGCAAACCGATCGGATTTTTCCATACTTGCGGGTGGAATTTCCCGAAACCCCGTCTTAATGTGCACCTTCATCACATAATGTAACTACAGTGAAAATGTTAGCTTCCTAGCCCTCACGGTTTGGGCTGTGCGTTGATCACCAATCAGTCAGTCAGGACAAACAGTTATATATATAGAGATTATAAATTTCTCTCTCCTCTTGTTTTGCCTTTTATTAATTTATTATGTATTCCAAATTAATTTAACTTATTAAGATAATTTTTGCTTTTTACTTAAGAATACCTAGCCAAACAGCAAAAATAATTTTGTGGGTAAACATATAATTGCAAAAAAGTTTAAATAGGTTGTTAGTTGAACGTCGATATAGGCTATCTTCTATTCGTGCACTACCGACTGGAAAACTCTGACATGTTTTTCTGTTTTTTTTTTTTTTTTTATCGTCGCCTGCCATTTCTTATCACGTGTCATTGGGTTTGGTTCTTGGACAAAAGCAAATAAAACGCTGACATGTTGCAGAGGCGGCGCCGAGCAATTTGCAGTGCGCACAGGACATAGATGCGGCCAGGACTGCGACTCCCATGCACGACCAATACCGCAAATGAACGGCCCTTCACTAACCAAAGGGGATAGCGGTGCGGTGTAGGGCGAGGGGTGTTGGGGGCAGGCAGGCTGTGCGTATATGCAACATTGACATGAAGTTAATGGATGTTTTATGACCGACTAACTTCCCCAGCGATAAATCGCTTTTCCATGAGCCAGTAAATTGCGATTTGATTGTTTCTGTTCAACATGCAAACCACTTCCATTTTTGCCTATTCCCCATGCTGTTTTTCACTATGAAAATGAACGTGAAAAGTGGTCGAGCTAAAGGTCAGTCTCTGTTGTTGTTTTTCATCTTATCTTAAAGCGCAACACTTTTCGCCGGGGGGGGAACGGTAAATCGATATTCCCTTCGAACTTTTATGCGATTCGTCACACGTTGCAAGCCCCATTTTCATGGCAATCAGATGCCAGCCCCAAACCCAATCCCAAATCTCATACTCTCACTCAGTTATGATGAGCGTGTAGCACAAACTAACACAAAACCAAATATCATATAAATCAAAGTTCTTGCGTATCCCAGAAATTTATGAAAATTTATGCACTCAACCCCCGCTGCACCGCACTGTTGTGTCCAGCTTTGTGTGTTGACCCTCTTTGCTTTACCTTTTGTTGTGCCACATGCACCACTCACACACACACATGCATATCAAGTGGCTCGCAAATTTATACAACTTTTGGCTTTTTGTTGTTTTGCGGGTGGGCCACAAAAATTCATATGATAATGCGGGCTATTCACGATTTTGTTATTGTATTTTTTTTTCTTTTTTGGTTTTCCAGCTTTCAACGCATTTGACATTTTCTTTTATAGGTAAATTTCTGAGATGATTTATGTGGCCGAACTCGTTTGAAGAAATACTCGTGGCACGTAAAGTGGCTTTAAATGTGCCCCAAAAAGGACTTCAAGCCGTGTCCACAGCAATGTGTAATCTATCGTTTCCACTGTCCACTCTAATCGCCATTTCAACATCAATTTATTTGCTATTAATCCTTCACCTTTTTATTGTTGTAACATGTTTGCCTGGCACTGGGCAGCTCAGCAGCTCGAGCTAGAGTTCCCAGCTTTAGCTTCTGCTGCTAAGTAGTCCCCAGTGTCTTGTGCCATTATATTTGCTCTGTCCAGGCAATTAGATGTTTGTGTTTGTCTGTCTGTACAGCTGCGATTGTTGTTTTTCTCTGCCAATGGAAGGTAAAATGAGCTGGCGGCGATTGGCAATCGATTTCGGGTTACGCCCTGCCCTTTGAGACCTGCGCGCCATGGTTAGTTGCGTGTTATCTAGCAAGGGGTATGGGGTGGGTGGGTGCGGCATGTCGCTTTAATCTCGCTGCTTGTTTGACAAGCTCTTAACACTAATTGAGGATATGTGAAGGAATCACCAAAGCTGCCTTTGTAGTCAGCTCCTTTTGACTCCATAATGATGCGGCAGCTCAATTCTATTTCGCATTCCGACTTCAAAGGCGCGTGATTTTCGAACGAGTTGCAAGTTGGCAAACGAGCTCTCTTGGCCTGCGTGCTTTTCGATAAATCAGTTTAATATCGGCGTCCTTAAGAGCTCTGCCAATAGCATCTAACTGAAGTTTAACATTTTTTAAAATAGTTTTTGCTTTATGAAGTTCAACAACAAGGCTCAATCAAAATGAATATATAAAAATATGTATATTTTTTCACTATTTTTTAATTCTTAACAGTCACTGAAATATCAATAATCTTTTTAACCAGTTGTTAACTTTAACAATGAGGCTTTGAACCGAGACGACCGGCATTCAACCAAACCCTTTGATCAAACCTTAAGCAAAAGATCCCATAAAACAGCCAAAACTAAACTCGAAACGTATATTTTTCCTATCAAGTTTGGTTTTATAAAAACACATAGACAGTCAGACCCATCAGCAAAGCATAAACAACAAAAGCCCCAAGCACTTCACTACTTCCACGTTTTGTATTTAAAAATACTGCCAATGAATATGAAAAACCAGATTCACAAACTGAAAAAAAAAGAGAAAGTCGTCTTGAATCACGCATCGTTAAGCTGGAAGCCCTTGATTAAACAATATTCGAAATTTGTTTTGCTTTTTTAGTTTCCTTTAAACGTAGATTTAATATAACCTAGCCCTTATTCCACCTTGGGTGACACAAATTTAGATCCGTTGTAGATTTTTTTACCAAAACGGAGACTCGCTGTCGTCTACTTTTAAACTTATTGCGCCTGGCAAATAAATTGGCTTTTGTGAACTTTATGAACTCACGCGGGATTAACTTGTACCTTTGATTGAATTTCTTTCTGCGTTCTGCTCCAGCCGAACTTTGGGCCGCACCTCCTCAATCTGCAGCCGATAAAGCAGCATAGCACAGAAATACAGGAGTTCGCAAATAATTCTTATGCTGGCCAAGGCAGCCGACTGTCTGTGGCTAAAAACAGCTGCCAGACGCCGGCAAGTTTTTACGGACAGAGGGGAGGAGAAATTTGGGAGTTGAAGTCTCAATCTCAGCGGCTGGAATTAGGCGTTTCCGTTCAAGTGGCCCACGGTGGCGCAGTCTCTAACAATTTGAAAATTTATGCTACCCATCGGCAAGCGGCTGCTGATTTTTGATTGCGCAACTGGGAGCCACTGTGGCATCTACCTTTTTGGACGCGCTTAAGTGGCTGTGTGGCACAATTGGTTTGGGACTTGTTTCAATTAAGGCGCATTACAATCTCTCTCACTGTGCCAGGGCAGCTCTACCTTCGATTGGCTGCGAAAGTTTTTATGGTTTTCTGGCGAGATTCTATTATAAAGTTTGGGTAAGACAAGCGGGCAGGGTCGGCAGGGAACAAGGTATAAATAGTTCTTGCGCTACGCGAAAACCGAGAAAAGTAATTAAAATTCAAATAGCAGACAAACATTTACATTAACATTTGCCTCAAGCATGGGAGCAGTGTATCTGCTAGCTAGCTGCTAGTTGTATACAAGATGGGTATGGGTTCTATCAGTTACTCGGCTTTAAGTTGAAGTTGACGTCGTCGCTTTATTAAGCGACCCTCTGTGGCACTTCGGGCTGCGTTCTTTTGTTTGGCCTGGCGCCAGTCTGGCGCGCGACGCCACAAAGTATGCTATACTTTTGTGCTCTAGGTAAAAATCAGGCGTGTCTGCTGAGTGTGTGTGTGCATGTGTGTGAGTGAATGAGTGATGACTCTTGGCGTGTGCTGCGTAGACATAGACAACAGCGGCATGATTATACTGGCAGCCCCTCTCGCACACACATCTCTCCGGCGCTATCCACACACACATGACAACGCCAAGCGACATTATTAATATTGTATTTAATATGTGTGCATGCCAGAGACATTTCATTTTTTGCTTTGTTTTCAATACTTAATGAAAATTCAGCGTGTGTTGAAGAATGCTTGAGACCTGTGCCGCATTTCAGCCTTCAGCCAACTACTGTTGATGACATAAATTTATAAGCTTTTTTTATTGTAGATGTTTCAATTCAGTTCATAATACGCTTATAGTTGCATTAAAGGCTGCTTAAATAGCTTAAGGCATAGCATAGTAAATAATGTTAACAGTCTGTATGTTATACCAAAAGCCTGCTTAAGTAGTTGATAAAAAAGCGCAGTGTTTAAAAACGTTTACTGCAACAATCTTTAATCAAGTATCGCAGTTATTATTATTAAATCCAATGTCCAGATGTAAGTTTTGCCCCGATTCATTTTAAATGCTTTAAATAATGAGAGCACACATTAAATCACGTTGATCACGCCCTAAAAAACCAGCAGAAACCAGGTTCATCTACTCGTATTTCATTTTACAGAAATTCAATATCAAAGCAATGCTAACACAATCCGCCCACTCATAGCGCGTAGGACACAGTATGCGCTGAAAAGTATGCAATGGCAATGCCAAAGCGCTTAGAGGTCGTACATATTCACGTCCATATCCACGTCCTCGTCCTCAATGGCAGCCACGTATGCAGAGCACGCGTTGATAACCTAAAGTACGACGCGAGCTGCGGCAGCGCCTCCAACAGCGCTGCATGGACATAATTAATTTGGATCCCTTTTTTATACCCTTCTAAAGGGTATTATAGTTCAGATATTCTTTGTGTCCCCATTAGAATATTTCAGAACAAGCCAATCGTACCTCTATATCATGCAGGTCGAAATGTATGTTTTTGTATTGAAAAAGTTTTTTTGTTTTTCAAGCCTTCTTTACTAAAGTTGACATTAACGAGCTTCACTAAGCTTCTTATATTTAAGCAAAAGCGAAACATATTTGTATTTTTTCGAGATATCTTGACCAACTGTGATATTATGATAAACTATTTAAGCGGACGATTACATTAAATATAGTAAGAATCGGTAAAAATAAAACCTTAGTATTAAAGCTCTTCTGGGCCACAAGTCTGCAAGAGTATTTACTCGACAGCGAGCCAAAGATAGCCTTCTTGTTGGCCGTGCTCCTTTTTTTTTAGCCGCCCAGCAACTGGCCAGCAATTTGTTGCTGTTTGCTGCTACGTAGTGTGGTGTTTGTGAGTGCGTGTGTGTGTGTGTTTTTTTTCGCGTTACTTTTGCGTGCAACCAAAAATTAATCAAGTGCTAGTTACTCAGTGCCCGCAGTTTTTAATTAAAGCAGCGCTCAGCATCAAAGCAAACTTTACTGTAGAATTCTTTTTACATCATTTTTATTTTTTTGTTGCACTTCGATTTGTGGCACGTTTAAAGCTTTAAACCACTGGAGCTGACAGCTTTCGGTTTTGAGGTGTTGCGGAGCGCCGCTGGCAACGAGACGAGCGACGACTGCAAAATAATAATACAAACCAATTTCATGCTGAATTAAACAGGGCCGAGAGGAGCTGGCGAGGGCAGAGGTAGTGGAACAGCGCAAACAACAATAGTTGAAGTGTCCTGTCAACAGGCAGCGGCGGCAATTACAACAATAACAACAACAACAGGAGCAGGAACAAAGGCCGCACGTGCATTGCGCTTTTTGTTGGAGACAGGCGCAACCAGGCAAGGGGCATACCACACACTTGGCCTAGGGCAATTTAGAGAAAAACTTTTGCTGGCGCGTTGAATTATCACACGTAGCCCCCGCTCACAGCTGCTACTATACTGTTAGTGTGTGTGTGTATGTGTGTGTGTATGTGTATGTGTATGTGTGTCGCTTGGCAGCACCTCAGGCACACACCTCGCCGGCAAATGAAAACAGATCCTCTGCAAACGTGTCTCGCATAATTTGCAGCAAGTGCACAACAATAGCTGCGCCACACGCCCACGCCCCCACCATCAGCCCTGCGCTTATCAGGCAGTAGTTGCAGCACATGGGGTTCGGGGCTGGAGCTGCGACTGGGGCTGGTTTATAATGCGCGTGAAATATTAGAAATTAAAAAGCACATGACAAGTGTCGTGGGGGCACTTTGATTCGTCTGCCAGGCCGCAGACAGGAGCTGACAATGCCGATGCAACCCCCACTCCGCCAAATCATCGCACTTTTAATAACTCAAGGCAAACCCAACAATAACAGCCAGAACAACTAGAACAACAACAACAATAACGACGACGGGGTCCAGCCTTTGCTGGGGTGTTTCAATAAATTAGAAAACACCTGTTTTGGCGACGCTGCCGGCAGATGTCTGGCCCCTTTCCCACAACAAATACCACACTCCTCTAACCTATAAGCGAACGCGTAATGAAAACAAGCTATGTTGTCGCACTCGGGTGGACCCGACTAGGTCATACTCGTTCGTGGGGAATGCATATTGTAGAGATAAATTATAAAAAAACTTCCCATTTTGCACGTTATGGCAGGTGTCCGTTAAGAAGCTTTCACTATACATATGTCAAATATTTAATTTCTATCAATAATAGCGCTACGACCATTACACAAGGGGTATATACTCGCTTCACTTTTTGAGCGTGTATAATAAGCGCAATAGTACACATAATTTGTATTGGGGTGTCGCCTACCCCCTCGCCACTCCTCTCCAGCAGTTGTGTATGTGCGTGTGTGTGTTTGTGTAATTTATGTTTTTTTGCTACTTGGCCGCATTTCGCGGTTTTTTATTGCTACGTGTTTGGCGCGGATCACGGCTGGCGGGGGGGCAGGCCGCGACGTGCTGGCCATAATGTCGTCATGACAGACGCGGCCATAAAAGATAATTATGATTCCGGTAATAGGTTTTATTTTCGCGTGTACCTCTTTTGTTCGTGTGCCCACAACCAGACTCGCGAGCCACGGTCCCGCTCATTGCCAAAAAACTGACGCCATGTTTGTGCCCCTTGTTGTTGTGGCTGCCGCTGGCACAAAGGTCGGCCGCTGCCTCCTCGGCTAACTCCGTCCGTCCAAATGGCTGGCAGTGTCTACATTTACTTTTCGGGTGACCAACGTGGCATAGAAATTATGCGCATTATACGCGCCGCGCTTCAGCGCCTTGCTAAAAAATTATATCCGCGGCATAAAAAACTCACTTCGTTTTATGCCTTTGATAAATTGCAAGCGGTTTAAGTTGTGTGTGTTACATTTTTAATTAGCACTGCAAGGCCGGGGTGAAAATACGGCCTAGAGGGGGATCTGTGGGGGCACGTCTACTAAACTCAGTTGAGCAAATCAATGCCGTGTTTGTTTTTGCCTATTCTAATGAAGTTGTCAACCTTATGAAGATTAATGCCGCCATCACCGTTTCAAACTAGAAAGTAAGAACTTTCGCTTAACAAAGAATAATTGTTGGAACATGATAATTGTCTTAAATGCGAATGCAAATTGAGCGAGTGTCAGGCGAATGTGATTAATGGATGACACCGAAGTGACCCAGTTTCAATTAAACTGGCTTCGGCAGCGGGTCGCTGTGAAAATATCCTTTGAGTATTCATTGGCGAAAATCAAACAGGCGAAAGCGGAAATGACAGCCGTTGACGTCTAATGGAAAACGTGTGCGGGCATAAAAATGGACGCTAAGAAAATGCATAAAAATTGTGCGAAGGCAAACAGCACAGACAGGATACACAGAACACACAGAGCACATGTGCGAAAGGACATGCAAGGACAAACGGAAGTCACATACGCAAACTTCGCTTATCGTCCAAGATACAAAGTTACTTTTGTCCATAAAATATTTTTATACACCAGCTGCAGATCCAGTTACAGGATACACTCGCTGCTGCTCGCCCCAGCTGGGACATACCTACACGTAAAGCGAGCACAGCGTCTCGGGGCTTGGACTTGCGAATGGAAAATTGTTTACACAAGTCATAAGCATTTTTTAGCGAGCCTTGGCCACATTTACTTGGCCTCTGTTTGCCAGCATTAAGGCGCTTCGCATTTGCATAAACCTAGCCAGCAAACCAGACAAGCAGGACAGCCCATTATGCTCAGAGACAAGCCACCTACACACCCAAACATATACGCACAACTTTTGACAACTGCAATAATCATAACTGCAGCGCTCGACATTGATTTCTAATGCGAAGATTGTCGCATAAAGATTCACCCGGCCACCGCCAGGCGCCATTAATGGCTTTGTCTTACAAGTCGTTCGTGAAGTGTTCGCATTTCCACTTGATTTGAATTTTCCAACGAGCCCATAAACCAACTAAGGTTTCAACTGCCCAAAAAAAAAAACCGTAACTTTAGCGCTTTAGTTTTATGGCAACGACCAGAGCTCCAAGTGGGTCATCAACTGACTAGAAAAAAAAAATTTAAAGGCTAAACAGTGATTGAAATTGATATGCCTTCGAAAAAAGGTGGAACTGTGCCTACAACCACCATTTTACTGATCTGAAATTATCTGTTTCAAGTGGTGCAGTGCCAATTTTTGTGTGTTTAGGTGTACAATGTTTGCACACTGACGGAAAATGGACCCACTCCCATTCAATATCATGTTCAAAAGGGTGTTCCAGAAAGCGATTGCAATGGTATATCGCCGTTTTTGAAATTTGAGGCGTATACTTTAAAAACTTGATCGAGTCTATTTGGAAAACAAATAAATATTTATTTGTCTTTATAAATTGCGGAAGAAAAAAAAGTCAAACGACATTTCCAATAGTTAAAGCGCACTTAATACTCCCTGCTTTGGAAATTGTCAAAAATTATGAATTAAAAATATTCAATAGCATATTTAGATCACATTGTTGACATTGTGAACTCTTTATTATTTTTAAAGTCCACAGTAAGGTTTAATTTATGATTTATATTTAATTCGTAGGATTCTTATTATTTAAATGTATATTATACATATACTGAAAAATAAAACAATATCCATAGAGTAAACTTTGCCATGGAATTTTGTTTCGTTTCTGGGAACACAGCATATGACGTCTAATCGATGTCTGAGACTAAAATAAATAATCTTTGTGGTTTTTCGCATTTTAGGTTAAACGACATTTTGTACCGTGACATGTTTGCCCGTCGTCGTGGCTGTCCATATCGCTGTTGTTGTCGCTTATTTCGATCCAATTTTTGGACTGCTCGCTGATGATTGATGACACTTAATTGATGAGCATCGGGCGGGGGATTTGAAGTGACTTAACATAAACATTTGTACTTGGCCCAGACGAACGACTGGCTTTAAGTGCTGGTGGTCAACAGCTTTCGGCTTAAATCTGGCCAGCTGCGAGATGGCCTCCACGAGACATTTTCCAGGTCACAGGTGCTTTTGTTGTCCGCATTAGATTTGCCTTTGACATTTGCCCACACAAATCTTTTTCTGTGTGTGTGTACGTTTTGGCCTTTTTGTTCGGCAAAAGTCTGCCCATTTGGCTGTAAAATTTATTTCATTTGACCACCCGCTTGCCCCGTGTGCTGCCCTCAGTGCCCACTACACGCGTGACGCTGACAGTTTTATGGCAAAGTTAAGCCGATATCAACGGCAGGACACATGCCGCTGCAGGATGACAACCACTGCTAGCCCCGCCGCCGCCATAAAATTGCAAAATTTAAAGCCCTTTCTGGTGATACCTTTGCCAACAAGTGGGCGGGGCCGGTGCTTTGATTTGTGTGTGTGCAGCTATTCTGTATACAAAAAGGTTTTTAGGTTTTCCACAAAGCCTTTCAACGAAATCATTCATGGTTAAAGCAGATAACAGATTGTCATATTCCTCTCCAGAGGTTGCCCACTTGGCGTGTCAGTGGGCTTTAATGTGGAATAACTTTTAATAAAATTATCAAATATTAATTGGAAAACGGCAAATGAAAAGATGCAAATCGTAGAACGAGTTGGAATTCTTCGGTACACGGGAATATACGAAATATATCTTACAGCTCAGTTATTCTCTTTATATTATGTACTTTAATTAATCACCTTTCTTCCGCCGTGAAGAAATACTTTTTCTACATCTAAGCACAATTTCCGCTCAACGACGTGGATATTCCGGAAACGGTGAAACTAAGTTTGACACAGTATTCACAAAGTTTTATGCAACCGCTTTCTACTAATTATACCCTGTACCCATTAAAAATGGGTAAAAGGGGTATATTGTTTTTGTGCAAAATGTAAATGTATGTAACAGGCAGAAAGAAACATCTCCGACCCCATAAAGTATATATATTCTTGAACAGCACCAAGTCGGTCTAGCCAGGTCCGTCTGTATGTCCGTCCGTCCGTCTGTCCGTATGTATGAACGCAAGGATCTCAGAACCAATAATAGCTAGACTTGAAATTTCAGCTGTGGGTCCTCCTAGTGCCTACGCAGATCGAGTTTGTTTCCGATAATCGATAACTTACTTCGTTTCCAAGCAATCGATAAAAATCGATAACGACATCCTGTTTTTTGAGCAAATTGGGTAAATAATAAGAGCTAGAGTCAATAAATATATCTAGAGTTTATATGTTGCTTCTAGAATATTATATATATACAATATATCAAGTATCTTTCATTTTATACCTATCGCCACCTCCCCGCTACCACCGCAGAGCTATAACTCAAGTTAATAACCCAACTTGTAATGCCAATTTAAGCCACAATTTAAATGCAATTGACTTTTTGAGAATTCACAAATATTCTAGGGTACATTAAGATATACTGTAGAAAATTTCATTAAGATCGGTTTTTGTTTTGGTTTTCGGTATTTTGACTGCGCACGTGTTTGCGACGCAAATTGCAAGAATTTCTGTACACATGTACACCCACACATTCATGCGCGTCTGCTTCGAATTCTGTCATCAATAAAACACAATTATTAATGTGGCTGTTTAGTAGAGGTAGTGGCAAGTGGTGCGGTCTGTCGCGAGTTCGAGCCCTACCGAGGCTGGTGTGCCTGCTGAGTAGAGTCGGCAGCAAGTAATGCGGTCAGTTGCGGACCCTGCCATTGGAACTTTTTTTTTAAATGTATCTTTATTAATTCAAACGAGCTGCATTTGGTGTTGGATCAAGAGGGTTCAGGGTATTCCCCAGTTTGGAGCTCCCGACTGGAATCTCTTGTTTCAAATTAGTTTACAGTTCAGCAGCTTGGGCTGTGCATTAAACAAAAATCAGCTGATCAGCCATTTAGTTAGGACAAATAGTTATATATATAATACTAGCGGGTATAGCCCGGCCTTGCCCGTGGCACGTATGTTATAAAATCAATGTTCTCAAAAAGCTTTGAAAATGATTTTGATACTGAGAGGACGGTAAGCAAACTACTTTCATACTAACGTATTCCGTCATTTTACCACTATTACGAGTGGAATTTCCCAAATCGCTGATACACATAATTATTATATTCTTATGTAGAGCTCTGAAAATTAATTTGAAGCAAATCGGACAAAACTTAACACTGCACCGAAAAAATCTTTGAACCGCAGTTTTCACCGAGGATGCTTTGATTCTGCGAAAAATGTGAAACACGTCTCAAATGATTTTTCATATAGATCCTTGGATATGAATTTGAGCGCGAAGAGTCACCCACCAAATCTTTGACCCCCATTTATACCAAGGACGGATGGATTTTCCAAAAAATGTGAAACATCCCTTAAATGAATTTGAACAAAGAACTTTGAAGTTGAGTTTGAGGCCGATCGGATAGAAAACAAAAAAGTTTCATACAAACGTTTCTCGCGATTTTTTCCGTCTTAGCCTGCACCTTCTTTACATAAGCTAACTACAGTGAATATTTCAGCTTCCTAGCTCTTACCGGCTTGGGCTGTGCGTTGGGCGATCACCAATCAGTCAGTCAGTCAGTCAGGACTGTTTTATATATAGAGATATATTTCTGATATATTACATTGAACGTGATTTTCATTGCAGTCTTGGGTGCAACTAGATTTCGTTCATTTGCGCCAAAGAAATGAAACCATTCGTATAGCTCGAGCTCGCTCTGAACATATTCGCCGAAAACGTAGACATTAATTGGCACAAACAAAGAATTTGCGCATTCTGTTAATCGGTGGTGGGCAGCAGTGATCTTGACGTCAATTTAAATGGTTGAATGTACATATAGAGAACGCCACAAACCAATGAGGAAATCGATTGAAAGAACATATAAAACGGGAACGGATGAACGGGATTATCCTTTACGTAGACACCCTCTACGGGCTCCTTGCCAGTATACATCAAATGAAAGTCGCGTTCCGCATCCCACATAGTTAATATGGAAATCATTGTGAATCCAACTGAAGCTAAGCTTGTGCCCCGAACAAATGTTAATGCTTTGAAAGAGGATGATCCACATGAACACGTAGAAGGTGACCAGATAAATATACTGAACGATATGCCTATTCCATGTCAGCATATGCGTATCAACAGCCATACATCCCTTTATGTGATATGCCAAACAAAACATATTGAAGATCGTCTCCAGCGTGTAAAATAAAAACGAAACCGTCCGCAACGTAGTTGACATTCTGGACATGATCCGATCTGTGACAATGGTTTCGACCCAGACCATGTCTCTTGTAAAACGGATAATTTAGGAACAATATCTGATTTACAGCACAAAATTACAATTTAATGTTGTTTTAGACGTGACAAGTGCTTGAATAAGTCAACTGTCATTCATCAAACAGTTCCGAGTACCACGATCTACTTGTGGCTTAAATTTAATCACCTTTTAGATAGCATGTGGAATGTTTTACAAAAGTTTTTTAGGTTTTCGACACAGCCTTTCAATGAAATCATTCACGGTTAAAGCAAATAACAGATTGTCACATTCCACTCCAAAAGCTGCCCACTTGGCGTGCCAGTGGGATTTAATGTGGAAGAACGTTTAAATTATCAAAGATTTGTTAAAAAACGGCATATCAAAAGTTGCAAATCGTACAACGAGATGGAATTATTCGGGACAGGGAAACAGTCAAAATATTTCTTACAGCTCAGACATATTATCTGGCCTTGCTCGGCTAAGTTTTACTCTTAGAATTATATATTTAATATATATATATACAACTAGGACAAATAGTTGTATATATATATATCGAACATATAACATTTTAAAAGCGCATTTGTAGCCGGGCTAATGTTTCATTGCAGTCTAGGTAGCAACTAGATTTCAATGCGTTGATTCGAGCAAAAGACATGAAACCATTCGTATTGCTCGAGCCAGCTCTGAACGAATTCGCCGAGGACGTAGATATGAATGGGCACAAACACCGAATTTGCGCCTTCTGTCAATCCGTGGTAGGCAGTGATCTTGACATCAATTAAAATGGTTGAATGTAGCATATAGAGAACACCAGAAGCCAATGAGGCAACCGATTGAAAGAGCATATAAAAAGTGAACGGATGAACGGGATTATCCACTATGTAGACATCCTCTACGGGCTCCTTGCCAGTATACATCAAATGAAAGTCGCGTTCCGCATCCCACATAGTTAATATGGAAATCATTGTAAATGCAACCGAAGCTAGGCAAGATTTAAAGATTTCCATGCAAATTGTGGGATTGTGCCCCGAACAAATGTTAATGCTTTGAAAGAGGGTGATCACCATGAACACGTAGAAGGTGATCAGATAAATATACTGAAACGATTGCCTATCCCACGGCAGCATATCCAAATCAACAGCCATAAATCCCTTTATGTGATATGCCAAACAAAAAGTATTAAAGATCGTCTCCAGCGTGTAAAATACAAACGAAACCGGCCGCAACGTAGTTGTTGTTGAGCGAATATCCTGATCTGTGACAATGGTTCCGACCCTGACCATGTTTCTTGTAAAACGGATAATTTAGGCACAATATCTGGTTTACAACACAAAATTACAATTTTATCTGTTGTTTTAGACGTTACATGTGTTTGAATAAGTCAACTGTCATTCATCAAACAGTTGGAGTACCACAAGCTACTTGTTACTATGTTCAAAATATATCTTCACCCTTCCTTTCGGTACTTAAATAAACTCACCTTTTAGGTAGCATGTGGAATGTTTTACAAAAAGGTTTTTAGGTTTTCCACACAGCTTTTTAATGAAATCTTTCACGGTTAAAGCAGATAACAGATTCTCACATTCCCCTCCAATAGTTGTCCACTTGGCGTGACAGTAAGATTTAATGTTGACTAACTTTTAATCAAATTATCAAAGATTTATTGAAAAACGGCATATCAAAAGTTACAAATCGTACAACGAGATGGAATTATTCAGGACAAGGGAATAGTCGAAATATTTCTTACAGCTCAGACATATTATCTGGCCTTCCCCGGCCAAGTTTTTCTCTTAGAATCATATACTTTATATATATATATATATATATATACATATATGTATATACAACTAGGACAAATATATATATACAACTAGGACAAATAGTTGTATATATATATATAGATCTGACATATAGTGACTGTGTTGAGTATGATACTTTAAAAGCGTATTTGTAGCCGGGTTAATGTTTCATTGCAGTCTAGGTAACAACTAGATGTCAATGCGTTGATTCGAGGAAAAGACATGAAACCATTCGTATTGCTCGAGCCTGCTCTGAACGGATTCGCCGAGGACGTAGACATTAATTGGCACAAACAAAGAATTTGCGCCTTCTGTCAATCGGTGGTGGGCAGTGATCTTGACATCAATTAAAATGGTTGAATGTAGCATATAGAGAATGCCACAAGCCAATGAGGAAATCGATTGAAAGAGCATATAAAACGGGAACGGATGAACGGGATTATCCTTTACGTAGACACCCTCTACGGGCTCCTTGCCAGTATACATCAAATGAAAGTCGCGTTCCGCATCCCACATAGTTAATATGGAAATCATTGTGAATCCAACCGAAGCTAGGCAAGATTTTAAGATTTCCATGCAAATTGTGGGAGTGTGCCCCGAACAAACGTTAATGCTTTGAAAGAGGGTGATCACCATGAACACGTAGAAGGTGATCAGATAAATATACTGAAACAATTGCCTATGCCACGTCAGCACTTGCAAATCAACAGCCATAAATCCCTTTATGTGATATGCCAAACAAAAAGTATTGAAAATCGTCTCCAGCGTGTAAAAAAGAAACGAAACCGGCCGCAACATAGTTGACATTGTGCGCATTTCGCGATCTGTGACAATGGTTCCGACCCTGACCATGTTTCTTGTAAAACGGATAATTTAGGCACAATATCTGGTTTACAACACAAAATTACAATTTTATCTGTTGTTTTAGACGTTACATGTGTTTGAATAAGTCAACTGTCATTCATCAAACAGTTGGAGTACCACAAGCTACTTGTTACTATGTTCAAAATATATCTTCACCCTTCCTTTCGGTACTTAAATAAACTCACCTTTTAGGTAGCATGTGGAATGTTTTACAAAAAGGTTTTTAGGTTTTCCACACAGCTTTTTAATGAAATCTTTCACGGTTAAAGCAGATAACAGATTCTCACATTCCCCTCCAAAAGTTGTCCACTTGGCGTGACAGTAAGATTTAATGTTGACTAACTTTTAATCAAATTATCAAAGATTTATTGAAAAACGGCATATCAAAAGTTACAAATCGTACAACGAGATGGAATTATTCAGGACAAGGGAATAGTCGAAATATTTCTTACAGCTCAGACATATTATCTGGCCTTCCTCGGCTAAGTTTTTCTCTTAGAATCATTTACTTTATATATATATATACATATATATACAACTAGGACAAATAGTTGTATATATATATAGATCTTACATATAGTGACTGTGTTGCGTATGATACTTTAAAAGCGTATTTGTAGCCGGGTTAATGTTTCATTGCAGTCTAGGTAACAACTAGATGTCAATGCGTTGATTCGAGGAAAAGACATGAAACCATTCGTATTGCTCGAGCCTGCTCTGAACGGATTCGCCGAGGACGTAGACATTAATTGGCACAAACAAAGAATTTGCGCTTTCTGTCAATCGGTGGTGGGCAGCAGTGATCTTGACATCAATTAAAATGGTTGAATGTAGCATATAGAGAACGCCAGAAGCCAATGAGGAAATCGATTGAAAGAGCATATAAAACGGGAACGGATGAACAGGATTATCCAGTATGTAGACATCCTCTACGGGCTCCTTGCCAGTATACAACAAATGAAAGTCGCGTTCCGCATCCCACATAGTTAATATGGAAATCATTGTAAATGCAACCGAAGCTAGGCAAGATTTAATGATTTCCTTGCAAATTGTGGGAGTGTGCCCCGAACAAATGTTAATGCTTTGAAAGAGGGTGATCACCATGAACACGTAGAAGGTGATCAGATAAATATACTGAAACAATTGCCTATCCCACGGCAGCATATCCAAATCAACAGCCATAAATCCCTTTATGTTATATGCCAAACAAAAAGTATTGAAAATCGTCTCCAGCGTGTAAAAAAGAAACGAAACCGGCCGCAACATAGTTGACATTGTGCGCATTTCGCGATCTGTGACAATGGTTCCGACCCTGACCATGTTTCTTGTATAACGGATAATTTAGGAATAATTTTTAGTTAACAGCACAAAATTACTATTTTATCAGTGACACGTGTTTGAATACGTCAACTGTTATTCATTAAACAGTTCGAATGCTACAAGCCAATTGAGACTATGGTCAAAAAATGTCTTCACCTTTCAGGTAACATGTGAACTGTTTGATTAAATTTAATTCTCAAACGAATGACCTGCCTGCATTACCAAGAAAAGTCGGATCATAAGAGATGACCAAGTGCTTCAATAAATAAACTTTTTTTGTTGGGTATTAAAATTTTGTCATGAAATGTGTAACGCATAAATGGAGACATCTGTGACCGCGATAGTCATGTCCGTGTGTCTGTTTCTTTTCGACCAATCTCTCAGTTTTAATGCTATCGTTTTGAAGCTTTGCGACGGTTCGTATTTCTGTTACAGGCAACATTTATGTTGGAACTAGCCATATCTGGCCACAATAGCATATATCTGCCTTAGGAGGTTATCAGTTGAAAAGCATGATCCTGTATGCAAAACTATTTTGTTGATCTAGACCAAACTATGCTGCTTACATATCAGCCAAATCTTTTAATACCGCACTACTATATCATATAGCTCTATAGGAAGAAGCGCCGTTTTTTTGTATGACAAATTATGTTTTTCCAAATTATTTACTCAAACTCAGCATTTAAGAGCTTCACTATTCATTATATGCAGAGGTCTAAGGCAGATTTTTACAAGTGCATTAAATGTTCGGCGTGCCGACAATTTCCGTTTCTTTCTGTTTTGTTTTGTTTTGGACACGTGCTAAGCTCATTGTTATGGTTCAGCTTCATAAGCAAAATACGCTGCGTCTTATACACAATGTGAATGACGAGGCAGCCGGTCAAAAAAAGTTGGCAGCGCACTGTGGGATTTAACTTTTTCATGAAGAAAGTTACCGGTGTAAGATTTCGTATTTTTTAGCAAAATATGGCATCAGTTTAATTTGTAATTAATTTAATTATTTATATATTCAACTACCAGATATTTTAAGCGCCAGGTATTCCGTTTATTTTTTTAAAAATTTGTTTGTATGAAAACAAAAAAAAAATGTTAAATATTCTTAAATGCTTAAGAGAAATATTTAACTAATACGAGTTGGGATAGTTTTTATTTGTAAATATATACCAAGTTTCTTATATCTTATATCTTCTTAATATTTCTATATACATCCTAATCAATTTATATTCAATTTTATTTATTCTAATTTATTTTTAATACTAAAAACTATTGCTGCCAATAAATAATTTCTGAGAGTTGAGGCGATTAGTAGCTTTTAGCAATTTTTTTTAGTAGCTGAAGTCATTAAACGTTGGATAATTTTTAATTGTTAAACAGGTATTTCTATTTGCATCCCATTTATTAAACTTTTTAAGAAGTCGATCTTGAAAGAGCTTGAAGCAATGCTTTATACAAATAAGATTTTACAATTTAACATTCTGACAATATACAATTGAAGCACATCATATTTTTAACGAGTTTTTGGCTACGGGTTCTACTGTGCGTGACTGAATTCTTGCTGATTTTAATTAACCGTTGCGTTTCACTATCAAAGCGTCGAGTAGCGTCGAATCGCTTATCAATTGGGGAAGAGAATAATAATAAGCGGCAGCACGATGTACTACTGTTTGGTAAACGATCGGTAAATGCCCATTTACGAGTATTTTTAGGCATTTATCTCGCGCTAGCGTCAACTTCACGGCAAATGTGCGAAAAAGTTGACAGTTGGATCTGGCACGTAGGCACCTCATGATGGCCAAAGAAATGCACTCGCCAGCATGGAAGCTCCGATTTCTATCCGCCTTTCTGGTCTTGGGCATGGCCAGTGGCCAAGAAGCGGATCGCGAACAGAGTCATTCCACCTCAGTTGCGGGAATGGTGCAACTGCTGCAGCTGGAGGACAAGCTCATTGAGAATCTCAGCAACTATGCGAATGAACTCGAAGAAAAGCTCAATATAGTGCGCAGGTTGATTATCAGAGAATGATGTATATATGAATATGAGATACTATAACTTGCAGTTTTCCCCCAGTTTTGTTGAACAAATGCGGGCTGAGAGCAACAAGGCCATGAGCCACACGGAATATTATGTGTCCAATCCGCTGAACGCATTTTCCCTTATACGACGCATGCATGAGGACTGGACACACTGGCAGCTGTACATGGAGCAGCCAGTGGGCAAACAACAGTTGGACTACATTAATCTAAAACGGGAGCAGCTCCCTAGCAGCACAGATCTCGAAGAGGCAGCCGCTGCCATACATCGCATACAGGCGACCTACGACTTGAAAATCCCCGACATGGCGGCGGGTCTGCTCAATGGCAAACAGTACAAGTTCGTAGCATGAATGGTTAACTTCGGCACGCCGAATATTAAATACCCTTGTACAAAAGTGGTTTGAAACTGCTTTTCTATAAAAGTTTTATGATCCGGCTTTGCTTTTTTTTTAATTGCTTTAAAAACAGAAACAATTTTGTCAACCGATTCTTCCCATTAAGCTATAAGCTCTTGTGGTCCGATATAAGTAATACTGTAAGTCTCGTAAATCCAAAGATTGGTCTAGTCACTTAACCAAGAACTTAATTTTCGATTGTTCCTAAGTCAGCTATATAATATAGTTTTCCGATCCGTCCAATTTCGACATGCGAGCATTGCTTGTTACCGACTCATTACACGCTTCGTGATAAAAATGTTACACTCTGAACTCTTTAATTAATTGGTTTCTGTTCATTTACACACTTGACAATTGCTTAGTGCCAGCTTGAATGTGCTGGACACCTATGCCCTGGGCAAGTACCACTATGATCAGCAGAGCTTTGGCGACGCCAACCAGTGGATCTACCAGGCGATCAACC
This sequence comes from Drosophila littoralis, assembly GCA_018903485.1. Classification (NCBI taxonomy): domain Eukaryota; kingdom Metazoa; phylum Arthropoda; class Insecta; order Diptera; family Drosophilidae; genus Drosophila; species Drosophila littoralis. The sequence goes on from JAEIGF010000593.1 coordinate 15,311,236, forward strand.
GGCTAAATGAACCGCATCAGCTGCCTATGCCTCTGGGCTTGGATCGGGCTGAGGTGCAGCATGTTTATGCCGAGGCACTTATCAAAATGAGTGAGTGTCAGATAACAGTTGGTATTTTATTTAAAGTTTTATTATTTTTGGGACACTTTCAGATAGATATGCCGATGCTCTAAAGGTTCTCCAGATTGCTACGACAGTTGACAAAAATAATTTAAGACTCTTGCAACGAAAAATGGAAGTCGAAACTCTGATAAGAACGTCGCCTAATATTTCACCCAAACCGGTAGGTGCACTCTGTAAAATTAAAAACAATAGTTAAAGACTTTCGGTTTCCTTTGCAGTACAACAAAAAGCCAGTCAGCAACTATGAACGTGGTTGCCGTGGCCAATTCCCCACGCAGTCCAGGCTGCACTGCGTCTACAATAGCACCAATTCGCCCTTTCTGCGGCTGGCCCCATTAAAAACGGAATTGCTTGCACTGGAGCCCTACATGGTACTCTATCACGATGTGATAACACCCAGCGAGATTCGCGAACTGCAATACCTGGCCGTGCCCACTCTGAAGCGTGCCACGGTCTTCAATCAGCAGATGGGTCGCAATACTGTCGTCAAGACGCGCACCTCAAAAGTGACCTGGCTGACAGATTCATTAAATCCACTTACGGCTCGTCTAAATAGACGCATTTCAGATATGACGGGATTTGATTTGTATGGCTCGGAGATGTTGCAGGTGATGAATTACGGCCTTGGCGGACATTACGACTTGCACTTTGATTATTTCAATGCGACCATTGTGAGTGAAAGATACATAAAGAATCTCTAGATTAATTAATTTGAGTCTATCTTAATATTTTTCTAGGCCAAGGATTTGACAAAGCTCAATGGCGATCGCATTGCAACCGTCCTTTTCTATGTGAGTAGCCATAAAATTTGTATCATAGCTAAATAAGCAAACGATTAATACCCATCTTTAGCTAACCGATGTGGAACAGGGTGGCGCCACGGTGTTTCCTAATATAAAACAAGCTATATTTCCCAAAAAAGGAACAGCTGTTATGTGGTACAATCTAAGGCATAACAATGACGGTGATCCACAAACGTTGCATGCCGCCTGTCCAGTTATTGTTGGTTCCAAGTGGGGTAACTATTTTATCAAATATTTATCAGATGATATACAAAATATTCATAAAAACTCAACTTCACAGTATGTAACAAATGGATACGCGAGCATCAGCAACTATTTAGAAGACCATGTCTCTCAAGCCCCTAGCCTAAACTAGCGTCATTTATTTTGTTCGGTCAATTAAGCCTTCTTTTACAATTATGTCTCTCAAATGTAATCTATATAGTAATAAAGTAAGTAATCTGTTTTGCATGAATGTATGTACAAGGCACTGACAGAAAACATGCTGCAAAAACCTTAACAATAAATAAAACAAAATGTTTTAAGAACTCAGTACTCAAACTAGAAAATCACATAAGATTTAAATCCAATGAATACACTCGTTATATATAACAGATAAAGCATTAATACAAGGCAGAGTGATCGATTAGAGGATACCCTATAGCAGGGTTTTAAGTATACTAAACCAACGTTACAAACAGAAAAGGGACAAGGCCTTATCTGAACTAAGCCTCGATTTGAATCCGTCATTTCTTTGCAACAAACAACAACAATATTTTAAAATTTCCCAGTTAAAAGCTGATATCAATAATCAATCAATAATAATAATAAAAAATATATATATTTGACCCAACGCTTTTTATTAAAACGATTTAACAGCAATAAATAGCATTTTTTGGCGTGATAAGCAAGCTACATATAAACTAACGCAACGGAGTAGAAGTAATTTTGTATCAGAGTCAGCCGAAAATCGGCCAACAGGAATTTAAAAAGAGGCAACCCATAGACTATAATAATAATTAATAGGAACTGAGCAAAGTTGGCGGTGAATTTTGAGAAACGTAAGTTGACGCACTCGTCAATGCATAACTACCTGATATTGCTAAAAAAAATATGTTGTAAGACTTCGCAGTTCGTACACTAAAAAGGGCATAGCATAATGCGGTCGTCTGTATGGACATTTCTATATATTGCGATTGCTCTAACCCAGTGCCCGATTGAGGCCAAGGCCACAATGGAACAGAGCCACAGCACCTCCGTCGCGGGTATGGTGAAGTTGGTTCTGCTGGAGGCCAAGCTCATTGAGAATCTCAGCAGCTATGCGGATGAGCTCGAGAAGAAATTGAAAATATTGAAAAGGTCAGTCAACACATCGGACATAGTAGATCAGAGTTACAGTTTTGCATGTATTCAGAGCCGTGCCACAATTGCAAGCCGAAAGCAATAAGGCCATAGGTCAAATGGAGCAATATGTGTCGAATCCAATAAACGGATTCTCGCTAATACGCCGAATGAATCAAGATTGGAACGATTGGATATTATTTATGGAGGATCCACTCGGCTCATCGCAAGTGGCTTACGTTAGTAGCCAGAAATCACGGCTTCCAACCAATGTCGATCTGATTGAGGCTTGTATAGCTATTTACCGACTACAAAGGTTCTACAACTTAACGGTAAAGGACGTGTCCACGGGCATGCTGAACGGGAAGAAGTACGAGTAAGTAATATTTACAGGCCACTGTCAATAGTGTATGCCCGACAAACTACCACCTGCAGCGTCGGTCTAAATGCTCTGGACACCTATGTGTTGGGCCGGGAGCACCACAAACACCACACTGTAGACTTGGCCGGCGAGTGGTTCGCCGAAACGAACAGTTGGCTAATGGAGAACACACTCTCAACCCCAATTGGAGCCGACCGTGAGAAAATGCTGCATTTCTTTGCCAGCGCGTTTTTTGATTATAGTGAGTGCGGAAGTATCTAACGCTCAAACAACTATCTTTAATTTCTATTACCTAGAATATTACTCGATTGCACTGTCACTGTTTGATCACGCTCTGGTATTAGGAAAGAAAACAGGAGATCCCGCACTACTGAACAGGAGACGTGATATTGAGAAGCTAGCCCGAGAAGAGGTTTTGGTTAATTCGGCACCAAAGGTAGATGCAACCAATTACGGCAGGGGTTGCCGTGGCCAATTCATAGGCATATCCAATTTGGATTGCGTGTACAAGTTCGGGACTTCGCCATTTCTCCTCTTGGCACCGATCAAAATGGAAATTCGACTGCTTAATCCCGTTATAATAGTCTTTCATGATGTGTTGTCGCCCCGAGAAATCGATGAGCTCCAAAAACTCGCCAGACCACAGTTAGAGTGTACAACCGTAGTAAAGTTTAAAAAGTATGAAAAGGACAGCAGAAGGACCTCAAAGGGCACTTGGATTGAACGCGACCATAACAATCTGACAAAGCGCATTGAAAGACGTATTACGGATATGGTCGAATTGGACTTGCGATATTCGGAGCCGTTCCAAGTAATGAACTACGGCTTAGGTGGACACTATGCGGCACATGAAGATTTCTTTGGTAGCACATGGGTGAGCTTGTGCAAATTAATAACTAGTTTAATCCTGACCATTAGATTCCATTTTCAGGTAGATAAAAAAGAATCCGACGATCGCATCGCCACTGTTCTGTTTTACGTAGGTGCTTGAGCTCTTTGATCTTTTAAATCTATGCAATTCTCTATTACACTCCACAGCTAACTGATGTGGAGCAAGGAGGCGCCACAGTGTTCACCATACTTAACCAGGCTGTCAGCCCTAAGCGCGGAACGGCGCTTTTCTGGTACAATTTACATCGTAATGGAACAGGCGATACGAGAACCCTGCATGGCGGCTGTCCAGTTTTAGTGGGCTCCAAATGGAGTAATATACCGGCTTACACTTTTATATTTTATTTATTACTTATAGTCAAATACCCACAGTAATGACCCTATGGATACGTGAGCGCATGCAACTGTTTGCCAGACCTTGTCTAAAAGAAACTACCTAGCTGTGTCTGTGCCTAGTGCCAAGGCACTAAGTGTTCCAAATTGATTTGTATTCGTGTTCGGAACGCACACACATTTTTTTGTCCGAATTTTCAGGCACCAACCAATCGGTTCTCATATAATTTTTCTACAACAGACTCATAACATTGGATTTAACTTACATTGAATCTCGGTTCATATGACTCTTGTTCAGCATTGACACAATTAAATCTATATACAATTAATAAAAATGTTTATAGTCAGTAGCCCCGGGTAAAATGAACACATTTTATTTTATTTAGAGAAACATCTGTTGGGAGGTGGAAAGTTTTATTAGGCTGAAATTGACTGAAAATGTTTTATAACAGCTTTATTCTCGAACGGAGAACAAGAATAAATAGCTTGCAAGTGGTGAAGAAATTTTAGTGTCTTCAAAATAATAAAGCAAAAAAGTAACATTCAGTAAAAGACTAAAACAATTTTATTGGGTTAAAGGCGTACCCAACCATCGGCTCGCCTTTTCAAGGATACTAAAATATATTACTAAACACTAAAAAGTGCAGCGCTTATGCGGACTTTATGGACATTTCTATATATAGGGATTGCTCTAACCCAGTGCCCGATAAAGTCCAAAGCCGCAATGGAGCAGAGCCACAGCACCTCCGTCGCGGGTATGGTGAAGTTGGTGCTGCTAGAGGCCAAGCTCATTGAGAATCTCAACAGCTATGCGGATGAGCTCGAGAAGAAATTGAATATATTGAAAAGGTAAGTCTATGAATTTCAGTTCGTTCATAGTCTGAGGTACAGCTTTGCATGTCTCCAGGGTCGTTCCACTATTGCAAGCTAAAAGCATTAAGGCAATGAGTCAAATGGAGCATTATGTGTCGAATCCAATAAACGCATTTTCACTGATACGTCGGTTGCATATGGATTGGAATAAATGGAAGTTATTCATGGAGGAACCACTGGGCTCATCGCAGGTGGCCTATGTAAATGATCACAAGGCCCAGCTGCCGAGCCTAACTGATCTGGATGAGTCATGCCGAGGCTTGCAACGGCTATATGATGTGTACAACCTAAAGGTGAAGGATATCGCCAGGGGGCTAATTAACGGGAAGCAGTACGAGTAAGTGACAGACAAACTAACTGGCAACAACCGTAACTCGTTTGCTGCCATCTCTAGCGCCAGTCTAGAAGCCTTGGATACCTACGCGATGGGCCAGTACCTGGACCAGTATCAAATTCGAGATTTGGCCAGCGAGTGGTTTGCAGAGTCAAGCAAGTCGCTAATGGAGCACACACTGCCCATACCAATGGGAGCCGAACGTGAAGAAGTGCTGCAACTCTTTGCCAGGGCATTTATCAAAAAGAGTAAGCCCATGAAATACCCAATAAAGCCATACCGATAATTCAGGTGTTTTCCCTGCAAAGAGCATTACACAATCGCGCTGCCCCTCTTGGACCACGCTCTGATGAAGGGCAACAAAACAAACAACGCAGATTTGTTAAGTGAGCGGGCTCAAATCGAGGAGTTGGCCCGGGGGGCGCCCAAATTGAGGCCAAGCATAAGATATACGACTGATTACGCTAGAGGATGCCGTGGTCAATTCGTGCAAAAATCCAACTTGATTTGCAAGTACAAGTTCAGGCCTTCGCCGTTTCTCCGTCTGGCACCGCTGAAAATGGAGGTTCTTGTGGTTAATCCATTTATAGTGGCCTTTCACGACGTGCTGTCACCACGTGAAATAGGCGAACTGCAACAGCTGGCAAAGCCGCTTTTAATGCGCACAACTGTATATGATTCAGATGCTGGCACTGTTGGAACTATCAAAGACACACGGACCTCAAAGGGTTTTTGGCTTCCTCGCAGCCATAATAACCTAACAAAGCGGATTGCTGGACGCATTTCGGATATGACTGGGTTTAATTTAGAAGGCTCAACCTCACTACAAGTCATGAACTACGGCTTGGGTGGGCACTATGCTCTGCATAAGGATTACTTCAATATCACAGAGGTGAGTTTTTTTATATAATGCCGTAAAATATCGTATAATTTGTATTCTATTTCAGCTTATCGCACCAGAGAGTCCGACGGGTGATCGCATTGCTACGGTTCTGTTCTATGTACGTGAAATGCGATGTTTTCTTTGTGGCCAGCACTACATAAAAAACCTGCATTTTATTTGACAGCTAAGTGATGTAGAACAAGGCGGTGACACTGTATTCCCTCGCATTGAGCAGGCTTTCAGACCAGAGCGCGGAAAGGCCCTTTTCTGGTACAATTTGCATCGCAATGGAACAGGCGATAAGAGAACCCAGCATGGAGCCTGTCCAGTTCTAGTGGGCTCCAAGTGGAGTAATATTTTACAATTCCTCTTATTTGTTTTTAAATACTAATGCACAATTCCTTAACAGTAATGACCCAATGGATAAACGAACGCCCGCAGCTCTTTGCTCGACCTTGTCTCCGGGAGAGTACCAAATAAATTTTCTTGATTTTCTCAAATAACTTTTCATCATTTCAAACTTTTAAACTGCCAATAAACATATCATTTAGTGCGAATTTTCAGCCTGCTCGAACTACTGCTGATGTCAATTCAAATGCGGAAACATGGACACAAACTCCTTTAGCCATCCGACACGTATGCAGACTCATAGACAAACAAATTTCCGGCGTAATCACTTTACACACTTAACAAAAACCCGCTACTAGCCCATCTACCCGACATCCTCGGTGGGTTAAATGCTTTTTAAAATGCCAACACGGAAAAAAATAAAGTGCTGAGTGGTTGATAGTCGCTTGGTAGATCGCTAGCTTGCTTGCTTTTGGGCGTTTGGGTTATTTGGGGCTAGGTAAAACCCAAGCAACCGCAGTCGCAGCCGCAGCAAAATTTTAGCATACTCCTAGGCGCCGACCTCCCACCCCAGCACATCCCCACCGGCAGTCCAGCTGGCGTCTAGTGTCTGACACCGCGTACGTGATGTGCAACTTAATGTTTCAATTAGAGGTGAAGTGGCGCCCACGTTGCCAACGTTGGCAACGTGGTGGCTGCCGCCTGGTGCTTAGGTTATCGTTATCGTTCCCAGTTAACCAGTGTGTATGTGCGTGTGTGTATCAGTGTCAGCATCTCTATCAGTCTGTGCACTTATCTGCTTTTAAAAGTTTTAATAATGAACTGGCGCTTACCACCGAGAAACGTGTGCGTGTTCACCCTGTCAGCGATTAAGTCCAGCTCCAGCTCCAGCCTCATCCTCAGTCGCCTGCTGACTGGGCGCTTTTTTGATAATTTGTTTACAATCCACTCGGCGCACCTTTTAAGCGGGGGCACTATTTGCATTGAGCATGCACCGTGCATGGGGAAAGGGTATTTGGCTAGCCGAAAGGTTCGGCTTATGCTGTGCAGTGCAGCGTGCATAATGCGTAGATTTAATTGAATTTCGCAAACGAAACTGTGAAACTCAAATAAAACTTTAGCTTGACCACAAATGAGAAAATTTTTGAGCTTCCGAAAAGTTTTTGCCAGCACGCAAAATGAAATGCAACTCTGCTCAAAAGATTTCTTATTAAAGTTTTGCAAAAGGCCAACGGCTGTAGTCCTAGTCCCACAAACCCTTCTACTTCTGAGCATTCGTGCGCAACCAAACACCTTTCAATAAAGCGACCTCATCGATAAATAAAAAATTGCCAACATATGCGAAACGCCGTGCGACAACCAACTAATTTATTCGGCATAGCAGACCCTCTAGTGTACTACAATTGAAAACTATTTGATATGCGTACAAATTTGATCTTTGTTTATAAAACTCTTAGGTACGAATAACTGATTGGCAATCCACGCACATTCTACCCTACCCTTGACGGTAGGAAGCTGAACATCTTAAGTGCCGCAAAATTCCACCCGCAACAATGGAAATTGGCGGAAACAGTTTAAGACTATTTTTTTGCTTACCATCCTATAGGATTTCAAAATTTTAAAATGGTTTTTCTAATAAATATGAATTTGAGCGTTGTTACAAGAAATAGGATATGAGTAGAAAATAAACTTTTAAATGAAAAAAAAAAACTGGCCAGAGCACAATTTGTTTTACATTTTAAGAAAGCCTTGCCACCAATCAGCGCCACAGGTAGCTCATTGCGTAGTCGGCTCTGCCCAGACAAGTGTAGATGAAAACGTACCTAAAACGTATTTCATTTTGATTGTGTGCACTTTATGATGCGTCCTGTGCGCTCACAGCACCACAGAGATGATTACATATGCGCAGACCAATAATTTTGCCCAGCATACAAAAAAAAAAAAAAAAAAAAAAATAGGAAATAAATGGAATAAAAATCAAACAAGGTTAAGAAATGTTCGCTGTAAGGCAACGTTGATTGTGGAAATCTAACAAAATGTTTTATGCACAGGCTAAAAAGGGTTGCCTGAGACGCACTCACACATTTTGTGGTCAATGAAGGAAATATGATTTGGATTTTGTTACTTTGATTACACACATTACATGCGAAATATGAAAAACGTAGCAGCCACGGCGGCAGACGCTCCCAGACGGGCCCAGCGAGGTCAACGCGGTGGTGGCCAAAGTGGGTGTCGTGCCACAACGTGTGCAAAGTTTCAGCTGGAGATGTGTGCTGCAGTGGGTTTGGGTATGCTCTGGGAGTTGAGGGGTGAGCTGGCGGCAGGGATAGCCAACGCGCGGCCGTAAAGCATTTGATGTGCCTGTGTCCGTCGCAGGAAATTGAGTTTTTCGTACAGCTGTAAAGCTGTAAAGCTGCATGTGTCTGTGTGCGTGTGTGTGTGTAATGTAAATAATAGCCAGCAAAAAGCATCAGAAATTTATGCACGCACTCAAGCGCAAAAATTCGCTCGGTGCGTCGTCTTCGGTCCTCGGTCTTCGCAGCAGCATCGCATTCTCAGGGTCAGTCAGAGTAAATATACATATATTATGTAGAGAGTATTACGATTTTCTGGTCAAATGTGAAGCACATTTAAGTAGGGATATATATATATATATATATATATATATCTGAATAGATTGAATAAAAATATATAGATTGTATATAAAAATAGATTGATACAAAAAATATAGTTACAACATATATCGAATTCGGTCAGAACGGATTCATGTAATTACTTACTCAACGATTAGTAGCTCCCGGATAAAAGCTTGTCTTATATAATATTTAACAAAAAAATACCATAATTATATATTTTTAAACTGTTGTGGTTGGTATATGCTCAGTTTATATAACAACAACAACAACAGTTTCTGGACGCTCAGAAGTTGTTTTTTAAATTCCACCCGGAAAACGATTAACTCGACTTCAAGCTCACTTTCAAAGACCCCTCTGAAATTTCATTTGACGCTTTGCAAAATCTACCCATCGCCGACTAACTTCAAATTCATAGCATATCTATGTTAAATATTCAATATATTACACTTCTCATGGGCCGCGTATCGGTTAAAAGTTATCTGCGCAGTTCGAAAAAAATTACTGTAGATACGTTAAAAGTGTATTACCAATACCCTGAAAGTGTATTACCAATTCGGCCAAGTACAGTTTATTTACTTGTATATTTTCGCTTTTTCTGTGATTTGTTTCAACAATCTAAATGCTTGAGAAAATCGATAAGTGAGAAAGCAAGTGCATGTCTGTGTGTGTGTGTGTGTGTGTGTGTGTGTGTGTGTGTGAGTGTGAGTGTGAGTGTAGACTGAGATTTGAGCTATTTAAGTTCTGTAGGCACAGAGACTGTCGTCAGTGTGGCATTTATTTGAGTTACACTTGATACAGTTAGCTGCCAAGGCACTTGGACTATGCCTGACCCGCCTTTCAACAACTCTGCCACTTACCTTGCAACCAAATGCTGTATGTAAATATACGCTCTATGTCTGTACTAGGTGTATTTATACACCAGATGCACCGATCGTGGGGCAGGTGCCAAGGCAAATGAGATGCAAACTGTTTTGTTTGGGATTGGGACGGTCGGTCGTTTGATTAGAAATGAGCTAAACATAAATTGATTAAATGTCACTCAACTGCGGCTGGAATCGGCTCACAATCAATTACAAAATGACAAATTTGACATGTGTGTTCACTGCGATTGGGCCAACGGATGCAATGCACATAATCTGGACAGTACGTCAATGCAGCCATTCAACTGACAACTGGCCAGTGCCCACAGTCGACTCTCCAGTGGAGCGACTGTCAGTTGGAGCAGCCGAAATCAATGGCAAAGTTGATTTACGTGCGGTTGGCAATTGTGTTCAAGTGAATCGCAATCGTTGGGCGGGCACATTGCATGTGGGCGGGGCATTGTCCATATCGAGATGATTTGCTGGCCAACGACAAATGCAGCTAAACGAATTATGTCTAATGGCATTTCAGGTTGAAATGCGATTAAAATGCAATTTGAAATGCAAAACATTTTGCCAGCCAAAACAGATGTAGCAGAGGTGCGTGCCGGGCAGAGGGTTGACGGGGACTGGGGCGGGTCCCGCTGTGGCTAAAGACTGATGCAACTTGTATCTGTGCCGCACTTTAAAGATGCCTGTCTGATTGTCTGGCCGTTTGGCTGCCAGCCAAAAAGCTGACGTTTTTTTTCTTCTCACTTTTCGCCAAAAACAGTCTTTTTTATACCCAGCACCCATGGAAAATGGGTAAAATAGGGTAGAATTAGCAGACTGTATTGAGTAGATATATTCTCGACATCAACAACCGCTTGTCCTGAACATTTCATAAAGATCGGACAATAAAGACCGAAGTTATTTTAGCATTCATTTCCCAATAGTGCGAGACTGGACTAAGAAGCTCAGCTCAGAAGTCAGCTTGGCGCTGAGTATAAGGTATCTCGTACTCGAGCACTCCCAACTAGATCCGTTAAGTTATATATATGTATGTATGTATATATGAGACAGGAGGCATCCCATCAGCTGTGCTGCATTTTGTGGCAAACAGCAGGCCACATGATTACAAAGAGTTCGTGCGTTACCTGCTGGCCAGGCTAAGAGAAATTAACATTAAATGTTTCAGAACAGGTCCAAATCACGCGAGCCGCTTGCCTGATTTATGCCAAGTTTCGACAATTAAAAGTCCATTGGAGACAGCAGAACACGCAGAAGAAAGCGAAGTACCCATGGCACAATTTGGCATTCTATTTTGTCAAGAAATGTTGTACACAGTTTTTGTACCTTTGCCACCTCAGCCTCAAAGTGCCGGCTGCGTTGTCAACAAAGCATAATTTATGCGTTTGCCGTTTGTCTGGCACTGTGGAGTTGGATCTGGGCAAGGTCTGGGAATGGAACTGGGACCGACCAGCGAACACATTGCTAGACAAGCGAACATGACAGCGGCTATGTTGTCGTCGTCTGCTGCAGCAGCAGCTACTGCTGCTATGCGGAATTTCACGTGGAAAAAGTGCAGCTAGAAATTATTTTAATTAAAAGAGCAGCGCGCGCCAAACTAAAGACAAAGAAATAGAGACTAACTGCAGCCTGCACGACGAGGTGTGCACACACACACTCACACACACACACACACACACACTGAGTTCTGCACGATTAAGGCGCTGCATTTGTCATGATCTGTTTATTTTGATATATATACAGCCAAGTGATTAATTTAGACCAACTCATGTAGCTGTTGCTGCCAGCGATTTGCACTTTATTATCCGTGCAATCTATGCGAATTTACTGCTCCCCAAAACCAACACACACACACGTATCGATTGACATTTTTATGTAGCCATCACCTGTTGTCTGGCCCATTCCGAATAACGAACAAAATTATTTGCATATCTATAGAGTTGGCAAACCCCAGTTAGGTGTTGCCGCATGTAATCAAATCAAGGCAAATGCTGCGAATGCCAGCTGCGTCCTTGCAGACACACAGTGGGCGACACACCTTACTGAACAAAAGTAACTGTGGCCGTAAATGTATCTGATGTGGCTGTAAATGTATCTGTATCTGCAACTGTGTGTTCGTGTATCTTTGGCTGTAACAGCTGCGCACACCTACACACAATTTGATTTTATGTTTGCACACGCAGCAACAATTTTCATTGTTTGCAAAATAATTGCAAGTCTACGCAGGCAGCTGCGTCCCCTGGAATCTACTTGAGCGGAGGGGGAGACAGCTTTGTGGGTGTGTGTGTGAGTCTGTATTAGTAATGGCCAAAATAAAAACTGGAGCTGCCAAAAACTCTTATGCCAGTCGCCGCAGCAGCAAATTGGTCAAAAAGCCAAACAATTAGCGCGGAAACAATGGGCCCTCAAATATTGGTTGATATTGTTGTTTTTGTTGCTTTTATTGTTGATGGGCGGCCAAAAATGGATTATTGCCATGGGCATAAATTTACAGTTGCTTTGCTATTTCTCCACTTTTTTCCCCTTTTGTGTCCCCCTTCTTTGCACTTGTCAGCATCCACAAAACAGCAACTCACATATGGCCAGAAAAACACAGAGCCCATCGAACAAGCGCTCTTCATAGAACTCAATATGTATTTGCATTGGTTGTGTGTGTGTGCCGATTTTACACACCGGAAGTTCAGTCCATTTAATGCACGAATTTCGCGCCATTTTACGTTGGTCAACTGTGTCGGCCTCGCAACAAAGTGCCACTACGTCGCATAGAAATGTACAGAAACAGTAGGGGCAAAAAAAAGGTATACCGCAAATGATTTTTGTAAAAAAAAAACTACGCTTGAAGCGTTTCCGTTTTGAGGCTTGCACTATAAACAAAACCGAGTGAAGTACAATTGATTTGAACTCTTAAGTGACAGAAAACTTAAATCTTTAAACTAGGTTTAAATAGGGCTGAGAAAGATTAATGCCTTTGCGATTTCCAACTTGTAGCTATTCGAGCTTTGTGCTGCTTTTAAAAGTCGAATGCCGATCAGATTTGCCTCATGTTTAAGGATTAATTGCTAAAATACAACAATTTGTGACTGATTGTAACGATAAAAGCATTCTAATCAATTAGTGCAATAATGATAAGATTGTTTGGAAGATAAGTTCGATCATTTTTGCTGAATTCAAGGAATTTTTTTTAAAGCGTATAAAGACTTAAGGGTTTATAATGATGTAGAGGATAATATGTCAAGAAAAGTGCAACGAATAAACGGAGACCTCTCCGACCCCATAAATATATATATTCTAGATCAGCATCAACAGCCAAATTAATATAGACATGTCGGTCTGTCCGTTCGTCTGTTTCTATGCAAACTAGTCTCTAAGTTTTTAAGCTCTCATCTTGAAATTTTGCATAGGACCATTTTTCAGGCAATACATATGCCGGACTTGACCACTATATCATATAGCTGCCTTGAGAACGATTGGTCCAAAAATAGGTTCTTGTATGAAAAATGTGTCTAGAAATATTACCCAAACTCGGCATTTATATGTTTCATATCTCCATATGTTTCCCTACAAATCCTTTTAAAATCGGACCATTTTTAATATAGCGGCCGGTCCCGGCCGAAAAGAAGTTTCTGATATGACGAAATATTCTGTTTTCAAACATATTTTCATCAAACTCAGCATTTTCGAGCTTTTCTGTTCTCACATATCTACAAAAGGAGATTGTCTACAAGGGTATAAGATCTTGGGCGTACCGAAAATAACTCTTTCTCATTTTAATTTATAACTATATTGTATATGTACGGCAACTATTGGATATAGAGTTCCAACTACAATGCCTTTATTAAAAGAAGAACAAAAACACTGAAACTGAAACAGAAACAGAACATCTTCAGCTTGATAAAGGGGAACAATAATGTCTCACATATTGTTTATAAGTCACAATAAAATGATTTATTACTAATTAAATCACATCTAGTGTTTATCTGCGTTAACATTAATATACATTATGCTGACCTACGGGCTGCAGCAGCCCGAGTTGTCTATCAATTAATAAAAATAAGAAAATTTAATTTAACTTTCTCATAAAACAGCTACTCATGTTTCCATAGGCTGCCCACTAAAATGTTAAGCATAATCTCTTCAAACACTTTAAGCCGAGAAGCACTTGAAGTAAACTCTTTTCCACTACCATTATGAGCGTTATGGCCACCTTAACAATTAAGCGTAATTTGAATAATCAAAAGCCAACAAACAACAGCAAAAACAACAACAACAACTGGAAAATTCCAGGCGCGTGCAATAAAAACTTTGCCAACCATCGAACCTGGCAATAAATTTCGGTGCGGCAGCAACAAAAACAAGCGCAACTAATGAAAGTAAGTCGGGCCCGGCTGTCCACGAGGCCACAGCCCGCAGCATTAAGGGGGCGGGATCGTTTGTAAGAAACTTAATTGAAATAATTTTGGCTGGCACAAGAATCGGAAGATGTAGCTGGAATGGGTTAAGGGTCTTGGCAAAAGTTTTACTACGCAATCAAAGTGCAAATATTTAAAGTATGCGGCGGCGGGGGCTTCGATTGAGGACTTACCTATGAAATTTGCGTGTGCTACAATTATTTTATGATAAGCATGTGAAACATTTAAAAAATCATATATGGGAGCTATACATAAATACCTAACAAAATGAAACATGTTTGATATATCTATATGGATACGACTGTATAAAGATAAGATCTATTCGAAATGCTCGAAAAGCTTATAGTCTGGTGCATGTACGATATTATACAATAGATACATTTATTGTTTTCAGATTTATAAAAATGTATATTATAGGCTCTTATATAGGCTGGCTAAGTAAAAGCTGAACGTTAAACTCAACCGAACTAAATTTCGAAAAAGACAAAAGATCTTTGAAGATACGCACTTCTAATACTAAAGTGGATTAAACAATCGCTATTGATATTAGGAGACACACATGAGACACTTCAACGCGCGCTTTGCAACACTATTTAGAGTTTTAATTCTAGAAGTCTGCATTAAAAATAAAAAATTTAGATACTTAAAGGGATATTGCTTCTTCTTGTGTCTCTTTCTCCCTGTCCCTTATTCACTCTCTCACTCTCCATCCCACTCTCTCTCTCTATCTCTCTCTCTATCTCTCTCTCTCTCTCTCTCTTTCTCTCTCTTGCAAATGACTCATTTCTCTAAGACTGTTGTTTATTTAGATAGCCTAAGTAATTTAAAGCTCGTTGCTTCGCATCACATGTCCTCACACCCTGGCGTAGCTTATGCCGCAACATTTCAAAGCAGCGAAAACTTTTGTAAATAAAGCGCTGAGCCCGCTGGCTATTTGTGCGCCAAACTTCAGATACTCACACTCTACTCTACTTCAGATACTCACACTCTATGTGTGGTTTATACAGATATAAGCGATTGCAGCTCACCTCAAGACATTTGGTAAGCACAGAAGAAGAAGAAATTGAGACGCGTTGAAGCGCGCCTCGTGTGCTAACGAATTGCCGCAGGCTCTTGTCCAAAGTATCTGTAACTTCAAATGTATCTACATCTGTATCTGTATCTGTATCTGTACCTCTTTCAGCATGCTCATTAGAAATCATTATAAAATATGACTGGCGGTTGCGGCTAGAGCTAGATAAATAACAGACACCTGTTTACTGTTTGCTGTTTGCCATTTGGCTGTGGCATTGTCCGGTTGCATGCAACGGCTTATATCATATTCCTGCCCACGGACCGCAGCTACGTGAGATAACTGCAGCGGATGTTTCTATTAGCCAGGCGAGGCACGGCCCGGCCGGCGCAGGATTCGCGTTATTTATGCGTCGCGGTGCGATGTCTAATTTATGTCGCAGCTTGGCTGCAATTTGTGGCTGGGTTATTATAACAATTATGAGTAGCTCCACAATATGCTAATATGCAGAACAACGTTTGGCATTAAAGTCTGGCAAAATTAGTTACGTTGCAGGAAATACAGGCACAGAAACTGGCGACAGGATTCGCATGGCTTATTTAACTTAAACTCAAGTTAAACAAGCAACAGAAATACACACACACAGTTATAAAAGTCGTCGGCAAAGTAAACGATTAAAATATGCACAACACGAGTAAACATATTTTCAAGAAGTAAATATCCTTGAGGAACAGCAGCATCAGGAGCAGCGGCAACCGAAATTCAGGAGCGCATGAAATGTATTTAAAAGATGCCAAGTGGCAGACATTTTGACGCACCCATTGGAGCTGGGCGTTCGGCCAGGTTTGGGTGTGGGCTCCAAGCTTTAGCTGGAGCTGCACGTAGCTACGGCGACGACAGCAGCAGCAACAGCAGTCGGCAAAAGCAAAGCTGAAGGCGAAGACGTTGGCTCGACTGCACGTGGGCACAAAAGGCGCAAGGTAAATAAATATTGTAGCACAAAATGCGACCAGGAAAAGGACGCGCACAGGGCACAAGACGAAGACGAAGACGCGAAGACGTTGATGCCGGCAAGTTGAAAGGCAACGGTGTTGTTGGCTGCCACGCCCTCACCGCCCCTTACACCCCGGCAAGCGCACACTCAAGCTAAGATACTTACAAGGATTAAAGAGTCACTCAAGTTAAATGCATTGAAAATGAAGTAAAAGAAGCGTAAAAATTGTACCGAAAGTTGAACAAGTCCTAGCTGAATGGAGGTGGCAGGATTGAGGCATTGAGGTGGAGCTGGTGTACGTGTGCGTGTGTGTGTGTGTGGATGTGTGTGTTTGTTAGCATTTGCCTCTGTTACTTTTAATTTTACTCGCAGTTTATTTAATTTTGTGCTTTTTATTCCGGCAACGTCTGCTCGCTGCCGCGGCTCGATATAAAGTGGCAGTTGTTGATTTAGCGGTATTTAAATTGAAGCAACTTAGTTGGATTACGAACAAGCTGCTTGCGGTTAACCGAAATTGAGGCGCCACTCAATGTTGATGGCCCGGAAAAGAGAGCTGCGTAGGCTGTTGAATTGATAACTAGCTGTTACTGTTACTGCTGCTAAATTGGTGGCAGACTAAGATGGGCAGATTTTTGAGTTTTCAGCTAAATACGAGTTTGGATAAATGCTGAAAAGTGGAATGTAGAAACCGGCTGAGCAGTTCTCAATACAAGAGACAGACAAGCAGACAGAGGGACGAATAGAAAACGATCAGCCTTCGACAATGACAATCATATCATCACGCCTAGCATCATGTGCCGATGACACATTCTTCAGTAGTTGCGGCCTCACAGACGCAGATCAGATAGACTGTTGACTTAGACAAAACGAAATGGAGTATTCAAATAAACGTCAACAAGTCAACCAACCCATTGTATTCTCTGGTAAGCAAAAGCTTGACCTAGTTCATTACTGGGTGGACTTCTGATACCGCAAAAACCAAACGACCGTGCAGAACCTCTGAAGACTGCGCCGGAAATGCCTCCTTTAAAGGTTATTGCTATCCACGTTTAGAGATCCAAGTCGTGGGCAGTGCAGGCTGAACTCAATCTTCGGGCATTTGGACCATATATTTTACTACTTCTTGCGCTGGGCTTGTGTGACTTTAAGGCGCTCTAGACTTAGGTTGGTTCATCCTGCTGGCCGTTTTACAAGATAGATAATAATCCACTATCAAACATTTAGCGATAGACTAGGGATATTAAGGATTACCGTGTTCTGTTAAAATCAAAAGGGTTTGACTAATATTAGAAAACAAAATAAACCTTTGTGAAAGAACGAAATGAATGAAAGAATGAAAGAAAAAGCACATGAGCATATGTGGAGTCAGAGATTTTAAGCTTTTTATGGCAGTTCCCTTTAGCGCTTAAGTAGGTGCAATTAAATATGGCCCTTTCCTATTACCAGTGCCATTGTCATGTCTGTTGCGGCTGTTGTTGTTGCTGCTGTTGATAAAAGATTGCACAATGTTTACGCACGCACACACACAGACGCACCCATGTGCTCTTACCACACCGCTGCATTGCAACATTTTCGCAGTGTGTAATGCAAATTGCGGCCGATGCGGTAATTGCCGCTCATTATGGTCAGGCAAATGTGTTGGACAAGAGTGGGCGAGCGGGTGGATGCGGACTGGCAATGCCAATGCCAATGCCAGGAGCCTGCTGATAAGACAAATGCACGGCGCTGTTGCCCGAACCGAAATCGCCACGCCCACCTAGCGCACTTTGCCAGCCCCTCCTTTAATGCAATTTTTACATGGCCCCAACAAGCGAACATATTCCAATTGCAATGCGAGCTCTTCTTGGTGTCGGAGTTGGAGTTGGTGGCGACCGGGACCGGGACCGGGACCAGAGCCAGGACCGCGCCATCACATAAGTCACTTTAATGGGCTTTCAATGAGGTGTGCGCCAAAAGAGAGGGGGCTGGCTGAATATTACACACAACATTACGCAAATGCATTAATGGCATTTTAATGTTGAGGTATTTTACAGGGCCAGCCTTTTGGCCGAGTCCAAGCACCCAGACCAGGTAGTGGGCTCCAGGACCAAATGTCCAATGGCATGCCAACAATGCAAATTAAAAGCAAAAACTATACAAAAAACTTTAAATTACTAAAAACAGTTGACACAACTTTAAACCACAGACGCCGACATCACCCGCCAGCCACCCGATGGCAAAAAGGTAGCGCAGCAATGTGGTGACAAGTCAACGTGCCACTTGGGATGGGTTTGGCTGGGGGGTCGGCTCGCTCCAATGTCGGCACTGACACCAGCAGGCTGCACACACACACACACACGCATATAAGTGAATTTTCACACAAAATTCAAAGTGAAAATGATAAATTATTTTCGGGGCACACATTCAGAGGCAACCAAAAGGCAACGCCGCAAGAATTTTGCTTTGCAAGCTGAAAGTTAAGAAAGCAGTTGGGCCAAGGGATTATAGAACTATACACTGATACACACACATACATATTATGTGTGTGTGTGTCTCGAGTGAAAGTACAAAATTTTAAATCGTTTTTCGTGAGATTTATTGTGGCTCTGGTTAACCGCGCCTCCCCTGCCCAACTAACACTTACGACTGCCAAATTTATGCGCCTGCGTTAGTCATCTCGCAGGCATTTCAACAATTTACACCTCAAAAATATTTATGTCGCCAGCCCCCGCATGACTTAAAGGTCCCGCATCAAACTTAATTTGCTGGAAAATTTTAGCAATTAAACAAAACATTTCTACCACGAATATTACGAGCTCGGACTCGAGCACATATGGCCGGGCATTGAAATTAATTTCGACTGCAGCCAGACAAAGGGGCAGCGGATGGAGCGGGTGAAGCGGTAGCCCCGTTATGAACTTTGACACCTCATGCAACAATTTTGCGGTTGACAATGAGCCCGAATAACCCTTGGCCAAAAAAGAGCCCAGCTCAGTGGCTTACATACGTTTACACCTAGGCAAACTGAGTTGGACAGCTTCCTTTTTTTTTTATTATTCGCTTTACTTTTTCACATTTAATGAGCCCAGACCGATGTCGGCATCAACATTATTATTTCAAATAAAAGCGCATTATGCTGGATTATCAACTGGACTTTGGCCAAAACACACACACGCACAAAATGCCGCCTCTATGGGCTAAGCACAAAAAAAAAAATAAAAGAAAAAAGGTGGAAAATGCGAAAACTTAATTTTCAGATGGTATGCCATGTATGCCGCATTTCGGACACAGGGCACACGACACCGGATACTTGACCACCACAGCATCCAACCCAGACGCATGGGAAACCCGCTCAAGGGTTGCTTACTGAATGTGTGTGTCCTCTAGCTGGGAACCCTTATGTGGACATGTCCGGCGACCGCCTTGCAATTAAATGTGAAATGTTGAAAATAATTTGCATTACGTATGCACCCCGTCTAACGGCTTATCTCATGCAATTAAGGTAGTTGGCAAAAGTTGACGGTGACGGTTTATTTGCCGGCATTTGCATACATTTTTGGGAAATTTAATTAGTGCATGGATTTAATTATGTCATCCTCCTAGTGTCAGGTCTATTGGATAGGAGGAAGAGGAGTAGAAGGAGCTAGAGCAGGAGCGGGAGGAAATTGTAGAATGATTTCTCCAACCACCAACAGCCCGAACTGTCAATTGTTCAATGAGTCGTGCAATTTTATTTGCATTCCCATCAATTTGTTGCGTTTTGCAGTCGCCGTGCTTTATTATGCATTCGCACTGTAACTGAGGACAAAGGACTCGAACGCCATCTGCACTCAATTTACCTGCATTGTCCTGCTGGCAATTTTTTCATATATACATATATTTTTACACTTGAGATTTTTGGGTTTTTGTGTTATTTAAAAATGCAAAAGCGCCGTTGACAATAAGCGGAAATGAATTATGTTTGAGGCTAGCTGGAGCGGGAGCCCCCAAAAAAAGCCTGCACTGTGCCACAGTGCCGATGGATGGTGCCTACTGCCTGACCCACCGCTGAGGTGGTGCAACTGCCAGTGCCTGTGCCTGTGCCCGTGCCTGAGCCGGTGGCCACTTTGTGCATTGTGCGAGTGCATTTCGCGTTCAGTTTATTGTGTGTTGGCCACGCAGCAGACAAATAAATCAATGACAGCCCGACTTTATTGTTTTGGTCACAAAAATATTGCTTTTATATTATTAAATAGCAGCGCTTCTTCGCCTGCGTATGCCTACGGCGATGCCGTCGATCGTGCCGTGCTGATATATAATACAAAAACAAAAATAATAATACCTATAGGGAATGCCAGCAGGAGCTGCAGCAGCCGGCGCCGGGAGGGGCAAGGCAGCCACATTCAGTGGCTTCTATATATTAAATGTGCTGCGGTCTCTATTGACAAATTTTTGAATGATGCATTGCTCGTTGCGGTAGATATGCAATAAAAACGCGTTAATTGTTGTTGTTAGCCGTGGCGAGAGCTTGGATCCAGGCAGCGAATGCCATAATAGATGATAAAATATTTTGATTTGCATACATATTGCATTTAAAGCTAAATCAATATTTGGGAATATTTTACAAATCTTTAGCAAGATTTTAAATAAATTTTATACAACGAACCGAACCTTAAACAAAAAAATAGACCCTCAACTAAGAGTCCAAATATGGTACATGCCATCTTATATTCATGTTTTCCTTGAATTGTTTCTTTAAAATTTTGATGTGCTAAGCAAGGTTTAAAGCAAAATTTTTTGTTAATAATTTACCATAAAGACTTCAATTTATGAACATTAAAATCTGTGATTTGTTGGATCGAACCAAGCTTTGGATTAAAATAGCAGATAATAGCAGATAGCAGAGGCTAAAGACGGATGGCTTGCTTTCCTGAACCATGGACTTGCAGCTTATCGAATGAAAATAGCTTGCAGCCTTTCAAAGCTTTAATTTGTTACTCTTGCTTAAATATTTAAATAAAATTTAATTCAATTTTAATTCAATGGCAACAAATTTGGTTTATTTATCAGACACTTTCACTTGCTTGGCAGCGGAAACGGCAGCAGCTGCTCAAGTGAAGTCCAAGTTGAAGCTCAAGTCTCAGCCCACAACACACCAACTAGTTGGCATCAAGTTTATGGCTAAACAAATTCGAGAGCTCGAAAACTGAAACTCAATTTTTGCACAACAATGCGTCCATAATTACTGTGCGGATAGTCAGCAGGCAAACGAAATCGAATCAAATCAGAAACTTTAAATCTTGGGGCTAACTCGGGCAGCAGCTGCAACTAAACAGTGAAGCGACCTGCCCCCGGCCACGGCTTGCGTCGTTGGCGGACACGGGCTCATTCAATCGTCAGTTCCAGCAATTACACGCATTTTGCGCAATTTAAACCAAATGCTAACGACAGCTAACAACCAGCCGGCAACCGACAACCGACAACCGGCAACCAACAAGCAACAACCAACAAGCGGCAAGCGGCAAGCGGCAACCTTTGGTGCACCTTGGACCAGCTGAAGCAAACATGGGAAGGTCTGCGTAGGGGAATGGTGGTGGGGTCAACAGCAGCAGCAGCAGCAGGCAGGACCAGCCAGGCGTTTGATGAACAAAAAGTAGCATACTGTAAATCAAAAAGTAACTTGCCGTACGGATGTCATTCGTTGCAGATCGTTCGAGCGCAAAATTTAACAATGACACAAACACAAACTTTGGCAAAGGCAACAACACAACACAATGGAACATGATGACGCACGCAGCAGCCATTTCCACTCAGTGGCACACAAGATAATACCTTACAACACACACCTACAACATACGGCCAAGCCACACACACACAGCCACACAGTTGGGCATTGACTTTGGCTTTTGGGGCATAGGGGCAAAAGTTGCTCATGCAGAAGCTGTCATGTCCAGCACTCAAATTTCTAATGCTGGCCTAAAGGGCTGTGCGGGCGGGTGTGCTTGTGTGTGCGGTGCGTGTGTGTGCGTTGCGTGTGTTCAGGCAACACTTAAAAGTCACACGGGCGTGGCAAGTTAAATGAAATGCACATTGATGTGGCATTTGTGTGTCCTTTTGGCTGCTGCTGCTGCAAGTGACAGTTGCGCCAGAGCATGGGGTTACGGTTCGTATAGAATACGTTCTTGTGGCAAGCAGGTAGCCTTTGCCTGACAGCCTTTGACGCCAAGTGAGATAAATGCAAGCCCAAGCCCAACCAAAAGAAAAGCGCAACCTGTGGCAACAAATGGCAGCAGCTGGTGTCGCCTCCTGGCATGCAAAGACACTGCCACAAGCAATGCCAACAAAAATTTCAATCAATAACCGTAACGATAACATTGTCAGCACAAGGATACAATAAACTAGAAAAGCAACACATTTATCGCATACCGAATATTTTATACTCTACACAATAAGCCAGAGCTCTTACACTTGACAGCGAATATATGGGGTTTAAGAATGTGAGAATACGAGCGAAAATAGTTGTATAAAACTATTTTCTTAACCATTCGATGTAATTCAAATTCGACCTCTGTGAAAGTCGATCAGCTTCGAACTGACTTTTAAATTATTTTTTGAATAATGTAATTCATCTTTTGTGGAAATACACTCTGCCGGGTACAAATGGGCTTTCAGTGAACACAGGCAAAACCAAATTTTTTCATGTGAGTGAAATGTGTGGAAAAGAGATGTTATCAAAGAATCTCAGCCCAGGCAAGGCTGGCTAATACCCTTTAGTATTAAAATATAATTAAATAGGCATACGCTGAAGTTAGATTTAAGAAAGCTGATTTTCCAAACCTTTCCAATAAAAAATTTAAGCCATTGTAAAGTCCAAGAAAGCTATTCGCAATTTCACGCAACGACAATATCTTTTTTTTTAAAACCACAAATAATTTAAAGTTTTTTAATAGAAAAACAATGTTTCCTTGCTGTCACTAATTTGCCTAGTTTCGCTCCTAAAAATACAAAGTAAAGTTAAGTGGAGAAAAGTAAAAAAAATCCTTTAAGATTTTAACTCTCCACAGTTGAATACTTAACCCCTAAGCTGTTATACCCTGGCTGCAAGTGTATTAAAATGTTGCAACTCTTTGGCGCGCAATTTCAATAAATTTTGCCGCCTGTTGACAAGCCGCAAAGTATGCTTTAAAAATGGCTTAGCCTCTCTCTCTCTCGCTTTCTCTCCCTGTGTGCATGTGAGTGTGTGTGTGGCAGAAGAGGACAAGGCAAGGCAAACGCGATTTTTATCGCAATTCAATAGAGTTTCCGTTACATTACGCCACGGGTTTTGTCTTGGTGCGGAACTAACAGCGCCATATTTGTATCCGTTCGACGTGTCAACGTGTATTGCTTCCGTTTGTTGTTTGTTATTGGTTTTGCCTGTGCAGCAGCAGGCGGTGCACCTTGCCAGGAGCCCAGACAGGCACACAGAGACACACACACGGTGTGTGCCAGATGGAGATAGCAACAGAGACAAGCATTTGGGTTAAGGCGTTATTGAAATTTTATGTTGTCTGCGATTTGGGAGTGGATTTGCGTTCTTGCAGCTGATTTATGGTCTGTCGTTTATAGCGAAAGTTCACTTTAGGCAGCTCTTTAAAGATCTTGCAGCTAATTACGCACCGCAAATAATATATTTTCTTTTTACCATTGCGCCCAACCCCTTGCGAGGGGGTTGAGCTGAGCTGAGCGACGTCAAAGGGTTGGTTTAACTTTTTGCTGGCATTAAAAACTTTTCACTGGTTTTATTTTTCTTTGAGCTCCGAAATTGAATTAACGTGCGCGCTTTGCTGAAATGTCAATTTGGCTGACAGTGGCTGATAGGTAAAGGATGCTAGGGCGGGGCTGATGGCAAGGGCAGGGGCAGAGTCACCTTGAGACAGCTCATTAGAATTCCGTTTCGACTTGAAAGTTGTTTGTCGTTTGTTTACCTTGAAATTAAAAATGCAAAAATTGCCGGCAGACCAGACGAAAGCAGATGCTGCTGCTGCTGTTACTACTTTTTGGGGCACCTCGCTCGAAGATGCAACGTTAAGTGTCTGCCAGGCAGCTGAATTATTTATGGCACTTGCCGCAGCAACAGCAACAGATTACAAGATTAAATTATTGTAACAAGCGCATTACGTAACTACTTTGCATAATTTACCGCTACAAAAGGCAGCCAAGACACAGAGGCTGGCAAAAATAAAAACATTCATCTTGAGCTTAAGATGGGCCGCGACAGACGGGCTCCGGAGCAGAACGCTCCTGGGAGTGGCATGCAAAAGTCGCCAGCCAAAACATACAATATATAGGTAAATCCTTGCCGACCTCTGCGTAGGTGACACTGATAGAGTCAAGGGTTCGTCCCGCCGAGCGTATGCGCAACATTTTTGTTTGCCACAATTTGTCACTGTTGGTAAGCGGCCGGTTTGCAGGCACTGTGACTGCGCGCGCTACCGTCTTCCTCGACTGTCTAATTTGCATTTTAATTTAATTTTTTCCATACCGCAAAATGTCAACAAAACGCCGCAGACGCTCAGTCGAGTCACTTGCAGACGTTGCCAAGTTCTTGCATCGCGGCAGCTCATCAGCAGAAGGGGCCGCCAGGTCGACTATCTGGTATGTGCCGCCGCGTCTTCTGTTTGTTTGTCTACAGCTTTTTCTGGGCGCACTTTTAATTGAGTCTTGCATATGCATGAGCACCGGCAACTTAATTAAAGCGATTGCCGCCCTGAACTTCAACTTCAACTTACTTTTTGTAGCATGAACTTTGAGCAGTTGGCAAAATCAATGCGAATGCGACATTGAGCTGAATGCGAATCGTAAAACTTCCATCGATTTCCCCAACATAAAATGACGATATTGTCTGCCGCATAAAATTATGACTGCCAGCCACCACAACTGAGTATGCTTGACTAGAAAATACTCTGGGCGCCAGGTACTACGAAACCCGCTCCAATCCACGCTACTGCTTCTCCCTGCTCTGAACTTCCCACCATATACGTAATCTTAAATTAATTCAATAATTACTAATATCGAATAAATTGAATGAATTAAGAGAAATCATGTTAAAGTAGTTGTATACAAAAATCAAATATCAAATCTTATAAGAAAATATGAAATGGTTGGCGACGGGAACACACATTTATATTTTACATTAAGTTACACCAATTTCCCAAAAAGAAGTGCACCAAAATGTTTCAACCCAGATCCTTAAGCTGATGTCCATCCAAAAGGAGTTTGTTCGTTTTTTCTGGCACACGTTTACATCACGTTAGCATACCCATTTTCAGCCAGCCATATGTTTACAGGGTATAATCACTTCGAATTGTCATAAAATGGCTTGCGGTAGACAAAAGAAATGCGGCGACCTTTAAGCAAATACAAAGAGCGAATTTATGACGACAACTTGTTGTGGTCGTCCCCCAACCCCCCACCAACTAGCCCTGCAGCTGTAATGCTACGCCGAATGATACATGTTGTATAACGGGTAAGGGGGTCGGGCAGCTCGTCTGGCATGCTTTCAGCTTTGACTTTGCCATTTTGAACGCTGTAAATTCTAAAAACTGTCAGGCTAACCAATCGTGCAACCGTTATTACCTGTTGGCTGGCCCCCGGTTCAAATAAGCTGCGGAGGTGGCTTTGGCCATTTGGTGTACGTGCCACCATTGCGTTTGCAATGGACGCGTTTCCGCTTAGGAGTCGCAACGTCACGGCTCATAATTCCCTGAATTTATGAACTGTAACCGAGCGTCTAGTCTGACAATGAGCAGCCCAGCACACAGAAAATGGTAATATACAGAGCTTAACAGGTTGCACCAAATGAAAATGTGGTTATGAAAAGAATACGCTTAGCTTTCAGTATATGTACGTGCAGCTGACAGCTGCAGTTGTCAGAGATATAGTTAAAGTGGGCTCTACTTTGCTATTATAATAATATAGCGAGTGCAGTAATATTTGAAGAAATTCCATACTTCAACGATATTTAATTCATTTCTGTAATTAATCTATCGCAGCCAGCTTATTGCACACAGTTTTTAAGCGGTGCTGCCAGATCGCAAAGGCAAAAAAAATGTAGCTAAAATAAACCAAAGAGAGCAGCCGAATGTTCAAAAGCCATAATTAGAAATTCAATAAATCTATAACAAAAATAAATAATAGGTTTTAAATTAAGATATGAATTTATTAAAAAATATTCAAGCGCAGCCAACTTAACGGCCACGAAGCATTATTATCTAGTGTTGCCAGATCGCTTTATCAATAATTAGCCCAGTAAAGCACAGCTGAATTAAGAGTAAAGTCTTTTTGATTAAGCAGACAGGGATTGTAGCATATGTATATAGCCGATTTGCTGACTACAATATAATGCTTTACATAAAAAAGTTCTCGTTGCCAGCAGAGAAGACTTCAAATATACCTTAACAGGCTGAAGTACAGCAGAGCTTCCTGGCACGTACTCTGATTGAGTTCACGTCGCTCCCCTCACCATGTCCTCAACTAATTTGAAGACAACACTTAATCTGTACAATGAGATAAATACCTTTTGTGGCCAGGCGGCGGGGCACACCAACCACCCACCCACCTGCCAGACTAACTGCCTGGTGGAGCCGTTACTGTTATCAAGGCACTTGGCACGCTCCCGAATTGCCACTTGAAACAAATTGCCGTGGCGCAAAACTTTGGCGACTTTGGCACGCAATGCCAGTGGGACTTAACGAGAATGGGCCTCACAGCGTTTATTACCTGGCATTCGCCTGATTCCAGCTCCCATACTTCAGTTGTCCTGTCGCTTATCTCGAGTTGTTAATGTATTAATTGGAATTATTTTTCATTGCCGTGCCCCCTCTGCCCGCTGCTGGCTGCAAATATGTTTGACATGCCAAATTTAGTGGAAAATTGTCGCATGTCATTGGGCAAATATGCAAGTGAAATGCTACGTGACTCCATTGCCAAAACACAAATAGAAACCCGGGCTAGTCCTGCCAGCTGCCAGGGGGGTGGACTATGCGACAAATTGGCCAGCGGCAGTGACATTTCCTCCGCTCGCGCACACCGTTTGCCGTTGCGTTTTCTATTTTTCTTTTAAGGCTGCAGAGAAATTTAAAAAACAAATCACACACACCTACAAGCACTCAAACCCGCAAGACAAATTTCCGACATATACGTTTTGGGTCGGAAGTGCACACAAGTTGGCTGCGTCTCAAAGGACAGCACACAAACACACACACACACACAGAGTGGCAGCCGGTAATGGAGTGGACTTTATTTGTGTTGTTGCTGCAACGCATCAGTGGACGGCTGCTGCCGGCTGGCACCTTGTGGCACGCTTCGGCAACGCCGACGACCGGCCCATTTGTCAGCCTGTACAGTGTGTCCTGCCATGTGCAGTGCATATCAATGTGTGCACCAAGCTTTCTAGTCGGCAATGGAATTCCTGTATACCCTGCAGCCATTGAGAAGGGATGAAAAGAAAGGGTATATTTAAGGATACATGCTCCTTAGAGCATACATATATTCTATATATGATAATCTTGGTGGGCATCAACAGACTATTCGATCAAAGACTCTTATCGATTAAGATAAAACGACTTCTTATTCGTATCTCGGGCATATAATAGTATGATAGTCAAGAGGGCCCGACTAGGAGATACCTTAAGGCCATCGCTGAGCAGCCATTAAAAACATACGAGTTTCCTTATGTATATACTTCGGTTGATATACTCCCAGGGCGTAAATACCAGACTTTGTATTCCCAAACTGTATATACAATAACGGAACTCGCTAAGGTTTCTGTATCTAGCGATTATATATTCGCGTTTTGCTTAAAAATAAACAAGTCTCAAAATCGATATTTATCGATATTACGCAAATAGAGATATCGATGAAAAATAATAAGTGAATATTTAAAATTTCAAGTCTTTGGCGTTTGTACCCTTTTAGATCGGCTCGTTCATACAGACTGACTTGACTAAGTCGGGATACTTAAATATCCTGTTCTGCATATTTGAATTAAAGGGCTTTATTGGACAGTAAATAAAACAGTTAGGAAGGAAATTAGGTATATAAGTACGAATATATATATATATATATATCAGTTCCACTCAGCTGCCTATAGGGTATCTCTTAATCGAGCACATTTGATAGCGCGCTACTATATTATTTTTGTAATCAGAGTCACTTTGTAGTTGTCTGTCGTATATTAAACAAATGTTCTCTTATGCTTGAATGTTTTCGAATAAATTCTCAAATATCAAATAATCATTTTCTGGCTTACTAATTGGCAATCAAACAAACTTATTATGGAGTACATATTGAAAGTAGCCGAGGAGGTGGATCAACAGTGGGCGGAGATGCATCAGCAGCAGGAGGAAAACAGTCACTACAAATCCATTTTTACACTCAATGGCAAATCGATTTTGTCACCCTTGGTAAGTGATCAGAAAGCGTGCGGAATTCAGACCACTCCTTAAATATATGATCACTATGCAGATGACACCTGAGCGGCGGCTGGAGATGCAACAACACCGACTGGCCGCCATGGCCATAGAGGCTCTGCCGAAGCTGTCAGGTGCAGACAAGATGCAACAGTCGAAGCACATAGCAGGCAGAGGGTGCTGTCGGCTTGTGAATGCCAGCACCAACACGGAGCTGACTGTCGTTGGTCGCATCAATCAGCAGCTGCAGTTCTCGGAGACGCTAATCTATGACAACAAATGCAATGCCATCATCAAGTTCATCAAGTCAATAGGGTCGCCGCTCAAGAAGTCGCCGGTGGTGCAAATGCTGTGCGAGGAATTCACTGAGATACCGCCACAGCACGCAGTGCTTAAGGAGCCCGATCTCTTATATGCAACGCTGTCGGCAACCTCGCTGGAAACGGCTGAGCCTATGCCAAAGCAGGTGCCTGTTACCAGGTGCAGCCCTTTGCAGCCGCAGGAGCCTGCAGCGTGCAACATAATTCCGAATGCCGAGCCCGAACAGAAAGCAAATACAAAGCCGTGCGGATTTGTGGCCATTCGGCAACTATTGGACGTCGCCCAGCTGCTGAAAAGGACAATTGACAAGCGCGACCGCGAACTGCTGCAACGTGCCATTACGAGTCCTGCGCTGACCACGAAAGATGAAAAGGCGGCCAGCAATGTACCGCCCATTAGCAACAGTGAGCGTGGCGAGCGACTGCACCCGCAGCTGTGGAAGCGCTACCACTCCTATCCGCTTGGCTACAAATTGAAGCTGATGGAAATGGTGGCGCCCAGTTCTCCCAATGCAGCCGCAAGCGTTGCTTCACCGCCAAGCAGCACGTGCAGCAACAGCAAGATCCAAGTGAAGCAGCAACACTCAACGCCAGAGAAGCAAGGTCGGCCCATCAAGGTGGCCAAGAACACGCCACAGAAGCGGATTGGGAACAACAAGTCCGGCAAGCGAACACCCCGCTCCAGCGGCAATGTCAGCTATGCCGCGCACGCCTCCTCCCATGCCAATGTGCAGCTGGTGAGCAGTGACAGCAGCTCGCGGATGAGTAGCACACAGCGGCGCCTTAGCTATGATCCGCGTGCAACACTCAAGCGTGAAGCGGCTTTGAAGAAAGTCGAATCGATCGGAAGCTGCGCCCCTCAGCCAACCCTCACGACATCCCCGTCCAACAGCTGCGCGAGTCATATAGCTCCCGGCACTGATTGTAGCACTGCGGAGCTGATCAAGCGCAAAGTGCTGGAGGAGATGGAGCAGCAACAGCGGCAACGCTTCCAACAGCTGGTTGCGCAACAGGCAGAAGAGCAGCAGCGCTTGCAGACAGAATTTCTGGCACAGCAACAGCTGCTGATGGAGCAAATGCTCTGCGACATGAGCACCGTTACCTATGACAAGGATGGGCAATCGGATCATGCCAATTCCGAGACCAGCTCGATCAACTCTCTGCCGCAGAGTCGCCTTGACTTGGCGCTCGACGAACCCGAGTCTGGCCTATGAAATCAGATATATGCATACATATATGTATACGTATATGTATATGCGTATTAATAAAAATATAAACAAATCCATGCTAATTCACACATCATAAGTGCGATAAATCCCTAGTGAGCGCTGGCGGGGATCAGACGCCGGCAACGATGCCAAATTTAGCCGAACACCACGTTGGCGCACCGTTTCTAATTATGCCCAACGTGGCCGTCTGCTGCCATGCCACACAAGTTGCAAGTTGCCAGCACAGAGACGGAGATGCCACTGCTTGCCCCTTGCCCCTAGCCACACCTGCGCTGGCAACTCACGTTGATGTCTTTATAGGAGAATTTGTTCGCTTCTTTCGCCCATAACTCGGCGTGTTATTAAGTGTAGGAAATTAAAATTTCATAAATTGTTACGGTTTATTTAGAGCAACGCCGGCGAGCTTCCAGTTTCTGCCCGCTCTCGTTAATTGCGCCCGCCCCATCAAAAGGTGGAGCTGCAGGCGGGTGCAGTGCGTCGGAGCCAGAGCCGTAGCCATGATTTGCTCTTTTCGGAAACTTGCGATATTTGGTGTAAAGTGGACGTGGACATTATTAAAAGCACTTAAGTCGTCCGCTTTTGCTGGCGGTGGTGGCGGCTATTGGAGCACCGCCAAATTGGCAGATGCACTTGTAGATTGTTTTGGCCATTTGAATGTTGCCTGCGGGCCGATTGTGATCGGGCCAATTGGACTGCAAGCAATCATTTGAAATCAGCGACGGATGAAATGTGCTTTAAATGATGAAAATGCAAATACCAAAAATAGCTAGGAGGATGAGCATGTCATGGGCAGACGTGGGCTCCCTCTTTTTAATGTAAAATAAAAATTATTTCAAAATGCATTTAGCTTGTGGCTTGGTCTATTGAACAAGCGGTCACCCTCCGATTTACATATAAATTCAGAAATCATTTAAATACATTTAACAAAACATAAAACATGCTGATAGCGGGGCAGTCGAAAAGTAACGTAAGTAAGTGAAAAGTGTAAGTGAAAAGGGTACAATAAGGTGTTGAATAAGGTGTTGAAAAAAGAGACGAAAAAAGTGTTGAGAAAAGTGTTGAGAATTGTGCTGAAAAAAGTGTCAAAAAAATCTGGAAATGTGCACAAAAAAGTGTAATAGAATTTTTGAAGAAACATTTACAACTATTGAAAAAAAGTTTTTAAAAATGGGCTGAACAAATTTTCATAACGTCTTAAAAAGTGTTGAAAAAGTTCGAATGGTGTTGAAAAAAATATTGAAAAAAGCATTGAAACTGAAAGGTTTCGAGAAACGTGTTGGAAAGTATTGAAAACATTTCACTTCAGCCTTGTAAACTTTTGTATTTAATAGTTATTAAATACATAATTATTAAATACAAATATATTTAATTTGTAATTGAGAAAGACATCAGTTATATCGCTATCTTTGTGATGAAACTGAGAACTGCCTCGCACCTCAGTAGAATATTTATATAATTTGCATTTAAAAGTTAATGAAGTTCTAAATAGTTTTGCCTAATCTCGTGTTTTTTCACTTGGCTAATCACACAAAACTTGTTAGCAGCAAAGAAGCAATCATTGCCAGTCGAAAATTCAGTGAAAATAATTTCGCGCTTCGTCTACGAGTTTATTAAATGAACGAGAAGTGCACAAGAAACCGGCATTAGGATTTCATGACTAAAATAAACATAATCAAAGTAATAACTGGCGCGGCCCAACTACCATAATCCGAGTCTGCCCAACCCACATACATGCACATGTGAAATTAATCTTGTTTATGTTGCCAGTCGAGCTGTACCCGCAGGAGGTTCCAAGGACTCTTGTCGAAAGTTGGCGCCCAACTTTGCTGCCTTTTCTACAGAAGTTTCGCCTGACAAAGTTATTTGAGTAAAAATAAATAAAATCGAGTGATTTCACATTTGGTATGGGTATTGGTATATTGGTAGGTACGTAGTTTGGGTCTATGCTGATAGTTCTATGCGTGCTTCTTGAACTGTGAATGTGAACATTTAATTTCAATATTTTACAGAATTTAAAAAAAATATATATACGCCGCGAAATGCGCACATCTTTGATATATGCAAATGGAACTCGGTGGTGGGTTGTGTTGTGGCGAGTGCGAGTGTGTGTGTGTGTGCGAGTGTGTGTGAGTGCGTGTGCCGTAGGTGTTCAATAGACAAGGCGCAACCCTTGTTGGCTTATCCTGCACAGCAACAGCGACGTCGTCATCACATAATCTGCTTATTTTGCAACATAAGTGAAAAGTTCTGTCAACAAAATCAAAATCACGAAAAATTTGTTTGCCGTTTAAATTCGATTTTTATCCTATTTATCCTGTAAATTGCAGCAATTGAAAGGATTTACTGTGAGACGGCAAATCGACAACGATAGCTTCTATAAAACCCCCATCCTTCATATTACTCTGGCGCTCACTTGAGCAGACTTTCTCCGCCCGCCTTTTGGGGCAAGTGTTTGATTTTGAAATTACCTTTTATTGGCGTTGCGTGTATGTGTGGGATGGGGTGTGTGTGTGGGCGTCTGTAGGTGGTGGAGGCGTGACGCATGACGTCTGATGGTGTGACTGTGTGTGTGTGTATGTGTATGTAAACAATTGTAAGGGTATTAGCATGCACAGCGAATTATTCAAGCCAAGACTTGGATATGGTCACAGCTTTAAGCAGAGAGCTGACCCCGCTGTGCCAGCCAGATGATATTGAAATTCAATAGCTGCAGCTGCAAAAATACAAAAAAAAATAAAACAAAAAGAAGAAATCACTTCATAGACGACCGGCGACGTAGCCGTGTAGACAAAGTAGCAAATACAAAGGAAACATGAAATGGAAATTGGCGACTACGACAAATGGAAATCCCCAAGTGCGGGTCAAAGAAAATAAAACTTTATGCAAATGCGCCACTTTGGCCGTAAAATGAAATAGTCCCCGGCCAAATTATACCTGATGCCTGATGAGCTGACTTGCAATTGCCGTGAATTGAAACAAAAGGGACAACCGGCCATCCGATCCAGCCCCATCCACAAACTGCCCCCCGCCCCAGCTCGTAAACTTTTGCTTAAACTAGGGGCTGGTCTGTAGTTTGGGAACCAGCGCAGGTGACTTTAAGTTGCAAACTTTTCCATTTTACCTACTTTTTTGTTGCCATTTGGCGACTCCCCTGCCAAATGCCTCACATTCCGCTACGGAAGTTGTTACGGACACGTTTTGTCGCTGCGGATATGTTGCCTTTAAAATTTTTGGCCACGGCTCTCATTATTATTGTTATTATACCCTTGTAGAGGATATTATAATTTTGTCACAAAGTGTGTAATGCAAAGAATCCGATTTCATTTCTATATGTATATTCTTACTCAGTAGCAACAGCCGAGACATCATAGCCATATCCATATCATCATAAAACTCTGCTTAAGTCCATCTTCTGTTGCAGTCCGGATCAGACACTATCATATAGCTAACAGAGAATTGATCGGGCGACAATTAGGTTCTTTTGTCGCACACCTTTAATTTTACTTAATATTTTTGTAGGTTGTACCAAGCGACATATACCATCTTGTCAACATCGCATTACCCTATTAATTATGTTTTCGGGAAGCGTAAATTATTTTTAGCGTGAAGCAATGTTCTGTCTTTCACGATATCTTGACCAAAGTCAGCAGTTGAGAGCTTCATGATTTCAAAATATCTTCAACTCCATATCAAATCGAGGTATTATATAAATTTTTATGTATCGCCAAATAAAATTATTGTATAAAAGCACTTCTAAGCTACATATCTATGAGGGTATTAAATCTTCGGCTTGCTCAAGCCTTTTCGTTATTGTTATTATTATTATTATTGTTACAGTTGCGCTCAGCTTGTAATTTAGCATCATGACGTCGCATTTGGCATGCTCATTTTTGACCGGAAAAGGATGCCTGTTATTAATTTGCATGTCCGGCGGCGGCGGCGACGGCGACGGCGTCCAGTGGACAGTCCCACGTAAGCAGGTGGTAAGTCACATTTTCTCTTCCTCTTTTGCTACTTCGCTCACTTTGTGTGTGTGTGTGTGTGTGGTAAGTTCCTAATTAAATTTGCCACTTTATTTGCACAGCGCATCAAGAATCGCATAGACTAACCAGGGCACATGCAGCCGCCCACATAGCTGCTTTGCTATGCTCTTTCTTGATGTTCTCGCTGTCTTAATTGTGTTTGTGCTACTCTATTTCAGCAGCACACTCAAAGACAGCATCATTTTTTCCCCTGCTGTTGCCCCGCCCATCGCACTTGAAATAAGACCAAAACCATTTATGTCTTTGCTTGAGTTTCGTTCTGGTCCGGGTCCTGGTCCGGGAACTGGCGCAGCAGCGTCTTAGGTGCTGTTTGCGCTAAAATAATTGAATTAATAATTGCTGCGTGTGGTTTTCATGCTTTTCCAGCTAAGAAAAACCCACCCAAGTGGCAGCCTTAAGCCTTAGCCCCAGTCTCAGTCTGAGTCTGAGGCATCTCCAGCGTAAGCAAGTCGTGTGAAACTTTTATCTTTGCCTCTGGCAGCCACTAAACCAGCCACCCAACCAACCGCCCACTCCCCGGCCGCTGCATGCCTTTACTTACACACTGATTTAATAAATTAACGTTAATTAGCTGTTGTGGTCGACGAAGAGGGGCTGCTGCTGATACTCACTCTGTCTTAGCTTAAAAGACAATAATGCTAAAATCCAACACGCAACGTGGCAACTTTTCCGCTGGTACGTGATTTCCGGCGTTCGTTCAAGATTTGCCACTGCCACTGCCGTTCGATATATGAATTATGAGCTTATGAAGCGGCTGCGAATATATATCCAACGCAACGCCAACTGCAGGCAGCTCCACATAACGGTGTCTCATGCTCCACCGATAATTCATAATTGACTCTGCATTTTTTTTCGCTCCTTTCCATGTGTGGAAAAGTGTGTGTCGAACTTGTTTAGTCATCCCATTTTAATTAGCCAAATGAGCAACTACTACGAACTGTCAATAAGCTGATGCTAGTTTGAAGTGTACATAACAATCAAGTTCAAAACTGAGTATACGATTTGACTAAGTTTTGGGGCCTTGAGCCTGGTATAAGCTTACATGTACAAATTTGTGTCATTTAAGCATTGAGAAAAGACAACCAGAATGTGTTTGAGTGTCCCATTTGATACTAATGGAGCAGCAACACCTTCGATTTAAACGATATATATTTAAGAATCTTATAGTAAGGAATATTCTTATCGCATAAAATTCGAGGTTTTCCTAAATGCATTGATTTGCGATGCACGTCGTGACGAAAATGGCCTCAAACATGAAAATTGGCTTAAATTAGACAAAGTTATGAGAGTTTGAAGATTGGATAAGGGAATTTAAATTATGTTTTGGTAAACTTACGGATTTTAATACAACACATTTAATCCAACATCAAAACCCCAAAAATTCCAATAAAAATCGATAAATATTTTGCAAAGTTACATTCTTGGAAACATGAAAAATAACCTTTTGGATTCATTATGTACATTATAGACCATATAGAGTTCACTAAATTGTAAAAGTTCCTATAGCTGTTTATTTTGTTGATAATTAAATACTATGCTCAGATGTATAAATAAATGAATTCATTTAAACTTATCAAAGCATACGAGTGGCCGCTGGCCTTTCGGTGTTCGTGCAGAGAGAATCTAATTAAAGTCCGCATCGGAGGCGGAAATGCAGCTTGCAAGACGACTGCCTTTGCCGCCAAAGGTCAGCTGACTGTCCGAAAGTGCCCAAAGGCTGTTTACCAGTTGAGCAGCTGGACAGAAGGCCAGTCGCAGCTCCTTGAGACATCTGCTGGCAATCTCGTTTGTCACATGTCCGTCCAGTTGGCGCAACATGGCAACAAAAGAGGCAAGCCAAAACGCTAGCAGCTAAGGACGTCGTATGTGACAATTGAACAAGTAGAGGGTACTGCAGGAGAAGCAACAGCATAGATGGACAAGCATTTAAATTGAAATTAACATCCTGTTGGTCTGCACACTGGCCTGCAGGAAGCACTTCAGCAATATTCCAAAAAGAACTGCTCCAATTATGGCCTCAAAAGTCAAGTCAAAGGCGTCGGCAACTTGATGAAAAACTTGCCAACTTGGACGGGCCCAACAAGTGGCGCGAGCAAAGCAAAAGTGTCAGGCAAACACCAGACTGTTGGCGCCCTAGACAAACACTCACAAGACACAAACACACAGACACAGACGTACACACGCACATATACACAGAGAGACAAAGCGGCAGCCACACACGTAATTAAGAGGCCATTGTTGTTTCGCTGACAAAAGTGAAAGATGTCTTGATGGATAACGTGGCTGCGATTCCTCATCCTATTGCCTGTTGACACTTCAAAGTGCGAATAAGTGTGTGTGTATGTGTCTCTTGTGTCACATGGCTTTTGATGTAATCAGCTTGCAGCTCGCACTCGGCACTCAGCCTGACACATTATACCCAATCTTGCAATTATTTTTACCTCAGCCTTTGAAGACAGCAATTAAAAGACTCACACATGTGCAAATATACTCCGCGACTGACAGCTAATTCAATGTATGGGTGTGTGCTCTTGCGTGTGTGTGTGTGTGTGTGGGTGTGTGCTGATGTATGCACAAATATTTAATGTGTTTGCCTTGTTAGTGGCTGGCGGTATCACTTTATTTTGCGGAAGGATTAAATTAATGCCAAACGTGTGCTCTGTTTTGTTGTTTTAGGTAACCCACCCACACTCAACACACTTAACACACACACACACAATCCTGATATACACAAACAACGTGTGGAAACCGCTGCTTACACTAGTTAGCTAATAAAATTAGTTTTATTAACACGTACTACGACAAGTGCCAACAGCAGCTAAACACACACTACGTGCATGTGCATGTGTTTGTGTGTAAGTGTGTGTGTGTGTTTCAGTTGGCTTTAAGTGTTAATTGCATGTAAAACTATTAAACGTTCAATGGATACGCAAGTGCCAGGACAATGTGTTCAAAGATCCAGTAAATAGACTAGCAGACAAAATTTGTGGCCTACTTTTGAGCGCAGCTCAGAAAATACATTTCCTGAAAGCTAGGTAGGATTTTAGATGTGGATATTTGGAGCAAATTGGAGCATTGCCAATAGTAAATATGATATCTCGAAAAATTAGAGTCGGGTAACGCCTTCAATTCATTTTGACTGATCATTTCTTGAATAGCTTTAAGATATAGTGGTCTGATATCCTTCCTCCTCACATTTAGCTTTTTAAACATATAAATGTTTTTATATTTAATATATATATTATATTTTATATATATTTGATTTATAAAGACAAGTTCCTTAAGCGATAAAGTGACCATTTGAAGACTAAAAAAATGAGCATAATTTGAATACCTTTCCACTGGCTACTCGCTGACTCACAAGACCAGCTATATCCCATATCATCGTGTATTCTATGGGCAATGCAAATTGCCAGTTAATTGGAGCGCTGACATCAGCAAAGCCGGCCAACCATATGAAATTTGATGACAATACCCGAACTAAGATGACAGCGTCTACAATTACCACACGCACACTGACCACCATAATTAATGTTAATAAATAATAAATTTACATACATATAAGACTGAGGGGATGTAATACAAGACAAGTTTGTCCGAAAGTGAAAGGACGAAACGGCATACAAATCTGTGTAATTAAAAGCAGCATTCAGCAAGTGAATTGTGGCGGGGGCGAAGGCGAAGGCGCGGCGGGATGCGATGCCAGCACACAGATAGCATGGAAAAACTTTTGGCCGGAAACGTTTAATTAACTTGTTTGTTTCGTCTGGCCACAATTCATATGCGAAACGTGGCGTGCAATTAAAAATGCCAGAGATCTCGGCCAAAAGAAATTGAAAGTGCGCATTTCATAAATGGCCCAAAAAGAAAACCAATCTCTAATGTGTACCATGTGTATGCGTAAGCTGTGTAAGAGATCGGTTGCAGATAGGAGACAGTCGGAACAGTTGGGGCAGGCCTTGCATTAACCAGAGTACAGTAGTTACTGCTAGCAGAGACCGCAGCTGTAAACTTGCCAGCAAACTTGGGCCAGCCATTTCATTTGGCACATGGCGCAAACTTTCAAGAAAATTAACCGCATTTCGAATGCAGCAACAACAAAAATGTTTGTAAGAGTATCTTTTGTAACTTGACAAAACATATCTAGTTACATTTATTGAATTGTTTCATGTGTTTGATAACTATTCGACTGAGCGTGTATGTGTGTGTCAGTTTTTATTTGAGTTTGGCAATTTGCACTTTAGTCAGTTGCTCAGTTTTACTTCAGATCTTTGGCAACATTGCAAGAGCAAAGTTTTTCAATTAGACATGCCAAAGCCCAAAGCATCTCAACGAAGCGGAAGTGCCTGACATTACTGTGCAGTGAGCTCAAAGGGTTGTTTTCGTTTTCATTTATTTGGTTTTTGCCAGCCAGCTAGCCAGCGTGGCACTCTCATGCTCAGCATCCATCACCAATAATCAATGTAAAGCTCAATCGCAGCGCCACGGAACTCACGTCAAGCGTGAAGATAAGAAGCAGCCGCCTTTCAGCTTAAAATAACAAATTAATTAGCATTCATTGCCGCCCAATTGAGCTTGTAAATATTTAATTAATCGGCGATTTGTGCAAGCGCCCAAAATGCCAGCGGCAACAAGGACATGAAACGCAGGCAATCAATTAAAACTGTTGATGAATAAGCCCAGTTGGCTTGAGAAGCACGGAGAAAGGCAGCAGCTTAAAGTGAAATAATAAGCGTAGGCAAGAAAAAATATGAATGACTTAAATATGCCGGGTACTCTAGTTTTAAGATGACATTCTATTTCAATTATTGACCAAAACTTTAATCCGAATACCTTTTACTTTTGCGTCGCGCAGTCGTCTGGTCTCAAAGATCGATGAAGAAACGCACAGATAACTAGGAAAGTTTCATCCACCTATTTAGCATTAACACATACCAGTTGTCAATTATAACAGGCTATAGAAAGCAGCACACTGCACATTTCTTTAAATACTTAAATGTTTAGATAAAATAAACGGATACGTTTTAACGATTTGTCTAACCTCTGCTGGCTGAGAATTGCCGAGAGAGGCTTTAAACCGTTGGCAAACATTACCTAGAATGCTCCCAAGGCAGCTCGTGTATGCTGGCAAACATCAACATTCAGCTAGCTGCTGCTATGGCCCCAAGGACTTTTGCTAAAACAAACACAAAACAGTCCGCACACACACAAGCACACTAACATACGCACACACACAAGCTCACATACACACATGAGTCAAGTTTTAATTTGCTCGCTCTCTCATTTGTGAAAACAAAGTCACTTCGACACTCCACAACAAAAGATGCCAATTTAATCTAGTTCTAGTGCCTGCTGGCCACATGGGACACTTAAAACCACTGGGCACTGGGCACGGGACAGCCAGACGCAGCACAGGAAATGACTTCAGTGCCGGCACAGCTGCCAGCTGCTGCTGTGTGTGCGTGTGTTAGTGTGTTAGTGTGAGGCTGGCGCCAGCAGGTAACTTCCGGCATAGTCAAATTGAAAGTGGCATAGCATACCGCAAGGCGCCCAACCACTTGGACAGCTGCTCTACTTTTGCGGCTAAAGTGTAAAGCTGTGAAGCTCAGAGACTTGGACCGGCCAGTTGCGGGTTGACGGGCGTCGGATTGGGGGCTAAAGTTGTGCACTCGTAAAGTGTGACAAATTGAATTAATGCCGCTGCAAATGGCAAAGTCTTTTTGAGCTGGTCACCGTAATTGTTTAATACGCATTCTTAATTAAGGCGCGGCTCAAACAAAAGTTGACCAGTTGAGAAAACCTTAGCTTAGCCTCTGAACCTCAGCACCAGCTAGGACGGAGCACGTGAGCTCTTGAACTGACCGACCAGCACTTGACTTATGGCATAAAAGCGCTGACACAAATCTTTATGATGCGGCGGGGAGGCTGCGTGTGTGGCACGGTTAAGTAAGAAAAACTACAGTTTCCACTTAAGGCCGTAAGCCACGTGTGGGCACTTGGCACCGAGTCGACGCCAAGGCGAGGCGCTGCAAATGGCAACTGAGAGTGGACATTGACAAAAACGCAATGTGGCTGCTGGCACTGCAGAACGGCTAACTGACGCATTGTTGGAGCACCATAACTCAGTTCTGGTGACAAAAACCTGTGCAGCAGAGTGAAGAAGAATCTCAAAGATAAATAAGCAGTCGACGCAGGCGATGTGGCTGAACTTTGACCCCAAAAATGGCAACCGCAAAGGGCAAAAAACGCTGGGCAAAAGGACGACAACGATTATGACGCTGCCGGCGCTCAACGAAGCGCAACTGATGAAGCCCACTTAGACGACGACGACGAGGTGTCCCCAACTGGACAGCGGTCAGCGCAACGCGCTGGCAACATTTGCCGTTGACAGAGCACAAGCCAAGAAAAGAAAGGCAAAAGTAAAAAAAAAAAACCGAACTAGCAGCTGTGTGTGTACTACTTGGGGTCGTCTGGACAAACATTGGCGGTCGACGACGACCGGACATGACCAAATGAAAATGTGTAGCCCGGCCTCAAGCCCCGCGGCGTTGTTGTCGCCGTCTTCGGCCTGGCACTGGGTATGGGACTGGACCTGGAACTGGAACTGGGACTGCACAATTATTACTCCAACTTTTCATTTGCTTTTGTGCTGTTGCGGCCATGTCTGGAGGTGCATCAGGATTTCAGGATGCTGCCTCTGCTGCTGCTGCTGCCAGCGGAGTTTGTAATTTCGCTTCCTGCGTCTCATTTTTCATATTTGGCGTACTTTGAGTGCCATTTGGCAACGGCAACTGCAATGCCAAAGCCCCAACAAGGTAAACAGACAATTTCTCAAGCGACTAATGCTCTGAGTTATTGTTCAACTTCTTCACTCGAGCACAGGCAGCGCCAGATGAGTGCGGCATTTGGGTGTGGGTTAAGTGCGCTATTAGAGACTGACGGCAATGCCTGGTCGAAACTCAAAGCAGTATCTTCTATAACTACTTAGATGATTTATGACTCCAGTCTAAAGACAACATTTCTAGGCTGAAAAGTTGGAATCTAAAGAATCGAAGCCGAACGCCTTAATTGAAGTAACACTTTCATAAACTAGCAAAACGCACCTAATATATATATGTATATATGTGCAAAGCAAAAATAAATAATTAATCGGAAAAAGTATGCAAAATTATATTAGACTGGTTTTAAAAGTTTCAATTTTAATATTGTTTTGTAAATATTACTAAAAATATTTTCGTCGTGTAAATAATTCAACAAAAATAAATTAACAGAATTAATTAGTTAAATAAGTACAACATTCTTTTAAAAAAAAAATTTTTTTGACCAAATGCTAATAGTTTTGTTCTGTTTTATTGCGAGTTATTTAATTGTTGAGTAATTATTATAATAAAATAATTAAATTACTTCATAAAATGAACTGGAAATAAGACTTAAATTTAAATATTTTAAGTGGAAATGATCTAACAGAAAAAAATCCCGGCTTTTTGGTGCTATGAACCGAAGCTTGACCCGAAGACTAAAGAACAAACATTCTTAGAAATAATTGAATTATTGAAGTGCATTCTTGTCGTACATATGACTTTATAGCACTTCTTCACAAAGCAAGGAGCACATTATTAAAATATTTCCTCTTTGGGGAAGTGCAAAATCGAAATCGACAAGATCTTATCAATATCGCACTACTATATTATATGGCACTATGTGAAAAACGGTAGAAAGATCTATATATTTCCAAGATATTTTCATCAAATAAATCAAATTTCCAGGATATTACAATTTCGACTTGCCGAAGACGTCCGTACTTTCTCGTTAACATTGAATTTGACTGGCAGCATGTTTTAAGCCTTGAACAACATTTGACACTAGTTTTTGCAATAAACTTAGGCTCGTGGACCTAAAACACCAGGTTCAAAAAAGAAATATTTAGACGGAACGTTGATTTGAACCGTGAATCGAACCATCGACCTCTTTTTGAGGCATTTTAACCTTGGTTATTTATTATTTTCAAACTAACTAAAAAATGATAGAAAGTAGGAGAATTGATTTGTCTAGTAGGTTGCAGACAAGGAGGCTCTCGCTAGTCCTGTATCACTCCAGGAGGGTCTAGAGCGTAGATCTTCTTGGAGTGAAATGAGTAGACGGTTGTGTATGTTGTTGAGTTAACAGTCAAATACAACATTTAAATTGCTTAGTAAGAATTACTTGATATAGATCAGAAAGAAAAGTTGACAACAAAGATGACACAAGAAAGACATCTTATTAAATTTTGAATACACCTATACTATGTGGTATATTATTTGTTATATATAGGAACATTTTGTTGTTGCAAAAACTCACATTTCTGCAAATTGTGGCTATAGTAAAAAATTCTTATATTTATGAGGGTTTGCGTATATTTTAGAGAGCACAGTGTGGCTCTTTATGCTGAGCTGGGTTCAGATATTTTCCAAAGCAAAAAAGGAATTAATACAAAAAACTTGCTTTACAGCTT
Organism: Drosophila littoralis; assembly: GCA_018903485.1. NCBI lineage: Eukaryota > Metazoa > Arthropoda > Insecta > Diptera > Drosophilidae > Drosophila > Drosophila littoralis. Next base: position 15,353,939 of record JAEIGF010000593.1, read on the forward strand.
ACAATGGTTCGATCGTCAGGCATAACAAAAATATATTAATGCCAACTTCCAACTCTTAAGTGCTGGTAAATAATTTCTAATAGTACCTAATTAACTGCCAAAAAGAAAGACATGTCTATGTAAACTCGGCTGTAAATACTGATAAAGAATATATACTTGCTGGGGACGGATCTCCAGATCTCCATCTACCTTATTGATCTTCAAAAATTATTTATTTTTTTTATATTAAATGCTTATAAGTTAAAATAACAACAACAAAATATTAGCACAAGCAATTTTTATCACATTCGTTTTATCTATACTAACATATAAATTCCACAGCTGAATGTAACTACATGTATATTTTTATATCAGCGAAAAACTAGAGGCTTCCGCATAGATTCAGTTAATGAATAAATATTTCTGATATTTATGATCAAGTAAAACTTTGTAAATCTGAAGAAACATAAATATTTAATTAAAGGCTTGTTTTAAATAAATTGTATTTTAATTTGATTAGCTCGATCATCAACAGCTTCAAGAAACCGAAGACTGTGTCAACAAATTGTTTGTGTTGTACTTGGAAACTTCTCAAAGTTGAAATCCTTTCATTTAGAATATAAACAAGAGTTCATTGACAGTCTCGTATGTCGAGCTCAATGTCAAATTGCTGACCTTTTGCAAAGTGCAAAGCAAAAGTTAAATATCGCCCATACGACCTGTTGAAAAGTGCTGAAAACTTTTTCTTTGCGCTAAACGTCAGAAATGCAAGCCAAATATCGCCGCGGCTGGGCCAAGCAAAATTTATACACAAAAACGCCTACAAGATGGCAGAAAACAAAAATCACAAAAATATCAATACAAGCCAGAAGCGAAGAAAACACAAAAAAACAAAAATATTCAAAAGTTGCGGCCGAAAAGAACAGAAAAGAAAAGTGCCCTGTGGAAAAACACAATACACAATGAAAATGAATATATTCATATATACTTATGCGTCTGTATGCGAGTATCTATGCCATGAAGGTCATATTAAATTGCTATAAAATGTTATCGATTTTACTTGCAACAAAAGAAAATGCGCTGCGCACAAGCAAGAACCTCCTAACGAGGACACTGACACCACAACAGCAACAGCAACAACAACAACAACAACAACAAAAAATAAGAAGAAGAAGACAACAGTGGAGCCAGCTGGCAGCGACGGCAACGTCCGAGGCGCTCAACACAACGGAGAAACTGGCGTTGAGACGCGTCGGGAGGCTGTGAGAAATAAAGAAAAAACAGTCCAGGAAAAAAATCCATAGAGAGACGAAACTTTTTGGCCGCCTATTTCTATGTGAATCCTCATCCTCCCTCACCCACTTCTTTGGCGTTGCCAACTTGCAACGTTGGCTAATTAGAAAAGTTTGCGTTCATTGAGCAAGTGGGCAGGGAGGGGGCTGCTCTGCGCTCATAGGTGCGTGCATTGGACTGGCGTCGCCATTTTTAAGCGCACGTGACAGAAGGTAAGCGCTGCTGCTTTGTTAGCCGAATAGCCAACTAACGGTCTCGCCGTAATGTCACACCTACCTCTCCGGCGGCAGAGAGACGCAACCATTGGCTGGCATAAATCACGTCCCCGTCGCGCACCTACAGCGCTGAGAGCAACAGCCGCACACAGAGACACACCTTCCAGGCAGCCACTGGCTGGCGGGTTAGCCATAGCTCCATAGCACCTGATGCTCTCCGCTCTCGGCAGCTGCCACTGAGGTGGAGCCACTCGGCAGCGGTCTCATTTGTATTTACCTAAAGACGTGCAGCAGCAGCAGCAGCAGCAGTCTCAGCAGTGGCAGTGTGGCAGCAGCAGTAAAAAAGCAAAGGCAAGACATGGACAGGGGGTACACAGATACACACGAGAACTAACGAGCGATACGAAGCTGCGTCTCTGTCAGTGTATGTGTGTGTGTGTGTGAGCACCTAACTGCGCTCAAAAAACTTGCACACTAAGGCAGCAACGACGAGAGCATGTGCTCACACACACACATACACACACACACACATAATAGAAGCAAGGTGTATGCCGAAAGTGAGACGATGACGTTTACGACTACGCGCACGAGGACGAGAATATTGCCGTGACGTTGATGAAAGGCAAGGCCAGGCATTGGAACAGGAGCGCATGTGCTGCCCTAAAATATTCTGATATTTGCATTAGGCAACGCTTTTCGTATGCGAGCAAATAATTTAATGTCATCAAACGGCGCACGGGGCGTATGAATGTTAATATATAAAGTATACGAAGCTTTTGCCGGTCATAAATCAGTTTGTGGCACAGACTGTTGCCGTCGGTAAAAATGCCGTAAAGGGACGTAAGAAAATGCGGTTGGCGCCACGCTTCATGCTCCACGCGCCACGCGCCTTGCTCAATGCTCGTTGCTCAGTGAGCAAGCGAACAAGGTGCTCGGCTTTGGTTGGCTGCCAACATTCTGCACACCTTAACGGTAACGGTAAATGTGCGAGCGAGCCAGCAAGCAACAACCTGTCTGTGATTCTATACGTGTGTGACTCTGTGTGTCTGTGCGTGTCTGTGTGTGTGTGTAAGGAGAGAGCGAGAACGCAAACGCACGAAGCCACAACGAATGAGCAACGGAGGCGCCAAGGCCCGTAACTACGGGGGGAGGGGCGCAGAGGGGTTAGCAATGGGCTACGTGTACGGGTGCAAATAAACGCAAAACAACTGCCACTTGCGGTTAGGTACCAGTCAGGAGCAGCAGCAGTAGTAGCAGCAGCAGCAGCGGCAGCAGAGGCTAACTCGCAGCAGAGACGCAGCTGCTACATAAAACAAGACGCAGAGGCGACTGAAGACTGAAGCTCAGAGCGTGACTCTGACTGATGGGCAACAGCATTTGTAGGTGGTCGAGAGGGGCAGCACACGGCAGGTGGCGCTGCTTAGCTGGTGCGAGAGAGAGCGAGAGAGTGAGAAGGCTATAAAACCAATGGCACCTACAAAGGCATTTTGCACTGCTCTCAACGAAACGACGCTACGATGCTAAAGACGATGCTGACGATGACGACGAAGACCAACACCTAGAACAGGTACACACACACACACACACACACACACACACTTGCGGAGAGAGGCACAGCTTTATGTATGGTTAGCGGATTGAGTTCGGCTGGGGTGAGCGGGCATTTCTTTGCGCAGGTAGATTGGTGGATGCGTAAGGTACATTATATACGCCAAAACACACACAAACACACACACACTAACACAAACACACTCGACACGTGGCCAGCAGCAGAGGTGTGAGGCTAGCACATGCGCAGTGCCAAGCGAGAGAGCAACAACATGCGGTCTGACAGCACTGTTAGCTAACATGGCCGCTGTTACGGCTTAGCAGAGCGAAGCAGTGTTAAAGCGCAGGGGAAATTTTACTGTTAAGCGAAAGCGTAAAATGTTGCATTTCAGCTGCTGTTGCGCTCTATTAAAACGTTTAATGATAAATATTGCCGAGTGTTGACCATTAAATACAAGCTCTGAGTACAGCAACCGTTCACTACACATATATATGTGGTTTATATGTATGTGCAGTACTTTCCAAGTCAGTTGCACCAGACATTGACCCATAAACGAATTAACATAATTGTTGTGTCTTGCGTTTTATTCTTCATTGCGTTTTCTGGAAATTTAAATCAATGGGGGGTGCGAGTCAAAAGTGAAAAGCGATGCACAAAATTTTTATTGAATTGTCTGTTTTAATATTTCTACAAGTTTAGCTTTCCAATGGATTTTGACTAGCATAGAACTGCATAATAAATAAATTTAACTGAATGCAAAAGTCTTTTAATACAGAACATATCAAATGTAAATGTGTATTAGGTTCGCAAGCTTGCAATAAACACCCCCCAAACTCAGTCCACTAAATATATGTTCACTGTTCACTGGCTGAAAAAGAATTTTTAATCAACTTTGACTGATATAAAGCTTTCAGTTAATAGGATATTAATATCCCACAATTCGGATTTGATTGGCAACATATTAAATTGTCCAGGGCTTAAGTTGTTCTTGCTCTGCGCCCTCTCTGCATATACCTATCATGTAAATTGATTGAGTTTAACAAAAAATATATTAAAAAAAAATATATTTATACAAATAAACTCAAATTTTCTAACCACTTCAAACTATTTCACAATTTTTGAAAAAAAAAAATAAAAACATGTTTTTTTTCTTACACTAGAATATAACTGTTTAAAAAATATAAGGTGAATAATTTCTGAATCGCAATACCTAGCTGAATTTTGTTGTTTTCACTAAAGATCATAATCAACGTAACACCCGCGAAAAGAAAAACAAATCTAACGAGAGCATGAAGTTAATTAAACTTCAACTCAAAAAATGAAAAAAAAGGCTCAACCAAATAGAAAAAACGTAAATGATTTAAGCGCTTATCGGACAACAATGCGGCGAGCTGAAAAGAAAGCCCGACGAAGTGGCAAGAAAACAGACGAGTGAAGCTTAAATAAAATGCTTGTAGGTGATTATGCAGCATAATTTATGCAGACGGCGCCAGCACCAAGAAAACAGAACAGGAGCCGTTGCCGTTGCCGTCGCCAGGACGAGTCGAAGTGGTGGAAACAATGTGGCGACCTGCGCAACTGAAACTGATTTAATTAAGCAGGTGATTAAAGTTGATGCCGGTTATTTGTAGCAGCCAAAACAGCAACAAGGACTCGTGTCGCCCGCAGCCGGAAGTCAGCGTGTAAAGTGCGCGAAAAGTTTGGCGTCGCCTGTCCGAGGGCCAGTTTTGGATATATTTTGATCCGACAATGCAAATGCTCTGGAACTGGCTCTGACCGGGCACCCAAAGTGCCTGCGGACGCAACTTTTTTGCACTTTTTGCATATTTTGCTGTTAATTGAATATTGTTGTTGTTTGTTTGTTGTGGCCAAAGGTCGAAAAGTGAAATCAACGGTAATTAAAATTCAATTAGAACGCAACTCAACAATAACAAAACAACAGCTGTGGGCCATAATGCGGTTGTAGAACTATCTATACTCTGCTAATAGCTGTGCAATATATATGAATAGATATCCATAACTTCTCCGAGTCCTACGAAAAGCAATTACAATTGGCCTCGGTTAATTGGTAGACCCTCAGACATCGCCGTGTTAATGTAATGGCCCACAATTTACGTCAACTTAATGCCCATTTGGTATGTGAGTGTGTGGAAGTGTGTGCGAGTGTGTGCGAGTGTTTGCTTCATTTACTACTCCATTTCTCGCACCACGTTCGCCTAGGTAAGATTTATGTTATGGTGGGCAGTGGGCTGACCAGTGTGTCAATCGCTGCGAGCGGCCTCAAGTGTGCAACGCAATTTAGTGAAAATATCAAATTTCCCACTCACACACACACACACACACACACAAACGCACACAACACACGCAAACACACTTCATTCACTTCTTTTTTTGCTTTTTTGCTGGACGTAGAAAAGTAAACAGAAGGTTAATGGATTTGACACACGGTCCAACATCAGGGGCAACATCTACGGCACTTGTGCGTGAAATGGATATGCTTTCAGGCCATACACACGCACACACACACGCACACACACACGGCTTCAGCAAACGGTAAAACATGCTGCAGTCTATTGAAGCCGAGCCACATTTGCTACTCAGGTTTCAACTTATGAGATTTTTTTGTGGCATTCCAAAGCACTTTAACACCGGCTACACATTGATTGTTAAGGTTAACAAGACGTTTAATCTAAAGCTTTATATGTAAGAAACACAACAATTTCGAAGTTTTCAAGCGTTAGCAGAACCTGATGTTTAATTATTTTTATTTTATATATAGCCATATTACCAGCGGGTATATGTTGGTCTTTGGTGATTATCTATTATTTGAAGCCGAAAAATAAAGTTTCGTTTATTAAACCTAAAGGGGTCAACTTTGACCTTTTTTAAGTTTCACAAAAATCTCTAAAAGTTAGTTTGAGGCTGATCAGATGGGGATCGCGATTATGGGTGCACCTCCGATAGATAAAGTATTTTATATACAACTTCTATTTGCACGCTCTACTTAGTTCCTTGCTTGCCGATTGCGATTCGCAACTGGTTAAAGCTTCAACAGAATGACAACCACTTTAACAAACTGTTTAATCCAAACACGTATCCCTATGCTGCTGATATGTCAGCTGGTCAGACTGTCAAACATACTGTTAAATTTAAATTCGTATTAGATAATAGAGCCCCTGCAGGGATTGTCTCCAAATACTAAAATGTTACTATCCAGTTTTATCCGCAAAAGGATGATCAATCGAATGACATCAAATCAATTTAAAGTTAAAATTCTGCCATACAATTTTACAGCAAATGCTTTTGAAACCGATTGGATCAAACAAAAAATAGTTGATACAACCTTCACCCATAAAAAAGCCACTTTTGCTTGAGTAATATTCCAAACTTTTCGTTTAATTATTTACTTAGATCCGAAATTATCATTTTTAATATGAAATTAGATTCCGTAGTGGGCTTAGCGTCGTCACGAATTGCGAGGTTCAAATCCGTTATAGACGAAAAGGCTAAATCAAAAGGTAATCACTATGAAAGCTTCGAATTTTCGGCTGTGAGTTGATCACTTGTCACTCAATTAGTCAGTCAATGGATTGGTTTTATAAATGTTGATACAAAATTGGTCTTCTCAGACCCATTCAGAGCTTTATATTAGTATAGGAACCCCTATGCCAGAATCAAGGTACATATGTATACCGGAAAGAGCAATCTTCCTGCTTTTTATTTAAACTTTCACCGCACGTTCGCCAAGCACGGGCAAAGGCCAGAAACCAAAGCCAAGTTCCAATCAGACACGCAAGTCCTTTGGCTCTGACTGACAATTGGCCAGAGCGGAGCATCACACCCGCCGGCTTTGGCTGTGGCCGTGGCTCCGGCTGGGACGTGACGTGTGGGGGTGGTAGTAGGAGGTAGCGCAACCAAAAATAAGGAAACTGCAACTGTTTACAAAATTTGTGCGCAGTTTTTGCGGCAATTTCGCATTGAGTTCACCCACTGATGCTGCACTGCATCGCCGGGGCAAATAAATCATGTGTGAAGGTGTCCTACCTACCGCAGGCAATCTGCGCCACTGACAGTTTTAATGCCGCATGAAGTCCTGCTCCTGTTTCGGCTTTGCACCCAAACTTTTATGATTTCCTCCTGGCAATGTGGCTCGGCTCTGACGTCGACTCCAACTCCGACTCCCATTCTGGAGCTACGTGCGCGGCTCGCACTTGTGGCATATGTGTGACGTTTCAATATCCTGTTGCGTGATTTTTATTTTCATATTTTTTATGTTGATTTTGCAACGCGTGTTGGCTTTTGCCGGCGTTTGGTGGGTGGCGTCAGCAACGTGAACAGTCGCAAGTCACAAATCAAAATGCCTGCCATTGTTTGTTGTTGTTGTTGCTGCTGCTGTTGCTGTTGTTGTTTGTGTTGTTCCAGTTTTGCTACGTTTAGGCCTCTGAGCTGTCTACTTAGCCCGGCCTAGCTGGGCATGCGAATAGAGTTTAGGGCGAGGTGTGCAGGGGGGCAGAGCCTCGACAGCAGCCAATAAATCAAAACGTATATGTGCCTTTTTTTGCTGCCTGGTCATAACTTGATTTTTATCCTATCTTGTGTTAGTTGTTGATTTTGTAATTTATGTCACGGCTTGCATGCAAAAACTGGCGGAAGATTCAGTTATGGACATAATTGCTATCTATAAAAGCAGTCAATTAGAGCTTAAAGCTACGCTTAAATTACAATGGAATAATTTTTTTAAATATAAATCAGAAATCTATATTTGATATTTCTAAAAATTAAAGTATTTGCCTTAAAGAGCTTTAAGCTTTATGAATCGCATAACATAAATTATATAAAATTCGTGAAAAAATCGACTGTGCAGCTTCATATGCTTGCCCAAGATAAAAGCGCATTAAAGCTTTAATTGTATAGAAAACCGTTAAGCTCAGTAAAAAAAGTGCTTTTTGGCGTAAAGCTTTATTGATTGTATGAAAAAAATCATATACAACTCATTGAAAGCTTGGTTAAGTTTGATATTCAAAAAGAGGCTCTAAAATTTTAATATTTGTGTGAATCGAATGACAAAAAAACTTAATAAATTGTTTGAAATAAATCACATAACATACACTTTAAGCTCAATACCGATAATATTTTAAAGACGCATTTTAAATTTCAACGTTATTATCTGTATAAATAGAATAAAATAAGACACACCCGAAGCTTTTTGTACCCAACTTTTGACTTATTTTTACCTCCACTATTCAACAAAATTTTGAGGCTAAGCAGGCCTGATTTCAGCTCCTGTCTTAAAAGATCTTAAGTATTTACATGATCAATAAAACGAATACCGCATCCTTTAAGTGGAGTAGCTGTTAAGAAACTACTCGATTCGTTGCCGTCCGGTCTTGTCAATATTTTAATATCCATTTGGTGTAGATGCTGCAAAAGTTTTCCAATACCATTTACCATAATTCCACTTTGCACATTGACACCTAACCAAAAGTCATTCAAAAAGCGGAAAGACAAGAGCTGTTGCCCAGCTGAGAAGCTGCGCTGCCACTGAGTAATAGCCAGTAAAAAATTGTAAAAAGCACTCGAATGTTCAACTACTTTTTTCGACATGGACACTTAACTGACAATGTCTGACCTTTTCAGCAACTGGACGAGCTGAAGCGGGCACGACGACAGCTAAAAGTAAAAGCAAAATTTTGGACAACAAAATAAAGGAAATAAAAAAAAGCAGAAACTATATGTATATATATCTAAAAGTAAAGCACAAAATAGCAAGAAATAACTAAAAATTGATGCATGCACAAATGTGGTTGATGAGGGCGTGAGCAGAGTGAGGGGCGTGGTGGCTGGTTGAACCAGCAGCAAGTGAAATGCTTACGTGATACTCAAGTTGCCAGAGTGTGTGTGTGTTTGGGTGTGTGTGTGTGTCTGTCATGTGCTGAAGGTCGCAGGGAGGGCAGCAACAGATTCAGAGCCATAGACAAGTCAAGTCAGCGCATTGCTGCATACAAAAAAGGGGCCAAGACACAGAACGCAGGACACAGGACGCAGCACAATGTCTTGTGTTTGGTAGCGCCTTTTGTGTCACAAGTTGCCAGAGTTTTGGGGTGTCAAACTTGAAACTGTCAAAAGTTATGTCGGCCTGTCTGCCCGTCTGCCCATCTGCCCTTATGCCCATCTACGTGAGGCTGGGTGCGGCGCTGTCAACAGCTGCATAGACACGCGCCGGTTCAATATTGGTGGCAACTTTTGAAGGCAGCGCCAGGCACAAAGTCAGCGATTAAAAGCACATTTAAAGGCGTGGCACAACAACAGTACCGTAACCCCATAAGGTTGCAAACCACAAGCTGCAGCAGCGCTCAATGTGCCCCAGCCCAATGCCAAGCGCACAAATTGCCCCCAAATGAGACGCCAGCCATGCGGCGTCCAGCCTGCAAGTATGCTACAATAAACTGCAGCGGCACATGCTTGTGTATGTATGTGTGCGTGTGTGTGCACCGGTTGTTGCGTGTTTACGCAACGTAACCAAAGTCAAAACCTCGATTAGGATTCAATCTGCTGCGAGCCGCACTCGCAACGCTGCTTGTCCTTGTTGTCCTTGTGTCGTAGTCCTTGTTGCTGTTGCTGTTGTTGCGCCGCAGGTCAGCAGCAAAGTCAAACCGATTAAAACGCGCACATGGACCGTGGGGCAAACCGAAATGCTTTTGTGTCCATAGGTACAATGTGAGGCGTATTCTTCAAGGGGCAATTAACTGCGACGCGCTCGAAAGTATGCAGCAAAAAATTGTCGGGCGAAAAAAATAGTGCCTGGGCTCGCATGTGTGCGTGTGCATGTGTGTGTATCTTGCATAGATTAGATTTTTGCCACGGCCACTGACAAAATATTTAGCACTGGCAGCAGCTGCCGCTGCTCAGGGACCGCAACGCCTGCCCATAAAACAGCCATTAACGCCAGGAGCCCTTCCACAGCTCAATTTCCTTTTTTTCCCCCATTTGGTGTTCGTTTAAAGCGCTTAAATTTTGAAAGATTCTTCTTCTTCAGTCGAGCTGCTGTCAGCAACATGCGCATCCAATTGCAATTAGCCAAGGTGCAAGAAAAGCCAAAGCAGCCACAAGTGGGCGATGCGAACATGAAACCAATTTAAGGCGGGAGCAAAAAACGCAAAAAATACAAACAGCAGCATCAAAAGGCTAATCTGCTCTCATCGAGATCGGTTGTGCCGCGCATAGACAAAGTACGAGTTGATCAATTGTGCAATCTACGTGTGCTAAAAATAGCACAAATCGAACATTTCGGACGCTGTCTTGTGCAGTGTCGGCAGTTTGACAACAACAAAACGCAAGTGTAGTGCGATAAGACTGCATTCGTTGCCCGTTTGGGCAAAACATTACCCCTCTCTCCGCGCGCAGCCGCACAAGAGGGGCAATAAACGCGGTGCTTATCAGCTAAGTTATCTCTTTATAAGCTTAACTTTAACTTTAAAGTTAACAAATATAAACTAATTTAATATGGACAAGAACGTTTTTTCTAACTCTCAGCTTAGTAATAAGCCGATTGATTATGGAAAAATGCGCCAAGTAGCTGGCAAATCACCATTGGAAATCAGGACAGATTTTATTAATAGCCTGTTACGTACTGATACACAGAGCATCAGCACAATAACAACAACTTTAACATTCACCAGTGCCACTAGTAATTCTATTTACACCACGGCAACTGCTGCAACCAGCAGTGTGAGCCATTGCGGAAGCATGGATAACCATGCAGCTAGCTTTACCCAATGCTCCTCAGACTCTACCTCTCCAACAATCAGTGGAGCTTCTAAACTAGACTCCTTAGTTCTTAGTGAAGCTGCTACAAAATTAGTGGCTGCCCAAAAGAATTTGAAAAATAAGAGGAAGAAACCATTATCTCCCAATACTAGCTCTAAGAGGCCGAATAAAGATTTGTCGCTAGTCTCGCCCTCAGCATCAACAAGTATGGCAATCTCGGGAAACAGGTTTGCCTTGCTAGACATGGACATGGACATTGATGTAACAAACGAAAGCCATGTTGAAAGCCACAGAACTCCAAATGAAAGCCCTACTAGCACTTCTGAGGCTGATCAGCAGAACAATACTAACGTCAGTATTGATGTAAGTGTCACAGCCAACAACCCACAACATAATGCAACCAATATCAACGACCAGCTTCACGGTACCCGAAAGCCACCGCAAATAGTTGTGAGTGTTACTGACCTTAATGATCTTTTTGAACTCATTATGGAGGTCACTAGTTTAGATAACGTGGCAGTGAAAGTCAACCAAGGAGAAACGGCCAGAATATTTCCCAAAGACAGTGACACTTACAGAGCAATTGTCAATCATTTTGATGGTATTGGTATTGAGTTCCATACCTATCAATTGAAGGAAGAGAAACCATACAGGGTAGTAGTTAAGGGGCTTCACCATAGCACATTAAACAACGAAATTATTGAGAATTTTAAAAAAAATGGCTTTGATGCTCTGCAGGTTCATAACCCAAGACCAAGGAGTAACAAAGATGGAAAACTCAATATATTTTTCATAAATATAAGGCCATGCGCAAAAATCAATGATATATATGATATCAAAACTCTTTGCCGACAAAAAGTGAGGATAGAGAGGATGCGCAAAACATCTGAAATCGCCCAATGCACACGATGTCAGGAATACGGACACACAGCCAAATACTGCCGTCGTCACCCCAATTGTGCACGATGTGGTGAAGATCATCTCACGAAGCTATGCACACGTCCCCATGATGAACAGCCTTCCTGTTTGCACTGTGGAGGGAATCATATGGCAAGCTACAAAGGTTGCCAATGGTACCAGGACTATCTACGACGATCAATGGGCTCTACAATGAAGCAACAGGCTCATACGCAACCGTCTAGACAGATCAGGAGGAATCAAGATCAACCAAAGCAGAAACAACCACAAAGGAAACAGCAGCAGCAGCAACCAACTCGACAGCAACAAATTCCTAACATCCCTAGAGTCAATACTGGAGGCAAGTCCTATGCCTCAATAGCAAGGAACGCCAACGAACCTGCCCAGCGCCGTCTACATGGTTTGCAAGCGCAACATCAGCTACCAAAGCCAATAGAAAATATCAGGCAGCAGCAGCATCCAGCTGACGTTCAATCACTATTGGAACAACAGCAACAGCAATTTCTGAAATGGCAACAACAGCTGCAACTACAGCAGCAGCAGCAATTCCTCTTGTGGCTGCAGGAGCAGCAACGGGAACAACAAGAACAAAACAAGCAAAATAGTCAACGACTAGAACGGCTTGAAAAAATGGTCCACGAAATGGCCAGCATGTTAAAGCAATGGACAGGGGATGGATCGACTCCCCAGCTTCATAACAACGCCACAGCCTCCCAATGAATCCACTCAAGATCCTTATCTGGAATGTTAATGGCATCGCAGGAAAAGCCAGTGAAGTTGAGCTCTTCGCGCACAACAACAATGTCGACATTCTCCTTCTAAGTGAGATCAGACTAAACCGAGGACAAACAGTCAAAATACATGGGTACACCTTCTATCCAGCTTACAAGCCATCACGTCATAATCACGGTGTCGGAGGAGCGGCGGTATTCGTGAGGAGTTCTCTCCGCCATTTTCCACAAAGAGTAATTGAAACGAGCACCATACAAATGTCTTCAATAAAAGTTGCCACTGGTTTGGGAGACATGGAATTTAGCGCCATATACTGCCCACCAAGAAATAGAATTGAAGAAAGGCATTTCAGTGACATACTCGCTTCTTGCGGCCAAAGGTATCTGGTTGGTGGAGACTGGAATGCGCGACATTGGCTGTGGGGAGATACCTACAATTCACCCAGGGGCCGAGAACTAGCCGAAGCCATTACAGCCAGAGGAGCTAATATTCTCGCAACAGGATCACCAACTAGGTACCCATATGTGCCTAGTCACACACCTAGTTGCATTGATTTCGCATTATACCATGGGATACCGGATTCTCAAACAAATATCGGCCAAAGCTGGGATCTAGACTCTGACCATATAGCCCTTGTTGTAAATTTGCAAACAGATGGTTCTTATGTCAGGCCAAACCCTCGATTAATTACCAACCGTACTGACATCATGGCTTTCAGACAACATCTTGAATGCTCGATTCAATTAAATCCCACCTTGGACTCTGGAGTAGACATTGAGAATGCAGTAGATTTTCTAACTGAAAATATACATAGCGCTGCTACTGCCACAACTCCACCCAACACCGAGTCACGCACCATTCGTTATGGCATTGTTCTCACGAGGGAGGCTAAAGAGCTGATGAGAACAAAGAGGTGCCTTCGAAGAAGAGCAATTCGATCACAAGATCCTTGGGACCGAATTTTGTGGAACCGAGCAGCAAAACAGCTACGTATCCTCCTAAGGGAACTCAGAAGTGATTTCTTCGAGCAAAAACTGGCTTCCATGGACTACACCGTTGATGCAAACTACTCTCTATGGAAATGTACAAAATCACTCAAACGACAACCCTTTAGACAGGTTCCTGTCCGATGTCCTGGTGGCGAACTTGCTAAAAACGAAAGGGAACAGGCTAATGCTTTCGGATATCATCTTGAGGATCGTTTCACTCCTTATGAATTTGCTACGATAGAGCAGACCAGGGAGACCCATCAGACTCTGCAGACCCCCCTGCAGATGTCCCTGCCTATTGAGCCTATAAGGATTGAAGAAATAACTGACGCGATCCAGCTATTGCCGAAAAATAAAGCTCCGGGTATCGATAGAATCTGTAATGCTACGCTGAAAGCCCTGCCTACAAGCGCGCTTCTGTATATAATGCTAATTTTTAACGCTATTATCCGGCTCCAAGTGTTCCCAAAGCAATGGAAACTAGCAGCAATTATGATGATTCACAAGCCAGGCAAACCAGAAGCTGATCCTGAGTCGTATCGGCCAATAAGTCTCTTACCCTCCCTGTCTAAACTATGGGAGAGGACTATTGCCAAGCGGATAACTGCCATTACAAGCCAATGCAATATCTTGCCGGATCACCAATTCGGATTTCGAGAGGGACACGGCACTGTGGAACAGGTCCACAGATTGGTGAAGCACATCATGCAGGCTTTTGATGACCTAGAGTTCTCAAACGCTGTCTTCATTGACATGCAGCAAGCGTTCGATAAGGTGTGGCACGATGGATTACTGTACAAAATAAAAAACCTTTTACCCGCACCGTACTATGGCCTTTTAAGGTCATATCTGGAAGGACGCGAGTTCAAGGTCAAGGTAAGGGACACATACTCCTCCACCTATACTATGAGAGCAGGAGTGCCACAGGGCAGTGTTCTTGGTCCGCTGCTCTACTCGTTGTATACCTCAGATATACCCAGCCCTACCTCTCAACATATGGAAGATCCCTCTAAGGCTATCATTGCGACATATGCAGATGACATCGCAGTCATTTATAACTGCGAAAGTTGCGTAGAAGCTAGCAATGGACTTCAGGGGTATCTGGATACTCTCGCAGCTTGGTGCAAACGGTGGAACTTGAAGGTTAACCCGTTAAAAACTATTAACCCATGCTTCACCCTCAAAATGCGGATGCATATCCCTCCAATTCAGCTTGAAGGAGTTACCCTGGAGCAGCCGCCACAAGCTAAGTATCTCGGCATCACCTTAGACAAGCGCCTTACCTTTGGGCCACACCTCAAAGCTACGGTAAAAAAATGTCGGCGCAGACTGCAACAACTGCGGTGGCTCAACAACAAAAGGAGCACCCTGCCGCTGAGATGCAAAAGAGCTGTATATGTGCACTGTATTTTGCCGATATGGCTCTATGGAGTGCAGATTTGGGGGATTGCAGCCAAATCAAATTATAAACGCATACAGGTACTGCAGAATCGGGTATTACGACAGATAACCAACTGTCCCTGGTACGTACGCGGTTCTACACTCCATAAAGACCTCAAAGTGCATACAGTCGAAGAACAGATTGGAAGGCACACAAGCAGATACAGCGACAGATTGCTGAGACACCGCAGCCTGCTCGCCAGAGGACTACTCCCTGCCCAACCTCTAAGGCGACTCAAACGGCAAGGTTTTGCCAAGACGATTGGGCGCCAGTAAGACCACCCGCATTAAAATCCTCATACTACGTTATGGGGTTCGGCTCTAAATAACATTTCTATCCATGTGTTGTTAAGGTACTAAATTATGATTGTACAGGTTCTACACTTAATAAACATTTAAAAAAAAAAAAAAAAAGCAGCATCAAAAAAAAAACCAAGCAAAAAAAAACCGCAATAAGAATTAGTCGAGAGTACATGACTCTGAGATACCCTGTGACCAGAGTCGAGCTGCAATTACAAGCACACGAACTTATCTTTTCCTTACTTATAGCCCTATAAATAGTCAAATCGATTCTTATCGATATTATAGAAACGTGATAAGTTATCGATGCATTGGGCCCTAAATATAAGTCTTTGAGCTCGACTGATCGATATAGAAGATTAGACAGATGCTGATCAGGAATATATGTATATACTTTATGAAACCCATAAAGCAAAGCTTTCCACTGCCCGTAAATTACATTTGCTTAAGCCCGTATCGCCGATTTTACCCATTTTATACGCGAAAAGGGTATGAAAATAATAATAATATACTCAAGGCGTCGACATGGACGTCTTGGCGGGCGGGACCACGCCCAGCTGCTTGAGCGGTGTCTGCAGCAAATTAATTTGCCGAGTGTCTTTTGCAGCAGCCCGCGGACATGACCAAGTCCTTCAGAGACCAGACGACGGCGACGACGACGACGTCGACAAAGCTGAAGGTGAGCCAACGGGTGGACCCGCAGCTGAGTTAAGTTGAGTCGAGTATCTGCGTATCTACAAGTACGTAACCGCGTATCTGCCACAATATATCTCGGCATTAGAATTTCAATCTGAAGCGCAAACAATTCATTTAGGGGTACTTTATAAGAGTCTCAATCTCGGCCATCATATTCCTGTTTAAATAAAAATTTCGAGCAAATTGCGGCGCGGCAGTAAATCGTTTGTGGCAAATAAAATAAAAGAAACAGAATAAAAAAACATAAGCCACAGCATATCAAATTACCCAAGCAGAGCCAGGCAGATGACAAAGTGCGTGGCATGTGGCATGCGGCAAGCGACATGCGGCAGGGTAGACTGTGGCAAGGTGTAGCCGGCAAAGTAAGTCAGCTACTTGATAAGTGCCTCCCCCAGCGCCGGAAGGTTGCCTTACGATGCGGCTGACAGTCGTCGCATTTGATGCGATGCTGAAAAATTGTTGCTAATTTTTTAGCACTGACAGCACAAGCAGCTATCCGGGACTATCGCATTGCACGGAGGCTTAAGTCAAAATGGTTGGCATTTTCATTTTATTAGAGAGCAGTTGAAGAAGGTAATGCGGGCCACGGAGCATGTTGAAAGCCGTGCAACAAGCTTCGAGCAGTAAATACAAATAAATGATTGTCAAACAAATCTGTGAACTCAAAGAAATTGAGGTGGATGGAGTTCTTATGATTCAAATATGTTGTGTGTGCTTTAAATTGTTATAAATGTTATATGTTAATGTTAACATGAAGAAGGAGGAAGAAAAAATACCTACTCTCCTGCATAAGAAAAGTTTTCTGTTGTTCTCTTATTCTCACTCTCTCTCACTCACTCTTAGTTGCGCTCACATCATTGACAATGCACACACAAGTAGGATAACGGGATCGAAAGCATTGTGACCAATGCATTGATGTAAACACAGAGGACATATAAATTTCCTCTCCCGCTCACATCACTCTCTGCTCACTGCTCACTCTCATTAAACGGGATCGAAAGCAACAACGCAAAAATTGTGTCAACAGTGGACAAATAAATTATCTTCTGTACTCTTCGCACTTATGTTTAGTAAGTTGGGCATGCGTAACACACAGAGACAACAGTTTTGCATTTAAAGCCGCATATAGCTTAATTAAATCTAGCCTTAAAGTGAACTTATATGTTTTAACAATTTTTAAACAGTAGTACGTACATACATTTAATTCTCGTAAGCTGCCTTTCCCTTACACTCTTTTATTTGCATTTCTTTACCTCATTTGTCGCAAGCAATAGGCCACAAACAAAGGGCAACACACGCACTCACACACACACACGTTCACCTTTTGAGTGCACACTTATTGTAGTTGTTGTTGTTGCTGCAACAGAATCAACAACTGCTCATTGTCTTGTAAAAGCAGCCACCCCGCCCCATCCCTAATGCTACAGTGCAATTTAAGCAGCCACAGAAAAATGTTGCCAACATATTTTGCACAGTGTTTTCTTCCGCACACCCTCACACACACACGCACACAGCTGCAGTCGGCAACAGACAAGGCAGATGAACGACTTGAGGGATTTTGCTGAAATGACATTTGGCTCCACATGTGACAGGCATCCAGCTAGGGCAACAGCAACAACAAGAACAGCAACAACAACAAATGGCTGCAGCCGGTGGCATTGAAAAAAGCAATTTAAGTCAAGTACAGAAACACACACATGTGAGCAGCAGTACACCTACACATAGACTCAGAGCCTTGCAATCACGCACACACGCATGCCAATTGCTTTTGTGGCCTGCGCTCCGTCCCTTTCCCACACTCTCATTCCATTTGCAAATTTTGATAAATTGCCGCAGTTACCTTTCGTGGAATGGCATAGTGTAAACCAGAACCAGCGTTGCCAGATGTTGTCACTTGTCTATTGGCTTACAATGTGAGCGACTCAATTTGAAGTGAAGTAAAATCAAGACAAATGCACAAATGACACTAGCTTAAAATCATTTCCTTCCCTAGCCCCTCTCTTTATATATTCACCCAGCTGCTCATGCTCATTGCCAATAACAACACAAATTAAAGTATTACATTCAGGTAATTTTATTTCAATTTAAAACTCACAAACAGCAGCAATCAATCTAAAAGGAAATTAAAGCCAAAATCAAAATCGAAGTCATGAACTTTACAGCACCGCAAACTTTCCCCGCCAAATCGAAAAACAGGCGAAATGCCGGCCCAATGATAAATCTATGAAATTATTAGCAGCGCCCAAGGAAATCGAAGTCAAAACTTCGAGCTGCTGCATCAGGAGCAGCTCCTGATATATGGGCGCGCAGCAATCACATTTCGGGGAGTTAAGTGTGTGTGTGTGTGTGTGTGTGTGGGGCTAATTGAATTTAATTGCCCACTTAATGGCGCAACGAGCTAAGTGCAAGCGCAGGAAAAGAAAGTAAAGGAAGTAAATCTTGTGTAAACTGCGTTTTGCCATTTCGATGAACTTGACCATTATGGCCACAAGCCGAGCAATAAGTTTCGTGGATTGGGATTCGATGTCTTGCCGTTCGATTCATGATACCGGACATGAATATATAGATATAAAGATATATAGATATATAAATATATATATAGATATATAGATATATAGATATATAGATATATAGATATATAGATATATAGATATATAGATATATAGATATATAGATATATAGATATATAGATATATAGATATATAGATACA
This sequence comes from Drosophila littoralis, assembly GCA_018903485.1. Lineage (NCBI taxonomy): Eukaryota > Metazoa > Arthropoda > Insecta > Diptera > Drosophilidae > Drosophila > Drosophila littoralis. Next base: position 15,372,528 of record JAEIGF010000593.1, read on the forward strand.
TAGATATATAGATATATAGATATATAAATATATAGATATATAGATATATAGATACATAGATATATAGATACATAGATATATAGATATATAAATATAAAGATATATAGATAAAGAGATATAAAAATATATAGATAAAGAGATATATAGATATATAGAAATGAAGATATACAGATATATAGATATATGGATATATAGATATATAAGTATATAGATATATAGATATATAGAAATATAGATATACAGATATATAGATATATAGATATATAGATATATGGATATATATATATATAGATATATTGAGAATTTTGAGTTTCCAGCCCTGGTTTTTCAATATATCCTTAAAGGGATTTCGTGGAGATTCCAAGCAAGAGCTACAGTGTTGAGGATAATAAGATAAACAAGAACTTTTATAAAAACATTATTTGCAGCAAAGATTACATTTTGAATCTATTTTTAAAAAGTTTAATCTGTAACGCCAAAGTAGTATGTGCGATTCACGGGTGGTTGCAAGCAAGGCTTTGTGAACATTTGATCCAACTCGTATATCCAGTTCGTGAGGGCTGAAAAAATAAAAATTGCGGACAAACTTATTTTTGAGATTTTAAAAATTGGTTACCTAATTTCTCGCCGATCAGAACTGGGCATCCGCCGTGCAGAGAGCGCCGATCATAGTCAAAAGTTTCAGGCAACATGTTGTACCAATGCAGCACCTTGCCCCGTTCCGGCTGCACCACCAGGTCCAATTCGGGAAAGACAGTGGCGCCGCCTTTAACCACATCATTGAGCTGCATACAAAGGGTTGGTCTTATTAATCTAAAGAAAACTCAATGAAGCACTTACATAGATTAGCGTGGTAGCAATACGATCGTAGGGGAATGCCGAGCAGTTGAAGAAGTCATAATGGGACTCATAATGTCCGCCGAAAACATAATTTAAGAGCTGCAAATCTTGTTTAGAAAAGCCGGTTATTAGCAGTCCAGTCATGTCCTCGACCCGCTTCTGAATTCGCCAAATCATATTCCTTTCCAGCTTAGTTAGATTTCCGTTCAATATCCAAGAACCGGTCGCCGTGCGATCCTTTGATATGTTCGTTTTTTCCTTATCTTCCTTTTGAGTGACGTTTTGAATACCTGTGCGTTTGAGCGTTGGTACTCCGATACGGATCAGCTCGGCAATCTCCGACTCGTAGATTACATCATGGAAAACGACTACGTAAGGATCCTCGGACAACAGTTCCATTTTGAAGGGCGCTAGACGCAAAAACTCTGACGGCTTCGTTTTGTAATAGCAAGCCAGTCGAGTTGGTTTTGGATTGTGCGAGGAGCCACAGAGTTTGGCAAACGAGTTATCCAATCTTCCAATGTATCTATTTATATCGTCTGATGATTTTCTATCATTCGAATACTCCGCAAAAAACTCCTCCTGTCGAGCCCACAATTCGGGCTCATCCATTAAGAGAGCTTGAGCATGAGCTAGCTCACCTAAATGGATGCAAATGAATGCCAAGTATAAGGCTTTCTATGTTTGGTAAAGCTCACCGTTTGCAATGAGCGATCTGGCCAGGAGTAAGGATATATCGCTTCGCGACACGTTCAATAGCACATAAAGGTCGGCCTGGGACTGATTCCACAGCTGTCGGGCCGTTCGCAACCATTTAGTCGCATCTTGAAACTCAGCCGCTCGGAAGAGCAGAGCGCCCATCTCATAGCAGTCGAGGATCGAAAGATTCGCACTGTCAAACGGAAAGAACACATCAACATTTCACCCACCTTCTGTTTGAATACCCACTTAAGCTGCACTCCATCGAGCAGGCCCTTGGACATGTCTGCCGGTTCCATTTCATAGGTCTGCTGTACTCGGTACATGGCTGCCGTTGCCTCCATCACATCCCTGTGCAGCGGTAGCTCGGGTTGCATTGCTTTGATAAAATCAATTTGCTCTACATATTGACAGGGATTTAAATATGAAGAATCGAATGCTGTGAGCTGCTCGGAATCTTACCTTGACCGACCGGCTGCTGCATGGCCCTTTGCAGCTGAGTCCAGTCTGCGTGCATGTGACGTATGAGCGTGTAGGTGTGCAAGGGATTGGAGAGAAACTCCTTCTCGCGGCCCTCGGCTGCCTGCAGTGGACTTTCCAGCTCCTGGGCCAGCCTGCAGGGATAGAATCAATCTGTATATTGAATGTAAACAGCTTGCATCGATTACCTTCTCATCGTATCAACCTTCTCCTGCAGTTTGTCGATGTATTCGTGAAGATTGACTATGAGCTGCCTCTCCATCACAAGCAAGCGCAGCTTGTCAGTCACACATGTTACGTAGCTCCTGGCGGTTTCACTTGTCTCCCCTTGCACCACAGCCACAGTTAAGCCAAGGATACTCAGAACCAAGTGCAGTTTTGTGAGCTGCATCATCTTTGACGTGGTTCTGATGGGTGGATCGCTCGACCTGTCGTTAAATGTGGATTTGTGTTGATTAAAACGAGACGAAATGGTTCGCCATGCTTTAAGGTAGATTAAAAAGCTGACACCAGGCAGAACTTGATTTTGGGAATACCAATCGTCCAACGAAAGAAATATTTCAAGGTATTTTGATGACCCTCAAGATCTTTGATTTTGTGATCTTTTGCAGAAAATACTCTTTGGTGGTCGGGACCAAACGCTTTGAATCCTAGCATACAGCTGAGGTCGGATATCAATAAAACGACTTATATAAGGATTAATCTATATTTTGGCCAATTATAGGGCTTAAACTTTTTTATTATCGAAAGCTGAACACTTGTGAATATTTAAATTCCAGTGCACTGGGAAGAGTTCACTCATTGGCCGTCAGAAACTTGATGAGGACTGCAAGCGTAGTAAGAGAACAGGAGCTATTAAAAGGCAACCACTTGGCGTAGGAACTGCCCGAATGCTTACCTAGTCGATTGCCCACCACATTGGGGCACACGGTGTACTGGAAGTCCTCTTCGTTCTGGAGAATTAATGCATCGCCTCGACGCGGAGAGACGGCCATTTCTCGACTGGGTATGGTAATGGCACCACCCAGCGCCATGTCGTTCAGCTAGCGAATAGAATAAGCAGTTAAGAGAGTTAAGCCTATTCGCCTGGCTGGCTGGCATTTTACTTACAAACAAGATGGCTGTAGCCTCAATGGCCTCCACATTGACATCGATGGTCTGCAGTTGAAAAGAAGGCAAATATATTTATGAAGCCACATAATTGAATGGACTGCACCTGGTAAAGGTCCTGTAGCTGGAACGGATCCCGCGGACCGTACTTAAAGAGAAACATTTGGTTCTTGTGCAAATTGAGACCAGTCATGTCAACAATCCGATCCGTGAGCGAGGTCGTGATCACACTATATCTATCTGAAATGGTGCAGCCCTTGACGCCAGCGATTGTCCGCAGCCGAGCACTTGAAGGACAATGGTCGAAGGCATTCTTCATGTGGCCTATCTCGCGCTCATATATGCCATCCTTGTAGATGATCGCGTAGGGCTCGTCCCACGCCTCCTCCAGACGCAGTGGAGCTAGTTGAAGGAAGGGCGTCAATGAGTCATTCAACTCACAGACCAAATACGTATTCTGCTTGTAGTTGCCCCTGCATTGCTTCTGCAGCTCGCTGGGCGGCTCCGCAGACGCTGGCAATGGATGCACTGGCTCCTGCTGCTCCAGCTGGTGTTGCTGGCTCAGCAGCTGCTTGTTCTCCGGCTGCAGCTCAAGAGCGCGTGAGAGCACGGCGAGTGCCTCCACTCTCATATCTGACACAAATTCGATTCATTAGTTTGCGCCCATCCAAGGGCTCAAATCAAATACATACTGAGTTTCTTGAAAACCTTGAGCTGCATTTCGTAAATCCGCCCCAGAGACACGCCCAGCAGCTCATCATGCGGAGATGAAGGGCTGTAATTCGCAGCGGCTGTGGCCAGCCAATCGACAGCTTCATGGTACTTCTGCTGCTCGTACAGCTCCCGGCCCATGTGATAGCAGTCCAACGAACTCAGCCTGTGCGCGTAAAGTACAGGGTATTGATTCAGTAAATGAAAATGTCATAGTTAGAAGTGGCCTCGTGGAAAGACTGGAAGATAGCCTGAACTCGAGCATTCGAACTTCGTTCTATGCATACATGCTCGCATACACATCGAAAATAAAAACAAGTAAGAGGCTCTATTCGGGAGTTCCCGACGAGGGGATACTCTGGGGAATACCCGATAGCTATACAACTCTAGCCCATATAACTTACGAGATTTGCTCAAAAAACAGAATTTCAATATCGATTAAAATCGATTACTTGGAAACGGGGCAAGTTATCGATTACCGGAAGCAAACTCGTACTGCTCGGACACTAGGCCTAGGACGTAGGTCCTACGTTCCAAACGTCTGTCTTTTGTCGGATGGAAGTGAAGTGGGAAACGCCTCCAACTTCCTGTTACATACATATGCTATTCTTTTGATAAATCTTCAAGAAACTTATAGTAAAAAAACTCACCTCAAGTGTTTGTTGTTCTCCAACAGAAAGGTTGCGGGTGCATAGTTGTAGAACTTGAACAGGAACTGAAGGCTCTGTGCCGCCTCCATGTGGGCATCGCGTGTGGGCAGAAGCGAGAGCAGTCGCTGCTGCATCTCCAACTGGTCACTGCCCGGCTGCTGGGTCATGTAGAGCTGCCATGCTGACCAGTGCTGACGCATGTGCGTTATTATCCGGAAAGCAAACAGGGGATTCGACATATACAAGTCGGGATGTCCATCGAGCTGCCGTATGTTTTCGCCATACTCGGCAATCGCACTATTGCGGAATAAACTAGATATGTCTGCCGGCATTTGTGTAACTATTTACCCATTGATGAGGCGAAGTCTGTTCTCCAGCTCCTGGGCATATATGCGTAAATTATGGAGCAGCTCGCGTTCCAGCTTCACAACATTTTTGAGTGCGCCCACGCTAATATTTACGCTTTGCGCCGAGGCAAACGGCAGCAGCAGCAGGCACAGTATTCCAACCATCGTGTGTGACTGGATCCAGATACACGCAGTTGGTCTTCACCCTGACTAATTCACATATCAAAGGGAATTCCATGCATAAACCAGATCCAATGCAATTAGGCTGGACCGGCAAAAGTTCAGGTGGAACTTGTGCAAGTCTTGGTGAGCAATAAGCTAAAATAATGTCTAACATTTCAGTAAAATCCTAAATTCCATTCAAAAATTTGGCAGTTGTATTCACAGTTTTGGCAGCTCTGCTTGGTACGTTTGAAACAGTTTTGTTGGAACTGTAAGATACCAGCAAGCAGTACGCCTGCAAGCAGTGTGCTGCTTGACTACTGCTTCCTGTTACAGTCGATAACTTTAAGCGCAAAAATCGATAGGTAATCGGTAAATTTGAATATGTTTATGTATAAACTAGCTTCAGCTTATTTAATATAATTTCTATATTTAATAATACTGATTACTTTTGGCCTATTTAGTCTAAATGTAAATATTAACATTGTCAGCGAAGTGTGCATGCTATTTCGTCTCGCAACAGTGCACCAGTGTCGTCGTCCTCGTACTCTATTTCCCCATCAAACTCGGCCATCTCCTCGTGCAAAATCTCTCTTTCATCGATTGGCGTCCTACGCCTGCGACAAATGTTGTGCAAGGCACAGCACACATTGACGACATTTGCCACAAACCTGGCGTCATACATCAAGGCGCGCTGCATGCATCCAAATCGGCTTTTGAGCAGGTTAATGGTCCGTTGCACAACAGATCGTGCTGCCGCATGCCTCTCGTTGAAACGCTGCTCCACCGAACCCCCGTCAGCGTTTTTGTATGGCGTTAAAACATAATTTTCCAGTGCATAAGCCGTATCGGCCAAAACATAATGGCATTTCACGTTGCGTGACAAGTATTCCCTGGCTTGGCTATTGCTCCAGATATAATGGTCACTACACGAGCCAGGATGCGTACAGTCTATTGCCAGGATCTCCATGTTGTAGTTGCACACCTGATGAGTAAATTCTAGTAAAGAGCGCCAGTTGCTGCAGGGTACTCAACTCGCACATACCAGCATAGCATTGATGCTGTAATAATCCTTATCGTTAAAGTAGATGGTTTCATCCCGCACCGGCTTCAGGATTTTTACTTGCAATCCATCCACGCAAGCGACGACTCTGGGCAGCCGATAGTTTTCATAGAAGTAGTCGCGAGATTGTTTTATCTGCTGCTGGGTCATTTGCAGTGTAATTGCTTCCTGGCACAGCACCGCCTCCATCAGGGGAATCACATTGTGCAGTATTCTGCTAAATGTGCTCCTGCCAATGTTGACGGGACGATTCTTTGACACGGACAACTTGTAGGAGCCGGTGGCTAGGAAGTGGAGAGTTGCGGCCAGCTGAAGCGCCGGCGTTAGGTAGGACAGTGTAAAATCTGGTTGAATTTTGCGCAATATCCATTTAAACGTTTCCTTGTCCACTCGAAATAGCTTAATGAACCTGGAAGTACACTTTGAGCATAACGCACGGTAGACAGCCGAGTTGCCTGCAACTCACCGCGAATCCGGCAGACTGAGCACACACGTATTTGCTCTGGAGGTTTTATTAACTCTGCGCTGATGCACTATTTGCTGTTTTTTCGCCTCCAAACAAGCGATTGCGAAAGTAAAGGTCATTTTTGTTGTTTCTAGTTTGGTTGCAAGCAAACAAAACAAAATTAAAATTATTAGAGATGTGAATTGGGGATATCGATTAATATGCATTTCCAATGTTGCCATACTGAGTTGATAGCGTTGCCTGATCGGCAAATTCATATTTCTTGACATTCAAACACGAACAGAAAAGCTTTTAGCATAACAAAAGCTGCGTTTGAGTGAATATTATTGAGGGTGTTCCTTCAATTGAAGGCAATTGATTTAATGGCCAAATCAAATTATGTTTAGCAATAGTATTCATAATAAAACAACAAATAAAATTAATATAATTAAGCCAATTGTAACAAAAAACTCTTGTGTATTGAAGGTATCAGCCCATTTGGTAGCGATTAGTTTTGATTATCGATAACAGTACATCATTATCCGCACTACCCTCTAAAAGTATCTCTTCTATCAAACAGCAAACAGAGTGCCCAAGAGCAATATTCACAAATTAGATTAAACTCAGTTTGATTCAACAGCTAAAAAACAAGTAATTCGCAGTAAAGTTTTCTCACGGCTTCTCAGTTGCATTTGTGCTCTTACTTGCAACGGTTCAGTCAGCGTAAAATAAATGTGTATGCTCAAAAAGTGCAACAAATTGTGTTAAAGCGATCAATAATTCTACAGGGCGGACGCAACGCGCTCTAAGTGTGGTATATGTGTTTACAATAAATAATTATTAACGTTTTTGACAGCAAGAAGACCACAAGCAACGACATGCTCCTACAGAGAAACAAGTAAAAAGCGGCATATGGTTTCTTTCGTTTTTGCTCATTTTTGTGTTACCTGCATAATTTAATTAGTGTCTCGCTCGCTGTGTGTACATTTTCTGTTTGTGACGATCCCTATCCACATACTAGCACTCCCCCGCCTCATTTTGGCTTGTCTAGACTCTGGTTTTATTTGCGTGTTAGTTTTATCTGTTGACATATGTTTGTATGTATGTATGTTTGTATGTAACTGAGTTGTTGGTTACTTTATTTGTTCATTTTGCTTTATTTTTGGATTTTGTTTTGTTCATCATATTCTATCGGCGTTGCCAATGCAAGTCTGGCAGGCAGGCCAGCTGTTGGCTTTTGGTTGCATGACAACATTATAACACGACCAAGCCAAGCATTTCATGAAAATCACTGTAAACTTTATGTGCATTGCAGACGTATTTTTTTCGGTAAATTTTTTAATTGTTATCAATTTGATTGTCATTGTCGGCCTCTAACACGACAGTCCGGCAACGCTGCTCATCGCTCGCACGACCGCTCTCGAAGGTTGCCTTTGCTCTTGCGCTCCATTTATTTATTCTATTCGCTTTTATTTATACAAAACGATAAAGTGTCTTTTATTGATTTCGGGCCCTCGAGCGTGCACGCAACAAACGTCGGATTTGTTAATTGAAAGCGTTAATCAATCAACGCTTTAGTGTCAGCGCAGCTCGCTGCCCTCTGTTTCGTTGTGTTATCACAAATTTCGCGCGTGTTTTCGTTAAAAATTTGAGCGCTTTTCTTAACAGGTATCTTGTTTATAAATATGTACCCCTCTAAATAATAGCGTGTACTTGGTATGTACATGTCTAAATGCAGTGCGATAAGATAAACGGCACCCAGCTGGAATTAAGAGGGTGCTTAATTACATGCCACAGCCCACGCACACTCGCACTCACGTGCATTTCGGTTGAGTTGAAATGTCAAGAGATTGCGACACTTCAAAATGAGGCGCCATTAAAAATCACTCATTATATTTACACATATACTGTCTGTGTGCGTGTGTGTGTGTGCGATTGTGCGGTTTGTTGCCTCTGTGTGTGTCAGTTAACTGCGATTTGTAAATATTTGCCGCAATATACTCGCATTACACTTGGAGACGCCAATTTGGCGCATGGGCTCATGAGCTGTTGCTGTTGCTGTTGATTGTGCGCGCGGGGGAGGCGGAGCTCTGCCACCGCCTGGCATCAAGCCAACAAATCGGATGCGCAACAATAGACCGCAATTGCCATACATATTTGTGTACAGTAAAAGCTGCATTAAGCGGACATTGCATTCCGCAGCAAAAAGGATAATTAACCGAACTAGATGAAATGAATGCGTATATTCTTGTTATTTCTTAGTCAAAGGTAATACCGCACACAGACTAAAGGCATATTTGTCTGTTTTTGCGTCGACACGAAAGAAATCTAAATGTCCACTTAAGGCAGCTTTCACTGTGCCCACCTGTACCTGTGATAAGCCAGAGAATTCACTCAATGTGAACGGTAACTTGTTGCCGCCGCGTGAGCGAAACAAAAGCTGTCGATTAGATAGATATGATTGTTTATTTAGGGAAACACAGCTGGAAAAAAGCGTTAAGCATATAAAATCAATTAGAGTCACAGTTAAACTTCAACCTAGCGCCGATCGTCGGCATCAAAGCTGCTCGCCTTCAGTTTTAGGCTGCCGCGGGTCAGCTGATTCAGATCGATAATGGACAGGTACGGCTTGGGCGGCACGCTGACGCCCAACGTGGGCACGGCCAGCTCTATGGAGAGAGGGCCGGCGGCCGCGGCGGCTCGCTTGTGGCGACTGCACGCGCCCGGCTCGCTCAAGCCAAGGGAATACTGATCGTGGTGGGCACAGCTGGCGGTTACAGCGCGCCGATAATTGCGATAGCCGCTGAAGCAACTGCTGCCGGGCGCAATGGGTATGGGTCGCGTTGGCGAGAAGCCGCCCTCGTCGGAGGAGACGCCGCCGCCGGCTGAGTCATAGCAAATGCTCAGATTGGTGTACGCAATGGGCGCATGACAGCGTGTCGTCTTTGGCCTCGGCTTCACCTCGTAGCGTGTCCTGGAGCGGGAGCGCGAATGATGCGTACGCGGTCTGCCGCGTCGTTTGCCCTGCAGTCGCATCTCCGACACCAGCGGCACGGCCAGCACATTGATGAAGCGATAGTATTGCAGCAGAGTGCGTGCCAAATTGCGTCCAACGCGATGATCTGCATGTTAAAGAAAGAGAGAATTAGCACAGTTGGAGCCAAGTTACGATCACTTACATCCATCCTCGTTGTAGAGGGCAATGGTCTTGCCGTCGCGCAGATAGTGACCCGCCATGGACACTTCCAGGGTGTACGCATTCACCGTGTCGCTTAGGCGCTCGCAGCAGTAGCGCCTAACGCTGCCCGCCTTGCGCTCGTCCGCATTGAACATAGTATGCTCGGCAATATAATCCTTGGCATTGCTGGCAAAGAGCCGTGGGAACACCAGATGCCGCTCATAGCGATAGACGTCCTCGTATGTGTTGCCATAGATGAAGCAGCCGTGCATGCTGCTGTTCGCGTGCAGGTCGATCACAAAGTCAATCTGATATGTCTGTCCAGGAGGAAGAACAAGTAAAAGTTGTTGCATTCCACACAATACCAAATGTAATCGACTCACATCCGAATTATCTAACTCTTTTAGCATATTCCTGATGGCATGCAACTCCGGCTGCGTATACTCGGACGCCACATGCCAATTGCGATTCATATCCTGTCCCATCAGATTGCAGCGATTGTTGCCCAGAAAGACACCATCCGGATTGACCATTGGCACAATTTTAAATACGAAATGCTCGCGCAGCACTTGCGCAATGGGATGATTGCCCACCAGAAATTCGATGAAGCCCTGGCAAACATGAGATGCAGGTGCCTCGCTCGAGTGCGTTCGACAGAGTATGACAATAACGCGTATGAAGCTACGCTCCAGGCGACTCGTCGGACGCTGGCTATGCGTCACCTGATCCACTGTCAACAGATCCACATTGCGATTTTGCTGTGAAAAACAACAGGCATTAAATATGAGCATGGATGCTGAGCAAAATAGACAACACACCAAAGATTTGACCAAGACGGAGCGCGTGAAACGCTTTTCGGGTCCCTGGCGAGCATCGATCACATTCAAATAGGACTGCAGGCGGGAGTAGCTGTAGGGCAGGGCCAGGGCGAACATATACACATCCTCCTCCTTGTCAAAGTTAAAGCCAAAACTGAGCACATAGTGGCCCTGATGCATGGCCGAGCGATAGAAGAACACCTGACGCTTGGGCAAACGCTGCCATTTGGGCCGGCTGGAGGACTTCACAAGCGGCGTTAGGCCGCAGTTAAACAGATTGCGGCTCTTGCTGATGTTCACAATGTTGAAGAGCACACGCTGATCCTGTTTCACATTGTCCACGGTAAAATTGAACCAAAAGCGATAGCGCGGATTGCATGTGTCTGGACGCAGAAACAAATCGTACTCGAACTCGCCCACCAGCTCCGCCTTGCCCAGATTTCCAGTCTCAAAGGCCGCATCAAAGCACAAATGACCGCGCTTAGCCTTGCCGCTCTGCCCGGGCGGTCGTATGATCACGCGCGAGACATTGCCCAAGCCACCCTCGCCATCGCTGTCCTCGCTATCTGGAATGGCAGTGTTTAAGGGATTACAAACGGGCAGTTGAGTAGAGTTAAGCTGTGCGTGAAGATCTAAACCAAATACCATCTGAGCCGCGCTCATACATGCTCGTATGCTGCAACGGATCACAGGCTATGCCCAGCATTTTGGCCAATCTCCGTTATGGGGCAAGTGCTGCTAACTTCTAAGACTCTTCTAATGCAACTGGCGCCTGCTAATCCGGCAGCTATGCTGTCAGAAGTACTTTCACAACACCTTACCGTATCGCAAAAGGTTAATCCTGCCGCGCTGCTATCTTTAAACTCGACAGGTGGAAGAAGAGGCGGCACACATATGTGTGTCTTGGTTATCGCGCTTTTGCAACTTTTTAGCTGCAACTGCCACGGAACTGCCGCCTCAAACGTCAACGTATGAAATTGAATAGTCGCGGTTGCGTTGCCCGCAACCCAAATGGGCGGCATTGCAAGTGCCACTGCGGCAATGTCGTGATTTATCAAGGAGCAGCGGCCAGCTCAAGAAATCTGCCACACTCACCTGAGTCACCCATGCCGCGTGCAATTTGATTGGATTACAGCTGGCAAGGCGTATTCCTTGGTGAGCGCATTGAATCGCTTCGCTGGCCAATTTATAAATAGAAATTCAATTAACGGAGCACATTTGCCGCCCACTTTTTGGATTTATGTCTTGGGCCTTTCACTTTTCTTTGACGGCACTCGATTCGCGTGCGATGTCTTGGCTACAACTCTTATAGATTCCAATCAGCGTAGACTATGCGTCGCCCTATTGCCCAGGTCTAAACTGGCCGTTTGGGCTGAGTTGGGCTGAATGAGAATGGCACACACAGCCCGATTGCTGCCGCTGGCCTGTCTAATGCATTGCTTGGCACTTTTCACGTTGCCATACACTCGCATACACACACACACACACACACACACACACACACCTGCACACTCACCTGACACTGGCTCACATGTGCTCCTGTGTTTGATCGATATAAACGCGCGCAGTTGGCATTGCGGTTTTGCCCAGGATTCACACAGTTAAATTTGCGTCACGGCAGTCTTTAACTTTTTGGCAGCGCAAACTTCGCGTAACTCGCATTAAAAAGAACCAGAAAGAAAAAACTGGGCAACGGCGTTGTCAAAGTTGAAGACCTAATTGCCCTGCCGCTTGTTGCAGCAGACACACACATAAATAACCCCCAGACACAACTAGGCGGAAACTAGTTCACGGGGCGAATCGATAAATAAACTCAAAAATCGTGTGGGGAAACACAGGGCGTACGCGTGTTTAACTTATGACAGCCACTGTCGCACTGTTGGCGTGTCGTATAACGTAGTATATTTAGGAGTCCATAGCATGTCCAAGCGCAGGTAGCTTTTAATATAACCCACCGCCCACCGTTCATTATAATATTTTATTTTTGTGCCTGTTTTGTTGTTTTCCTTTTTTCGACGAGTAGATTTTTTGACTAATCCTTTATGAATGTATCTTGCAGATTAGGCAGCGTACGCCCACCGAAGCGTTGCAGAAGCGACATGGACAATATCTCGACCTCGGACATTGTGATCATCAATGGCAACTCACATCCGGATCTGGCCAATTCGGTGGCCGAGCGCATGGGCCTCAAGAACGGCGGCTGCTCGGTGTTTCACAAATCGAATCGCGAGACCATCGTTGAGATAAGCGACTCGGTGCGCGGCAAGGATATTTACATTATACAAACAGGCACCAAGTGAGTGTGGGAGTATCTACAAACTGTAGAGCATAAGTAAATCTGTATGTTTTTCCCAACAGGGATGCCAACAACAATATCATGGAGCTGCTTATTATGGCCTATGCCTGCAAGACATCCTCGGCTCGCTCTATTGTCGGTGTCATACCCTATTTGCCGTACTCGAAACAGTGTAAGATGCGCAAACGCGGCTGCATTGTGTCCAAGCTGCTGGCCAAAATGATGTGCACCTCAGGACTCACGCACATCATAACCATGGATCTGCATCAGAAGGAAATTCAAGGCTTCTTCGATATACCCGTTGATAATTTGCGCGCCTCGCCCTTTTTGCTGCAGTACATACAGGAGAGCGTGAGTGGGAGACAGTAGTCTTTATATATACATCTATCTAACTAATTGGTTTTGACTACACTTTAGATACCCGACTACCGCAACTCGGTGATTGTCGCACGTAATCCGGGGGTTGCCAAAAAGGCCAATTCCTATGCGGAACGGTTGCGCCTCGGCTTGGCTGTCATACACGGCGAGCAGAAGGAGGCTGAGAGCGATGAAGTCGACGGCAGATACTCGCCACCGCCCACCAGGTGAGTCTCCAAGCTAACCAAGCTTTTTTCTCTGCCCCCCAGCCAGTTTGTCTTTGTTATTTGTGTATTTTATTTGGCTCTTGATCTTCTTGTTATGACTGAAACTCAAGCGTAAATCATTTTCTGTATATGTTTTTTGCAAAATACATAATAAAAATGTTATGCGAAATATGTGCATTTGTATATGATTCGCTCCATCATTCCCACCAGGCATTGTGTTTATGCTGAGTAGCTAGCTCTTTGTTTATACGTGATTGAATATGTTTGTTGTCTTTAGCTAGAAGTTTTGAGATTAAGCTGTGACTTCACTTTGTACTTCAAAAATACAGCAGTTGTCCCTGCTTTCGGCTCTTGACATATTGTACTTAGAATCAACAGCAGTTAACTTATTTGCATACATACCACATTTGGGCATTTCCAGCAGAAGTTCCTACGTGATCAAAATCGAAAAAATGTTTCTTTTGATTGCTGTCATCAAAGTTTATTGGGACAATATTCCCAAAACGGAAAATGGAGAATAATTTTGTTTGTGTTGCTTTGAATCACTTTTTATGACGCGTTCTCTTAAAAATCTGCCTCAGTATAATGTTCGCTCTCGCATCTTAAAATATCTATTAGAGAATATACCAAATTGTTTGTACCAGGTGTGAGTCAATTACCTACCTAAATTTTCTACCTTCTCTGTTATCTAATGCTTTACAATATGGAAAAAAATAAAAATGATTATGCTAGAGTAGCATGTTTCTCAGATTGTGCTAGGTAACAGAACAGATTTTTGGCGGCTTTTGTCTTATTATAGATGCCGACAAGAAACAAGTGTTTCCATCCTGTATTTGCTTTCGAAGAGTTGATTAAATACTGGCTCCCAGCCCAGATAAAAGTCTTCTTCATTAAGTGAATTTTTACCAAGCATCAGGAAACTCGAACAACTCTTATACGCTCTTTAGTGAAACTCATTATTATTATTATTATTTCTATTACATTTACTTTGTTAGACTTTTTTTTATTTCTTTTAACACCGTTTCACAATTAACAAATTGTTGTGTAAGTGTCATTCAAAAAGCAAAGCTTAAAACAGAAAGTTTATCATCAATTATATGGAAAACGTACGACTATCACGACTATGCGTCGCTCTGGAATTGCCCAAAAACACTTCGTTACATTAACTAGTTTTGCCGTTCATTTAACGAAGATTCCATTGTCATTGATATCAAGCACGAACCATTCCATGTGTAGAGCAAGCATACCGCACTCTCAAACACGCCTTGAACTTTTGTAATTGTTGTCCAATCGTACTTCACCGACAACAGATGCATTGAGGTAATAACCTTCAGCTATGGCTTTCGGTATGCTGTATCGTTTTGACCGAATCGGCTGTAATTGCTTTTACGCATGTTGGCAATTTTATTGCCGTCGTTGCAAATTCCGGTGCGTTTAGCATTGAGCGAAAACGAAAACAATATCATTCTCTTTATTTATGCAGGGCGTATTGCAATATATTAGGAAATTCTGTTGAAATGTGCATACCAACGGCGTCTAGGTTTGTATTTTAAATACAAATATTTAACACTTATAATTTGTTTAGTTTATACTGAAACGCGAATTGTATATGTACTGTCATTTTTCTTTTTTGGTTTCAATATCGACAACTACGACAACGCACCACCACTTCCACAACAACAACAACAACAATTGCTACTACGAAAACGTACCACACCACAAAACATCTTCACACGACATCCACACACAACTACTTTGCACAATAAAATGCCAAAAAATGTCAACTGCCACACTATTAACAAGAAACTCTACTCCACAACATGCACCCAGTAGTAGCCGCCAGCGCACCACCTCTGTATCGGTGGGTGTGCCGGAGCATCCGGTCAAAGTCAAGCCGCCGCTCACAATTGTGGGCGATGTGAATGGACGCATTGCCATTATGGTGGTATGTATTGGTGCTAAGGACTAACTATATAGATATCTGACCGTTTATGCTCTGCAGGACGATCTGATCGATGATGTGCAAGCGTTTGTGGCCGCCGCCGAAATGCTAAAGGATAATGGTGCCTGCAAAATATACGTGCTGGCCACGCACGGTCTGCTCAGCTCGGATGCCCCGCGTCTGCTCGAGGAGTCGGTCATAGATGAGGTGTGTATCTAAAGTTTAACGCTGTTGGCTTCACAAACTAATAACGTTCTTTTCCATTACGCAGATTGTTGTCACCAATACCATTCCACATGAGGTACAGAAGTTGCAATGCAACAAGATAAAGACTATTGATATTTCGATACTGATCGCTGAGGCCATACGCCGCATACACAACAAGGAGTCAATGTCGTATCTGTTTCGTAATGTAACGCTAGAGGATTAAGGATGCGTCTGCTCGCACCTACATGCACACTCATCCAAACACACACACATACTCTCACACACACATCACTCATGTACTGTGTCACAAATGGTCACTAGCCAGTGTAGTAGCTTCTTGGAAGTTACATCTTCTTTATATTGTTTGTTTACCACGCCCTACCCCGCTTTAATTTTATTGAATAGAAACTATTAAAAAGCGCGCTCTACGTGCGGCTGCTCAAATAAAACGAAATATGCTTTAAAATTGGCAAATTCTTATATATTGTAATTGATATTCAAATAAAATTTTAATTTTAATTTATAAACTCTTTTTACTTTTTGTTGCATACTTTTTGGCTGAGACACAAAACATAGCATTGTCAAACGTAAAGTTTTCGTACATATGTGAATGAGTAAGCCCTATAACATATTAACACCATTTTAACTTATTTGAAATACAAACAGAACCAATTTTATATGTGTGCTAACTGATAAGGTAAACAGCCCACGAGCTGTGCAAGTTGCCAGCCAGGCACTTGGCAGCCTATAAAATGCAAATACAAATACAAACAAAGCTAATCGACATTTTGCATAGCTAAGGTTTAACAATAAATAGCCATTGTTAACTTGGCCAGTTAGCCGAAAGTCAATTAAGTCCATTTTGGCGGAAATGCGACACTTATTCCCATTAATTGTTAACATTTATTGGCAATGGCTAATCGCAGCCAATCGCATTTTTTATTTTAATTTATAATTATCATAAAAAGTTTAATTGGTACACAATTTAATTGTAGCCATAAATTGTTAAGTCGCATAATTTTGTGTTCATTATGAGCAATTAGGTTTTTTTTCTGGCCACATTTATAAAGCCAACTAAACAAAATTAATAATAAATTTAAATTGAGTGGGCAAATGCGGCATAAATCAATTTGGCAAATAATTTTGCGACTTTTGTAAACTGCATTTAGTTTCATCTTTTTTTTTTGCTCCCTTTAAGTATTTGTTATCTATTGTATAAGCAAATTTGACATTTGGCAAACACAATAAAGTATTACAGCGGCTGACAGATGTGCTTCATAAAAGATATTTAAGCAAATATTTGGGCGCGTGTTTTTGAAGTGCGTTACGGAAATGAGAACAGCCCGATAAGATTACAGACTATCAACAATGCAATTTCGAGACATGCAATTCCCGTTATGATTAAACTCATGACGTGATCTCTACGTGTGTCTTTTGTGTTTGTGTGTGTGTGTTAATTAAAATTACAAATACTGTGATTGTACACGCCTCATAAATTAAACATGAGGCCAACTAAGGGCTGCGCTTAGTTGTTCGCCAACTTGTACAGCAAGAGACGCTTACAAATATTTGCAGCAAACAGAACGAGTGTTAAATATGCTAAGAAAATGCAAAAATGAATGAATATATATGCATGCATATCAATTTATAAATCTACATAGTGCCTTGTGATGTTACAAAAAAATGCAGCAAACAACTTCAACTGATTACGTATCTGAACAATGTCTGGGCGGTGTGGCAATAAAATGGGCATCGTGCAAAAACAATATGGCAGAAATATTGTGACTTAAGATTTACAGCTTCACTTGGGTTTTTCTCCGCTCGAAAGTCACAACGCATTTTAAAAAGAACGCATATACATATAATTTATTCATTTTCTTAGACTTGTCTTATCTTACCCAACCAAAATTGCTAATTAATAAAAATCAAGGTTATAAAGCTATTTTTATTAATTAACCAGGCGCTTAAAAGGCAGCCCATAGCCCGAACTGAAGCATATTAAAAAGCTATCTTTAAAAATTCTTTTTTATTTTAGACTTTAAAAAGCACAGCCATATGAAATTTAATATTTATATAGTCGGATCTATGTCAAAATTTACTAGAATATATTAATAATGTCAAATAATCTGACCCAAGTATAAAAGATATTCTAGTTAGTTAGTTTAAAATGGGAAAAAATGTGGCAAATCATGATTCAAGCCAAAGCCTGGGAATATACCTGGTTCCGAAAAAAAACCTCAAAGCAAAATTTGAATCGAACAATTTATCTACTTTTTTTTCTTGTTTCTGCAGTCAAGTCTAATATATCATAGTGCATGTTAGCCCAACAGGAAGTCAGTTGAGTTCGCCGCCTCTAAGGTCAAGCTATAAAAATAAAATACGTTCGAAAAGAATGCAAAATGAAATTATTATTTACCTGCGCTAACTGTCACTTGTTAAGATGTTTACATGCTTAGTGGCAGGTCTTACTGAAATCTAATATATCTTAGCGCATGTTTGTCTAGCAGGAGGTCAGGCGATAAGCTAACCAACTATTTGCTCTACAAAATGCCAAAACAAAGTTACCAAAAACTCAGACAGAACCTTCAGCAATGCGTCAGTTGATGCCACAAATTATCTGGCCACATTTTAGCGATATCAAAGCCGTGCGTTTGTTGTTTATTTGCACAGCAGATGCTAAAGGCAACTCAAGATCCACAGAGTTCTAGGCCTGTGGGTATAAAATTGTTTATTCCAACGTGGTGTTAAAGGCTTAGAGACAATTGAAATTAACTTGACTACAGACCACTTGATAATGCAAATTTGTGTACATTTGGCAGCACCTTGTGTCATTTAACAATTGTAAATGTACTGCATAAAATTCATAGTTTAACCAGAGCTATTGTGCTCTCTCGTCTCACGTGAAGCGGCTCAACGTCACGCAATCAACTCAACTCAAGTAAAAATAAAAAATGGCTAAAACGCTGTTGGCCACGTTGCGCATACGCCCCGTCGCCCAGTTGCCGTAGTGGCGTGCATTGAACCCCGCTTTGGATGTTTCAATGTAATTTCCGTAAGCTATATACAAACTGCATAGTGTTTAGCATATTGATTAGCTGGCCCATCAAAGTTAATAGCCCAAATGTCAGAGCTGTACGTACTGTTTGTTATAGCAAATATTCCTGTGTCTAAATAACATTGTTATTGTTTTTTTTTATTTTTTATCAGTGGCCCATTAATGGCTCAAACAATGTTGTCAGCTGTCGCTGCTGCGCGTCGCTTGTTTTCATATTGTTATTTTTTTTTTCCACTATCACTCAAAATTGATTTGCTAATTCATGTTGCTTGTTGGCAATTCATTAGCACGATATCTGTGTGCTCATAAATTGGCTGAATGAGCGCGGCTTAGCGCCATTTAGCACTCGGGCTGTTCGAGGCGAACGCGGCTGGCATTAAAACTAGCCAATTGGCCTAATCCAATTTGGCTAATTTTATCAGGAAATTGCGTTAATATAATAAGCAAAAAAAATTATTAACAATTTGTGATCGCAACAAAAGGCAATACGCATTTAACTTTCATTACGTTCTTTTATTTTTATTTTTGTTTTTTTAGGCACATTTATTTTTATTTATAATTTTTTATGGTTCGGGCGTAATGAGTCTTACATTTGACTCAACCAAACACTTAGGGGTGTTCAGTATTTAAGCTAATTATAAACTCATTTTCGTATTTCTTATAATATACCACAAATATGTTTAATAATTTGCTAGCAATGCTTGTATTACGATATAAACTGTTGATCTTTTTTGTTACAATATATATTTTATAGTTTGGGCTAAATTCAATTGAATCAAATAAAAAGGGGTCTTCAATAAGCAAAAAAATGCAAAGCCCGAGCAATTTTCTTTCATTTATAATGTAATGAACAAAATTATTTTTACTAATTTGCACACACAGCAAGAAACAAAAAGCATTTAGCTTTCATTACGTTGTTAATTGTTGCTTTTTATTGGCACTGATAACTTTTTTTATGGTCGGGGCGAAATGAGGTTTACATTAGATCCAAACAAACAAACAGGGGTGTTCAGTGTTTAAGAAAATGCAAAGCACACAACTGGTTGTATACGTAACAAAGAACTCGCATCGGTTCAATGAACCCTAATCTTGACTTGACGCATTGCAAGTCAGAAAACTTGTTGAGAAAACCTTCCATTCGGTAAATGTTGCATTCATTTATCAATGAGGCGGACTACCCATAATGCGCCATGGTAAAAATATACTCGGGTATCCAGTTTTTGGTCTTCTCAGCTGTCGCCAATTGGTTTCAGTCATGTGATCGAATGAATTCAGCAGCATTTGCGGCTAGCGGGGATGCACAGTGATACGAAGATTGTAAACAATGATGATTATGAATGGTCGTTAAGGCCAGACAGAGTTTGGGCCAAGATTTTCGGCGCTCTGCTGTCGCATTCGTTGAAATTTGCGAGAAAAAAAAATAATAATATAAATCTGCAAAAATAAAATGTTTAAACCTGAGCATTTGCCATTAGTTAAACGCAGCCGACAAAAGCAACCGGAACAGCTACGGAACTTGGTTAATAATTCGTATTTATTATTATCGCTGCCATTGAACTTGGTCCAAGCTGTAGACCCTGACACGCATTTCGGGCCTTAAATAATGTAAGGTGTCACTGTGTGGTGTGTGATTTCCTCAAAGCCTACGCCTCGCCGGGGGTTTGGTTGCATAACACGATCATCGATTGCATTGAGATACGTATTTAAGCCGAGTTAAATATGTTTATCCGATATTGTTATAGACAGCCGGTGAGTCACGTGAAGCCTCGCGACAACTAATTTACATGCCTCAATGCATTCCACTGCACTCGAGCGAATGCTGGCTTCGATTGCATAACCCGCAATCTGTAGGCCTAGTTGATGCCATTGTGATAGTCGCTGCTGCTATTTATGCCTGTTGATATTGTTCGAATTAATCGCCAGCACAATTAACAGTTTTATTTGACTCGCTAACTTGGTCGTGTTCATGATTGCGATTATAATGATCAGCTGACTAGGCGCTCTGTTGGCACAATTGTTTGTGTTTACTGGAGTTACAGTTACTTTTGTCCGGCGTTACGTGCACACCATAAATAGTACGCAAATATGCAGCTGAAGTGCATACAAATTGTCTACCAGCCCAGCTCCCATCGATGGGCCTTGTGATGACAGATACTTATCAGTTGCATGTGGCATCAAATCGCCCGTGTGCCACTTACATATCAAGGGTCCCAATTTGGGCATTATCATCTTTCATGGCGACACTATACAACCATATTTTCGGGCTATACATATATTTTTGGCCCATTGCCGTTTTGATCAATCTGCTAATTGCTGTGAGAAATTTCTGGACAGCTTTCAATTTCGAGCTGCGACTTTGACGCTGGGCATGAGAAATATAATTAGCATCACGCCAACGAAATTGCAATTAAATGTATTTTATTGCGAATTGTTTTTAGTGATTCGCAGTTAGATATGCACATTTAATTGTTATTCAATATTTAATTTGCGCCTCTCACTCACTTAGTCCGCGGCACGGCCAAAGCGTCGTATGAGCGACGTAATCTGACCGCACGAAAGTTGCGAATACGTGAAATATAAAAAATATATTGCTTTTAATAAATCACAATGCGGCTGTGACTGTGATTGCCCGTAAGGCTAAAAGCACAATTCTACAGCCCTATGCGATGCATATTCATGTACATTCACAAAGTGCTCAGACAGCCTTCAGAAAGTATTCGAAAAGTATTTCAGCAATGCCATAATTAGGGTTAATAACTTGCGAAACAGTCAACAATGATTCGCATTTTATCAATTTGTCTAAATTGATTTGTTATATAAGTTGTTTTTATAGACATATAATATTTAACTTACGCATATTAGCCACAGTTACCTGTTTGGCTAGTTCTAGAGAGATTTCCCTTTTTTCACAACCCAAAATATTTTTCGCTTTGATTTCTATACTGCTCAAAATTTTACCCATAAATTTGCAATTTTGAGCCAATCATGACTGCGGCATGATTCAAATACCTTTTGCTGTTTGTCAGACTTGTAAAGGGTATTATAATTCTGTTATTAAATGTGTAACACCAAGAAGGACACGTCGTCGACTCTGTAAAGCATATATATTCCTGAATCAAGTCAACTTAATCAATTCCGTCTTTTTGTTTCTTGGCAAACGGAACGGGGCAATAAATCATATAGCTTCAGGTCGAAAATTAAGTTCCCTTTTTGGCTTTCGAGCTGCCTTAATCGAACTTTGCACTTTCGCGCTTTACCAGGCTTCTTATATATTTGCAAAATCTTATCACCATTGGACTACTTAAATGATATAGCGGTCAATAAATGAGTTTTTGTTTTAACGTTTCGTTTTAAAAGTTATCGTCTGCAAAACTCAAACTCTGCAAAGCCGAATTGGCTTGGTTTTCCATATCATATCGCTGCCATGGGAAAACCCGGCCGCAAATAAAGCACTGCAATGGCATATGTATGTCTACAAGAGTATTTCATTTTCGGTGTGAAGGAAACAGCGATTCTTTATTGATTTTAGTGCGAAACGTTTTTCAATTTAATTAATTTCCATATTGTTTAAAAATTAAGACGTAAATTTGCAACACTTCCTGAAGCAGCTCTATTATAATTATGAGAAAATAGTGTATTTTGCATTCGGCATGATATAATCAGCAGACACATTTTGTTGATTGTTTTTATGTTTTTTTGTTTTGTGTTCGCATTCGTTGTTTTAAAGATTTCTCATGTTTTGCTTCAACGCCACTTTTATCAGGCGTTCAACACGTGCTTTCAAAGCTTGGCTGCTGCTCTTCAGTGTGTGTGTGTGTGTGTGTGTGTGTGTGTGTGTGTGTGTGTGTGTGTGTGTGTGTGGTGGGTGTGTGTGCTGTCTGTTTAGATGTGTGCGGGTCTGCGTGCTTTTTATTATATTTGATTGATTGCCTGCTTGGGGTGCTATTTATCTAAAATAAATTGTAGGTTACAATTTCACGTATTTTTCCATCAATAATTATATTATTATTGTAAAGGCAGTTCCCGACATAAGTTCAAAAATATTCTTTCCAGCATTTCCCCCAACACAATTTATCATAGCTCAGCCTACACACGACCTGCATAAGTTTATACGTTTAGCATTGAGGAAAATCCCATCGAGAAACCCCCGCAATCCAGTTGCTATATTAAGCAGGTCGTGAATTCTGCAAACTAATAAATCTTTTTGCATGCAAATGCAATAATTCCAAGCCGAGTTCAATATACGGAAGAATCAATTTAACGCTTCGATCGAACGAATCGAGTCATCAGCCAGCGACATCTTTGGCTAATTAATATTATATTATTCATATATTAAAACGAAATATAAAACATTTCCTGTCTTAGTTGATAGACAGGGTTAGCTTTTCGCATTATTCTGATTAGCTTGCCCAAAAAAATTGCCTTTATCTTAGCCATATTCACAACTGATTTATAGCGGCCGCACTTCAAAGCTGATTTATTTACGGTTGCAATGTTTGTTTTATGATGTCGGCGCCGACACCGCCGCCGCCACCCCCACCCCACACCTGCTACTACCTGCTGATTAATTTCCACTCGCGATTTCCAGTGCTGTAAAATTTATCAAGTGGTATTCTAATGGGGCACTTATTGAAGGGCTATTAAGACTTTTCGTAAATGGCTACTTTTAATATATTCAATTTCACGGACATCAGTGAAAAGGTTTTGTTTTGTTTATTTACCTGGTGTTCAGGAAAAATAAACGTTTTTTCAAAATATTAACAACTATTTGTCAAATATGCTATTATTTTCTTTACCAATTATTTAAGTGTATAAATTTCGCATTCTATAAAATTTTTTAGAGTAAATATAATTGTTTATAGCAGACGAGAGTGTTTTTCTTTTTGCTGGGATTGCACAGGCATTCCCAACCTATTAAGTTCTTAATTTATTTATGTATTTAATTGTCATCTAATACCAACATTCCTCACAGAATGGTATTTAAAAAATGAATAATATACATTTCAAGAATGCCAAGAGCTCTCCGATATGTGTGTTTATTATTTTTTAAGTTATGGCCTCTACAGCTGGACTTTCAGGGCAATTGAGCGTTGCGAACAATCATGTGACTCTGCTGTGAAATTGCTTACAATGCGCTCAGCTCAGCGGGATTTGCATTGTTGTTGTGCCCAGCACGTGCATGTATGAAACTTGAAAAGCCTGATTTTCCCTAAAATGATGCCAACACCAGTTAACTGGTCGACCTGCTGGGAACCCCCCCACGGGCTGGTGAGGTTACAAGACGCACACCACATTCAGAAGAGGCCTCAATTAACATTTCTTCGGATTGGATCTGTTACACGATAGTCGGCGACCCAGCACTCGAGAGACCCCCAGACCACAGACGAAAAGTACCCAGACACAAGCCGGTTTTTTTGTTTTTTGTTTTTGTTGCTCTAACGAAAGCCGGCGGTTGGTCTCGAATATCGCTGCTGCTGCTGCTGCTGCTGCTGCTGGGCGGCGACTGCCGGGTGACACGAGCGGATTGCCACTCGCGACTCGCACCTATTTATAATCAGTTCCCAATCGCTCGGCGCTCCAAACGACGGCTACAGTTGCTCGCTGCTGTTGATGTTACCTCCGCTTCTGGCTCGATCTCGATCTCGATTTTGTTTCATTCCCGCACTTAACGCGCTCGCGAATAGTTTGGCTTTTGGTATTCGGTTTGGATTCCATGCTCGGGTCCGGCAAGAAGTGAAGTGATTGGTGCCAGTGACAGTGACAGTGCCAATGAGATGAAGCCGTAGATGAAGCCATCGCTGACAAAGCCAAATCGAAGCAAAACAAAACAAAAATATATAAATAACAAAGCGCAATAAATACCAAATACTCGAACTTTCAGCGCCACATAAGTGTTGTGTGTGTGTGTGTGTGTGTTACGTCGACGACGTCATTTGAGATGACAGCCAAAGATACGGGGCATGTAAATGGCGCCTTCAATAGCGCAGATGTATCCGTGGATATACCCACCAATACGTTGTACCACACATCACGCGACTGCATTGTGCAGCAGGAGGAGGAGCAGGCGCTGTCGGGCGGCTGGAAGGACTGTTGCCGCAGCACCTGGGCGAATATATTTCGTCGGAAAACGCTGGAGAAACGCTTCCCCATATTCGTCTGGCTGCCACAGTACAAAAAGGATTATATCTTTGGAGATATTGTCGCCGGAATTTCGGTGGCCCTTACTGTGATACCGCAGGCACTGGCATATGCGGGCATTGCTGGCCTGGATCTGCAATATGGCCTGTATGCCTGTTTTCTGGGCTGCTTTATCTATATATTCATTGGCTCCAGCAAGGATGTGCCCATTGGTCCGACTGCGATTTCGGCGCTGCTTTCGTTTCAAATTGCCGGCGGTAGTTGGCAAATGGCCACGTTGCTCACCTTTCTCACTGGCCTCATTGAAATACTGATGGGCGTTTTTCGGCTCGGTTTTCTCATTGACTTTGTCTCGGGACCGGTGGGTGCGGGCTTCACCAGCGCCGTTTCGCTGATCATCTTCAGCTCCCAGATGAAGGATCTGCTGGGCATAAGCACCAGCGGCAACACCTTTCTCCAAGTGTGGATAAGTATTATAAATGACATACACAATATCAGCTGGCCGGACTTTGGACTGGGCCTCATCTGTATTGTAATGCTGCTCAGCCTACGCGCCCTGGCCAGCTGCAGTGTGGGACCCAAGCAGGACAAATCCACCTGCCAGAAGCTACTCACGGGCATCTTCTGGACGGTGGGCACATCACGCAATGCCCTGCTAGTTTGCGGCACCGCAGCGCTCGGCTACTGGCTGTCCGTCAGTGGCAACGAGGAGCTGGTGCGCACCGTTGGCTTTGTGCCCAAGGGCCTGCCACATTTTCAATCGCCGCCATTCCACATGGATGCTTTGCTGAACGAGACGAGTGGCGAGGTACTGCAGGAGGCGCAGAGCTTCTGGGACATGGTCAGCACGCTCGGCTCTGGCTTGATTGTGGTGCCACTGATAGCGCTGCTCGAGACGATGGCTGTGGTGCAGGCATTTGGTAGGATTTTTGTCCTTATTCATGGTTAGTTCCCTTTATTAAATTGGCAATTACTTTTTGACTGCTGTACAGCGGATGGCAAGCCGACGGATGCCACCCAGGAGCTAATTGCCTCGGGCATTTGCAATGTGGCCAACTCCTTTGTGCAGGGCCTGCGCAGCAATGGCGGCTTGGCGAGAGGCGCCATTCTGAATGCTAGCGGTGTGCGCACCCAGCTATCCAATCTCTACACCAGCGTCATAGTCATCATTGCGCTGCTCTACCTCACGCCCTGCTTCTACTATATACCCAAAGCGGCGTTGGCAGCCATTATCATAGCTGCGGTGGTGTTCATGGTGCAATATCGTGTCATCAAGCCCATGTGGCATAGCAAGAGTAAGTAGTCACAAGCGGACATGCCGAACCTTAACCACAATTTGACTCCTGCACCGCTGCTCTCCCTCTCTAGAAACGGATTTAATACCTGGCTTGGGCGCCTTCTTTGCCTGTCTGGTAATGCCGCTGCAGCTGGGCATCCTGGTGGGCATTGGCATCAATGTGATCTTCATTCTGTACCAGGCGGCGCGTCCCAAGCTGCGCATTGAAACGCTCAGCGTAAGTAGCCAGATGATGTGCCTTCCTCCACGCCTCCCTAACCGAATCTCCTATCGTTTGCAGGCACCCGATGGTCAGCGTTATCTAATGCTAACGCCAGATCGCTGCCTCATCTTTCCATCCATGGAGTTTGTGCGCAAGGTGATTAACAAACAGGGCGTCAAATCTACGCTGCCGGTTGTCATCGACTGTACGCACATTTATGGAGCTGACTTCACTGCGGCCAAGGTCATATCGACTATGGTCATGGATTTTGCACAGCGTCAGCAGCCGCTGTTCTTTTACAATCTGCAGCCGCGTGTCGCTCAGGTATTTGAGGGCCTAAACAAAAATCTAGTGGCTATATACGATATTAGCACACTGCATGCCAAGCTGGGCGAGAAGACGACATAACCTCGATTAGTCTTAGATTAATTTAAGTCTTTGTATTTATTTCACAAAAACTCTGCTAGATTAATTTTGAATGCTTTGGCAAGGCCAGCGACTTGTTTCGCTCTTTATAGGCAAAAAATATTATAATGAAAAGAAGAAGAAAAAATACGAAAGAAACCCACGCATAAGTCACCAACATCATTATCAACAGTCCAGCCAAATAGTCAAATATTATTTTCCGTAAATTTAATTAGCATTTAAGTTGAAGCAATCCTTCATTATTTATTCGCTTGTGAATTCGATTTCTGGCAAAATGCTGTGAATTTTGTTGAACAAAATCCAAATTTTTGCACCTCATTGTTATCTATCTTGATTGCTGTGCATAGTATTAAACAATTATACCTATACTTAAATATAACACACAAATATTGGAATACTTAATGTTGTTATTTGCAGCAATCTATGTCGAACATCAGCTTTCACTAGCCTTTGGTTGCTGTTTCCATATTTAAACATCGCCTAGCTTACAATATATCTTATCAACAATTTGCACAGATTTAAGACTTTCCCAATAATAACTGACGCGTCGTGATTTCCCATTGATCCACACAGAAAATTTATTGACGCACCGTGAAAAGCGAGGGCAATGCATTATTCACGATTAGATAATACCTTTTAACTCCTACATACGTATGTGAGAAATTTCTGTTTGTGGATAACTCAAACCTATTAAGTCGTGAGCACTTAAAATTTTATATAGTTTCTAACTGTTGCGTCATTGATGTGAACTATTATACATGGCAGCGGTAATGGGCATGCCTAAGTCGTGGTTGAGCATGTTCCTAAGCTCTTATTTGCGCAAATTAGAACAAATTGCTTCTGGTTCTTTTAACTTTGGCAACAACTTTTGTTTGTCACGAATTCAATATTCCCAGGCGTTAATTGTTAATAAAAAAAATTAAAAAAAAAAAAAACAATATTCAAAACCAATACATCTTCAAATTTATGCGTCATATTTAAACCAGTTAGGCAAAAATGTAACATACTTTGTGGCTGTTTGAGAAAATAGTCATTCAATTATCTTGTGGTTCGGCGTAGTATGCAGCTAGTTTGCATTAAAGTAAACAAAATTACCATTATCATGCAAGAGGCAAAATATTCGTTATATCAAATCAATTTTATATAAATAATGCTTCTGTAAGCTTTTAAGATTAAAAAGCACATACAAAAATTCTAGTATTTTTGACATTGTTAATTTCTTTTTGCAAATCATGAACTGTCTCTCAATATAAAATTACGCCTGCATTATACGGAAATCCATTAAACTCAATAAATTCAATAAATTCACGCCGTGAATTAACTCTAACAGATATACATGATATTCTTATACAGAAAAAGAAAAACATATTTGATTGTTTATACAAAGAGCTCATTGTTGAGCACCACGGATAATCGAGGTTCCACTGTAACACTAACTAAACCTACCGAGTTCGTCAAGAAGCATTTTCAACCACTAACTTAAGCATGACAGGAATCACACAGTGCAAACGTTTACCAACACTGACATTAAAAACTGCCGTCTCATATAAACAAAAATCATAAAAGCATACAAAGCGACGACAATCGGGTCGTGCACAGCTTTTTATTCATTTTGAGAACATTTTGTAAGAAATACATTTTAAAATGTCAGTAGCGGTGAGTTTTTAAATAGGAACTGGAATATATACTATTATGATTTTTGAAAAATGCAGATGGAAATTGAAGGTGCCAAGCAGCCACCTAATGATAAACAAGGGGAAGGGCTCAGCTCATTTTTCGAGCAAAAAATCGCCGAATTGCAGTTTATAGTCTCCGAGAAGCAGCGTAATCTACAGCGTCTGGAGGCTCAGCGGAATGAGTTGAATTCCAAAGGTAAGCGAAATAATTGAGCAGCTTTCAGTGCCAACTACCCTTTACTCCCCTGCTGCAGTGCGTATGCTGCGCGAGGAGCTGCAGCTGTTGCAGGAGCAGGGCAGCTACGTTGGCGAGGTTGTCAAGCCGATTGATAAGAAAAAGGTGTTGGTTAAGGTGCATCACGATGGCAAATACGTTGTCGATGTGGAGAAGAATATTGACATCAACGACGTGACCACCAATAGCCGTGTGGCGCTGCGACATGATAGCTATACTTTGCACAAGATTTTGCCAAACAAGGTCGATCCACTTGTCTCGCTGATGATGGTCGAAAAGGTGCCCGACTCCACCTATGAAATGGTGGGCGGTCTGTCCAAGCAAATCACAGAAATCAAGGAAGTCATTGAGCTGCCCATCAAGCATCCCGAGCTGTTCGATGCTTTGGGCATTGCCCAGCCAAAGGGCGTGCTGCTGTATGGACCACCTGGCACTGGAAAGACTCTACTGGCCCGCGCCGTCGCCCATCACACCGAATGCACATTCATACGCGTCTCCGGTTCGGAGCTGGTACAGAAATACATCGGTGAGGGTTCACGTATGGTGCGTGAGCTGTTTGTCATGGCTCGGGAGCATGCGCCATCCATCATATTCATGGACGAGATTGATTCAATTGGTTCGGCACGCTTGGAGTCCGGCAGGGGCGCCGATTCGGAAGTGCAGCGCACAATGCTGGAGCTACTCAACCAGCTGGACGGCTTTGAGGCGTCCAAGAACATAAAGGTTATCATGGCCACCAACCGCATCGATGTGCTCGACCAGGCACTGCTGCGTCCCGGTCGCATCGATCGTAAAATCGAGTTTCCGCCACCAAGCGAGGAGGCACGCGTTGATATTCTACATATACATTCCCGCAAAATGAATCTCACACGCGGCATCAACCTTCGTAAGATTGCCGAGCTGATGCCTGGTGCTTCCGGCGCCGAGGTCAAAGGCGTTTGCACCGAGGCAGGCATGTACGCTCTGCGCGAGCGACGTGTCCATGTCACTCAGGAGGATTTTGAAATGGCCGTTTCCAAGGTGATGCAAAAGGACTCTGAGCGTAATATGTCCATGAAGAAGTTCTGGAAGTAGTTTACGGATAAATCAATTAGCTTTATTATGTATTACATAATTATCCTAATAAACCATGTTGGCTGATTAATTATATTTGTGCTAAACAGGCTGCTCCCTTGTATGGAACATACCTTAAACATTATGGAATCTTTCAAACATATTTGACACTCAGCAATATATATTTATGCCTCTGACTCTAATATAGAGCAGCAGCTGAGAACTTGATCTCAATACTTTGTATGCAGCTGCACGGCATATCTGAAAATTGTTCTACCTTTTAGTTTTAAATTACCAAACTAATTTTACACATTCATTTTCAGCGATTTAAACACGTTTTCTATCACATAAATTATGGTTAAAATATATTACAACAAAATTACCAGATCTAATTATATTACGCTCAGCGGGAGCTTCAGATTAAAAATAACGTATGCCTGAATATCGCCCTACTACGAGATATTAATGAATTCAAACAAGGGCCTCACGTTTTCGTTATAATAAGAAACTGTGCTGCCAATCTAAACACCTTTTATTTTGTATATACATATGTATGTTTGAGTGAACATAGGAAAAGAAGAGTATTCTTAAATATTCCCTTTGCGATTCTCAAGAAGAGTATTTTTAAATATTGCCCTTCTATGCGATTCTCATGAATTCAAGTAAGAAATAACACATGTGTTGGCAATCCAATAAACTCTCTTCAACTTTCTCCCTGTCTCCTACTAAAATAATTATCCGTGTGTATGTTAATCAGGTAGTTAAACTTACATATATATTTATACATAAATTCCCTGACCTGGGCACGTGCTACTTCCTTGTGCAAATACATATGAACGCGAGTACATCTGGCAGATGTCATATTCAATATGTAGTTTTGAGCTGTTGCTTAAACCGTTGCAAAGCAATTAAAAATTGCGCTACCATCATCACGCGAGCAGCTTCAAATTACCCAATGGTCCAGCAAGAAAGCAATGACCCGGCCAGTAGTTGTTATTGTTGCTGTTTTTGTTGTTTATCTGTTGTTTTTCGCCAACAAAGCGGAGCAATTTGCGTTGCATTGCAAACTCATAAAGTAAACGGGCAACGGGTTTGCACTTTCATTGCACACGACTCGAGCGGGTCGCCGCTGGAGACGCGCCCAACCCGACCGGCCACTTGGCTTATAAATGCATGCCGCTTCCAGGCGCCCGCCGCCAATTGACAACGTGTGTTTACCGGATCTACAAGCGGGGGCTTTTGTTGCATTTCCGTTGGCTGCAGCACGAAAGTAAAAGCGTTTTCCAACGAACCCGCCGATCGACTTTGAACCAACTAGTGTGGCATTCAAGCGCTGACCGCGCATTAGATACGTTTCGCCAGTGCATCACGCAGGACGTCCTCTCTGACAACGCGCACCACCCGAAACAGTCGTGTAAGTGTCCACAGGGCAACGAGCCGTTCGAGATTGTGCAAGTGCAGAGTGTATATCTGTCAAATTGAGTGATTACTGTCTTTTAAAATGTTGCCGCCAGTTGCCACTGTCCAGTTTTGTGTGCCTGTGTGTGTGTGTGTGTGTGTGTGTGTGTGTTGCAAGGTGGCTGCAGTGGTGCTGGCCTTAAAAGTAAACTGGTTCTGCTCTCCCAATCGCTGCCAAAGCTGACTGACACAGTTAATGGCCAAGATGAAATTCTAGAATTTCTCTGATTGCATATAAGGAAAGCTTGTATTCGGCTTCCACATAACTCTGTTGCTAACTGTTGATTGGACTATTTAATTATGTTTGGATTACAGCATCTGCAACATTTTGCAATCTAACTCGATTTCTTGTGGATAATATAAGATTTGTAAATTAAAGAGGATAAGCTCTTTGCCAATACTGCAGTACGATCTTCTATGTATTTGGTTCATGCGGGTCGCATGTCTGCCTTTTTCTCTTCATTGACATCTGACATTTTTTATTAACTTGAACCATTTTTCTAGCTAGCTATATTTTTGATTAAGTTATATAGATAGTCTTCAAACCATTTGCTTATGCCTTCTGGGTTCCTAAAATACTGATCTAAGCAAACTTTATCTATCCTCGATTCAACTAAGTTCAATTTAAATAAAAATATTCCCGCAAGCCACAATGTTCCAGGCTCAAATATGAACGAGGCCAAGCTTGAAATATTGTAGATCGAGTTAAGTAGCAATCATTTTGTATGTTGACCTCAGCGAGGTCACGTGAATTTAGTTACATAATTTCACAAAGTCTTAGATTCAACGAACAGACATTTTATAAAGGTTAAAACCGTCAATACATTTTCAATAGCCGTTACCTCTACCGGTTTTGGTAGTTAGGAAAACTGTGAGTTTGCCTTGGGGCACTCTTAGTCCAGCCCCTCAACCAAACTTTCGATAAGCCATCAATAGTCTTGCCACAGGAACAGCGTGCACCTGCAGCAGCCACTGCTTCCTGTCTGCCATCCGATTATATAAAAAACTTTTGTTTCGTATTCACAGCAGCCGTCACGTTGCATAAACAGAAACTCTGGAGATGTCACTGATGTTGCATTTATTGTTGTTGCTGCTGCTGTTTGGTAAGTTTTGGGCGCACGATTTGCATATGAGAATTGAATGGAGTTGCTTTCGTTCCGGCTACACAGGTGAGGTGCCAGCATTTGGACGCAAGGTGAAACGAAAGGATGCCCATTACCATTTGAATGTGCCACCACCGCCGCCCCCGTTGCCACAAAAAACTGCAGAATCCGCTCAAACTGTTTTTATCGATCATGAGGTGCCGCCGTACACATTTGAAGCCATCAACCACGATGAGTTTGAGGCGCCACAACATCCCCAGCTGAATGCACATTATGAGAATTCCGATTATATTTCGCACAGCGGTCACATCAGTGGCAGCAGCAGCAGCAGCAGCAGCGGAGGTTACCTGGTGGACAATGGCCTGCGCAGCATTGCCAAGGGCTCAGCGGATCAGGCCAGCTCGGCCGTGGCCAGTCAGAATGCGGCTGGCAAGCAGGCCTCTTATGTGGCCAAGAGCACACTGGCCCAGGCAGCCGCTCAAGCAGCGGGCACAGCTGTTGCCGTATTGAAGGGCAGGGAGGTGCTGCTGCGCCGCTTGGAGGAGCAGATTGTTGAGGCGCACAAGGCCGTGGATTCTGAGCTAACCCAACTGCAGCAGGCCAAACGCTCCGCCAAGGCGGCACAGTATGCCGCCCAGCAGGCGATCAACCATGTAAGCGTCCTAACTGCAGCGCTCAACAATGCACAGTCCGCCTCAGAGCTGGCGCAGAAAGCGGCCGCTGAGGCAGCCGCCGAGCTGTCATCACAAATCGATATGGTAGCTCAGGCCAAGAGCAAACTGGAGCAGACCGAATCGCAGGCCTATGCGGCGCGTCTGGACTACGAGGAAACACGCGAGGCGGCTGAGAAGGCAACACTCTCCGCACAGGAGGCGCATCTGAATGCCAACGATGCCGCGCTGCACGCCAACGTCGAGCTCAGCGAAGCGGTTCACATACATGACAAGAGCGACCGCAATCTGGAGAAGGAGTCGGCGCCGTCTACACGCAAGCATAAGCGGTCGTAGGACAGGCCCCCACTAGGCTACCTAACGGTCTCTTGGCCACGGTCAGCGGTCGGCATTTAACTTAAGTTTAACTCAAATAACATATTTATTTTTTTTGTCTTGCGTTTGGACAGTTACTTAATAAAATCAGACCCTTTTAGATTATTCAACAAACCTTATAGAGTCTTTGGAAGTGGAGCCAAACAAGTCGTCTGTAAGTATAATTTGATTAATAACTAATGTCAATTCAAATTCTAGCAGAAGAAAACTTTTTAGCTAAAGATTCGGGAACAATTAAAGCTTTTGCAACCGGAAGCCTTTGTACTTGAAGTGATGCTTAAGCAGAAGATCAATTCAACAAAATATTATATAAAAGAAAACAGTTTAAAACAGTTTATCAAGAAGTCGTTACTTTAAAGTTATTACAAAATGTTAATTAAATTACCTTTAAAGCATTTGGTCTAAGAGCTCTGTTTGGGGACTTGATACTGGAATACTTTGAAGAGAGATGCATCTTATAGAACATTAAATCTATCTATCTATGCAATGCAAATAATATTCATTAAAGCTTCCAAGTGCTTAAAAAGCTTTTCGCAAATACAAAGACTATAAATAGTTGATGTTAGCTCAAAGTAGTTTAAAACAGGACATCTATTTAAAAGCTCCGGTTTGTCGCGTATAAAACTTTAAATTAATCAGACTTAAAGTTGGCGATTGCTTAAAAAAACCTCTCTTTTGGACTAACCGTGTGAAGTAATCTTAATTTAAAAGAACATTTTTGCAATTAATGTTCAATTAAGTCTAGTTAACAAGTTTTTGTATTGTATTCTATACCATGCATTTTTTTTAAAGCTCTCTTCTTCCCAAAGAATGGCCGCATTTACAAAAGTTCAATCAAAAGTAACTGCGTTAAAGCTCTTCGCACGGACATGCATTTACAAAAGTTCACTATTAAGTTCAATTAATATCTTAATGTATCTTTATTTTACTGTCTGCTATTTAATTATTTTGCATAAGGGCTCTCTTGGAGCTATTTTTCCCATTGATCATATTAAAGCCAGCATTACTAGGCCATTGTTTATTCCAGTTAATAGTTAAATTTCAACCTAACCGAATGTGTTCCAATTAAAATACAATTTTCATGGGGATAACGAGTTTTTATTTTGTCGCAAAAATATAATAAATAAATAATATTATGAACGTAAAACTAACCGCAAAAGTCACACAAACACTTAGAATTGCACTAGATTACGTAGTTAAATAAACTAGAAATGATCCACTTAATGATAGCTATGTGGGGTAGGGACTACAGCTAGGAGCGCGCCAGGACCAGGCGCTGCCATAGGAAATGAGTTTTAATGATTAGCCAGAGACTACAGACAACCGTTGGCTTTCGCAAGACATTGACTATGTACGGCAAATCGACCAGAGACGCTCGATCTTGAACTTAACTTAACCTAGATCTCAGATAGCAACTAAATATGGTCTTAGCCTAGTTGGACAGCTGCTGCTGGCTCTCGCCCTCGGGCACAACATGCTCGTGTTCGGCCTTTGGCTGCGGCGGCTGTTCCACCTCATCGAGCTGCGTTTGCGCATTCTTCGCCTGCTCCAGGCGACGCGAGACGCCCTCCATGGACTCGCGCAGCGTGTCAATGTCAACGGCATTTTCATCCTTGTCGCCGTCTTGTTCGCCCTTCTGGTTGTTGTACTGAGAGAAATAGGTGAGGGACTTCATCAGCTGATAGCTTTTCGAGATGGGTATATTCGAATCGTAGACGCTGGTGCTGGAGCTGCAGTCGACATAGAACCACCAATTGCACTTCAGTATGGTCTGATCGAAGAGCGTATTCTCCGGGCACAGGAACGACTTACGCACCATGCCGTCGTCCGTGAGTGCGCACACATGAAAAACCTTATAGCAATTAAAAATGATTAGTGATCTGATCTGGCGAGGATCGGTGTGCATCATTAGTGACTCACCATGCAGCCCAGGTCCGTATCCGCGTAGAGGCCCGGAAAATGCTTTTGCCTAGCGCAGGAGAAGCTCGTGGGCGGCAAATCCACTTTCGACTTGAAGTTGTCATCGAAGTTCTTATCATAGCCCACCGGATAGTACTCCTTAGGCGCATTCATGACCTGTCCACCAAAGATTTGTTAGCATCTTGCATCATTTGTAGCTATAAACCTACCTTGGATACTTTGTGCTCCGCCAGTTGCCTGGGCCTTGGTGTCGTAGTTGTTGTCGTTGTCGTTGTTGTTTTTACGGTGGATGTGCGCATAAATTCCTCACGTAGCTTGGATGCCAGCATTGCACGATGCTCCGCCTTCAGCTGCTGCTCTCGCACATAGATGGCATGCTTTATGGTCTCGACTGTAACATTGGCCGCCGCGGCGAGCTCCTCAACGGTCACATCCTTCAAATCAAACTTGGGCTCCTCGAACTGCAAATAATTGGGATGCTTGGCGAGTGTGCGCTGCTCCGGTAGCGCCACATCCTCCTTGCCCACATTGGCAATGCGTGCAATGGACTCGGGCATGGCCTGGAAAACGGGCACAGCCACCGGCTGCGAGAGGATCGGCTGCGCCACCATCGGATTGTCCGCATGGAACGTGCGATTGGAGTGCTAAAAGAAGTGCGGCAGGTTAAGTTAACTGAAGAGCTATAGAGAATTTATGCTCACCGGTTTCACATGGCTTTCCACTAGTTTATTGTTCACACTAACCCGTGGCTGCGTCGTGTCCACGGCTATGCGACGCTGGGCGCCCACCGCCGACGGGGCCAATGGCTCGTTGGCCGTGACCTTTTGTGGTATGGGCCGGAAGGCAGGCACGCCCAAGGGCAGCGGGCGCGCTTCTGTCATAAGCTGTGCCTGCTGCTGTGCTTGACTCTTGGCCACCGCCTGCTGCAGCAACTGTAGATTATAGGGTCCGGGTCCCGTGGAGCGTGAACTAATGCGTTTGTCCGGCAGAGCATGCTGCACGGGTGCACTGGCCTGCATAAATGTGGTTGCAGCAAACAGTAAGCGTTCGAATCGTAGCATGACTTACCTCCTGCTGGCGCGCAGAGGGCAGCACGCCCACCAATTCTGGTGCTCCGTTCCTGTAGCTTATGGCGCGCCTGCGATCGCTCTCCACATTGCCCAGCGATTCTTTGAAGCCCAACTCATCGCCCACACTGAGACCTGCAAGCACACAAGTGTGATTAGGCTCGCTCTCAACTGCGAAGTCGTGACGGTCCATCAATCAACCAAATCATTCATTTAAATCTGATTTTGTCTTTATCCCTTGCTTTGCATTGTATTTACAGATAAAAATTGTATTAGGGTTAGACAATGGTCAATGGTCAATGATCAATGCTAATGCTACGGATATTGAACCGCAGCTGCGTCTCTCTTGCTCCACTCTAAACTCGTCGACTTGGCATTGGCATTGGCATTGGCATTAATTCATTGATGACTTAAATGCTGCAAATTATTTGATTTTGCTCGATTAGCTCCACTTGATTAATATCTATATACACTTTATGCTTGTATGTACAACTTACTATTATATTACCGGGCAGATAGTTAAAGTTTGGGCAAGGATTTTAGAATAGAAAGTTGTGTAATTTTCGTGTTTTTCTTGGTGAATTTACCTAAACCGAAATGCGCCTTGACGCCACCCAAATTTCGAACACGAAACAGTCCAGACTTTTTGAAGTTACAATCGAGGGTGAAACCAAAATCGGACATAAAAACGCACGTCCCGCAAGCCAATCCTATAAATAAATAGAAAAAGCATACACAGAATAGGATAGTTTTTCAATATAATACAAAGGTACTCTTAGTTAGTATATAAAGCATGGGATTAGCGAGTATATGGAAAATAATTGTTGTATACAATTTAAGTAAATAATATTTCTATGTTGATTAATATCTGTGAATTTAAACACTAGTACCACACAAAGTTACATACAAATGAAATCGTGCTTTTATAATAAAATTCGCTTTGGGTTGGGCCCCAACACAATCCAATTGAAAAGATCTCGGCACAGGCCGTGACTGCCCGTGGCACAGTTTTCGCAAAGGTTTCAACAAATAAACGACAAATCTAATGCGTATACAAACATATGGAAATATATCTTTCAATCCTACAAAGATGCCCCGCATCAAATTCAAAACGCGTTGGCCGAAATTTTGATTGATGTATCTCTCATATCAAAGGGTAAAAACCCACAGTTGTTGCCTACATATATATCAAGGTGTTAAATTGAACAAAGGCTTTGAACATTTAAAGATTATATACACTGAGGCGGAAACCTTTTAAATGTTTCTCTTAATTTACAATTAGAGAGTGAAATATATTAACCGGTCGCTGAGATCAGATGCCAAGGGGCCACAGCTCTGACATATGCTGTTTGGCTAATGATGCCGTGACCGGGGCAATTACGACATAAGCCCAAAGAACCCAATTACCTAAGTGTAATAAATATTTGAGCTTAACTTCCTCGTGCAACAGCCAAAAAATATGTCAAACGAAAAACAGAGAGACATGTCGAAGATAAAATACTCTTATTGACACATGGCTTAAGGTCTGGCATATATGTGTGGAAAATAGCGATGCTCAGAGTTTGTTCAACACATCTTAAGAAACAAAAATGTTTTTGTTAGACAAAAACTTATTGCTCTATCGAACTATATGATAAACGTTTTGAATTTGCCCAAATATAAGAAGCATCGAAGAGTTCTTAAATTATTTATAATCTTTTATCTATCATTCCTTAAGCAGATATATGTAATAGTGTCTCGATACGGCAGTTTCCTACATATGTGAATTTATTTTTAAGTCGGGCTTACAATAAAAAACGAAGTAAGCACTCAAATACTTATGTATATGCTAGAGGCGCACTTTACACACTGTCTGTGTTTGTGTGTGTGTGTGTGCATATATTGGGCTTAAATGACTGTTAGCTAATCTACAAAAGCAGCAACAATAGCAACAACAAGTGAACCAAATTGCAACGTCTTGAGTTCAAATTAAATTGTTAGCATGTCAAGTGGGACATGAAATATGCGAGCTCTGAGTGGATTCTTACAAAATGCCAATGATAGCATACCCCAAGCTTGACAAAAGCATAAAGCAAAGTATATATAGACCATAGCTAATCTGTGCATTAGGTATGCGCACTTGAAGTCTGAACTGTTTGCCCGAGCATCGATACTTGGTACGATGCGAGTACACACATCCAATTAATGGAGCTGTTGCCACGAGCCAATTAATTGGCTGTTGGTCTTGTGTTAATAGCTAAACTCAGCCGGTTAGCCAGTCTCTCAGCCATTGGTTCAAGGAAAATGGAGCGTGTTTTAATAACAATGCGCACTTTGGCATCAGCAAGGCCCGATTGTTCGTTTAGATTAACGAGTATTTGCGGTTCAGTTAGGGTTACAGACTTGCGGCTAGGTGCCATTAATGGTTTGTAAGCCACCAAATGGGGAGTCAACATGACAAGGCAGCATTAGCATCTTCAAATCTTAATTATGGTTAGAATAACGAGCATTTTTAAAGAAACAATAGATTTCTAAGGCTTTTTTAAATTTTAAAATTATATTAAGCGTTAATTGCTCAGATACAAGGAGACAACGACTTTATGGTACTCAGAATGTGAAGGATAGCCAGATTGAAGGTGAACACGCTTTACTTAAACATTGCCTAAGCGTATTTTAGCTGAAATTAGTTAGTATTTACTTGTAGTTAGTGCTCGACCAGAAAATACTCTGAAGTAAATTGACGCATATTCATATTGGAAGGCAAGCTTGGTACTTGAATGCTTTCGAATATTCAAAATGCGCTTGAAATGATATTAAAATAAGATTTTCAAAGATGAGTGTGACAAATATAGAGACTATTTATGTAACCAAACTTAAAATTAAGGTGGGTTTTTTGTATAAAAAAAATGTTGCAAACCCAATTAAGATTGTCTGGATACCACGAAGCGTACAAATGAACGTCCCTTAAGTTCGGTTTATAAGCCGGGATTAACCCATGAATAATGTTTCGAACTTTCCACCTGAATGCTGTCAAAGGCGCGAAGGATCGGCATATTGAGGATAAGGTCGAACCCCGCGTAGAAGAAAGACAACATTTTTGTTTATTTTATTTAATTATTAACAAATTTGATAATGCCAAGATAATTGGTATGAAGTTAAATTATTATGAAGAACATATTAAGAGCAGTACTGAGGCCTTAAATCTTTCGGAAGCTGTCGCGACTTAAACAGAGAGTTTTGATACATTTCAGCATTATTCATTTGACTCAGGCGTCGTCGGCTTTTCCTTAAGTAATTAAATAATTCTTTACATTATTCGATAAAGGTCTTCTATACAAATTTGCATTGCCATTAAATCCAAAAATAAAAATGAAAATAAAAAAAAAAAACAACACAACGAGTTTCATTCAAACTCTCTTGCAGTACTTAACTAATATAAATGTAGTTTAGTCAATCGTAATTGCACCTTTTTCCATATTTACATTAACCATGCGCCGCGTGGGACATGCTTTGAGCGAGCAGCAATTTTAATGACCCCCCCAAAATGGGCAGAGGAACTTAAACGCAGACAAACCTGTTGATAGAGACATTAAAATAGATTGGCTTGGGGCGCAATTGACAACGGCATGCCAGATAGGGACGGGCAGAGTTCAGGCGGAACAATTAACCATTGCCAAAAACATAAATATTAGTATTGCAATTTGTAGCGCAAAAAAAACTGAAAGAAAACTGAAAACAAATTTTTGTACAGTGCTTAAAATTGTTTACGCAGAGGAAGAGCAATAGCCGGCAAATAGACCGGCGCACTGTCAGAGACAATGCCAACAACAACAGGCACTAAAACAACCACAACAACAACAAAAACAACAACAACAAAAAACGTTAACGCAGTTAGTCAGAGGCCGCTTTCACCCGTCATCATCTCGTGCGCGTCTGTATGAAATGTTAGTGGTTCGAGCTTATGACTTGTCGCTGAAGTCGCCGCCACGCCAAGCAAATAGAAATTGAAACTGAACAAATAATGAGGCATAAATATGCAGTCGGTAATGCCGATGTCAGCATACATATATGCCACTGACCGACGCACGAGCCACAAAACTAGCCGGACACGGGCGGGCGGTGTCTTAGTTACTTTCCGTTTCAGCGATGCTGCGTACTTTTCCCCAGTAGCCTTCTTCGGCCCGTCCCAAGTCACATCCAGTTAGCACCTGGACGCGAAAGTGGGTCAACAACAACGACAACAACAACAACAAATTGATATTAATTGCTGCCGCTGTGCGTCTTGTCTTTGGCATTAATTCAATCTGATGATCTCTGGGCCGCAGAGATATAATGCAAATATCTTGTATAAATTATGCGGCCCATCTGTTGATTATATGAGCCTGAGCATTTCGGTACAAAAAACCAGCAGTAAGTGTTTCTTGTTGTTGCCTGCCAAAGCCTTAACCTCTAAATGCCGTTTGCTAGTTTCCCTTTTAGCGAACTCATTTTTATTTACGTGTTTTATTTTTGTTCAGCGCCCAGATTCAGTTTGCATTGTTAGCCAGCTGCTTTTTATGTTCAATATTTTGTTCATTGTCCGGCAGAGAGCATTGTTCAAATTTGATGTCGCATTTAAAATGACCAGCGCACAGCATTCCATAGGCCAAAAATATTTAAATGTTAACTTGGCTAGGGCCCAAAAATAAAGCAAACATAAAAGGAAACAACTTTGAATTGAAATAAACGATTCAAAGCTTCTCCCAAAATCTATGAGAATTCCCTTCCCTTTCAGAAAGATGCATGCCTAGACAATAAGCACCACAACTTTGACCTCGGCAGCGTATAAGTATAAAACTGTTAACCGAATGCATGGCTGATCACTTTCATGGCATGTGGGGTAAAACCTTTAACGATATCTCTGGGATCTTAAAAGTTACTAAACGATGGTAGACTCTATGTAGGAGCTAATCTAGCTAAATTGACCTTGTCCCCAGCCATAGCTCAGGTATTAGACCAGTGCGTGAGTTGGGCCAAGTATCTGAGACAGACAAGTGTCAAATTAGAAACCAGCCCAAACAATACTCAAATAGACAACAACAACAACATCGTGACATGGTATCTGTGTAAAGTGCTGGCTGCCAATCTGCATGCTAATTCGTTTTGTCAGTTAATTATGTTAATTGAACGATGGTCTTGACAGTGAGTGATAGGGCCCCGAAAACAAAAACACCCAACAAAATGTTTGGCCACTTCAAGATCTTTCAAAAATGTCGAATTAAATTGCAATTTGAGCGCCGCTTGTTGCATGTCTTGTGTCTGCGTGTCTGTGTGTGTGTGTGGCCAATAGGCAAGAAACAATAAAAAAAAGCCAAAGTAAATATTTATTTTGGCATGCCGAAGTTTCAATGCGCTTTCTCTAATTATGATCACAATTTATTCGGCAGCTAATGAAAGAATTTGTAAATAAATTTAGTTTTCTTGTATTTCAAATAAAAAAACTACCAAATTATTTATTCAAATCAAAGTAAATTATCAAGATAAATTAAACAAAAATTAGATACACAGATATAATAAGTCATATATTAGTTAAACTATTATTATTTTTATAATTTTTTACTACAGTTTTTAACTCAGAAAATTAAGATGTCAAATAATCTATATAATCTATATATTTTGGGCATGATAGTCTTCAGACTGATTTTTGGCAACAATCTGAACTAATTATTGAAAAAAGTTCCAAGCTTGATGGGAAAAGTGCGTAACTCTCGTGTTAGGGTAATAAAAATGTCAAGCGACAATAACAAAAGGCAACAAAGACGCCCAGAAGCGATGCAGCCCGGGGTGAACAAAATGAGTCTGCAACGAGACGTCGACTCGCTGATGGAATCAGAAACACAGCAAGAGACGGAGCTAGGGACGCATTCGGATTCGGCGGAGTTGGAGTCGGCGTGCGTGACCTTTGAAGGTCTTACGTGAGCGAGCGAGTTGCGTGAGCGGGCCAAAGTAGCCGCCAGTCCACAAGAGACACACTAACATAGTAAACTATGGCAGACCCAGACAATAGTCACCGCATGCTGCTTATGTATGTGGACTACTTGTATTGTTGGCTGTGGATGTGTGGATGTGGATGTGCTTCGGTTGACTCTTGCATGATGCTGCCAGCGAAGCGCTGTGAAGATGCGATAATTATGCTATAATTTATTGTTAATTGTGAACAAAGTGCGACGAGCGGAAGGGAATTGCGGGCATGTTGATTAGCTCACATGCCTAAAATGAAGCAAAGAGTGAAAATATGCCACAAATTTGCAAGTGAAATCAAATAATGAAGCAATCAAGAAATCAAGTACAAGTACATACTCGTATACCAAATGCACTGAAGGACGGTTCTCCATGTGTCTGTGCAGGGTGCACGGCCCGCGCCTTTCACTTTGCAAATTGCTCACTTAGTCACTTAGGACAGCATATTTTTTCTTCTTTTTTTTTCATCTTTTTCTTGTAATGCTGAGATCCATCAATATGACAATGCAATTTTCAAGTTTCTTTTTTCCTGCTTGACTGTGGCTTGCAAGGGCTGTGCAACTCTGTTGACTGCTACTTGGTCTCAAATCCAAGCCCGGCAATGTAATTAGGAAACAAGACAGAACGGACACGTCGGAGATTAAATACTCTTCTAGGCACATGACCTAGAAGCGATTTTTTATAAAAGCCTTAATTCCGATCGTTCGTTCCAATTGAAGCCATATATAAGCATTAATACAACTTTGCAAATATATTAAAAAATTAGTAAGGCTCTTTAATGCCTGTTTTGACCAAGATATTTAACTAGCTGGTGTTTGCCGGACCCGTAAACATAAATATATCCATCCAATATTGATTAACAGGTCCAAAATTATGAATTACACAAATAAATAAAAATGAGTTGAACGACCATTGAATTAAGAACTAAAATTTGATTCGTGATGAGAATCTTAAAGTCGAAAAATAAAGTTTTGAACACACAAAATTTGACTCGCACTTTCCATTCAAGTCGAGTGGATATTGCGAAAAGTGTAAAACACGCATCAA
This sequence comes from Drosophila littoralis, assembly GCA_018903485.1. Taxonomy (NCBI): domain Eukaryota; kingdom Metazoa; phylum Arthropoda; class Insecta; order Diptera; family Drosophilidae; genus Drosophila; species Drosophila littoralis. The sequence continues at coordinate 15,415,762 of JAEIGF010000593.1, forward strand.
ACAAATTGACACAAATATCTTTGTTGTCATATGTACTGCCTATAACAGAAAGTCGAACTTCTGCAAAGTTCCATGATAAAGATAGACGGACAAAAAAAAGCATGGCTACTGTTACGGATCGTACTGATCAAGAATATATTGACTTCATGGGGTAAGCGGCTTCTTCCGCCAAACGTTACACTTTACATGCCGAATTATAATACCCTCTGCATGAGTATGAAAACCTAAATGCTAATTGCTATTTGAAAGTAATTTGAAATATGTCTGTCACACGGGGCGTATGCGCATTATTGGTTACTTAGACTCATTTGGGTCTGGCTCAAGTGTCTCCTCAGGCAACAAAAAACCACTTCATCTGCAGTAATATTAAGTGCTGCCAGCCCTTTAGCTGGCTGTGTCTTGTTTTTTTTGTGTTATTTTAGCTAAGAAGTTGCATAAAGCGGTCTGCCAAAATGTGGGTTATATAAAAAAGAAGAGAGAAGCTAAGAGAGGGGGAGAGAGAGAGAGAGAGAGAAGCGATGCCAAAGCGCTGCGTCATTGACCACAAAACAAAAGATTGAGTTGGCCAGCAAACAAAAAAAAAAAGGGAAACAAACTTGAAGCGGCTTGAGACACATCTCAAAAAACTGATTGGCTTGGAATTGATGAATCACTATGCTCGATTGCCTACCGGAGCTTTATGAAGCCATCAACATGCTCAGAGCTGAGCATTAGGCCACACACATGTAACCGCTACGGCGGAGCGGCAGAGATCATTGTGCAACCTGGGCGTAGTTCGGGTTGCTTGCCAGCCAAATGATTCAGCAGACGCTCAGCCCAAACTGAGTCAAGCTGCAGTCTTCGCATTCCAAGCCAAACAGTCCAAGCCCCAAAACAAAAATGGAAATGCAAATGAAGCGCGTGGTTTATGCAGATTTATTTACGCTTCTCTTTCCGTATCAAAGAGAGCCGCAGAGCCAAGTTAACTGGCAATTAACACCGAATGGCTTTTGGTCTATGACTGATGCGCTCTACATGCTCATCTTGAAGCTGAACTTGACCGATTTTCTGGTGGCTGGGCGTATGCTAGACAGAATGCCCATAACACTTGTCTGGCCGTCAATGTCGAGGCAGTGCCCAGCGATTTGGCACTTGACTGAAATCAAATTGTGTGTGTTGATATGTTACACTTCAGGCAAAAGCTGTTCAGCCCAAATTGCAGTGCGAAGGTTAAACAAAATTAATTTGTGCTTCAATTTGCATGCGAATTGATTTATATGGCCAAGCGAAACGATAACACCTGCTAAATTGCGGCCATGGATGAAAACTAATGACTAAACCGGGTATGAGGGGTTACTCTTCTACTACAACAAGCACTCTTCATCCAAGTTCGGCTTTAAGTTGCCTCTGAAGTAATTCTCTAGTATTACATGTGTGCGATTTTAATGAGACTCCATAGCCCAGCCCTCTAACTAAAATCTATCGGTTTCAGGCTCGTTAGTCAACACAAAGAACTAGTATATATTATCTATATTCTTGCAAGTCACAGCATTAACACAAACAAAAACGAAATATCAAGTTGTTTTTTTTTTGCGAGTTGCATTAGCAAGGTTTTAAATGCTCAAGCTCGTTTGCATTGAGAAACCACAAAGCTGAAATATTAACCATACCGAAAACACACAGAAGCTACCCAAATAATCGGGCTAAACGCGAGCGGCACACCAAAACTGCAAACAGAAAGACAATGCAAGGAAAACACAGTGTCAAGGATGCGCGAATATGTAATACCCTGTACTAGATGAATCTTTAATGTGATGCAAGCTGACATTCATGCCTTAAGATCTTTATCTCTACGATGGCGGCCAATACTTATTAGCAGGTTAAAATTAGCAGAAAACTGAAAATATTCTGGGTTTTTAAAGATATTCAAGAATACTAACATTTCTGCTTCTATTTTGTAAAGTTCCAGAGCTGAAGTCAAACGACTTCAGTCATTTGAGCACAGCTCTACTGTATACTCCTGTTGTCTGCAACATGCTAAGCTACCCCTCTGTATAGCTGCAGGGTATAACTAGAAACTATCGAAAAACTACAGCAACAGCTTTAAAATGCGCTGCAAGTAAATGGTTGAATATGCTCGTTGAAGAAGTCAATTGTTGTTTTGCTTGCGCTTCGGTTATTTCTGTTGTCATGAATCGCGCTTTTGGCGCGCTTTTCTAGGCACTGCCCAACTGCACAAGGCAGGTGACTTGAACTGAATTTGCTGCTCATCTCAATTGCAATTGAATGCAAACCACTTAAATTAAGTCCGTGCATAACCTGTTCTATTACGGTAGGCACTTATCAAATCAGAGAGCTGCTTTTTATACCATCAGCCGGTCTTCTGTGCAATGTACACATCACTGAACTGTGATGCAAAAGAATTTTTTTTTTTTTTTGGGTTAACAACCGAATGTGCGGTAGTCTCTGTTGTAAGCAATTTAATAACTTTTTTTTGTCATGCGTGACAAGGCAGCGGAAACGAAAGACTTAGGGCACAAACTTGATTTGTTGTAAGTAAAACAATTTGAATAGCATAATTACCTAAAAATATGTAATACTTAAAGAAAGCAAATTCACGTTATGTTTGTTATTATTATTTATTTATTATTATTATTACATTGCCACCACAGGTATATTTCATCAAAAATCTAAACAAATTAACAGTCAATTATGTATGTTAGCTGAACCAACACCGAGTAGAAAAACTTTTGGTAAACGGGATTAATCTATATCCATATCAATATATCAATATCTAAATATTTTACTCACTTGCCGCCTGCATGATAAGAAATCCAATAACGAAAAAATTCATTTTCTCAACTATTTACAGCGCTTTATTTTGATTATATGTGCTTCGTTAGGGGGAAACGTCGTTTATATGTTAGCTTCGTTTTATTTTAGCTGCCAATTTCCCAGTTGAACAAAAACACTCACGCACTCACACACTGAAAAACTTGAAGCATAAACAATGTTTTTATTTTTATTTTTTGAATTTTTTGTTGGTTGCTATGAAAATGGGAAATAAACGTTTATTTTGATGTAGGCACGCGTAGTATAAAATGGCTTTATGCACGGCTCGTGCTGCCGGAGATGAGGCCCGACTCGGAAGTTGTTGCTTTAATTAAATTTAATGAAGCTATTACATCTATATATTATATCTTTTTTCCAGCTGCCTGCCTAGAAAACAAAATAGATATCAGATAAACAATTGCCGTGGCCAAAAAAAAAAAAAGATGCGCGTAAATTGAAAAACCGGTAAACAGAAACGCAAATGAGCTGGGCAAACACTCTCTCTTTCCGTTTAAAGTAAAAGTGAAGAGCCGAGACTCAGATGCCAATGTCGATTAAAACCAAAAAAAAAAAAAATACCGCGTGGGCTGTATATGTTGGCATTTCCAACAACATATGCATTTACAATAATAACAAAATGATGACTATATCCATAGATATTTGTAATAATGTTTACGCTAAATGCCAGTTTGTTTAAAACAAATCATTGAAGCGTTTTGTTTTATATTTTCAGCGTAACGGGCCAAACACTTTCCAATCAGTTTGCTCGGCCGCTTGGTTGATTTCTTGGCTCTCGCGCCATAATTTTCGTGGCTGTCGCAGGTTGTTTTCGTTGCTATTGCCGCCACGCCCCCCAAAAAATGTCGGCACGTTCGACGCCTACTGTCACAAGAAACAAAAACAACAACAATACCGAGAAAAAAAAAACAGGCAACTGGCGGCGGTTCTGCGTTAAAAACTTGTAAAGATAAAAATCATAGGTAAAAGTTGTTTGCGATACGCTTTTATTTAATTCCTTTGTCTGTTATTTGTGTTTCAATTTTGCTCGGTTTCATTTAAATTAGCACAATTATTGCTGTTGCTCCAATAAGTTAACAAATTTACACATTTTGCTTTTAGAAACATTAACAATTATTAATCTATTCACACAAAATGCATTGGCCTCGACTCGGCCAATATAAACGAATATGTATTTCACTTTTTCACATTGGCACGCATTCTGCTTGTTTGTTGTTGTTTCTTTAATCAAATATATACATAAATATATTGAGCTTGTATTCGTGCTTGCAATGGTTGTCTAGAGCGAGGCTCCTTTACCGATTAACGTATGCGAATGCGACTTGAATGGTGTCTGAATGCGCGATTTACAAAACTTGTTACTTCGACAAGCGGCCAACGACTGAAAACTGAATATGATTCAGAAATTGTGGCTTACCAATCCACCCAGCTCCGAGCTGGCTGGCCTCTTTGGTCTTTTGGCTCGGTTTCGAAAGCGACGGCTTCGCGCATGCGTGAGTGCTGCGAGTGTCTCTCTCGTATGGGCATGTCGCATCCGACACTTTTCAACACTGGCACAAGCTGCGATTTTCAAAAGGAAAGACCTGGCTGATAAATGATAATTAAATCATTTTGATTAACATTAAATTGATCAGCTTACTTAAAGTTCTTAAAGTGTCTTTATTCAATTACATTAATCTTGTCTACGTAAAACTCTTATTCGATTATATTGCAATCACAGCTTATCATATTTAACTTAAACTGGGCTCAACTGCAGTCAAAAACAAGGTATTTCTCCTGAGTCAACCTTCATTTACTGTCCCTTTTGATTTGTCACAGCTAATTACCATGACCGATTGCAATTTCATTGAAATTTCCCAACAAAAACGTTGTAAACTTAACATTATTTGTTATTCTTCGTTCTAGAGAGTTATTCTTTGACACAGATCTAAGCTCTTCGGGAAAATCAAATGAATTTAATAAGGATAATCATATTTCTAGCCTCAATAGGCTTGAGTTTATTTGAAGCAAAAGCCATCGAGAATCTTATAAGAGAAAAATCATATGCAGCATCGACAGAAGTATTAAGGCGACTTTTGAAAGTTGAGGAGATGCTAGAAGAAAACTTGGCTAGCTACGTGGAAGAGCTTAAAGGGAAACTTGACCTAACTCAACAGTAAATAATGCACTGTCTTAAATATTTTTCCGTATTTTCTGTGCATGCACCTTTTCAGAGCACTCACAAATATTCGTGCCGAGGCGATCAGAATGAATTTGAATTTTAAGACTTATTTGAGCAATCCTCTGAAGAGTTTCGCGCTCATACGCCATCAGCAGCAGGATTGGCATAAATGGGCGTTGTTCATGAGTGAAGCAATTGGGAAAGGTAGTAAATGATCAACTGTCAAAACTCTGCTAACTATTTCCTTATGCATTCAGGACATATGGCGTATGCGCATCAAATGCGCTCGGAACTACCCACAGCTGTAGATCTTCAGGAGGCCAGTCGCAGTATCGAGCTCCTAATCACATATTATGAACTGAATCCCAACGAATTGGCAAACGGCAAACTATTAGGATATTCCCAGCCAGAGTTTGTGTCTTTATCCCTTTCTAGTGGAACACCTTTTACAGCTTTTCCATTTTCAGAGCTGCTTTATCGGCAATGGATTGTTACGCCTTGGGAATGTTTAACTATTTCCAGAAGGAGTATACGAAAGCTGAAATTTGGTTAAATGCCTCGCTTTTGAAATACGACTCAAGTCAAGAGGCCATGAACAGTATCTTCCTTAATGAAAAAAGCATCCATAAGTGGTTGGGAATCCTTTTAATTAAACGCAAGGAGAACTCCCTAGGAATGTGGCACATAAGCCAAGCAAAAACTGAACACTACGACGGAGTTTTGGAAGAACAGATTACAATGGCGACCCTAAAGGAACACTGTGCCGCCAGTTTGCAACGACCTAACCACCTGCATTGTCGCTATAACAATTGGACAACGCCTTTTCTTCGCATTGCACCACTCAAAATGGAGGAGCTCAGCATCGATCCTTTCATGGTGCTCTATCACAATATCATTTACGATAGCGAAATTGAGTGGTTCCTAACCCAAAGCTTTAATTATACGCCCGCCTTGTTGGAATATGGAGGATTTTCAGCGGATCGCAGCGGCAAGAACGTTTTCATTGAATTGGATAAGGGCGAGCTAGTTAAGACTATCGAAAAGCGAGTGATAGACATGTCTGGCTTTAGCATGGAAGGATCCGATGATCTATCTTTGATTAACTACGGCATCGGCGGTCACTATATTACCCACCACGACTCATTTTCTGAAGAGGTATTTACATATGATTTCTAAGCAGTTCATTTCGCCTAATTATTTTGCAGGAAAATCAAAAGAAAGATCGCATAGCTACAGCATTGTTTTACGTAAGTCCGTTTGATTTTCGTTATAATTGAGCAAAAAGTCAGGAGGCTTGTGAATGTTATAGTTGAGCGACGTTGAATTGGGAGGTGCCACAACATTCCCCTTACTGAATCTGACAATCACACCCGAGAAAGGGACTGCTATTCTGTGGCACAATTTAAAAGATTCCGGCACGCCCCATCCAAAAATGATTCACGCCGCATGTCCTGTCATTGTCGGCTCTAAGTATGGTGAGTGCTGTGAAATTTGAATAGTTTCCCAATTAAAATTGACCATCTTTTAGTGATGACTAAATGGATTTATAACCTTGATCAGATATTTAGAAGACCATGCCAGGCGAATTCTTCGAACAGTTGAGGGGATGCAGTAGCATTGGTTCGCTTATAGAATAATAAAAGCGAAAATTATTTATTATCACGCAAAGTGTTCGCTTAAATCCATAGATTCCACAACTAACTGGAATTAACGCTGGCCTTGGTGAGGCGATACTTTTGCACGGCATAGAGAGCCCCCTCCTCCGAGGTTAGCTGCGCAATAAATTTTTCCTGCAGGTAACTATTTGTCACCGTGTTTAGGTTGTCCTTAACGAATGTGAAATGCAAGACGGCATTGGGCACACAATTTAGCTCCAGAAGCGTTTCGTCCGCCGGCAAGATCTTCTTTGGCGGTATGGTGAACAGCTGAAATTGTTCGCTGGGATTGGCAAGAAATCCACGTACAAACTCTTCCACCCTGCCAAGTGGTTCGTGTGGCTTAAAAATTCCCTGTAGCACATGGCGGTCCGGAAACTGTATGCGTAGCACGCAATCCTTGTACTGATTAAGCTTCACCAGCATGGCCTTTTGGCGTTCTAATTCACGCAGATTGGACGTAAGTAGCGGCGCATCCTCGTTGCCCGCCGCAGTGCGCTTCAAATCCCGCAGCACCATTTTCAAGTCGTTGACTGTCAAGTCGAAAAACGAATCGGGCAAATCGTCGTTATGCCTGTTGGCTGCATCCAGTGAGAATAGTACCGCGTTACGTGGTCCAATTACGTTTACCACTGGCGGTACTTTTCCGGTATTTTCATCGGCATCCTCATCGTATTGCTCCTCCTCGTTGCGGTGATGTAGTAAGTAGCCTGAGCCACTGCCCCAGTCATATTTGGCCTGCTCAGGCTCGCTCTTTTGCACATTTCTTTCGGCAGGAGCTCCTGCTCCAGCTGCGGCCGTAGGGGAGTTTTCATCAGAGGCTGTGCGCTTGAGCGATTTCAACATATCGTTGGTAAGCGCAAAGCCACCTCCACCGCTGCCAGTACCACCCATGGCCGACCGCGAGGTGCTGGGCTGTTCGTCGTACTCGTCCGCTAATTTGATTTTCGTCTCTGCCGGCTTGTAGACATTGGCCTGCCTTTTAAGCTCCTCCGGCTTCTTGTCGATCAATCGCATCATGGCGCGTCCCTCTAGTATGCCCAGCGATTTCAATGTCGTTTGACGCATTTGCTCCTCACCAATCACCTCGCTACGCATGTATATGATAACCGGGCTTTCGTAGGCTTCCACTTGCAAACTGAACAGCTGTTGTACTACTTGCCAGACGGTGCTGCTGGGCGCAAACTCGCCTTGCTCACGGGATCCGTCATTCAGTTGAATGCATACGACAACGTTGCTCAACGGTCGCCGCTTGTCCGTAGGCTCCATTTCCAGCACACAGTTGTTGGGCAGGCCGCTAAAGCGGAACTGCTGCGCCAGACTGACATCCTTGTTGTGGAATTTAAGGCAATGTTCCTCGCTGTCGTAGCCATGCTTTGCACTCGCCGTCTCCAGTACCTCCAGCAAGGTCATGTCTGGCCTAACGTTGACGTTTTGTCGACGTCCATTGGGCAACAGAATAGTGACGCGCTTATCCATGATTTAATCCCAGTGGAGACGCCTTCAATGAAGCCCTATTATGAGCAACAATTGTACAAATATGAAAATTTCAAAGTAACCAAATACCCACAGCCGCTTCAGTTAATATCAAGCTACAAATTCACCTTAAAACTGTACACTTGCAGGCGGTGCTATAAACAGCTTGAATAATAAAATCTTATTAATTGTATATTGTGGCTAAATTTTGCCGGTCACCATTGGATTTGTATCGAATTGTTCCCAATAGGTTCGATAGCCCAACTAAATAAGCGAACCAGATTCGGTTCATTTAATTCGTTACATAAAACGGTTATTACTTGTCGTATCCACCAATGAAAAATTGCCGATAGCGTGGTGGTAGCACGAATGTCAAGTTTCGTGCAGCAATGATACTACTTGGCGGTGAATTTTTGATAGTTTTAATCTTAAGTAAAAACTAAGTGGAATAGACACCATGCTTGAATTATTTGGACATTCCTTATGTGTGGTGGCTACGACGAATAATAACCGCAAAACTTTAAAACTAATGCACGATAGTATATCGATAAGAAAATATATCGCACATATGCTTCGAGACAACTCGACTATGTAATCGATTCATCGCTGTAGATTATACAGCGTTACCCACAAAAACATCCCTGTTTGGATATGTACATCTGTGTGTGAGGTTTTCGGCGAAAACCAGCGTTTAAAACTTTGGATATATTTGTAAATGTGCATATAAAATATGAAAATAGTGAAAATACTTGAGTAAAGCAAGTAACATCTCAGATATATATATTTAGTATTAACCTGCAACATATAGTTGCAGCAAATAATTGCCGCTTGCCACGCAATTCCGCTTTGCAATTGTAATTGCATTGGTATTGGTGAGCTGTGTGCGGCCGCAGTATACGTTCGGCAGTGGTAATATATTTCATTTTATGTAAACTGGACATAAGTTTTTGGCATATCGTCGGAAAAATATAAGTTTTCCAACAATTATATAATGAGTGCAACGCCACCAGAATTGCTGCAACTGCAGCTGCCCATCGGAGGTGGTAAGGAAAAAGAAGCCAACGGTGGAAACGACAATGACTACCGAAGTCGCGATAAGGAACGTTCGCGTTCCAGAGATCGTGGCAGGGATAAGGAAAAGGATAGAGAGCGCGAGAAAAAACGAAGGTAAGTGTCGGATGCTCACAACTTTTCTAGTCGCTGATCGAGCATTATCTTTGCAGAGATCGAGAACGTGGCAGTAAGGATCGCGATAGCCGTCGACGCGAGAGCCGTGAACGGGACAAGGACCGTGATCGTGGTCGTGATCGTGATTCCCAATCGAACCGCAGCCGCTCAAACAACCATGATGACTATGACAGACGTAAGAAACGCTCGCGGAGCAAGGATCGTGATCGTAGACGCGAACGGGATCGCGACTCGCGCTCAAGACGCAGCGGGTCACGTGGTGGAGGAAACCGCGATGATTACGATCGCAATCGCAGACGACGCTCCAATAGTCGCAGCTATGACCGGCGTCGTAATGAGCGGAACAATGAATCGCAACGTAATAGCCGAGAGCGGAGCAGTCGCGAGCGCAGCAGTCGTGAGCGCACATATGTGAATCCATTTGACACTTCGAACAGTCGCAACTTATTGCATGACCAGGAGTCCCGAATACCGTCTCTGTTCGAGCGCCACCACCAACAACCGCAGCTGGAGTCTATTAGAGAGGAAACCAGTTCGCGCTTCGATCTTTCACAGACCATTCAGGATCTTATGAGCAATGTGGGTAACAACAAAAGCTTTGCATCACTATTTAGCAACCAGAACAGCAATGATTCCATTAGCAATGGAATCTCTGAGAACTCAAGTAAGTGTTGCGGAAAGATTTTTAAAACATCCCTATTTATTACTTTTTGATTTAAATTCTCAGTGGACAGTGCAGCGGAACGCAAGCGAAAGCGAAAATCTCGATGGGGCGGAACTGAAAAGGACAAAACATTCATACCGGGAATGCCCACAATTTTGCCGTCAACGTTGGATCCGGCACAGCAAGAAGCCTACTTAGGTAACGTCGCTAGGTTCATATGATTTGTAGTTAGATTACAACTAAGTTAGTGTTAAGGTTAGATATAAGCCTAATGACAACTAATGAGAAAAACAAACACAGCCACAAATAGTCGCGGGGAGATCACAGTAAGCGTTAACCGTTATCCACCACAGTTAGAAGTCCATGTCAGAAGGCCGGACGTGCGAGCAAACGTAAAACCACAACAAAATTGCATTGAGCACACTATAATAATCTCTCGTTCTCTTTTTGAAGGGATTCCGGCGTGTGACACAAACGACACGAGTACCAAACGGCTAGATAATAACCTTATCTTATTGCCCAAAGAGAAATACATGAACCAATCGAATCAACCTACAAATCAAATAAATCGATCAATAATCTTATTAATTGTAACGCTCACAAATTTTCAGTTAGTTTAGGCACGCGTCGGCGCTGTCGTCTGTAAAACGGAAACACAAATGTCTATCAGGCTCATAGAGAAATAATGTTATCGGTCTCCCCTAGCCCACCACTTATTGATATACAACATATATAAATCTGTTTCTTTCTCTCTCCTACAAAATTAGCATTTAACATTTACTAATGTCGAGGTTGCGCTCGATTTTCTTTCTTCTTCTCTAACGACTTCTAATTACAGTTCAATTTCAAATCGAGGAGATCAGCCGCAAGCTGCGCACTGGCGATTTGGGCATTACGCAGACACCGGAAGAAAGGTTTGAAACTGTTTATTCTCACACGACACTCATTTATCTACCCCCCAAAAACGAAAGTGATCTTACACAGCCATTTTCCGGATATGGATGCGGATTTAGGTTTTGGGATTGCAACACGATCAACGGATGATGCAATTTGTACAGGTTTTACGCAGCATGTTCTGCAATGATAACGTGAAAATCATGATAATTATTTTTTTATGTATACATATAATATATTCATATCATAAAGTTTTCATCAACAGTTTTGCAGAATTCAGCCTTTTGTTGCAACAAGTCTTAACTATTACGAAACCTAACCAATGTTTAAAATATTCATTTAATTTTTCTGTTGATGATAGCGATTGTGAACGTCTTTTAAATTCTATAAATAACTTAAATAATTTCTGGGTGAAGGCATACGGTCTGCGGTTCAAACAGGTCAGAGGACATTTATACAGTATCCAGTGTTTATATCGCAAATCCCGGGCAATGGGGGCTGTTTGGAAAGAAAAACTAATGCTGCTTTTTAGGCAATATTCTTATCTGATTTTTTTCTGTTTTTCAACTAATGCTAGTCTTAATTTGTAATTTTAAAACTTTTGAAGGGATTTATATTGGTGTCAGACAGCGTTTTAGATTCGACTCCCGAAAAGTGTAAGCGCCTGGCAATCTAATCTAATCAGATTTTACATTATAATAATGCCAATTTCTTCTCTTCCTCAAAGCCGTGAGCGTCCAATACTTAATGCACGTCTTACAGAAATATGAGCCCATTTTACAGAAGCATGCTGCCAAGCAACAACAGACCAGCCACAAAAATAATGCATATATAAATATGTGTAGACACAAGTGTGCGACAAATCGAATCAAATCCAAGCGAATTAATCAAAATTCTTCTTTTCTCAATTCAGCGAATTTTTCTAATCAAAACTTGCTAATTATGTTGATTAATAAATGATAATTTGCCAATTACAGGATTTATGATATACGATAATCCATATAAAATATATGAAATACTATAATGTAGTACAATAAGATCATTAAGTTTAGCCAATTGTATATTGTTAGCCTCGTGAATACGTCCATTTCAAAAACATCGTCTTTTCGTTTGTTTTGCTCATTCCCAGGTCGCCTTCCCCGGAGCCCATTTACAGTTCTGATGGCAAGCGTTTGAACACGCGCGAGTTTCGCTATCGCAAGCGCTTAGAAGAGCAGCGCCATCAGCTTATAGTCAAGATGCAGGCTGTTAATCCAGAGTTCAAGCCGCCAGCTGATTACAAGTAATTATATCATTGATAATTTTATAATTGCCATGCTTAACGGTATTTCATTGCAACTTACCGCAGGCCACCTGTTACGCGTGTAAGCGACAAGGTGCTAATTCCGCAAGAGCAGCATCCGGACATAAACTTTGTGGGCCTGCTGATTGGACCTCGCGGCAACACACTAAAGGCCATGGAAAAAGATACCGGCGCTAAGATCATTATACGCGGTAAAGGCTCCGTCAAAGAGGGCAAAGTGGGTCGCAAGGATGGCCAACCTTTGCCGGGCGAAGATGAACCACTGCACGCGTTTATTACAGCGCCCAATCCGGAGGCTGTGCGCAAGGCCGTTGACAAGATTAAGGACGTTATTCGGCAAGGCATCGAGGTGCCCGAGGGCCACAACGATCTGCGCCGCATGCAGCTGCGAGAACTGGCCCAGCTGAACGGCACGTTGCGAGAGAACGATATACAGCGCTGCACTTGTGGCTCTACGGATCACAAGTCTTGGCAGTGCCCCGATAAGCCGATCATAACCAACACCATTGTATGCACATCATGCGGCGGCACTGGTCACTTGACCAAAGATTGTCGTAATAAGCGCCCGGGCTCCGGTGCGCCAGGGATGGCATGTGAGGATACCCAGGCCAAGATCGATGAGGAGTACATGAGCCTAATGGCGGAGCTGGGCGAGGGACCGCCGCCTTCCGCTGCTAAAGCTGATACGCCTGCCGCGCCACAGCTGCATCGCGCTAGCTACAGCATCTTTGATAAGAAGCCGTCACAGATGCAGGCCATACAATCACCACCCAACTCGTCACGCGATCATCAGCGCGAAATGAGCGGGGGCTGGGGAGGGTCAACGCATGAGCATCAAATGAGCATGGACCCAAGCATGGGCATGGAGCACGCTATGGGCTTGTCGCCCTATGTGCCAGCACCGCCTGTGGCGCAGGCACCACCACCAATGCCGCCACCGCTGATGCCTTGGATGAGTGCCCCGCAACCGCCGCCACCGGCCTCTGAGCCCATGAATCCGCCAATACCGGGCACATTGCCGCCGCTAATACCGCCGCCGCCCGGTACTAGTGCACCACCAATGCCACCATGGGCGAGTGGCTATCCTGGCTGGGGTACAGGCTATGTACCGCCACCTCCACCGCCGTGCGCACCGCCACCGCCATCGCTAAGCTTGTCACAACCGCCACCGCCGCCGCCGCCATCTAACTGATCTTTTATGCATACCCCGCACATTTATAACTAATGAATTATCACCCGTCTAATATCTATAAACTTCACACCTGAAATAATTATGTGACTATTTAATTTGTATTTTATGCTTCATTAAAGGATTGACAACAGATTAGGTTAGAGCTTTATTAAAGTCTTTTTTGTGATGAATGTTGAATGTTCAGTGTAGAGATTTACCCATGCTTGCTGAAGTACTGCTTGGACTCCTCCACGTCTGGCTTGATGGTAGCCGGGTTCGTTTTAGGATTCCAATTGGCCGGGCACACTTCGCCATGCTCCTCGACAAACTGGAAAGCTTTAATCAAACGCAACACCTCATCTACAGAGCGGCCCACTGGCAAATCATTGATAGAGTACTGTCGCAAAACACCTTTGGGATCAATGATGAATGTACCGCGTAGCGAGATACCCTCCCTCTCGAGCAGCACACCGTAATCAGCGGATATCTTCTTGGTAAGATCCGAAAGCAATGGATACTTTAGCTTGCCGACGCCGCCATTCTTGCGATCCACATTGCACCAAGTCAGATGGCTAAAATGCGAGTCAACAGAGACGCCCACAACTTCGGTGTTGATGTCCTGAAACTCCTTAATGCGTTCACTAAATGCAACAATCTCCGTTGGACACACAAATGTACTGCAAATAAATTAAGAGTTAAGGAACTGACTTCGCTTATTGCAGATTACTTGCTTACAAGTCTAACGGATAGAAGAACAGCACCAAATATTTGCCTCTGAAGTCCTCGAGCTTGATCTCCTGGAAGTCATTGCCGACCACCGCCAAGCCTTTAAAATCTGGTGCCGGCTGCTGCACACGCACGGCGCACAGTGCAGCAGCTATAGAGGGGAAAGATGTACGTGTTGAGTTTGTTAGTTACATAGAGATACAATTTTTGCATACTCACTCTGGTGTAGCAGACGCGCTGTTTGTTTATGCTGGCCAACAATGACTTTGCTCAGCAGCGGCACCTGCAATGCATAATTAGCATGTCACAAATTACGTAATCAAAATGGCATGTTTTTCAAAATCAGACTGCATTTAGAAAGACACTTACATTGCGCAATAGTGTACGTCCGACGAAAGACATGATTCAGTTATTAATTTTTGTAAAAACTTCAACTGTCCGTCAAATTATAACCGTTTAACAGTCGTCAAGCTTACACGAGCAATGAATAAAAACGAGCCGGCATAAAGCAAACTGAAAAATGACAATGAAAAGCAAAACAAACGACAAAAGCTTTTTAGCCGGTTGGCAGCCCCGTTAAAGTTATCGGCGCTTAGCCGTGCGAAAGCGGCAATCGCCAACTCACTTCGCCGCATTCCGGCGAAAATGTTGGAGTCAAAATTCAAACGGTGTATTTGAAAAGGTTTGCAAATGTGCATAGTACATATAAATATAATAATACAAAAGTGCATAAATGAGCAACGCGCTTTTTCTTATCGAGTTCAAAGTGTATGCCGCGCGTCTTAATGCCAAAGATTCGCAGGGAGATAGCTGCTTGAAACTGCATCTTCAAAGTCCTATTCTAGTCGAAAAGATAAAGGAAAGTGTAGCAAAATATTTATCACGCACTCCGCACGCCATACAATGGTAATGAGCTATAAAACGTCGGCAGCAGCATAAAGTATAAGGCCATTGTATATATGTGTACACATGTACACATTCTACTTAATACATATGCATTGATATTGTTTTGTTTCTTAATCTAGTAATGCCCAAAATCGGCTCAGGCTCAGCATCAGCCTCATTCGGCACACACATGAGCACGGCTAACAACAAAGTGAATTGCAGAGCGTAGAAGAATGGCGTTTGTTTGTCTTTGGTTTGTGGTTGTGACGGTGTCGACGGGCTGAAAAACAATCCCAACTGCAGCATCCTCACTCATTCCTGATCTTGATACTTTTGCGTCCTCTACGTTAACAATGGCAACTAGCAGCAAGGCGCTTGTTTTGCATATGGCAAATTGTTGGCAAAATATTTTCAGTAGTCTTCGCTCCTAGGCATTCATGGTCCTTGAGCCCTGCCAGATTGATCAGAGACAACAACGAAACTGTCTATATATGTATATATATTTGTGCGCGTGTGTGTGTACTCATCCCTCAGCTACAATTGGAGAGCTCCCAGGCGTACAGTTCCGGCCGCCAACGCACCCATTGATGCCCCCACTTCACTGATTGCCCCCTACCAGCTTGTTTTTATCCCTTTTTTTTACACTTTTCTCCGATTTCCACCTGTAATTTAGCTCAAAATACGCGCAACGAGTTAACAGCATGAACTGTACACAGTTGGAGTGCTGTTAACCTCACCATGTGCATCTAATAGCTTTGGCATGGGCAGGGGCTAAGTAATTTTGTTCAACTGTTGATGCTTCGCAATTTCCGCGAAATTTCCAAACACGCTTGCCAAACTCTGAGCCCTGCACTAATTCCGTCAGTTAAGTCCGGGCTACGCTTACCAATTAAATTGCACGTCGTATTGTCTGTGAGGTTCGCTGCTCGACGCGCGCCAAACTGTTCTCCTATCGTTTACAATCCCCGGCCCCGCCCGGTGGATTTACGTAGATTTACATAATTTAAACAAACAGCACTTGAAGCTTAGTCTCCCATGTGTGTGCGTATGTGTGTACTTTGTTTATTTTACGAATAAGGATCGCGTGCAGGGCTCGGGGCTTCCATTGAGGCGTTGTCGCCGTTCACACGCACCTCTCGGGCTCAGGTGCCGCTCTGTCTCAGATTCTGCCTGCTTGCGGCCTATTGTAGAGCAGATGCCGTCATATTAGCACAAATCTGCTTACCTTTTGTTGCCGGTCGAGTGCCGAGATTGGCCTAGATTTCGAGTTCCGCGTGCTCTTGATTCGTGACAATTGTCAGAGTACCTTCGAGATTTGAGCTGGAGCGGTGAGAGTGTCCGCTTAGCACCTACTTCTGCCGCAACGCGTAATCTTGATGCAAATCTGGCTAATGTGATACGTATCGGGCCAGGACATAGCTGTTTCTTTGGTGTTTTTTGCTGCTGTTCTTTTAACACTTTGGGCTGAAACTCGAGCCCATCCCAGTTAATTAACGGAATGTGCGGCGATCCTCTATGGATCCTTTACATCTTGCACAACTATCGCAATGAATACACAAATAGATACATATATGTACCTTTTCCCTTTTGCGTGAGAATCGGCTTTTGTTACCAGTCCCAAAATGGCCAGCAACACACGTTGAATTGCACTTTTACTATTTGATCGGTAAATGCTGTTAAGCTTCGTTGCAATTATTGCTTCACAGTAATTTCTGTGTGATTTTCCATGGGCAAATGTGTGTGGGGGTAAGTTTATGCATGTAAAGTAACTGCAAACGCCATTTAAAGGCATTTTCAATTTGCAATTTTATTCCAATGACCATCGGAAAATGGTGTTACTGTACAATTGTAGGTCATCAATAAAGTTTCCCTTTACTTTAAATAGGGTATAAATGGACCCCGACCCCATTTATTATTGCAAGCGTACTAATTTTTGAACATATATACTTATATAAATTAGAGACATTCAAAGAAGTTTTTAAGCTCTTGTGTGTATTTATTCACTTGATGGATACCCCCCACAATACCCGCAAAATTGTAAACTGATTTCGATAGAGAAGCCTGGATATTATATTTATATTATATTTATTTTCATGTCTATCAGGCGCAAGTTAAATATTTATCTACATATTAAGATTCATACATATTGGAACTGTATATAAATCCATTTTTGATGCTTGTGAAAATATATTGTATTATTTATATATCACAAAAATAAAGTTATATATGTAAAGAAAATGGTTAAAATAGTTGCAACGGCAGCTAAGCACTGTGCTCAGGGTATCTCCTGGTCGGACATACCCTACTATAGGACATTTCTTCTTTGAGATAATTTCTGTCAAGTCCCCTTTTAAATGCGTTCCACTTGTACATCTATCAACTTACGATTTAGATTCACATTACCCAATTTTATCAAGCACATGCTAAATATTTATCTACATACATATATTCCATACATATTACAACTGTATAACCATTTGGTTGTTTGTGAAAATATACTGTATTTTTTTGTATATCACAAAGGGCAGAGCCTACATGCATATATGTAAAATTCACACGAGTATTCGAGTATATATGCATATATCTCTCGAAGGCAGCATCGGCTTTTGCTGTTGTTGTTGCTGTTGTTGTTGTTGTTGCTGCTGTTGTTGAACATTAAAATGGCGTGAAAATGATTACCATTGATTTATGCTTGCTTTACCAGTTAGCATTGTTGGCTGGAATGGCTTTTGTTGTAATTGTGGCCATTGCACAATTTGCGCAACAATTTGCGTACATTTATAAAAAGCGCTTTCGACCATTAATAATAATTGCTCTGATTTAAATTTTAATGGCAATCGCTGGCAAGCAATTGCAAATGTACATGTGTGCATGTATGTGGATAGGTGCGTTCGATGGGGTCGCAGGCAACTGCATTGGCATTTGTTGTTATGTCGCTTTTGCTTATAACTTATATTTATGTCAATTAAAAATGGCTTACACTCGAATTTCATTTAAATAACAAGCAAATTGCATATTCTGTGTTGGCAATTGTAATTTTGTAACTCTCGGAAAACAAGCTGATAATGGCTTACCTATGTACATACATATAGCCTGCTGCCATACTGCACGCAACTCCCACTCAACTGCTGGCAATTTTAATTTAATTCAATTCAATTCAAATTGCTTTCAGACATTGCACACTTTTCTGAAAGCAATCGCAACAATTCAATCACTTTGATGTTTTGATGCCCACAAAACAGCGTCGACACCGCCATCAATGCCACCGCCTGCCGCTATGCCACGCCTCCCTATACGCCCATCTCGACAGTTAAGCGCTATAGTCGTCGCTTTTTTTAACATCAATGCGATTGCATTCAGTGCCCCGCGCCGTCCTCGACCCTCGCAACGGGAGCCGGGAGCCAGGAGCCAGGAGCTAGCAGCATGTAATTTCTTTAATGGTTTTCCACACCACGCCCACAACCTGACAAATGCCCCCAAATATGTGGACTAAAAACCAGCACGGAAGCCAAATAAGGTGCAAAATTTATAGATAAAATGAGGCGAGTGGCGACAATGTTTCCGTAACGAATTTTGCGAAACTACAAATGAGATATTTCAGGCTGTGTTTAATAATAGGAATAGTTAGTATATATTAAGTATATTAGCAGACTAAAATAGGCATAATTGTACATATTCCATATAGAGTTCTAGAAATACTTGTGAGATATAGAAGAATCTGTAATTTATTAATATATCTTTTATTATTGCTAGAGTAGTTGAGATTTTGCTTTGGGTTCTCGCATGGTGGCCCGCCTTTTATCTAGGTTGAACCTTAACCGTAACATGTTTACATTTTAATTATATTTAGCTTGAAGGCTTTTTATTGTGCAACTTTCGTAACAACTTCAGCTACCGGTGTACTTTGTGCTTATATTATTTGTGTGTGTGTGCGTGTGCGGCCTAAACGCATTAAAACACTTCATTATGCCTAATCCTATGTGATAACAAAAGCCACACACGCACACACACTCACCGCCAGCAGAGCATATGGCAATGAATACACTTGAACAACTTTATTACCAGACTGAATCCATGGTAAGGGCTGGCTGATGAAGCATTGAGAGCCATGTCGGGCGGCTGGCGGCACTGACAGGGCACGTTTTAATGGAATGGGCGGCATTTGCATTAAAGGAATGGGAACGGGGTTCGCTTAACAAGTTTCATACAAATCACGGCACGTCAGAAACCATAAAGTGTATAAATACCAGACATAAACTATTTACCCTCGCCCAGGCCAGTTATGCGCTCCGTATCCTTGACATTAGGAGTGCGTGCACGTGACGGAAGGGCTTTCAACCACTTTGATTTCGCGTTGTTTGCTGTACATTTTACGCCTGATTACAACGTGCCCGCCTCTGATTGATAAAAATCTCACGGCTACCTCAAGGGGCGGTCTCTGCACTCACATACATTCCGTTTTCACATATTTTTTTTTTTTAATTTGCATTTGCTACATTTCCCGTTTTTGCATTTTGGCTAAGTGCACAATTTTCATGTTTGGCCAACAGACCGCACGCCTCCAATTGCACACTTGGCCGGTTCGCCGTGGTCTATCAGGATCGGTAGCAATCTTAAGCTAAACTGAGCACATAATTATTGGCCCGGTAGTTACATAGTTTTGATCGTGATCTCGGCCTAAACCGGCGCCAGGCGACTCAGCCTCAGACTTCGGCAAAAGGTTAGTTTTTTTTTTTTTTGATAATAATTTTTGGCTTGTAAGTGAAGGGTAAGCACTGCCTTGTGCTAGCCAGCGCCTTGAACTTCTCTCTAATCTTAAGCTGATCTAATGCGCCCCAGGTAGGTATCGGAGGCATCGCTACCGTTGGCCGTTGGCCGCCGCATGGTTGCTTGCTGTGTGTGTTGGCTACAAATTGGATTACAATTAAATTGCATTTACATACGCCGCTCGGCATGCCGCTTTGTTTGGCAGCGTGGCTGGGCCTCAATTAAAAATCGCCATGTTTTCAGTTTGATAAGACCCTTCCCGATATCCAGCTGTGCACATTTGAGATTCATCAGATAATTGGGATGATGATATGACGGCCAGGCCAGATACCGGGCAGATGTAAAATCTGAAAAATAGTTTCCAGCGAAGACTTGTTCCAAGATTTTAAATTTACGCTGTTGCTACAAATATTAAAATAAAAGAGTTTAACTTAATAAGAAATATAACCATTACCAAATTTAAAATTAAAGTCTTGGATAAATGAAAGATTTTTTAGTCAGATTTATTTTAATATTTGTTTCACTAAGCGAGACTAGAGATAAATGCGAGATACGAATTAATAGAATTTTGAAAATATATTCCTGCTAGTTCCAGTTCTTTTTTTTTTTTAAATATCTCTTAGGCTTAAAATTCTAAAACTTTTACTCAGTAGATAGGCTTTTTTTTAGCTCTCTGTAAACATTAATTAAAATTTATAATCTTATATATATTTATCATCTTTAAAAATCTTCGATGTGTATAAAATTTCTAGATTTTGCATACAATTAATAAAAAGTAAGTAAACGTTTATTTTGCAATTCCTTAACTCAAATATCTTAAATTGTCTTTGAGTTGCTCTTTCTAATGTTCATAGACAGGGTCAATGTACGTAGTTCCGAGTGAGTCTAGAGACCTTGCTACCAAGGCATTTATTCCATTATAATGCATCATCATTAGCCAAGAGCACTTCATGTTCTTTTTCTGTGATTTTGTGGCTTTTAACACTCGTACGAAAATAATTGAATTGTTCTTCATTATTTATTTTATTATTTTGCTTGTCTCTTATTATCGCTCAGCTTATGCTGGCATTGTGGCAAGCTATTGCAAAAACTCACTATCATCGGGCCGGCTTCATTGTTTCAATGTGCCTCTCAAACCGGGTGGATATGAAACACTTTTCAGCCATTGCCGTTGCCGTTGCCGTTGCCATCGCCATCGCCATTGCCATCAACGTGGCGCGTCATAAAATACGCGAATTGCATTTGCCATTTACGATGTGTATTTCTTTGTTTCGTTTTTGCCAGATCTGCTTTGTTATTGTGCTTCTTGGCCCGGATTTCTGTGGGTGGGCACTGTGAGCGGTGGCGCCGCGAGCAGGACGAGCTGATTCCTTTGGGGATTTTGCGCACAAAGCAGTGCCAAATTGAATGTGGGATTTGACAAAGATATAGACGTTCGCTCCACAGCTGTGCAGGGGGTGTGAGTGGGGATGGGGCGGCGGGTAATTTTATTGCGCTACCTTTTATGATGTGGCGACAAATTGATATTTCCTTCAGCAGGGACTGAACGCGCCTGGCAAAGGCAATTTAGATACACTCTCAAACACACACACACACACACACAGACGTTGATAGTAAACAGTAACCGCAAATCGGCAGGACGCGCTCACTGGGCGGTCCATATCCCGCCCGCTGCGCTGTTGTTGTTGCCGCTCTCTGGCCGCCTTATAAAATAATTAAGTCTTAGCTACTGTTTGTTGTCTGTCGGCTGTTTGTTTGTTGTCTTTATGCCTGTGCGAATGCGCGCATCCTAGCGGCATTAAGGACTTTAGCACGATTTTTGCAGGGTTGCCTTTGTATCAGCCGCCGTCTCTGATATGCCAAAGGGTCCGCTTGCCGTTGAATTTGAAACTTTTCCTACTTATTTTCGTTTTCATTCAACATACTTCTCCCTGCGCCCTTTATGCTTAAATCAACTGTAAGTTAATCACATTAATCCGCGATCGTTTTTCAAGTGGATCCTTCAATAGGTAGCCTGAGATCCTTTTGCTGCGACGCATTCAGTTGCAAAATTAGGAGGCACACAAAAGAGCGCACCAATTCGGTTAAAATGGGTTAGGGCAGGACGAGGAGTCGCTCAAATCAAAAATTCAAAAATCACAATGAGACAAAAGACAAGTATGGCTGCTAAGCAACACAACAACATGTCGTATGAGTAATCCCTATTCGCAAGTATCAGGATATATGTTGAAAATGTCAAGAGTATTATATTACCATCTACTATCCAGTGCCCAGTCCAAGTTTCTTGCTTACAATTTTATACAATTTTCCACCCATTTTCCACCCTTAGGAAATTTTTATCTACCCGTACTATCGAGAATTTCAAGTCTGAAGTCTTAACGTTATCTCCATTTTCCACCCAGAAAGGTACGATGAAGTGAAACATTTAAAAAAAAAAGTCTCATGCATTTTATGAGGAGTCTTGATAATAAGTTATGATGCATATGCATGTATGTATGTATGTGCATATATATGTGTATATGTTTGTATGTATGTGTTTATGGATATATAATTGTATGTACATGAATATGTTTATATAATTGTGTGTATGTATGTATTTACGTATAAATGTATGTATAAATGCATGTATGTATGTGTGTATATATGTGTGCATGCATGTGCTTATGTATTTATGTATATGCATATGTTTGTATATATTAATGCATGTTTCTATGAATGTATGTGTTTATATAAAAATTTATGTATGTTTGCATTTATATATGCATGTGTGTATACACGCATATATGCATATATTATGAATGCATGCATATATCTTGTATTTTTTGTTTATGCAAGACCAAGCTTACATCTAGACGCGCTGCAAATTAAAAAAAAAAAAACTTCAATTAATTCCCTTCTATGCGGTTCTCATGAATTCAAGTAACTGGCATGGGCTTCACTTCAAGTGGAGGAGACGGCAATCTGAACAATGAAGGAGGCGGCAGCTTGGGCAAAGGAGGAGGCGGCGGCTTGTGCAATGGAGGAGACGGTTTGTATATATTTGAAATGTTATATCTACGTACTTAAATATAAAAATAAGCAAAAACACATATTTATTGTTCTTCTACGCGATTCTCACTAATTCAAGTAGGGTTTAGCAAGAAAGCTGCGTTTATAATCTAATAGACATTATCTCTGCTTTTCTGTTCTTTCAGTGATGTGTTTATAAGAAAGTTTTTCTTCTGCCCACTGATAGAGGACGATAAATTAATCCTGCGTGTGAATTTACAGGTAATTACAAATATAATTTTATCTCAATATATAACTGTTTTGTCCTGCCCTGTCCAAAAATGTTTAGCACAAAACTTGCCACGGGCAAGGACGGGGAATACCCGCTAGAAAAATACAAAGAAAGAAGTTTTTAATTACACTTCAGTTTGTAATATATGTTTAAATGTTAATTATATAACGCTTCGCTAGGTACACAGACGTATCGTATTTTATAGGCCCACCTCACATTTTAAAAAATTTCCACACACTTTATATTTCAAACTCGCCCATTTCAACAAACAGGATTCAATTCAACAATCTGTGGCCATTTGCGCATACCTTCGGTCCGCTTCGTTTGAATTGATTTTCTGATGCGACTCTTCTCCTCCCGCTGCTGTTGCTGCCCCTCTTCTCCGCCGCTTTTGCTTTGTGGTTATTACAAATTGGTAATTTTATATTGTTGTACCTTTATTGGCGACCGACTATTGTACTAACATACAATAATTATTTTAAAATGTTCCATTTTATTGCGATTTGATTTCAAACGTTTACCGACCAAAATTTGCGGCAGCTTCAAACCTATGCAGTTTCACATTGGTATGTTGTAAAGATTTTAAAAACAATTAATAAAATTAAACATTGTTTCTTTTTAACAAAAAAAATACACCAATATTCTTGTTTTAGTTTTGTGTAAAGTTTATATAATTTTTATTTTTCGCCTTTGAACATTAACATAAAAATCAGCTTGCAGTCCAGACAATAAATGGGGTCAAAGCTGTGTCTACATTTTGTCTGACGCCGAAAAGCCGTTTAACGACTTGCAACATTTATTTGGCATAAAATTTATGCGTCCAAAATGGCACTCAATCAGGAAAGATGTCCTTAAAAGGGAATCATTGGTAAAACGCGCAAGAAATTCGAATCGAATCGCGGGCCACGCGAAACTGTTGAAATGATAAAATATTAGCGTTCGTAATACAATTTATTTAAATCAAAGTCTAAAGCGTTATTTATGAGCGCAGCGAGTGGGGTTGCCTGTGTGTTGCGTGTGTTCGTAAATGTATGCATATATACATATATATATATATGGGCTCTTTCTGTTACCTATGCTATGTGAGTGGGAGGGAGAAGGGTTACATATATTTTAGTCAGCCATTGTTTGCATTTGAATGAAGACAAAAGCCAAGCCCAGAATGCGCGTCACAAGTTTAGCAGCCTAATATCCAAAATAGACGTAAGCGAAGGATGAAGGGACTACAACTCCATTTGCTTTTAGCCATGCCATTGCCATTTCATGCAGTTTATTGTTTAGCATGGTCTTCGCCTATTATAGAAATGTTAATAGCAAACAAAAGCCGTAGCCATTTGCCTAATGTGTCCGATAACGAAATGGAGCGTCCGATTGGACATGCCACATAGGAGCCGCAAAAACTTCCGTCCGAAATACTCTTGAATTTATGTTATTATGCCCACTTCTCTTTGTATATATTGAGCAACGTCAATTGCCAAATTAATTGCCGTTAAGTCGAGCAGACTTGGCAAGCCTTGGACATATGCATGCATGTATGCATGTGTATGTGTACGTATAGGCACTGTCAGGATGTGTGCATGGAATGTACTTAGAGACGCATACAAGCGAACGAGTTGATTTGAGGGGGGCCGATCAAAAGTGTCTGAACCTGACCAGAGTATCTAGCATAGCCATGCAAATCCTTGCACTCCCCACGCTCTTCCCCTCTGCTAACAGCCAACCAAAGTCAGTCTCGGCTCTCTGCGCTGTGCTGTGGTCGACTTTTAGGCGCCCAACTGCCAGCTAAAGTGGAGTCAATGAAAATTGCAACTCCCACTTTGCTCGTATGTCAATTAAGAGTTGTTTTTCTTGTTTGCCCTTACACACACACACACACACACTCACACACACATACTTACATATATACACACATAGAAATACGCAAGCACAGATACATTGAAAAGCTCTGAAGCTTGTCTGCATTGCTTTTGGCTTTGGCTTTGGTTTCACTTGGCGCTTTCGCTCTAACACAGCGTGCGCTGTCTCACTCGCTCGCTGACACACACAAACATACACACAATATATATATATATAATCTTTTATTGCAGTGTAATTTGTTGTAGAATCGTTTTGTCCGACAGTTGAACAGTTTGTTATTTCTTTTAAATGTTCCAAGTAAAAGAGCTTCGCTCGTTGCTTTTGGAATTTTTGTGGCTTGCCTTTGCCCGCTGGTCAGTGGTCAGGGATTGAGCTTAATGTGCTTGGGCAGGCCAGCAGTAAGGGCCTAAGTTAAAATTTAGGGTTGGCTATTTTCGACTGTCAGTAATAACTATCTCTGGGTTTGCTTAAACAGAGTGTTTTCGTTATCAGTCCCTATTTAGAAGTTGAATATTCATTTTGTTGCCGCATCCATTGAATTTTGGTTTAGCACCCTTTTGACTTTCCAATGTCAATTTGCCTAATTAATGCTTGGAAATAATGGCAGCCCCAACAAACACTACAATCAAATCGCATCGTCAACACGATTTCAAAATGAAATTGTTTTACAAACACACCCACACACACACACACACAAAGGTAGACACATGGTGCAGGTGGGGTTTGGGTACGCCCAAAAATGTCATTGACAAAACGCCGAGTGACGCCCTCTGCCCAGGCCCAGCCATCCCGTCGCCCTCGAACACAAGTAACGCGATTTCCATTTGTGCATTCAGTTAAAATGAAAGTGGGGCAGCGCCTAAGTGTCAACACCTTTTGAACTAAACGTCGCTGCCGTACTCTCTGGAATCGTTTCGGGCTGGTTCTCCATGGGCTGCTCTCATTGCAAAATCTAACATGAAAACGAATCAAAAACAAGCAAAGCGCAGAGGGAAATTACATAAAAATGTGTTACGCTGCAATGACGGCAGTTGGAATTCTCAGTACCAACACCCCCGCGCGCACACACACATACACACACAGCTCCATGGGTGTGTATGTATGTATTATGTTAATGTCGGAGAGGGGAGCTGGCGCCAAAGTCTGCGGTGGCTGGCAGCACTTTGAGACGCACTTTGGCAAAGCAATCTTCTAAACAGGATAAATGTAATTGCGCATGAATTTCTACGCATTTTTCTGTGCCGCCGTTGCCGTCTCGGTAGCAAATGTTTTTGGTTATTTGCCGGCGGTGTCAGCTGAGCGTCAGTGGTGGCCGCCGAATGGTTCCCATTGGTTTGCCAGCGACACGCCCACTCTCAGCACGCACATGCTACCGTATTGAGCATTGCTCTGCACTCTCTCATGCACTGTCTCTATCTTTATGTTGCTCTGTCTCTCTCGCCGGTTGGCTCTGTGCAATTGCCTCGCATAACGTTTTTTTGTTTTGTGCAAATTGCTTGCAACACTTTTTGAATGCCTGGTGGTCGTCTCAGTCGAAAGCATTTAAAAATTCAATTTGCTGCGCGCTCTCTTTCTCTCTATCTCTCTCGCTTTATTCTTCTCGCTCTAACCTCCGCTTGCTCGCGATGTCTGCAAAGTTTGCTCAGCTTTTGTTAAAATGGCTGCCTCTGAGTGCGTTGGGGTTGTTCGACTCAGAGGAACGTTGTGGAATGGAACGCGAATGAGCTGTGATTTGATGTACAGAGTCAAAGAGTTGAGCTGTCTTTGTGCATAAGAATATAATATATGCCATATGTAAATCTCATTTTTAAAACAACAAATATTAAGTTCATCAAAGTACTTTCATAAGTCGTGTATCTAGGTTTAAAACTTCGCATGCGATTGAAAGATATTCTGTGGGATAATAAACTGTAACTCATTTTATTTATTTTTTTTAATAGACATAAAAATAAGATTATAGTTGGCATATGCACGTGTAAATTTGAAATAAAAATGATAGCTCTACTGTGAGGATAACTGCATTGATACACTATTATTCACAGCGAGCCATTTTGTTAAATCTCTATATGTGGCCCCAATAGCGTTAAGTGTAAGTCTTTTCTAATTCGCAGCTCACTTCACCCGAAAGGAACCTTTTAACTGCCATCAATTAAGATGTTTTGCACACTTTGGAGCAATAGCACTGCACACAGAGCAGCACTTGACCCTTGCCGGGTGCCAATTGATTGATTTTATATTGGCATTTCAATGGGAGCCCACAACACAAATACAAGCTCACATATGCACGCACGAAGGCTAAGCGCGCTCCCAGTCTGAAGTGTTCCGTTTGCCAAGTGTTTCAGGCTCAGATTCGAGACTTGCTTCTCGGGTTTTTTTTTCTATAGTTTTACTGTCACAATTTAGTGACGACGACAGAACAAAAATAAAACATACACCTTGGCGTATGTCAATGCGGTTTCAGCGCAATTGTCGAAATAAACGAACTGAAATTCAACTGCAAATGGAATGGAAATGGAAACAGGCTGGGCAAAAGAGCTGAGCTGCGCTGAGCGAACCACCCCTGCCAGAAAGAGCGCGCATGATAAAAGAGACTGCAAAAGCAGAGACTCAACTCAGCACACACACACACGCATGCATACAAACACCCTCCCGTAGTAGAACAGCTATCACTGCATCACCCTCTCTCTGTGCGTGCGTGTGTGTGTGTGTGTGGAAAACCATTTAGCGCAAAGACCAAAAGAATTTCACAGCCGACAACCAACCAACCATCCGAGTTGAGCTCAGTTATGTTTAGCACATTTCATGTTTCAGTTTCAGTCGAGCGCCGCAGCAGGCAGTCGGCGCACACGCTCTCTGACACAACAACCGGGGGTTACAAATCCAAAAGACTTTAACAATAAAATTACTAAACGATCGCTTTCACAAACACACACACACACACAGAGACACACGCACACGCACAGCCAGAGAGTGAGTGAGGGAGAGAGTCAAAGCGAGCACAAGAGAGAGAAATAGGCAGGCGGGCTGGCAGGCGCGCCGAGGACTTTGCGCCTGTTTACCGAAAACATTTGAATTTAAATGCGAATCGTTGATCAAACGGTGCAGACGTCCCGGTCGCCACCTGAGGAACTTTATTTTCATCGCCAGATGCTCGTCAACAGTTGCATTCAGTGTTTACCTCAAGGCCAGTGAGACAAGTGTCAAGTCGAGTGACAGAAATCGAAATCGTTAACGAAACATTTAAAACATTGTGAATCCATTGAGAATACTTGCAAATAAAGTGAAGCAAAGAGTTTTGTGCGTGTATGAAATGTCTTCGTCCGAGGCTGAAGTTGATATAAGTGTGGTGTCCAGTCCGGAGCCGAGTCCGTTGGGTGCCGCCGGCATGAGCAACGGCCGCGATAGCCCCATGGCGCGTTCCGTTGATGGAAGCTCGCCACCAGCCACGCCTACGCATCGGTCCACGCCAAATACTGCCGCCGGCACGCCAACATCTACATCAGCTGTGGCCGTACCGCATTATCACCATAGTCCCAATGGAGCTGTGCCGCCGGCGGTGTTGCATCATCATCTACAGCATCATCTCAGCTCGCTCAGTGGCCATCCAGTGGCACTGCATCACGCGCTGCACAGTTTTGGCCATCTGCATCCGGCTCATGCGGCACCTCATCCCGCTCTGTTGCAGCATGCTGTGGCGCCGACACATCTTGGCGATCGTTTAGGCTCGCCGCCCGCTCTGGCTGCCATGGCGCCCAAGTCACCTGAGCTGGAGCGCAATGGCAGTGCTAGCGAAGAGCTCGGCCACAGCCTGAACAATAACAACAGCAAGACGGTGAATCACAACAGCACATGTGCCTCAGTGGCAGCAGCCGCGGTGGCGGCAGCAGCCTCCGTTGGGGCCAACAGCAACGACAGCAATGCGAGCAGCAATGGCAACAAAGCCACAACCGGCTCCAACGGCTTCACCAGCTTCTCCATCTCCAGCATACTGAGTCGCAGCGAGCCGGCGAAAAAGAACGGCGCCACAACGTTGATAACGCCCATTCCGCAGTTGCCGCAGCACGGCGCAGGCGGACCACAGGATGCGGCCATGCTCTCCAGGTGAGTCTTCTGTTAATATTCTCGGCCACAAACAATGAGCTGCCCGGCAGATACTTAGGTGCACCTTGCAGAGCTGTTTTTAGACCCGGCTTAAGGTTCAAGAGCCTTGCTCTTTGTTTTGCAACCGAACGTGAAACCAAAAAGTCAAGCGTTCCCTTATTTTTGAATGAGCCTAAGCGGCTACAATTTCAACTGATTTAGTCCAGATTCCCTGCTCCTTGAAATATTGAGCAAATTTTGTGTAATCCTTGAGGTACTCAATGTATAATGGAAAACAATGGCGCTGGGCTCGATATGTTTGAAGGTGACGCAAATCTGTTCGCTGGAAAAACACACGAGTCGTGTAGAGCATCGTCTAACAAGTTGTTTTAGCTGATTGTCAAGATAACAACTTTAATGGAAAGTCTGTAAGATTGGTAGGCAAATGTCATAGGACACCCTAAGTGGGTGCAAAGATGTCTAGCTGGCGATAATGAGGGTATAACTGCATTTTTAGTTGTGCCTCCCATTTAAAAATTTGAAGTGGTTATTAAAGAGTTTTCCTAAGTGTGTGCGTAGAGTGAAATAAAGCAATTAAAGGACACTCTACATATTCATTTATATACATAATCAATTTAGGATCTGTATCTTTATTTTCTTCAAGCTTGCTTTATATTATTCTTCCAACACTTCCAAGTTTATTTTAATCGCATCCTTTGCAGATCAGTTGTTTAAGTGTCCCATTCGTTTAGGCCAGTTCTTCTAAAAAATAACTTGGGTTATAGTTGTATATGCTAACATATAATAATATTTACACTTATTATTCTTTGAATCCAAAAAAAATTGTAGTCCTATATGCATATTTTCAGCTGTACTTCGGTTCTATAAAACAACGACTTGCATACGGACGGGTTAACCAACTCGTATGGTTACTGGGAGAAGATTGATTATGCCTTTGTTCTTGCTTTTATTTAAAATTGATAATCCATATGAATTTTCGAATTGATTCTAATGTTGCTTCAGGCTGACCACTGGTCAAATTTTCGATATGTTAACAAATCGATATCGATTACCTTAACTTGGCCATGTAATTTATCAAATATATCAAATTTCGCAACATTTGCAGATGTAATTCAATGCTATTTTATAACCGTCTGACAATAGTCCGGCATGCAACATTTATGAATACAATTTTGTTTTGAATGAATGAACCCTCACTGAACTGTCTGACCTACATACATGTGTGTGTGTGTGTGTGTGTGTGTGTGTGTATTTACATATGTACGGATATGGACAGTCATTGAGGGCCTCCTACATATTGCAATGCAGCTCATCAATAAGTTCAAAAAAACAAGAAAACGGTGTCCTGGTAACCCCACTTAGCCGGCATTTAAATGCGCATAAAAAGGACATGAGCCGAGAGATCGAGTTTCGAATTGCTCGATTAAGGCATGTGTTGAATTAAAAAAATGTTGCACTTTTATTTTATGAGCGGGACTACCCGACTTACTGTCAGGCACATGCAAAGTGGACAGTTCTCCTCATTATTCTCTTCTTCTCTTTTTGTTTTTTTTTTTTTTGGCCTTCCTGTGTGTTTTTTAATAATGATCATTTTCATTTCATTTACGCATGCGCTCACCGATCGATCCTGCGATAAGCGCGTCGTAGTCGCAGTCCCTTAGCGAGGGTCGCGTGCTGGTTACCCCAATTAAGAGCGAGGATCGCCCTCGCCTTTTGACCAAGTGTTGACTCCTGCTGTTTGGCGCTTACAGCTGACGTGTGGCTGCCTATGTGACGGGCTTATCACTTGATCATCGAACTCGGAGTTAGTCCGTCGAATGATTAATTCAAGCGCACCCAAAACGCTGAGTGATCGTTTAATACAAATACGCATACGTAAATATGTTGACTGACTTTCACCTGGGCCACACTTTTTCTCTTTTATCCACACACGAGTATTTTGACATTGGTATTGCGTTTTTTAATTAGTGGTCAGCTACTGTTGAAGTTGTGCTGCTGGTGCTGTGCTGCTGCTGCTGCTGGTGCTGGTGCTGTCTGCTATTCAACTGCGGTTTAATTATAACGCAGCAAAGAACGCAGTTAAGCGCTGTAACTGTAACCTGATATGGTTGTGAGTGCGCCCAACAAAGGACCAACACGGCTAACGGAAAGGGTGCCGAGTCCAGGAAATGTCTGTGTATGTCTATTGTGCAGCTCTTTTTTTTTTTTTTTTTGTTGTTGTAAGGATAACGCTAAAGGACGTACTGACAATATAATTATATACTGCAGTAATTACAATCCAATTTCAGTCCCAACGCAATGCGCCCGGTCCGAACAAATCTTATCTATCACAAAGGGATTATTTTGATGCGGCATTTAGTGGTGAAATGGTCTGCGATTGGTGACATTTATATCTAGATAACGTTGCGCATACATTGTTTCCATTTAATGAAACCATATTTGTAGTGCATCATGCACTGATTTCATATCTAGATTTGAGGCTTGACTTTGGTTTCGCCTTTGGAGGCCTGGGCGCGTGTCATTTGTGCGACTTCCTGTGGCGCAACCGAGCAACCAAAAAACTCATTTTGTGCGCGTCGCAAATGTCACCATTTTTCAAGTGGACGACTTAGCGTAAGCCGCTCCATGCCAACGAATATTATTGTATATATAGACCAATATTTTCATGCTAATCCCGTTTAATGACAAAAGCAAGCCAACCGGGTTAGCTACTGCGCCGTGAACTCCTGTTTAGTCAACTGTGAGCTGCTGTTCAATATTTTGGTTACTTTGCGGTCGTTTCGAGTGCGTTTCAATGCCCGCACCGTTCGACACCCGTTCAAAATGTCCCATAGTATACCAAATATAATGTGGTTAGGCAATGCATATTTTCTGATTTCGGGCCTCCATGCAGCCAATTAGCGTGTGCAAATCTTTCATACATGAACGAACTCTAAGCGGTTTAGGCCTGCCAGCCATTTGTGCTCAGGCCGGACTCATTGTTAACCTTACATTTAAATTTATTATTTAAATTAATTTTGGTAATTCGTGCGACAATTGTCGCTTTGCATATGATATGATTCTCACTTAAGTGGCTTCTGCGGCCTGGTTGAGGCAGCTGTTCGCTTGGATTTTCTTCTCAATAAGCATTATAGTATTGAAATCTGCGGGCACTTCAAGAAGTTAAGCTCATAAAGCAATTGAATAGTTGCCTTCAGTCGCATTAACTAAGAAAATAATGAACTTATGATTCTATTGAAATAATTTGAATATATAACATTAAAATGGCTTCAGGTTAAGCTTCTCACATATTTGAAAATATATATAGATTAACCCTAATCAATTTGGGCTGTTTAATTAACAACAGCAAAATGATTATATTTAACCTTATTTAATATCTTCCGTAGCTTATACAAATTCGTTTTGGTTTCTTAAGCGCATTCACATCATTTGTATCATTTATCATTTTTACCAGAAACAATGAAAAATTAGCCTGTGTTTTATCAAAGTATTTCACTTTTAAGACAATCAGTATTTGATTGATGAAAACTTAGAAACTTTTCGAAGACGACCTTTTTCGGCTACAAGTTTTCATACTCATTGTATAAAATATGGTTTTTGGCAACCTATCCGTGTCTAGCGAAGCAAAACATCAAAGCTCTTTTAGGCCCAAACCACTAGGATCAGCTTTTACTGAAATAGCCAAACGAAGCGTAGAACCCATGTAGAATGCCATGTTGAACAACTCAATTGCATAGCACACTTTTATCCTAACACAAAAGACCCCAAGAAGAATTATGACAGCGACGTGGAAGAAGCCCAAAGCGAGAACCGCAAACAATTCATTAAACGAGAAATAACAGCCATGCATCAAGTTGAGCTGGGAGAGGCATCGGCCATTGGGGGGGGTCTCGGCATGGCTGGATTGCTCCACGTTGACTTCTGACAGCTTCAGGGGCGGCACGCCCACACTGCTGAATTTTAAACATGGTCATCCACTTCCGCCACAAAGTGACACCAATGAAAATGTAGACGGAGCCGCGCGGACTGTGGCCGCCGCCGGCAGTGGAAAGTTGTATTTATTTCATTGCTGGGCGGAAAACAAATGCCTCGGACTCGGGCCGAGCCTTTGATTTGGATAATTAGTAAAGCAAATAGCTACAAGCTGTTTGCAATTCATTGCGGCCCCTTCCGTTGACAGCTTTCAGCAACCAAAATTAGCGCAGTAATTGAGGTAATTTCTTCATTTTTTTTTTTTTGCGTATTCCGTTTTTGCAGTCTGGCTGTAATTTGAGGAGATACTAGGGCGTCATCTTTTGGCCGTAAGCAAAAGCGGCTTTCTCTCAATTGACGTTGTAAACATGAAGCCCATTAGAAGTGATTTGAGCCGCCAGTTTGCCAAGCAGCCAAGTAGCCAGTTAGCCAGCTTGGGAAGCCTTTGAAGCGTCTCTTGTAGAAGGAGGGGTTCATAATTTAGCAGCGGGCGCAGGCAAAAGGTAAATTTAATTGAAAATACATTACTTACAAAGCGGAACGGCGAGAAAGAAGACAGCAGGAAAGAGACGGAGATAGAGAAAAAGAGAGAGTGAGAGAAAGGGGAAGAGAACGAGCGAGATAGAGAGAGGTTGAGTAAGTGAAAGAGCTTGGCAACTATTGATTTCCACACCTGCACCTTGGCCGCTGTGAAAGAGGTCAGCTAAATGTTAATGTCACACACAACTTGGCCAGCTCATTCTGTCTGTCTGGGGGTGGCTGGGCAGCTTTTGGGCGCTGGTTGGGGTCGAAAAGAAATCACAGTCTGCTGCTTGCACACGGGTCACTTGCAAAACGGTCAAAGGGTTTAACAAGTATAAAAACAATACGAAAAGCAAAGAAGCAAAATCAGCAACAAAAGCGTCAGAGCTAGCTAAGGGGGCTGCCCATGGGCTCGATGTGTCCGCCATTGGTATTTTAGACTGGTGGGAATGCACGGGCTCTGGCTGTGGCTTGTCCCGGGCGCATTGTTAAACAGCAAAGTTCATTGAGTGCGTGGGAAGCTTAAGAACACCGGAGAGACTTTTAAACATATCAATAAATCAATCAAATTGCCGAGTCGGACTGCTTGAGTGGTGGCTGGCCGGCTGTGTGTTGGTTACGAAAAGCTTTTAAGTGCCACAAACAGGCAATAGCCCCCCAATCCCTCTTTACCGACCGCTACCCGCGCTGTGCTACCCTCACAAAACAAAAGCTGCTTTCCTCCAATTACTTCTCGCATTAGCTTCTGCCTAAATGATTTGACTTGAAAACTTTGATTTAGCACAATAAACCCCACGGCAGCGCCACCAAAACCACCCCAGACACACAAACAAACGCACACATACGCACGCATATGCAACACATTATAACGTAAACGCCAAAAAAGTGTTTCGTCTTGCAAACTTTGCCGCGTCTAACATAAATAAATAAATGTATTTATAAAGATGCTTTTAAGCAAGCAACCTAATAAGGTTACATGGACGCCGGCATTTATATATACATATACATCTTTATATTATATGTATTAAATATATATATGTGTGAGGCGATGTGTGTGTATGTGTTTTCTGGGGGAGCGAAATTCGGAGCAGCTGTTGTCAGTTATGCCCATCTTCTGTCGTGGGGTTGCTTAGCATTTAAGGGTCGCTCTTTCTAAGAGTTTTTTCTAGCGTTGATTTTTCTTGTTATGTCGAGCAATGTTTGCCCGTCGGCATTGGACTGAATACATATATTAGTGTGTATAGATTAAATGTTCCAGTTAATGGCTTATGTTCTCTCATCTTGATACCAAAAAGCTACAATTTCAGCAATTATAAAGCTGCATAATTTATGGAAATTTACTAAATGTTGCTCTTCATTTGCTACATTCCAGATTGGGTTTCATCTCGCAATGGGGCGCTCTAGCTGGACGCTATGCAGCTCTGTGTCCACCTGGCTGGCCCTGGGCACCACAGCGAATGCCCTTCCATAGTCCAACTCATGGTAAGTTCATTTTAAATACATATAATCAATCGTTTTCAATAACTTGGCCATAATAAAAACTTGACCGCTAGATTTACAAGAGTTTATCCTGACTGCCTGTCTGACCGGTCATTAACGCACATCCTGTATGATCTACAAAGTTAAAATTTTACTGAAGCTTTTAAGATAGTTGAAGGGTTTTATGAAAGTTTGACCTATTAAAAACATGAAAAACAATGAGGTAATTGCGCTTTGCTAACTTGACGTTATAAGCCTGTTTAGCTTAGGTGTTTGGGCGTCGGGCTAACAAACGAGAGGCTGGCGGCTTACATTCGGTAGCAATTCTCAATATTTGTATTTATTTAATGATTTTTTTACGATGAGGGCTTAAATTTAAAATTCGACCCAGACGAAACCGATAGAGAGATATATTTATAACTGTACAAAGAGAAGAAATATTTTATATTAGTAAAATTAAAAATTCAATGTGAATAAATCAGGCAATCTCAGGTTCATCAAGAGAGATACAAATCAAATAAATGATGCTATGCCAGCTAGATGTTAGATATAAGCAAGTCCAAAAACAAATAAATATACATATGCATTTGTATAACTACCTGTACATATACAATTAACTGTGTGCAACGTCTTTAAATCGTTTTCAATTGCTTTTAGTGCCTGCATTCGCAGCTTAACGCCTAAGATACTGCTTTTTAGCTTAGGTCTAAAGAAACAAATGCGAATATCTGAAATTCTTTGGTAAAGAATGTGCCGCGCCAGACATTCTTGAAGGCATTTCATTTAATTTGCATAGTTGGAGGTTCAAACTTGCCTAATGCCCGCAAGAATTTGTACAATGCAGCCAAAGTGCGCCCTGAAGCAGGCAACACATTGTTTAAACACACACGCGGAGAGGCTTTAATAGTGCCCCCATAGCGTGGACAGGCAAATACACATGTACCGTTCGCCGTCCGCCGTTCACAAATACAACTGCTGTAATCGCCATTTTCAATTAATTGCAATTTGTAATCGAGTATCGAGTTACGACTGAGGGGAATATACAAAGTGTTTGACATGTTCGCCTTTGTCGAGTATTAAGTGCGAGAGCTCTCCCAATAGCGGCCACCTCTCTGGTCAGCTAGTATTAAAACCCATTTGATTGCGCCTCTGGTATTAGATGGCGTTGCAATTGCATTTGCTCATGTAAATTGGCCTTAAGTTTTGCGCCACGCACGGCTTCTGGAATTTAACCGATTCAGCGCATAGTTCTTTAGCCCAAGCTGCAAGCGACCTGACGTTGAAACCTGGAAGAGGGGGCAGCTCAACGTGCAGCACGTAAAGTCCATATGAAGCAAATTACAGCAATTTAAACTTTTCAAATAGGACCCGAACTAAAAGCTCAATAAAAGTGGAATCGCTCAGCTGACTGACAGCCATTTTAAATGGTAATTTAACGCACGCAGACACATACACAGAAATATATATTCTGTGGACATTCTGGGGGGATGGTGCAGGGCAATTACTCTCCGCGTCTGCGCTCTAGCTTGTTCGTGGGTATAAAAGCAACAAAAAAAAAAGGAAGAGACAAGACCAAGGCAAGTGTGAGGTTAAGTGTTGCAGCTTAAATCTGTGCAGCAGCACACACAGGGCTACAATCAGATCTTAAACAACCCTTAGAGCGACCACCTCCCCCGGACGCAAGCACTTATACACTCACATACGCTAACACCGCACACACATACATACACACACACAGTCAGGCAGTTAAATCAAATAATAAAAACTTGTTCTGCTCACACTCTCTCTCTCCGTCAAGCATTGTCACTCATGCGCTCTCTGTCTCTCTCTCGTTATCTTTCTCTCTTTGCAGACAGTTCCTCCACAAACACTACGGAAAATCCACCATCACCCACTTCCCTGAGCCCCAGCAGCGGAAACAACAACAACAATAATAATGACAACAACAACACTACCAACGCCAGTAGCAACAACTCGGGCAATGGCCACGCCAACAAATCACCACCGCCCGGTGTGGCTGGATCGCTCCACGGCTCACATCACCTGCTCTATCAGCAGCAGCAACAGCATCCACATGCTGCCCAGCAGCATTTACAGCATCCACATCAGCCCAGCACGCCCACCAGCAGCGCCGGCGGTCTCTCGCATCATGGACATCATTTGTCGGGCTCTCATGGGAGCGGCGGTTATATGCTGCCCACCAGTTCCAACGAGTCGGATGATGAGGGCGAAGAAATCATTGAGGAAGACGACGGCACCGATGGCCCATCCGACAGTTCCTCGCCACATGGTGACGGCAATAATTCCAAGCGTAAAAAGAAGACGCGCACAGTCTTTTCGCGCGCCCAGGTATTTCAGCTGGAGTCAACATTCGATCTGAAGCGGTATCTCAGCTCGTCGGAGCGCGCCGGCCTGGCTGCCTCGCTACGCCTGACCGAGACGCAAGTTAAGATATGGTTCCAAAATCGTCGCAACAAATGGAAACGCCAGCTGGCCGCTGAGCTAGAAGCCGCCAACATGGCCAACATGGCGCATGCGGCACAGCGTTTGGTGCGTGTGCCTGTGCTGTACCACGATGGAACCACAGCTGGCTTTGTTCCTCCTCCGCCGCCGCATCATCATCCTATGCAATATTATGCTGCGGCCGCTGCCCGCAACACCAGCCCACCACGGCCGCCGCTGTCGTCGCTGGTATAGAACGTGGGCTGCCTGGCGGCTCCCATGACGCTACTAAAGCCGCCGCCGCCAATGCCGCCGCGAATACCTGCGCTGCAGCTGAGACGCTGCTCCATTGAAGCGGACTCTGAAAGTGAACAGGAACACGTGCCGTACATAGACGAGGACGATGCTGCCATCGATGTCGAAGCCGATGAAGAGCTCGACGCCGAGCTGCAGACCGCAAATGTCTACGTCCGTTCAACGCCATCTGCTGCCCCCCCGCTGCCTTCCAGCACTTTTGAGCTGCGCACAAAAAACAACAACTGCCTGGAACGCAACGAAGGTGCAAGTCAGGGCTCGTCAATGCAGGCTACTGCTGTGGAGAAATCGATAATCCACAAGGCGCACTCCTACTGAGCAGTTGTCAGTGCCCGGGCCGTCTGCCCCATGTACGCCGCCCACACCGCCCACTCCCAGTTGCATTGTAAATTTCTATTGAAAAGTTTGCCTAAAGGATCAGTGGCTAAGTGCACATCAATTGGTTTCAATGCTAACCACAAAGGCCAAAAATTGAGAACGGCTCGCCGCGCCTCATCAACATAATCGATAAAAGCTGTAAAGTTTTGAATAGTTTGTTCCTAAAGCTTTTGTATATATACTTACTTATATAGGTGCTCGCCTAGCTTAGTTTAAGGATGCGGATGCGGGCACCTCAATCTCTGCAGCTTGGCATTAACTATACGGCGAAGTCATAGCTCCTATCTATCTCTCTCCCCTTTTCGTCCCTCTCTGTTCTCATTGTAAATGCCTCTTGCTCAATAGTTTTTAAGCCGTATCTTGTAAATGTATCGCTTCCGTTTATCGCTTTATTTGTTCGCACTTTAGACTGTATATAAAATATTATATATTTAATATGTTTTTGCAGCTTAAAATAATGCGGTTTTATTTTGCTTT
Organism: Drosophila littoralis; assembly: GCA_018903485.1. Classification (NCBI taxonomy): domain Eukaryota; kingdom Metazoa; phylum Arthropoda; class Insecta; order Diptera; family Drosophilidae; genus Drosophila; species Drosophila littoralis. Next base: position 15,454,304 of record JAEIGF010000593.1, read on the forward strand.
AACTTTTGATTGCTGGTCAAATGTAGGTTAATCTCACATAGTTATGTCTGATAATCGTAACAATAATTGTCAGTTGGTTTCCATAAACAGGCTAACAAAAAAATTACAATTTTAAAAATAAATAACGATATTAAAAACAAATAACATAATATCTCAATGTACGCTGTATAAGCCAAGGCTACAAAGAAACTGGCATATGCACATTTGTAAGTATTATATCAAGCAATTACCAAATAACTAGTTAAATTATTACTTCAATGTACTAAACACATCGCAACCTACATTTAAAGTAAGTGAAAAAACTAAAATACACAAAAAACATGCTTATATACCTAAAATGAAAATTAATAAAAACCCAATAAAAGATAATGTAATTACATATAGACGTGTTTTTTATTTTAATTGAAAGGCTTGACATTTGGTGAGTGTTGAGAAATGCAGTTTCATTCTGCAATTGTTATTTCAAACTATGTTTTATCCCAACAGAAAACACTGGTAAATGTAAGCTGAATTTATATACTACAGAACCCGCTTATTTAATAGCTTGTGATCTGCTTTACTTAGGAATTTATCCAGCCTTTAAGTTTCTTTCGTAGTTGAATAGCCAACATTAAAAGTAAAATGATTTTTAAAAGAACTTAAATTCATATCATTTAAAAAACATAATTAAGGTTATATGCGTAGATCACACTCAACCTATTTTCAATAAGCCCTATAACAGTCATGGCTTTGAACTGTTGCATGAAGCTTGCCATTGGAATACACCTAATTGTGATATATCGGCTGCCGTAAATTCGACTCCGCGAGGCAACATACACATATTTGAAATAAACATTTCTGTATTTTACTTTTTATTTTTTCGCATTTTTCTAATGGGCTTTGGTAGTAGGATGCCGCGTTGGCGGCAGGCAGCAACACAAATGTGCCTGAAACGTTTATTTACGTTTAATTGCCAACGCAAATATGTGTGCAACATTGTATTTATAGTGGATATATAAATATGAATGTAATTGTATATGCAGTGGTATGTGTGTTACAATTGCTGCAGTTGTTGCTGAGCTGCAAATGCTGTCGTTGTTGTTGCACGTTTTAAGTTACAATTTATTGTGCACTTTTGTTGTTGTTAACTCGCACCGAGCGCGTTAAATGTTGTCGTTGTTGCCGTTGTTGTTGTTGTTGTTGTTGTTGTTGTTGATGTTGCTGTTGTTGTTGTTGTTGTTGTTGTTGCTGTTGGTTTTTTGCCTATGCAACAGCCCGCTGGCCCTATCCGGGTGCATTGCGCGGCGTGTTAAATTGCAAAAATAAATTGCAAATTGTGCGCTGTGAATAAATGGCAATAAAAATGCATAAAATGCTTTTGGTTATGCGAAACAAACGATTTCGACCAGATAGATACAAGCGGTACTTGTGCAATTGTATCTATCTGCAAAATGTATAGTTGTATTTGTATGTATAAATGTAGCTTATGTGCGTGTTTCATAAAATGTATCTCTGCATATTTCTTTAAATGGTTAATTATTTGAGCTGTGTCAGGCTTTTAGGATATTAAATTTGAATGCATATTTTTAGATATTATTTATTAAAATGAACAATTGCAAACAATTTAAAGTTTTCACGCATTGAAATCTATCTAAATCAGCTCTTAAGGTCTTTAATTGTTAGCCATTAAGCCTTTTGGATTTTCCATCCAAAAAGTTAATTTGTTAGCCAAGAATGCAAGCAAATGCCAACAATAGCGCAGTCTCATTTGTTATGCGAATTAAGTCTACTTTCTCTATTTGGTATTTGGTATGTATAGAAGCCATCAGAACAAATTACACTACCTTTTATGTGGGATACTCTTCCCATAGCTACTTGAGTTGTATTCGCATATTTTTTATTTCATTTCATTTTTTCGACTATGCCCAACAGATTTTTCTATGGGTGCAGTCAAGTGCTTGAGCATTTTATTTAAGCGCATGAATGGATTTGATGGCTTTTCTTATTTTCTTTTTTTTTTGGCTTTTTTTATACCCTGAACTCATTGAAAATGGGTAAATAGAGTTTAATGGTTTTGCGCAAGTGTATGTAACAGGCAGAAGGGCTCGACCTTGATAAAGTATATATATTCATTCAACCTAGCCATGGACTTATGTCTGTCCGTCCATCTGTATGTTCACATCGAGATCTGAACTTATAAAAGCATCGACAACTTATTGCCCTGTTTTATCGATGTCGATAAAACTCGATATCGCAATCATTTGTTTTGAGTATATTTATCAGATTTAAAAAGCTACAGTCACCAAATGTGCCATGTAACTTGCATAAACATTCCATAAATATTTTTAATTTTTTAAATATCGCTTGCCTTGTCCCTTGTAAATCACCACCACATCCCGAATCTAGGCATGACACACTAAGATCTACTGCAGAAACTTAATCAAGTGCAATTAACAACACAAATCAGTTATTAAAGAAAAGATGTAGTCGTACTTGCAGTCCACTTTGATTTATGTGCTCTGCTATTTTAACTCCGTTTTTACCTAAGAGATAATAGTAAAGTTAGTGTGGAGATAAGATCTGAGGCGATCTGGTAAATGCTTATTATGGTGGATAACGGTCCAGGGTATTTTCTAGTCGAGCATCCCCGACTAGAGCGCTCTTGGTTGTTCCTTGTATTTTTTTGTTTGTCGAAGGAAATGCGGTCCCAAAAAACGAACAAAAATTTCAATTCATTTTATAAAATGGCTGAAAATTGTAGAGAAATTATGAAAATTGCCTGTTGAGTTGGAGGGCACTTTGAATGCTTGCTTTTTGACTGCTTTTCATAAATTCAGTTTTTGTTTTTTTTTTTTTTAACTCATTTTTTTGGTTGTTTTGGATCACATTTGCTCATATGTAAAGTGAATTGTCTGAGTGGGAGTCGACGTGGGTCTGGGGCTGGATTACGTGAGCTTCCTTTTTGTAGGGCGACTTCCTTACAGAACAGCATATGAGTTTACAAAGTGAGTTTGATGTTAATATATCAAAAACCTGGCTGATTTCAAAGAAAATAAACATAGACAGCGCTAGAATATTGTCTTCTACAATCACAAAATAATATCGAAACTCAGTTAATAGCTGGTAAAGTCAAAAATAATATAAAGCATTTATTTAAAAGAATATAATTAAATCAATGAACATTTTCCAGCGCTTCCCGCTTTCTGATCCCTCACAGTGCAGCTGACTGAGACTTCGGCTTATCCGTAAGCGTTTCGGATTGGCCTTGCTTTTTTTGTTAATATCATTTTTCGTACTCATGCATACTTATATTGAATGGCTTTTCGGTAATGGCGGAGGCGGCAATGCGGCTTGAGCGGGGCCAGGGAACTGGAGCTGGCACAGGCGCTGTTTCGCCTGCAGTAATTTCTTAATTAGCTTGCGAACACAATGTGCTTATATACCATATACACATATTTATATCCAAATAGCTGTGTGCATGTGTAAGAACTTTTTGTTACTTTTTTGGGTGTTGCTGTTTCTATATACATATATATACATATATACATCTACATTCATGTTCCCGCAGCACCAAACCAACGACGATGGCAGCCAAACGGCGAGGTACTTATTTTAATTGCAGCCTTTTTGGGCATGAAGTGCAGCAGCTTAGCGCAAAGTTGGCTATTGTTTTATTGGTATATACATACATTTATTCATGTATTTATATATATACGTTTATATATATTTGGATATAGAGCCAGACGGCAGCAACGTTGACCCGGACAGAGTAACTCGCTACAAAGGGACTGAAAATCTCTGCCAAACTCACAGTGGGCGATTTAGCTGATTAGCGGAACGAAATTGATTAGTTAAAGAATATTAAAGTTTGCTTCAACTGAATAAAAAATAGACTGAAATATATATGTTTCTTTAATTTGAAATCATTTTATTTTTAAATTGTTTTTATTTTGAAATATTTTTGTTGTTAAGCCAGCAATTAGTCTGACATTTCTGCAACTGTACAAGGTGCCTAAATAGTGTAACATTATGAACGGGAGCACCGCGCAGCTTCATATGTTGGATATTTAACATTTATGACGTAAAATATAAACTATTAAGCGCAGTCCCTGCTCATGCCTCTACAGAAGTTTAATTCGGACACTAAAAGGAGTTAACATTGTTATTGATATATTATTATTTATCACAATTTAATACAAAATGCTTATGGTCATGACACATTGTCTTGTAATTAAATACATATCTTTAACTCTCAATATCATAAGCCTAATTTGTATCTGTATGCAAAACTGTATATTTTCCACGTTCCAGCAACATTCCACACTTGTTTAAAATGCTGCAAAACGGTTTTATTGTAGCGATCAAATATATGCAATATGGTTATTTAAAACCTATCTACTTGGGAAATAATGATTTAGTCGTTCAATTTTGTAAGATATCGAAGGTCAACAAGTACAGCTTCGTTCGGCTTAATCGCCCACTGTGCAACTGGCTGAGTTTGCCAAAATGTCACATGCAATAAAAAATAGTGAGTGTCCATTGCTGTTTTTCTTCTTCATTATTTTTTTTTTTTTTTGCCATTTTGCAGTGGACTATTATGTTTATCTATTTTGGCTGACAGTTCAATTAAGTACAATGGCCATACCAGTTAAATTACGCTGTTTTTTAAGCGTAGAGGACAATACGCAGCGCTTGTTTCTTTTTTTGTGTGCAATTTTATTTGGTCGGTTGTTGAGTGTCTGAGTGGCCATTATGACTGTCGCTCTTTGTATTTTATTATCCATTTAGCACATTTATTTTTATTTCCCAACTCGCATCTGACTGCTCACACATTATCCTTGTCATTATGTGTCTCTCTGTGTGTGTGTGTGTGTGTGTGTGTGTGTGCGTGTTTGGTCAGCCTGATAACGTTGCCAATTTTTAGCCGTGCTCCCTTTTATGAGGGCCTCTTTGTGTACTTTATTTTTTAGCCATTGCGGTTGGCGCTTCATTTATGGACTATATTTTGGTGCGTAGAGTGCGTGGCTTTTTGGGTGAGCAGGATGGTTATATTGGAGGGGTGGTTATATCTATGCTACGTAGTCTGTATGTGTGCATGGGCAATTGCAATTGCGTCAGTTGTTGTTATTGTCTGTAATAGACTCATCAGTGCTGCGTTGTGGCTTGTTCATTTCGCTTTTTATTGTTGTTTTGTTGCTGTGTTTGAGGTGCATTAATCAACTTGCATTTGTTGTCTGTGTCTGTCTGTCTGCCGTCCACTGCGGTCCATTTTTTATGGCTCTAGCAGCAGTTTATTTCAACCTTATGGCTTGTTGTTTTTTATGTTTGACGCAACTATTCTGTAGATTTTATACATACGTAGAGATGCATGCACTTAAACGAGTGCGAAGTTGTTAAGTTTGGCGAGTTTCATGTTAACTCAAAAAATTGCAAGCAAATGCTTAAATTAGCGTTCGAAGACGTCTCCTTTTATGCGTTACACATTTCGTATCCAGATTATAATACCTTCTATAAGTCTTTGTGAGAGCGCTTAACCATACTTATAAATTATCTTTATCAATGTATTTTAAAAATAAATAAAATTTAATTCTATGTTCATAATTTGTTTCTTCCTAACAGCTTTTGCCACTTAGGCCTCATAACCAACTAGTTAAAGCAGTTAGCAAATAAATAGATGTCGGTTTATTATGCTCTCAAATTATAAGTTATATGACTCCTTTTGAATGCGCAATATGAGTTTAAGCTCTTTAACATGCTCGTATAATTACAATTCTAAGCACAAAGAGGCACTCAGACAAGGCGGAGTACTGCCCAGAGAGCTGGAGTAGAATGTCGTAATCAAATTCCGGCTCATTACGCACCATATTGTCGTAAATTAATGCAATAACACAAACAATGCACAAACAGAGAACTCAAATTACACAATGAGCACAAAAATACATACACTTGCAGGGCCGAATGCACAATGGCAATTAACATCAATCGAATTCGCACAAATTGAGGCTAAGAGCTGCGAGCTGAAGATCAAGTCGCCGGCTAATCAAATCCGAGCAGGGCTCAAATTTCGCTGGCGATCAGCGCCTGGCCAGGAGCAAGGAGCAGGAACATTTCCTGTTTGCGAGGCGTCAATTGTCACACGGACTGCGCTGCCATTGCCGTTGTAAATTCGAATCCAATTGAATGACAATAAAAATGCACTCGGCTGTTGGCAGTTGGGCGTCAAGGATCGTGAATCGTGAGTCCTTGCTGCAATGTTATTTGATGCGCGTCATTGTTTGCCATCGCGTTGAGTGTACCTACAAATTACGCAGCCAGCGGGTTCGGATAGGCTGTGACATAACTCGGCTGCGAGTAAAACAGGAAGTCAACAATGTTGAGCAACGAGTTACGCTGCCGCTGCCAGGACGTGCACAGGATACACTGTGCAAGCTGTTGTAAAACGATTTGCGCGCGACTACTGTGAAGCATTTTCAAAATCACAGAACTGCGCACGGTGCGTTGATTGTTTGCCAGTCTCTGGCCCTTGCTCACCGCTCACTGTTGTTGTTATAGTCGTTGTGTAATTTAATGTCATTTAGCCTGCGGCCAAATAAACCAACGATAGACCCCTTTGTTCCATGCTGCAATGCTGCGGAAAGTCCTCGCAACGAACTTAGCTCAGCATGCAATATGATGTTGTTATTGTCTCGCTTGTTCTTGTTGTTGTTGCTGCAGTTGTTATTCCTGCCTGCTGTCATACAGACCGGATAAGAGAGTACCGACCAGTTACATAGGTGTGCACTTTGATTTGTCACTGAGCTCGAATTAAAGTTAATTTGTGGAAATTGGTTTTCCCCGAGGCGAAAGCTTGAAACTACAACAAGCTAAAAGCTAAAATGTAAGTTCCATGCCGGATTCTTTAATCATTTTTAGGGCCAATAATAATAACTAACAGTCGAGTTTTCCATATGTGTTATAAGTCATCATGTACGTTCTTCTTTTTATAGAATTAACGGAAAAATAAAAACAAATTAATAAAAATATCCATGTTCATTCCAGGGATTGTATACTTATAAGAAGATAACCGAGGTCTGAATAACTTTAAAGTGCATTTTTATATTCTTCGCAAAATTAAAAAATTCACGTTACGCACACCAGTTTTGTATTGTCATCTATTAAAGGAAGGCAGAATTTAACATATTACTCATAAATTAAGATTTAGAGTAAAAGCAGACAATAATCAAAGCATGAAAACTAAAAATACCTACTTAAACGTGAGGAACACAAAAACAGTAAAGTAAGCTTAGCATACTTGGACCTGCCTGGTCCAATTTTGTATCTTTCAATTTCAAACATCACTAAACCAAGTGGACTGAAATTTCGTAACGGTGAAGCACATTTCGAGTAACATTATTTAAAGATGATTTCTGTTTGCTTTTTTAGGAGTGCATTTTGAAAGCGAAATAACAACCTTTAGCTACGTTCATCCCCCAAGGAGGTGAATTTCTTAACAGGACTCTCAAGAATTCTTACAAAGAGTTTTAAAAAAAAGTTGTTCACAAATATTTTTCATAATTTTTTTGTGGGTTATATTATTAAAAAAACCCATCTTAACGGCTTTCGACTGCACATTACTCTTTTTCAGATTAGAAACAGCTAAAAACTATGACTCCTTTTAAGTTTTTTACAATTCCAAGACTTGCGACCATAGATCTACAATAACTTCATTATCCTACAAATTTAAAATTCCATGCTCAACCCATGTTTTGACGCCTTGACAACCGCTGAAAGGGCTTCATTAAAATGCCAGCCAACGTTCAAAAATTTCAGTTGCTGTGCTGCTGCACGTCCCCATTCCCATGCAAGTGCTGGCCAGCAGCTGAGACCCAGTTGGGTGTCATGTGAACGAAATCATTTTAATTGCAAAAAATTGAACAAAGTTTTGGACCGCAGCAGTCGTCTGATTGAAACATCATTTGTTGCCGCATGTTGCAAGTACTTTGTTGCAAAGTAAAATGTTTGTTGTTGTCGTTTGTTTGTTAACCCTGTCAGCTCTGGTGCGCTGGTTAACAGCAAGTGGGTATCATAGCAGCACGTTAGCTGCACCCCATGGCGAAGGAACAAACCTTATTTATATAAAACTGCCGCAAGCGCACATTTCATTAAACGCCCAGCGAAAACATTGAATGGCATTGCAAATGAATAAATGACACACAAAAGTTCAATCGGATACGGGGCGGGGTTTGGGGCAGGTATGGTGTGAAAATTACAGGTTATGCGACATGCCGAACAATTTTCGAAAATTGACTTTTGTAAGGGGTTAGTCGGACAAGGGTTAAGCGGCAAGTTAAATGGGTTGCATGCGGTGTGTAATTTGCTCTGTCAAAAAAGAAAAGAAAGCTCCGACTCCGGCTCAGAGCTTCATTTAGCAGATATCATAAAAAAAAGATCGTTAAGGCAAACAAACGCGTCCAACTGCGAAATTGAAATGCAAAATTATCTGAAATATGTTGCTGCTTTCTTTTCAGCTGACACTTATTGTTATCAAATCATGGCAGACTAAAAACGAAATATGATTGGATGATTCCCAGGGGTATATTTCCCCATTTAAAGCTAATATCATTTATTATAATAAGTATTCAAAACACTTGAGCTGTGTCATGAATAATGCCCAATAAGAAAACCAGATGCCAACACTTTTTTTTTGCACAAAACAGCATTTATCTAGACATGAAAATCTTTGCGGTTTAAAATTACCAATTTTCCAACGCATAAATTGGCATTTAACCGATTGCAGACGCCGCATTGACTCCCCAAGCGCCGCCAGAGCCGAAACCCAAGCCCAAACCCAAACTCAAATCCGAGCCCAAAGAGCAACCCACTTATCATATTAAACTATGTACACCAAACCCACGTCGACCATTTAGCAAATCTTTACTTCAACAACGACAACAGCAAACAGCAACCCCTCTCAACCAGCAAGTGGGTCTTCTGGATGGTCGCGGTTGGGTGGGTTGTACGCTGGCACATACAACCCAATTACGACTACTGCCGGAGCAGCCACAGCAGCAACAGCCAAGTCAGTCAAAACAAAATCAAGATAAAAGCGAAATTCAATCTGTCAAAAATAGATTACAGACCAATTATGTGCTCTTTAAGAGAACCCCACATAGTACACAGGTCTAGAGCAGGGTTGGTTTTTATATTCTTTTTTTTTTTCGATCCACCCATCCATCTCTGTACGGCCATCAGGCAGAATTTTGTGTGCTGTGCTTCTAGTTATTTGCTGTTGCTGCAATGTTTTAGGGTCTGTGGCGTGTAATTGTGCCCGCTGTGCGCGGGGCGAGGTCGATGCGGCCTCTGCTTTTTGGGGTCGGGAATTGTCTGATTGGGCTGGGTTGTGCAGCCGGAGAGTTCATTTAATCGACACCAGACAGGATACGCGCCAGTTAGCTGACATTTAATGGCAACACAAGTTTGTCAAATCTCTGTTAATGCGAAATGACAGGCTGTTGAGGAGCTGGCTTATAGAGTAGTCAGGAAATATACCTCATACTCTTTTCCAAGGGAACAAGGTCAAATCAAAGTTTCACTAAGAAAACTCATCTATGCACTTTAATAGTGGCTTAGACTATCCAATCTTTTTTGCTTGGCTAGCTTAAACTAGTGAGATGGTTCTAGTATAACGTGCACGACAAGGAAATACCCTGAGCAACGCGGTGAGCTACCTTTAGAAACGATCTTGCATCTTTCTATACGCAAAAACAAATATACACAGACTTACATACACGTATGCCGTATTGCTGCGGCTGTTACTTAACTCCACACTGTCGGTAATGGTTACTTGTGTAGCGTCGGTGCTTATAGTCCGATCTTTAGAAAATATCAGAGGGACATTTTGGGTTTCAACTTTCCAGGTTTTGCACTGAGATTTACGCTTCACGATTTACTCACCTAGTTGTCCTGAATATATATACTTTATGGGTTTCTTCTTTCTGCCTGTTACCTGCATTTGCAGAACAGCATTATACCCTTTTTATCCACTTTCAATAAATTCAGGGCATAAGAAATCACTGCTAAAAGTTAAGCAAATATTTACAAAGCAAACTAATCTACGTGATGTTCTATTGTCGTACTTACATATCCCTGACCACGTTTTAAATTAAATCAGCAGGACTAAAAAAACAGCTCACACACATAAGCACACACACATTGACACCACCCAGGTCCATCCGGTATCGCTGCGAGTGCGATTGCAGCTAGGAGTACCTTTCAAACAGTTCAGGTTGTTGGCTCGGGCCGCGGGGCTGTTCGGGCTGTTCGGGTAGCAGTTCAATTCCATTCAATGCATGACATTCTTTGTGTGTGTAAAGTACCATTTAAGGGTGATAATCGTTCTCCATTTGAGGGTGCAAAATGGAAAAATCATTGAAAGCGAACATCAGAAGCGAGGGAGAGAGCAAGAGAGATATAGAGGCAGCCAAGATTAAAAGTGCATTTAATAATAGAGCTCAGCGCGGGGGACACCTCCCAAGGGTTGTGCTGGTGGTGATGATGGGCATGGGCAGCTTGGATGGTGCTTCGTGCTTTAGTGCTTCGGGGAATACTCGACTTACTTTCATGCAACGTGCAGTGGCCTGTTGCAAGCTTAGAGTGGATTATAATGAACATCAAGTTAAACTGAATGTCTCAATCGAAGCAGAGGGGACAGAATACGATTGGATAGCAAGCGAAATGGC